>CM017443.1:11661121-12252969 GCA_007726485.1 Eragrostis curvula
TACTCACGGTTGCTTCATTTGAGTTTTGCAGGTGATGGTGTGGTTGTTTTGATTGTTTCTTCCCCGTCGATGCCGGCGAAAGGGACGATGAGTAGTGGCTGTCCTGCTGTTGCTGAACCGGTGGTGCAAGGGCAAGGCACCATTGGCCTTTTGTTTATTTTAAAAATACTTTCCGCTGCGTTCACTTTGATAACATTGATAGAATCTGAACCTTATTTGTAATGTTAATCTTTTACTCCCTTTCTTGTTAAGTTTCAGAATTGGAGTAGTTGATCTATGAACTTGTAATCGATATAATTGTTGTATGAAATCTGAAACGTATCTGTATGTTCATTTGTGATGAATGCTTATGTTGTTACACCGACGTACTTATGGTCTTGGGCATTGCTTGAGAAGTATGTCAGGGGAATACCGGAGTTGTGTTTATTTTGGTTGAGCTCTTGGCATGGCATCCCTTTTATGGACAGCCGGCTAGCTCGATTAAAATGGATGCAACTTGGGCGGCTCTCACAGTCGAGCGCGTGGGGTCGGGGCGTGGCCATTGGGGCGTATTAAATCGGGCAGCAAGTGGACTTTTCTCGATATTACCAGACAATATGAACCGCAAGCCCCGCACGTCCCACATGGACGTTTGACAGCGGTCAAGCCATCTCACCCACGCGGTAACAGTGCAGGCCGTAATTCTACAGGATCAACAGTACCTTAACAAGACACAGACACCCCCGTCGCGGCGGGACAGTAGCAGCTGTCATCGTCCTCGCTCGCGGAAGGAGGCGTCGAGAACGGGAGCGCCCATCTACGCCAAGGAGGCCCCCCATCCAATTTAAACAAGAAAGCTATCTCTTTCTTAGATTTTCTTTTTCTCCTTTCCTCCACCCTTGTAAACAGTAAACCCTCCCTTGACAGATAAAAGGGAGAGTTTGACTAGCGGCTGGAGGACCGCACTCTTCACACACACTCACACACTCTCACTTCGGCCTTGCGACGCACGCAAGGAAGAAGAACTCGAACACTCAGAGACTTGGGAGCTCCTCCCTCTCTCGCCAAGCTTGTAACCCCTACTACGAGCAACACGAACCACGAACAACTTACTGGATGTAAGGCTTTGATCGCCCGAACCAGTCTAACCCCGTGTCTCGATCCACATTCTCTTCAACCAACCAAGCGCGTAGTCTAAATTTACTCGTCGGCCAGATTTCCCAACGCCGACAGTTGGCGTGCCAGGTAGGAGACCTCTGCGCGCTACGGTTGTGATCTTCGCCGCCTCCGATGGTGGCCGCATTGTCGTCGCGCGGCGCTCGCGAGCCGCGCCGCAGAGCGGCTTGCGACGTCGTCGACTCGGGCGTGAGCGGGCTCCTGTCCACTCCGCTCTTCCCTCCGCACCAGGTCATCCGATTCGGAAGCCTGGAGTTCGAGGCGGACTACACTAGACGCCTGTAACTGGTGCAGGACTACCCGCCCCCTCTTCGGAAGGGGACCTCTTACCGTCCGCCCCCCGGCTGGCCCGGGACATGGACGGTACCGACTACGAGGTGCACATAGAGGCGCATTTCGGCCCAAACCCGCGGCCCGACGAGTACCGCCACGTACAGTACAAGCTCGCGGCTGCGGCCGCACGTCTCCACGGCCAGCCGCCGTACCCACCCGAGGAAGAGTTCTGGGGGCGTCTCCACACGCTTCCCCCAGCACTGCGGCACATGATGGAGTGGCTTGATCACCTAATCACCGTTCATCTTGCTCCGGCACCTCGAGCCAACGAGCACCCATCGGGCACGGCGTGGCCCGAGACCAACCGACCCCGCGACCCGCCGTCTCTGCAGGTGGCGCGGACGCGGTCGCGGCCTTATGCGCTCGGGATGATGATAGCGAACGCTGTCGTCCCCCGCGAACGGGGCCGCAGCGGCCTCCCTTGCCGCATCAAGGCGTACCTAGGCTTGGAACCACGTGCATCCGAATGCCGGCGCATTTTTTACACGTTGGCGAACATTCTGGTGCGACTCGAGGGAGGGGGGCATCTCCCGCCGGAATCCGACTTCTAGCGGTAGGGCGTCCCTCTGCCTCACGGACTCCGCAATGCCGCGGACCAGTTCGAGCTTGAGCTCGCCCGTCGCCTCCCGTCGGCGGCATGGGCTGGCCCACCCATGGCGGAGGCGATGCGGCGCGACCCGGTCGTTTTTCCCTCTCTTCCCGCAGTGGATGAAGGTTGGCCCGTCGTCCGCGCCCTACGCTCCAACACCTGTGCCGACTCTGACTCCGACTCCGACCTTCTCGACGAATGCTTCAACCTTGGCGGCTACGACCCAGCGCGGGAGTGCTGCATGGTCGACGGCGCTGAAGGCCACGTCGAGGACCTGGGCAACGGAGAAGAGGAGGAGGAGAACGGTGACGAGAACGATGTTGACCCGGTGGGAGCCCAGCCTCCTTCGGTGCTCGTCGATCCGGCAGGGATTCGACACGTCCCTCGTCACGCCAAGCCGCCCTCGGCAGACGCCGCGGGGGCAAACCGAGACATCGTGATGGCGGAGGCAAACGACGCCGCCGCGCACCACTACGACGTCCGCCATCTTCTCGCAAGGGAACGGGATCTATAGGACCATGAGAGGCTCCTGAGGCAAGAGCATGAAGTCATCAAGCAGGAGCTGGCGCAGCGCCAAAACCAGGCGCGAGTCAGAGCCCGGCAAGTCCAGCAGCAGATCGTCGACGACGCTGAAGGAGATCTCCCGCGCTTCTCGCGGGCCAGCCAGAACATCGCAGCTGCGACTGCCCTGCTCTGACGGATGCAACCGCCGACGACTCGGGAGGAGCGGCAGAACCGAAAGGAACTCGAGAGCCTTCTCCGGCTTGCGGCGAACCAACAAATGAAAGCTCCCTGTCTCGGCGACGGGGACACAGCTCCGGTGCGCCGGTCGTGAACGACCAGGACGGCGAGGCCTCGGTTCAGCAGACCCCGCCTGGGGGAGCAGGACAGTACCTGCCGCCTATCCATCTACGCATCGGCAACATCAAGGACCCTCGCGTGCTGCTCGAGGCACGCCGACGTGCGCAAGGGCACGACCAGCAACGTCGGCCGGCCAACCACTGCTACCCCGCGCGACGAGGGGGACAGTACGACCCCGACGAGGACCGGAGCCCGAGCCCGCCTCCGGCGGGTCCCCGGGCATTTGGTGAAGAGATCTTGCGCGCGCCGGTCCCTCAGCGATACCGCGCGCCCAGCAACGTCATCAAGTATTCCGGCGACTCGAACCCGGCCACATGGCTGGAAGACTACCGGCTGGCATGCCAGGCCATCGGTGCGGACGACGACCTGTTCATCATCCGTAACTTGCCGCTCTACCTCGCCGACTCGACCCGCACGTGGCTGGTGCACCTCCCGAGAGGATGCATCCATTGCTGGGCGGACCTCAAGGAGATCTTCGAGGGCAACTTCCAGGGGATGTACGAACGCCCCAGGAACTCGTGGGACCTCCGCAGCTGCAAGCAGAAGCCTAACGAGTCGTTGCGAGAGTACATCCGTCGCTTCTCCAGGATGCGCAACTCCCTCCCCAATGTCGTCGACGCCGACGCCATCAGCGTGTTCCTGACCGGAACCAAGAACAAGTCGCTGGTCCACAAGCTGGGATGCAAGTGTCCCTCGACCACCAAGGAGCTACTAGACATCGCCACGAACCACGCTTCCAGGGAGGATGCGGTCGGAGCTCTCTTCGAGCGTCCGGCCGGAAAAGCCAAGAGGACGGACGCGGCTGGCCCCGTTGGCCCGTCTGTCCAGTTGGGGAAGAAGAAGAAGAAGAAGAAGAAGAAGAAGAAGAAGAAGAAGAAGAAGAAGAAGAAGAAGAAGAAGAAGAAGAAGGGCAACCTCCTTCGACTGGAGGCATCGTTGGTGGCGGCCGTCGAGCGCAAGCCCAAACCAAAGACCACCAATGAGGGCGCGCCCGACCACTTCGAGAAGCTGCTTGAAGGGCCGTGCCCGAACCACCCGTTCCCCGTCAAGCACATGTACAAGGATTGCGGCCTCATGCGCAAGTTCCTCGCTGGATCGTCCAAGAGGCACGACGCGAAGTCGTCCGACCCCAAGGGCGGAGAAGGCGAGAAGGAGCCTGAAGGTCCGTTCCCCGAGACCAACGCGGTCTTGATGATCTTCGGGGGCCTCGATGCCTGCCTACCCAAGCGTCGGAAGAAAGTGGAGCGGCGGGAAGTGTACGCCGCGGAACCCGCGACCCCGGAGTTCCTCAAGTGGTTGAACACCGCGGTCACCTTCGACCTTTCCGACCACCCTGACCGGGTCCACCGTCTGGGGCGCTACCCACTGGTCGTCGACCCCATCGTCGCGTTGACGAGACTCACCAAAGTGCTCATGGACGGGGGAAGCGGCCTCAACATCGTCTACGCTGAGACCCTCGACGCCATGGGCATCGACCGCAAGCGGATCCGACCCACGGGGGCTCCATTCCACGGGATCGTCCCGGGGAAGCAGGTAGTCCCACTCGGGCAGATCGACCTGCCCGTCACTTTCGGCACGCCCGAGAACTTCCACACCGAGACCCTCACCTTCGAGGTCGCGGACTTCCCGGGCGCATATCATGCCGTTCTGGGCCGGCCGTGCTACGCGAAGTTCATGGCCGTCCCGAATTACACCTATCTCAAGCTCAAGATGCCGGGGCCCAAGGGAGTCATCACCATCAACACCTCCGTGCAGAGGGCTTATGAGGTCGACCTCGAGAACTGCAACCTCGCAACCACGATGGCCCACAAGGAGGAGCTTTCGACCGTCAACCAAGTGGAAGAAAGCGACGCGCCGGACGCGAAGAAGACGACGGGCTCCTTCGACCCCGACAATGACACCAAGCCGATCCCGCTGAACCCTTCCGCCCCCAACGGCAAGGTGGTACGGGTTGGGGCCAAGCTCTCCGACGAATAGGAAAGTGCGCTCGCCGACTTTCTCCGCGCCAATCAAGATATATTTGCATGGAAGCCCTCAGACATGCCGGGCATTTCCAGGAAGGTCGCCGAGCACTCCCTCTGCATCAAGCCGGGTTCTTGACCCGTCAAGCAACATCTCCGCCGCTTCGACAAGGAAAAGCACAAGGCCATTGGTGAGGAAATAGCAAAACTCCTAGCAGCAGGCTTTATTAAGGAAGTGTATCACCCTGATTGGCTAGCTAATCCTGTACTTGTTCGTAAGAAGAACGGCAAATGGAGAATGTGCGTTGACTATACGAATCTCAATAAGGCATGCCCAAAGGATCCTTTCCCTTTGCCGCGCATCGACTAAAATGTAGACTCGACAGCGGGGTGCGAAACCCTCTGTTTTCTTGACGCTTACTCGGGCTACCACCAAATCCCGATGAAAGAGTCGGATCAACTCGCAATGTCTTTCATAACTCCCTTTGGTGCATACTGCTACGTCACCATGCCTTTCGGGCTGAAAAACGCTGGCGCGACCTACCACCGCTGCATGATCAAGTGCTTCGGAGACCTCATCGGTGAGGTCGTGGAAGCCTACGTGGACGACATCGTAGTCAAGTCCAAACGCACCGACGAGCTGGTGTCCGACCTCACCAAAGTCTTCGACAGGCTGAGGACGAACGGGGTCAAATTGAATCCGGAGAAATGCGTCTTCGGTGTCCCCAAAGGCACGTTGCTCGGATTTTGCGTGTCCGAACGGGGCATCGAGGCGAATCCCGAAAAGATCGACGCCATCCTCAAGATGGGCCCCATCGCGTCCCTTCGAATTCCCGCCTCGTGCGCCGTGTTTGTTGTCCTCTTCTTCTTTTCCTTCTCACAGAAGCCAGGACAATCCGCGCGGCAACGAATCGGCGTCCCAAGATTCACGCCCATTGTGAGTTCGTGGGGACGTCCCTTCGCCCCCCGCGAACCATTGAGGGTCCGACCAGTTAGGAAAGCCGGTTGAGGCCCACAGGTAAATTCGGCTACGGGCTGAAAACGCCCCGACGGCCCATTTTCGGCCCAAGAGTGCGAAGACTGGCCCTCCAAGAGGGTTCGACTGTCGCTCTGGGCAAAACGAGAGTGAGGGGCAACCAAAGAGGGGTCCCAGCGGCCAGTACCCAGACGCGCGGAGCGTCACGGGCCTCTATCGGTTGCGTCTGAGTCCTGATGGAGAGTCGTACCAAGGTTTTCCCACCGAGGGAAGGCTTCGAAGCCCCCGAGACCGATCGAAAGGACTCAGGAAGTAGTTGGACCGACCCCACGGATCATAATGAAGTCGATCCCAGCTGGTCTCAATTGGATCCCCGCTGAGGGCAAGCCAGGGCTTCACTCGAACTCACCCGCTAGCCACTTGACCGGGCACCCGCCGTCGGACCATCGAGGAACGAATGGGACGGCTCAGCACCCCTATCACAACGCAGTGGTACGCGGGGGAAGATGAACAAAAGACGAAACGACCCTCTGCAAGACTCTGTACCGAACGGGGACTCGGGGGCTCGCATTCACAAGTTGGGCCAACAGCGTGGCCTCGGATAGTAAAAGAGGGAACCTTTATTTCACGAAATACGGATGACACCTAATCCCCGACCACCCAAAGGGGGTCGGGGGGAGGACCCTCCTTTTTACATAATACAAACGAATTTGCCCTCGGGGGCACGCGTCACGGAGACCACACCAGCTCGCGGAAGTCGAAGGGCTGGTCCCTTCCGCGGCTCACAGACGGCCCACCGTCCCAAGGGCGGAGCTGACCCCGCGACGGCCGCCTCGGGTGCGATTCCTGATCGGGCCCTCATTCTTCCACAACGTGGAGGTACAAGGGCTCGGGTTGCGCAGGACTCGGCCTCGAGGGTGACCAGAACGGGCGCCGCCTCTCCTAGCGGCTTCGGGTGCGATTCCGGGTCCGGTCTGCCATACCTCCCAAGGATACGAGACGACAAGTCGAGCGAGTACTGCTACGGCGCGGGACGGTGCCACCTCTGCCCGCGTCAGCAAGGGCATCCCCCTCGATCCCGAAAGAAGCACGGATCGGGAGCTCGACCCCGAGAAGCAGCGTCACAGGAGGGATAGCACCGAGCGAGGCAAGCGCCTCTCAAGGAACCGAACAAAGACGGACCACATGTCCGCCCAGAACCAAGATCACAGGAGGAACCATGGATGGAAAGACGCACCCCCCTGGGTAGCACGCGCAACTCATGCTCAACAAATTCACCATTCAACCATCGGCCATGGCAAGACGCGGCGAGTACGAGCTCATGACACCGTCGTATTTATAGGAGGGCCGCAGGGGTGAGAGAAATCAGGAAAGACGTGAAAAGGCGCGAAAGCCTGGAACAAGGGTCACGAGTTGCGAAAGCCCGACAAGATTCCTGAACCACCGCATTCCTTCACGGAAACGGACAAAGGCTCGAAGCCTTACATGGCAAACAGAATCCTCATGACCAACCCTCAACAGGGACGCGGACCCCTTTGCTCAAAAAAGGGTGGGCAAGTACCCGCATTCAGCCTGAATGAGAGTGTACCACTCCCATCCAGGTTCGGGGGCTACACCAGGCGGGTGCGCTCGCGCGCCCCCACCGGATATCCGTACAAAAACAGGGCCAGGATAGGGTTCCACTGGGACGAGACGGAATCCCGCGCGGGACACAAGTCGTCCCACGTGGGACTCGGGGGCTATTGTCGGATACCTAAAACTAGGTACCCGCGGTTACCAGAATGAATCCTAATGCCACGCATAAGTAAGAGAAGGGCCGTAAGGCCGCCCAGGGCGGAAGCAGGGGATCGGCCCACGGTGCGAGGCAATAGTGGGCCAAGTCCTTCCCACAGCCGTGTCCCGGCCCAAAACACGAAAGGGCCCGTGGACGATAGACAATCCGACCCTACGGGAAGCCTCCCGACCCCCGTAGGGTCGGGAGAAAGTTCCGTCTCGAGCGACCCCAAGCGCTCGATCCCAGCCACGGGGAAGGGGGTCGAGCGCATGGGGTCGGGGCGTGGCCGTTGGGGCGCATTAAATCGGGCAGCAAGTGGACTTTCCTCGATATTACCAGACGACGTGAACCGCAAGCCCCTCACGTCCCACAGGGACGTTTGACAGCGGTCAAGCCGTCTCACCCACGCGATAACAGTGCAGGCCGTAGTTCTACAGGATCAACAGTACATGAACAGGACACAGACACCCCCGTCGCGGCGAGACAGTAGCAGCCGTCATCGTCCTCGCCCGCGGAAGGAGGCGTCGAGAACGGGAGCGCCCATCCCGTCCGAGCCGCCTGCCTACGACGAGCCGCCTATCTACGCCAAGGAGGCCCCCCATCCAATTTAAACAAGAAAGCTATCTCTTTCTTAGATTTTCTTTTTCTCCTTTCCTCCATCCTTGTAAACAGTAAACCCTCCCTTGACAGATAAAAGGGAGAGTTTGACTAGCAGCTGGAGGACCGCACTCTTCACACACACTCACACACTCTCACTTCGGCCTTGCGACGCACGCAAGGAAGAAGAACTCGAACACTAAGAGATTTGGGAGCTCCTCCCTCTCTCGCCAAGCTTGTAACCCCTACTACGAGCAACACGAACCACGAACAACTCACTGGATGTAGGGCTTCGATCGCCCGAACCAATCTAACCCCGTGTCCCGATCCACATTCTCTTCAACCAACCAAGCGCGTAGTCTAAATTTACTCGTCGGCCAGATTTCCCAACGCCGACAATATGGCACCCCCATCGACATGACTTCGCCAACGTGTACGGCGACATCAAGCATCGCGGATCCGAGCCATCTCGCCCTGTGAGATCGGCGGCAGTTGCGCCCATGACGACACACTCTAACAGCTTCAGGGTTCCTAGCTAACACATGTTGTCGTTCCCGCTCTATGACAGTAAAGAGGATCCTCTCCCTGGCTCAATAGATGTGAGCAGTTGTTTGTTGTGGACAGGCTATCCGGGATGACGAGCACATGTGGTACATCTCATTCTACATGATTGGAGGAACGCAACAGTGAGTGGTTCATGTGCCTCAACAAGGAGAGGCGCATCATCCTGTGGAGGGACTTTGCTCGTTTGGTGAATGAGCGCTTCATTCCTCTGACACGCGCCAACCCCCCTGGTGAGCTAGCGATTCTGCATCGCACCAGTACGGTGGATGACTACACCGAGTGGTTCCTCGCTCAGATCGCCCATGCCAACAATCTTCAGGAGCTCTAGCGGGTCAACCTTTACATGACGGGACTACAGGAGCCGCTCAAGACGGAGGTCGAGCTGAACAAGCACGCGGACATGGAGGAGGCCATGAGCTTGGCACGGGCTTACGACTGCAAGGAGCTCGTGATGGCGGAGCACCCACCGCCACAGGTGCCCAGGACTGCACCAGGCACGCGCCCAGCGTCGGCCACAATAGCAGTGGCGCCCAAGGCACCGGGTACGACTACGGTGACAGGTGCTTAGGCGGGTCTACTCTAGCAAAACCCGTCTTCAAGCGCGTCAGTACGGAGGAGATGGCGAAACATCACGTCGCATAACCTCTGGTTCAACTGTGATGAGACGTTCTCGCGTGGACACAAGTACAATCACTTGTTCTACATTGAGCTGCTCGACGACCTGATTGACATGGAACAGACTGAGTTGATGGCCATCGTGGGCACTGGAGATCGCACCATGCGGCTGGACGGCACCGTGAGTGGTGTGACCCTCCGCATCCTTGTCGACACTGGAGCTACGCACAACTTCGTCGACCTGTCCGTCGCCAACAAGATGTTGCTGCCGATCTGACGCATGTCCATGGGCTTGACAATGGGGTCGGGCACACGAGTCATGAGATCCGTCGAGTGGTTCACGGTGTTCCTCTTCTTCTGGAATTGGATACACACCCGGTGGATGTCTTTATGACACATCTGCCAGACTACTCTGACATGGTGTTGGGAGCACCGTGGTTGGAGACGCTGGGACTGAGCGTGTGGGATTTTGGCTCCTTCTCGATATTGTTTTTCTATGGTATTGCACATTGACTGCTCGTGAGTGTCAACTCGACACTATACAGCCGTACTCCACCCTCTCCTTTGGACAAGATGGAGGATGCACCCTCTCCAGGCGCGCTGACCACCATGCCTTGTTTTCCCGTCCTCAGTGCTGCGACTCCGTGAGCTGCCCCGTTCGACCAATGGTGGAGTCCAGGTCCATTTCATTGACATCACAGGCTGTGAGTTCCTCCAGGTGCGACTACTGGCTATAATAACCACATCCTCTATGGCCACTTCATGGACTTGACGGGACCGAGGCCGTTCATTCGCGACAGCTTTGTCGGGAAGATTGGCGGGCGCCTACTGCCGACTGAGAAGATAGCGCACATGTCGCTTCCTAACAGCAGTGAAGCTACAAATGCACTACAAGTTGCATTTTCATAATTGCGGTGCATGATTATGATGAGAAAGCAAGGAAACACATTATATGATAGTCAACAAATGGTTATGTGGCAAAAACAGTTTTAAAATTTGCAAATTCTGCAAGAAAACCTATTTGGTTGTATACTATTGCAGTCGAGAGGTATAAGCCACCATTAGAACATGCCGTCGCCGGCTACCGTCAAAGAACCAACTGTGGGTACGATATCTTGCCGTCGACTGTTTGTGGTTGACTGACAGAATTGTGTATTTTGTAATACTGAATTGTTCTTTAATTATGCATGCACCTCTGTTTGGATTCATTAATAGCATCAAGATAGTCAATGACATCTGAGTCTGGTCCAACATGTCATTGTGGCAGTCAAAGATGGACATTCCGTTCTCGAGGCATCTCGTTTTTGTGTATGAAACGTGAATGTGAAAACGATTAACCCGCTCTCTTTTTTTTAGTATAAAAACTCCTTTTCATTTGAAATTTGGAAGTAGCAAACATTGACCAAGTCACTTAACAATATAATGGTCATCATGATGATATCCCTATCAAAAATATTATATCTCTTTATCAAATTAAAATTATGCTCTATCTATGAATTCTTACTTGTACTTCTTTTTGTATTCTTGGTATGTATTTTATGGTTTGAGAAAATTAAATGTATTTGTTCTAAATGTTGTAGATATCTTAAAATATAACCTGAGTTTCACACGAGACAACTCTGGTCCTTGAAGTATTTTTTTTAACTGCTATATATGCCCTTGAGATATTTATAAACGGTTCCAGAAGCAAATAAAGTGTGTAAAAACGGGAAACGGAGGAAACAGGCGGGATATTTCCTCAGCTTTTTTTTTTTTGACCCAGAAGTCCTGGCTCCGTCATCCCACTCTTGTTGATGAAGGATGAATTTGAAAATGATTGAGAGAAATCGGGTCGCTATTGCCAGTCAGGACAGGATTAATTAACCCACCCTGTTTTCAACCCTAGGGACATTCTCAACAAGATAAAACTCCCTGTTTTTCAAATTTGGAAGTGGCAGATATTGATCAAGATATCAAGGATGCACTCTATCCATTAGATATAACTTAATATATAGAAAATAATATAATAGTAACACTATATCTCTCAAAAGTATTATATTTCTTTATCAAAACTATGCTCTACGAATTCCTTCATTGTACTGTTTTTTTTATTTCTTGATATTTATTATCCAGTTTTGAGAAAATTAAAAAGATTTGTTCTAAATGTTATAGATATTTTTAAATACATCCTGAGTTTCAGTCAGAAGTGCCTATTTTCGCCCATGCAGTACCTCTTAACTTCTATGTATACCCTTGAAAATGCCTCGGATGTTTAGTTGATTACGTGGACATAACACTTCTAGTTCATTTTTGAATTAAAAATGCTGTCCTTACAATGTCAATTAAAAACCAAATTAATGAAGTATCATGTCAATTTGCATGATAAATATCACCTCTGAATGTTTTTATTAATTGCTTTATTAATCTATATGACTTGAATATCACCCTCCCTTACTGCTGTTGGAATATCTCCGTACTCCAAAATAGACTGAAGAATATCGAATCATTAATTTCCTATGAAAATTATAAAATCTGCTTCACAGGATTGTTACATTTTCTTTTCTTTTTATTTCTTTCATCACCGACATTACTTGAAGATTGATACTTTATGCCTTGTACAAGAATATTTTAAGGTTCTCTGTATTCTAAATGAAACTCATTATTTATTCTTGCTGTGGTTTTCAATGAAACGGATGTTCCTTTCTATTCCATTTATTATGTTTCTTGGGCGGCACTATATAAACAAGGGAAGGCTCAACTACGGACACATCTGCAGTTTAGTTCCTTCGAGTTCTAAATGGAGAACACACTGCTGTATATTTTGATGCTTGCGATTCTATTTCTCGCTAATGCAACCGCAGGAGGATGTTTTCCTTCTAGTGAAGAGGTACATTATGCCATATGGTTATTATACATGTTCTTACCAGAGTTTAGTTTCCCTGAAGGGATAAGTAATATGGATCTGTTTTCTCCTCCTGTTCATTAATCTTAAGCTTCTATCTCATTGGTTCAAAAAAATTAAGCAGAGAAACTGGACCACACGCTGGCCTTCCGAAATTCACCCACAAGTATATTCTCCCAATGAAGCAACAATCTCAAGCCAGGATCCTACATCATTTGTTTATGTGAGTATCTTCCCTACATAGCTGTGATGGTTTTGTTCGCAAATAAATATTGCAAGAGGGCACCTCATATGTTAGGATTGAGCTTGTGGATCTTCCTTGCAGGCTGTTTCTCATGTATGGTTACCGGGGGGTGGTACTAACTTTTATGGTGTAGAGGCTACGCTAGATGTTTATGGTTTTACTTTCAAACCTGACCAAGCAAGTCAGGCTTCAATTTGGATCGCCAACAGAGGAGATGGAAATCCTTCTTCTTTAAACGGGTTTCAAGCTGGATGGCATGTAAGTCATAAGTCATAACGCCCTCCCTCCTCGTCCCATCTGCAGTATGAAAAGCTGTTTGGGTGCTATTTAGAGGGTGGTCTATTTTCTTTGGACTCCTTCGGGTAAACTCTTCCGTATGTGTATTATTGTTTTGTAGTTACGTTACAAATATAGACTCAAGGCTCATGTGCTGATAAAATTCATGACGGTTGTGTCAACTCATAACAATTGATTTTTTATCAAATTCAGTATCATTAAACTATAGTGTTGAAATGCAGATGAATGTGGAAATACCAAATCAGCTATTAAAATTACTGATATTTAACGCTATGTTGTACTTCGGTACAGATTTCCCCTACAAGGTACAAGGACAGTAACACTCATTTCTACACAGAATGGACGGTAAGTGAGTTTCTAAATCATGTGATGTATTTTTGTTCAAAAATATAATAGAATAAAAGGATAAGTTAAACATTGGTCAGAAATTATCAGTATAGATTTCAACTCACATACAAGGCTACAGAAGGGAACGGTCAAGACAATGCCAAAAATTAGCAGCCAAAGACCTCTGCTAAACATGTGACGCGTAGACTTATAGAACATCAGGTCTAGCTTAAGATGGACATGACGTTAGTTCAAGGAAATTCCTTAAACTGCTAGTCTAGATATGACCATCGTAGACTGTAAAAGCTTGTTATGTAAAATGTGTCGACAAAAGTAGAGTGGGATTTTGATCTTCATTAACATGATCCATTTTGCTATGCCAGAGCGCTGAGACTAAAAAGGGTTGCTTGAACATGGAGTGCCCCGGCTTTCAGAAGACATCAACGAGCATAGCTCCTGGTGATATCATAAATCCAGTTTCTGACATCAATGGCAAGAAACAGTACATCACAATTCGATTATTCAAGGTTAATGCTTGGCATAGAAATATGTAGATTATTTCCTGCACATTATATAGTGTTAAAAATGTTCCTAACATGTCATTAAAACTTAGAACCATTTGAAAATGCTTCTAAAAAAGTTTCTAAATTTGATTGTTGCACATGAAAATGTTCCTAATTTGTCATCAATGTAATATTTTCCATGAAAATGGTCCTAAAGCTAATTTTAGGTAAGCAAAGTCAAAGCAGGAATTTTGGACCTCATTAACGATTTCATTGGGAAATAACACGGTACCATTTAGTTTGATGTACAATAGAACGTAATGGTCATAATATATTATTGGAAATTTGTTCTCCATGATGCCAAAACAAAATTTGGTTGCACTGTTTCTGCTGAAGCCTAAATATGTCCTTTAATTATTCCATCAAACCTTGTTTTCTTACTTTTTCTATCCTCGTGTCAAAAGAACCATGTGAGATCATTGCTACTTTGGTTCTTGCAGGATAAATCAACTGGTGACTGGCACGTCTATTACGGATTTAACGGTGCTCCAAAACCCGTAGGTTACTTCCCAGAATCATTGCTTCCTGGATTGAAAGATAAACCAGTGGAAATTAGTTTTGGTGGTCTGGTATATCACCGCAAGCCGCAACCAAGCCCTCCGATGGGAAATGGCCTCTTTCCAGCTACCACTCTAGCTGCATCATTCAGTGGCGTCAAGCTTATTGATGAAGATGGTAACAACCATGACGTGACCACAGACCTGCCGTATCGTGTTAGCCTCACTAGGTGTTATTTTATCTCTACAATGTCAAATGGCCTCTTCTTCTACGGAGGGCCTGGTTGTGATGATTAATTAAGTACACCAAGGTAGTTTCAATGTAATAATACAAGAAATAAGTAATAAAAGAGTTTTTTCTATCAACCAAGTCAACTAAAAAGTCTCCCCCTATGGAAATGCAAATGTCTATTCTATTGGAGTTAAATGGAATGTGCTCTTGTGCATGTTCATGGCGCTGGCATGCATGTTTTCATAACAATGTTATTTCAATCAAAGCTTTACATGATACGACATCTTAACATAGTTAAATGCTGTGCATTCTCTCAAAATGTATTGGGCCACGTCACCTAGTTGCCTTTCCACCATTGATAGTCATGTCTGCAATCTGGTCCGTCCAGTAGAATTTTTTTTTGAAGGAAACTACGGCAACTCCTTTGGAGATTGACTGAACTTTATTGCATTGGTAACAAGATATACATCTGGGTTACAAAAATATGATACATGATGAGGTTACAAGTGACAAAGCAAAAGAAAAAAACTTAATACAAGAAAAAACTAGGGACTAAGGGATAATCTGCTACTCCAAAATTTTAGAAGATCTCTATCAGCAGATTGGTGGCACCGGTGAGACCACAGTAACAAATCGTCACAACAACGAGCAGCAACTGTTAAGTTTGATTCCTCCGCATGTTGGAAAACTTTAGAGTTCCTACATTTCCATATATTCCATAAAACAGCGGTAAGGACAACGCTTCTGATTTTTAGCTTTGTCGAATTGAGTTCTGCCATGTCATTCCATAAGTCCTCAATGGAAGTGTCCATTTGAGGAGATGAGAATCCTAACGCATTCCAAATGTTGGTAGCTCTATTGCATCGGAGGAAAATGTGCTCAATATCTTCATTTTCTAAGCAAAATGGGCATTGGCCCGAGTCCCTCATGTTGTGACGGAAGAGTCGGTCGCAAGTCCTAAGCCTCTGTCGATGGACAAGCCATAAAAAGAACTTGCACTTGGGTGGGGCGAAATTGGTCCAAATACATGAGGCGAACTCATCAATCTGGTTCTGTTGAAACTCTAAGAGATAGAGCTTACTAGAAGTTGGAGCTTTACCATCAGTCCTCATGACTCTAGTATCATGGCAATCTTGTCTAAGCTGAACCATCTCCATGAGCGAGCGAAGTTCTATCAACTCACTTTCAGTGGTTGAAGCAGCAGAGGCGTCCCAAGCCCGACTTAAAAGTGATTTTGCAAACCTTGTCTTCGCTGCCCGTTGCAGGATGCACCCCAATCAGGCTACCCTCACCTCCTCACATGTCCTCCCGGCCGCCACCCTCCTCCCCCAACCCGGTCGATAACGTGCGCAGGAAGGCGGCCCTTGGCGATGCAATGCCGATGTCCCCCTTCTCGGATGGTTGGATATGTGATTATGGTCGTCGTCGCCAGGGCGGAATGCCGGAATCTCATGATTATGTTGCCACCGCCTGGATGCGGAACTTGTGGCCGTTGTCGCTTGGTTATGGTTGCTTGGTCGTGGTCGCTTGGTCATGGTCGCCGCCGCCGAATCGCCTCGTAGTCATTGTCGATGGTCGCTTGGTCGTGGTCATTTGGTCGCAGTCGCTTCGGTGCGGTCGCCGTTGCCGAATCGCCCCTGGCCCTTCCTCACCTCCCCTCCGCCTGGATGTGGAACTTGTGGTTGTAGTCATTGTCGCGTGGTCGTGGTGCCCGTCGTCAAACTCGCCTTGGGCCTTCCTCGCTTCCCCTCTCCCTTCTCTCCCCTATTGGTCGTGATGCCCCAAGCACCTCTCCATCGATCAAATCGGCGTGTTTGGCTTGATTGTCGGCGCGAAGACCACAGGATCCTAGGAATGGAGGCCTTGGTTGCGGCCCCAACTATTTTGTGCTCATGCGTCCAATGCCGAGTTTGCCTTCCCTCCTTTGGTCGTGTCGCAGGCTTCCGTTCGTGAAGGCGCCTCCCCTCGCCTCTTGGTCAAGGTCAATGTTAGTTGTTGTGGCATTGGAATCCCAGCCGTTGTTGTCAGACGCTCGTACGATCACAATGAAGGCGACTCGCTTCCTTGGTCGTGGTCACAGGCACCTTTGTTGCTTCATTGAATCGTCTTCTTTTAGTCGGTGGAGGCTGTAGAAGGCTCCACTTCCAAGCATTTCAACTGGTTGTTCTAATCAAACAAGCCCCGGAAATGTTATTACTAGGCTTTATCGTGGGTCGTGAAGCTGTGGTGGATTATCTCGTGAGACAGACGGTGGACTCCCCTATTTCTGTTCTAAGTAACGAGCGATGGGGGTGATCAAGAGGTCTCCGTTGAGGATTCTTCCCACCCGAAGCCGTGATTTACAAAGAACGTGGTCTGAGTTTTCACCTGCTGAATATCCTTTTTGGGAATAATTGAGTTTCATGGCTGCTTATGCGAGCCTTATCACAAGCAATGAATAATTTGAGCTGAAGGCTATGGTCGCGCGGAAGGGTGACCTAGGTTCTTCACCCAGGTTCCCTCTCTTTGTCAGATTGGTCGCGTGGTGGCTTTGGAAGGATCGCAACAAGAGGATCTTCGATTTCCATGTCCTTCAACCAGTCACTCTAGCGTAGAAAATTATCGACGAAGCCAACCTTTGGGCGGTGGCGGGTTTCTTCAAGCTTCGGAAGCTTGTTCTACCTTGGCGCACTTCCTTTTTTCGATTGGTGGCTTAGGTCGCGTAAAATAGTACCTAAGCTGTTACGCTCCGACTTTGATATTCTTCTAATTTTGGTCGCATTAGGCTTTTGGAATGAATGTAACAACAATGTCTTCATATTCCAAACGCTCCAACCAGTCGCGTTGTCGCAAGAAATCTTCAACAAGGCTAACCTTTGGGCGGCTTCGGGGGTCTTCAAGCAGTGGAAGCTCCTTTTTCCTTGGCGAGTTTAGAGGATTAGTTCTTTGTTTGGGAGCATGTTCCCGTCTTTCTTTGTTTCTTTCGATTTGTCACGGCCTGTTATACCCTTTGCTCTTGTATTGCTTGTTCATCACTACTTCGTTTGGTTGGCTTTTGCTAATTCCCGTAGGGGATTTACCCTAATCACATTGTAACAAACTTCTTCTTAGTGAAATACGAGCTGTGCACGTTTTAAAAAAAAATGATAGACGGAGTTTACTCATAGTGAAAACTTATAATAATGGATAGCTAGATATACATTGACGTAGAGGGATGATTTTATTTGTTGAATGAAGTATGAGAAATTCTATGGTGGTTGGAGTTAATTGTAACCGTTCGTTTGGCCAGATCTAACGGTTATAAATAAGGAAAAACCTAGTAAAAGGAACTTTAAGTTGTGGACCGGAACTAAAAGTGGGTGGGCCAGGTACTATATTTTCTTTTCTTTTTCTAATTTAACAAGGCTAGTTTGGTACTTTTAATTCTCGATCGTCAAACGCGGGTCGGCGCCTCCGTATTCGCACGGCCGCTGCAGCCTCCAATACATGCCACCTCCATCGCGTTTCGCTTGCGTGCCACCATTTGCTAATCGGATCGAAGTGTTTTGAAATCGAGTTAAAACTAATCTGATTAGTTGTCCCCGTGCGGCCATCTACTACTGATGGCTTGCTATGTGTTGAAGTGTTTTGAATCGAGTTAAAACTAATAGGATTATTTGCTACGGTATAAGCATGATCTCGTGATTACAACGATGGCTTGGACAACACCCTGCACCGACGTGATGTTCATGCGAGGAAGAACCGCGGACAACCTCGAGCGACGTTGTTGCGGCAGGACGACCAACTACTGGTGATTGTCTCTTGGGTCAGCGCTTGGGCTGTCGGGTCAGGCGTCGCCGGCGAGGAAAGATGAAGGTTGATTCGATGCCCTTGGGACCGTCATCGAGGCCGTGAGGGCGGCGCTGCAATCGTCAGTCTGCGATGTGTTTATCTGTTTCAGGACACCCGAGGTGGACGGTGAATTGATCCAGGGACAATTACTAAAGCAGCCTTGTTTACCCTGAATTAGAATCCTAAATAGTGTACTTAGGATCAACGGCTGACGTTAGTTGCCTAGAGAGGAACCACGGGTTCCTCCCAAGCACCATAGAAAAGCTCATGAAGTATATGTTCTTTTTTTTAAAAAAAAAAGGTAAGTCATGTATAGTTCTTTCATGGCACACATCTGAAACATATTTTTGCACAACCTTTTGCATGTGTCAATATTTGGACATCATCTGCGCATGTACAAATCTTTTCCGACTGACAATTTTCGAGAGAATTATTCTGCTCATGTTTTAAAACTGTACACCCTACTTTCAGAGAGGAATCCATGTTTTAACTGTACAACACTCTTTCAGTTGTGGCCTTGGGTTGGGTTTTGCACATGGCCTTTCCAAAATTGGCCCGCGCGCAGCATGCTCGTTTTATTGGAGCAATATCATGCCGTCGCTGGAGTATGGATTCCTAGAAGCTGGCACGCCGTGGCGGCGCCAGAGACTCGTCAGGTTCGCTGCCACAGATCTAACCTTCCTCTTCGTCGATTTCATCTGCTCGGCCTTGGCGAAAGCTCGTCCTATGCGGCCTTCAAGTTCAACCTGTTGGCGAAATGCCCCAGACGCCTCACAACCGGTGCTGAGGCCCTGGGCTTGGTTTGTTACGATGAAATGCCCCTGACGCCCAGAGCTGTGGCCCAGGGCTTGGCGTGCCTGACGAAACGGCTGAAGGTAAGAAATTTCTGAACTAGGTGTCTTTTGCACGTCCTGAGTTTGCTCATGCTGGATGCACATCGTGTCATGTACTGAATATCCCTCAGTGGATTGCAAAATTTATATCATCATTAGGCTCCTTTCTTGATTGTTCCATATGATTGTTGCATACCATACATGCAAGCAAATAATTAATTCTGAGTAAGGATGAAGTTCCTGGTTTTAGATTGTTGGAATAGACAACCGACCAGCGGCTATAGATGTTAACAGAAGACGGCATCATCCACATTTTGCTGCCTCAGGTACCGCTGTAGGGATAAATATAATGATGTGAGACTTTGCGGTTGTTCTTTTATTTTTGGTCTACAACCCACTTACAATCCACCACATTTCAAGCTGTCATTTAATTTTTTTAAAAATGGCATAGAGGAGGCTCCTACCACGGTTGATTTTGTTAATATATATGAACTTTCGTTTTCTTAACCTGATGGAGGACTAATTAACCTGATGGAGGATCATTGGTCCCTGTAACCTCAGTGAGAAGCATGAGGTTTTGACTGGAGTTGCAGAGCGGACCGGCAACATTGATCCTCCTAGAGAAGTAGAGAGTCTCTGTTTCACTAACGGGGCTGTTGCTGTTATAAACATGCTTCACCGTCTCATATTGATATGGCTACTGCTTGCCAAAGAAAGCGTCCACAACACATATGGTACCATATATGAGCATGAAACTAGGCATTACCATGGACAATGACTGATGGTAGATGATGTAGGAATGGGATGCTAAGGTACCTCAATATATTTTACATCTTTGTGTTTATAACTTTATGTCAAAGTTTTCACTGATTGATGCCTTGTGGGTAGGCATATGATCAAACTATGAACTTCTATCCTTAAATACAGAGAAAAGTAAGTTCTAAACCTTAGAGAGAGTGTGGTTTCGTGCAGGGACTCTATACTTGGACCAATATCATATTAATAGTTGATATCAGATACAAAGTTGGAGTACTCATACCACTGAATCCATTTTGTGCGCTGCAGCACAGGACTAACTGTCAAAGGCTTACAACGTACCTGGTAGAACAAACTGCCTCTCTCACTGTGCTTAATTTTGCCAAGCCACTTCCTGTCTTCAAACTCAGTTTATGAAAATATTTGTTTGACTTTATTGTACAATTTTTCTTTCTGTGCATATGATTTAGCTGGCGCACCTGAAATAGAATTTTCCCCGTTGAATCTTGAAGGTACAATGCTCATCTCTTTAGTTGGATGTCCCAGAATGAAAAACTAATATAACACTAGTTTTTTCTATACTTAATTGTTCCAGTTATCATAGCTTTGTCTCCTGCAAAGAGTACTCCACAAATTAAGAATGGCTGTCCTGTTTAAATTTAACTAAAGTTATACTTGCTTATGAGTGCTTTAAATTGTATGCTTATAATATACTATTGTATTTCCTTGATGCTTATACCTCTATTTGACTTTCGAGTTATCCTGAATAGAGCCCTGTTTTAGAGTGCAAAATTTCCCCATCCCATGACTAGTTGCTGATACTCTTTCTAAGATGACGGGAGGTGACCTTTTTAAAGGTAAGTTCAAATTTTTTACGTAGCCATATTAAGTTATGAATTAAAATTAACCCATAAGAACTAACATTATTGCTTACAGTGAAATATTGTCCCAAACATGATCCATGAATAGCAATTAGAAAATGTCCTCACTGGTGTCCTTTTTTGAGAGAAAAAAGTTATTGAAGGTCTGTAGACTCTTCTGTTGTTCTAATGTGGTCTTCTATGACTGTCACTGATTGGTTGTCATCACACACCCATATAAGATTTCTCAGTGAATCAATTAGGACATTATTGTTTCCGAGACATGTTCTATTCTTCTTGATCTGACATAACTTGGCTTCTAAAGATGCTACTACACGATTTTCAGCAAAACAAGGATGTCAATTGGGAGCCTAAGAGTCCCCTGCCCTCCAGTCCTCTTTATAGCAGTTGGATAAAAGGAGCTAACTTTTTACTGAACTGTAGATGGTTGTAAGGTACCCTTGATTACCAATTTAAACTCCTACCAAAAAAAGGATCATGTTGCTGCTTAGCAGTGCGTACCGGGCGAGTGTAGGTTAGATAATATCGAGTTCACCAGCCGTTTGAAGCGTTGTACACTAATTCGAACATGTTGGTTTCCACACCGGGACAGATCTTTCACAGTAGGCTAGTTCCCCTGATTACTGAAGAAACAGGATGGCTAAATAAACGTTCTAAATTTACAGAGTCAAGATGCTTGACTTGTTTGAAATATAAAACTGGACCTTTATCTTGTAGTAGCTTACAGTTTGCAGTGGCATCTAAAGGTGCAAATTGGACCTTTACCTTGTATTAATAGCTAGCAGTTGCAGTTACACAATTTCTTAAAAAAGGAGGGGAAGACAGCAGTACGAGGAGACACGCTTGATCAGACTAGCAGCAATTCATGAACCTAGGACCAGTTAGAATCATTGAAGGGAGATCACACTTCATCTTCCAAATATGCGATGAAAATATTTTTCAAATTGCCATCTTGCCAAAGGCCTTTTATCTTGCCTTACGGCGTGGTTTGCATATCTCGCAGCTGAAAATATTGTGGTGGTATTTGAGACCGCCATGCCAGGACCTGGATTCTCCCTCTACATTCAACACTTCCAATTAGGACATTCTCGAATGTTATCTTGGGAATTTCTCCATGGTCAAAAGTTGTCTGGTACTGATTATGAATATTGCAATAATAGGCACTGGCCATCCTCTGAAAAAAAATGTCACCTTATTTTTCAGCATACGAGAATTTGGATGTTCACCAAACTTAGATATGTTCATTTGAACGGACATCCTGGCAGATTTATGTGCTTTAGACCGACATTCAATATTAAGGTTGGATCGCAATAAGTGACCAATCAAATTTGCACCTATGAACAATCCATTCATCCCCATTCCAATCTCCAAGAGCTTGTGTCGTACCAAACTCAGTGATTTTGCTTGACTGACTTGTGATTATGATTTTACTACCCCTTGCAATTCTATCAACATAATTCGAAAATATCCTTTTCCATGTATCTTCATGGATATGCTTTGGTAATTCAATGAAGAGTAGCATTGCTTCTTTTCCATTGCATGCATTATTTTCTATACTTGATCACATGGCTGTCGATGGATGTATTCAGACTTTGGTCTTTCAGATCATCTTCAGTCTCCAACAGAATATGAAAAAAGGGATTGCGTGCTCTTTTCGTTGCTGCATACATGGGAAACTAGGGTGCTCTTTCTCACAGCTGGTGGGCCAAAAATTGGTAGGATACCCACACTTTCTGCACTCGAAAGCTCTTCCCGGAACAGGAAATTTATGATCCTTTCCATTTGGCGAGCAAACATGCGCTTGTCAAGAAACAGGTGCATGCTGTACCGTTAACGATATAATGGATAATAGTTTTTCAGAAATACCTTAAATTCATTCATATCACTGATGGTGTTATGTAAGTTTCCTAGTACCTGTTGTAGCTCATCTTTGTCATTTGTATTGCTGGAGGAGAGAAAGAGACGCTTGGAGGAATTGAGTTTAGACAGAGCAAAATAATGACTCACTCCCTGATCATTTACCTTTGTTTGTTCACCTTCCCGACTTCTGAAGTTTACCTTAGTATTGGCTTGAGCACATATATGGTTACTTGATTATTGTCGAAAGTGATTATGGAATTTGATGAATGAGGTATAGACATATATGCATCAATCTGGACAAAGCACGATGTAAAGCTCTGGAATAAACAAAAAGTCGTGACAAACATGTTCTCTGGAATACAGCGCTAGGGGCTAGTGGCAAAAAATGAAAAAAGAAGTATATATGGAGTGATACTATGAACCAATGGACATTTTGTTTTGAGCCCAACCAATGGATATATTGGGATATCACCAATTTGACGGTTGGGTCATGATTAGGCACTGGCTTTAATCTAAAGGCGGTATAGACACATACCCAGATCTAGGCAAGATCTAAAACTCTGGTGTAAACAAAAAAAAAATCGTGGCTACGTACGGCGAGGATGTGCCAAAAAATCTAGGAAAGTATGGAGTGACACTCTGAGCAAAAGGCTATCGGGGGTAATAATCTGAAGAGGAGGGCATCATCAAGTTACTGGCGTACACAGAATGCACAAACGAGATGTTCGCGTGATGCTGACGGGTGCAGATTGGGAAAGCGCTGATTGAGATTGAATGATGACCGTATAACAATCCTTTTTTTTTTTTGCTAATCCTTTGTATTTTGATATGTATCAGTATGAGTAGTAACTCGTAGCGCTAGCTGCTCAAACCCATTAACACTGACGGACCAGGTTAGGCAGGATGATCGGTACGTAGTGGGAGTGACTAAGGCTGGGAGAAGAATGGAATTTCCCAATTACGAATATTGTAGTTTCTATCTTTGATATTCAAAGAGACATAAAATGTGATGTTGGGCGCAAATATCATGCTTTAGTTTGTGCGCAATTTCTTCTGTGACTCCTTTATTTGTTATTTTTCATCAATTAGACGACAACATGATTTCTATCGGGCAATTAATGAAAATTTGTAGAAACACTAAAGACACGAGAAAGCAAATGAGGACGAAAAGTACCTCAGTACCCCAAAAAAAAAAGGGCAGAGACAGAGATGCGAGTATATTAAGCTGTGTCTCAATATTATATATGGAAATCTCTAGATACATGGGGTAATCCATCAATCATTCTCATACACATGAACCACTTGCATATAATCTTCATCCGTCAATCACTATCATGCTTCCCACACAATTCGCTTCAAATACTAGTATGTATAGCAGGTATTAGGCCTCTAATCAGTGGTCTCAGACTATACAAATATAAAGATGCATGCTTAGTCACTATACTATATCTTCACACATGCAGACGAGGAACGAACTGTTTCCGAACGCCGATCGATCACGCGGCGCGGTAGCCACCACGGCCGCCGCGCCCGCGCATTCCCACCACCGGCAGGAGTGGCACGCGGCGACGGGCAACCATGAAGAGGTAGATGCCGAACCCGCTGGCCAGTCCCAGGAGATATATAGCCGAGTGCGAAGGCGAGGCAGACCATGAACAGGATCACGCCGGGAGATGCGATGTAGGCGAAAGGCGACTGGGCGAAGATGGGGAAGAAGCCCGCCGCTGCTGCTGAGGTCGCCGAGAAGTTGGCAGCAGCCGCCTGCTGCCACATGGACGCGTCTGCCATGGCCTTGCGCTACGAACAGGAGTGATCTCGCCTCTGCATGCAAGTACACAAACAGGGAAGAAAGAAGGTATCATCAGATGATGAAAAATAAGTTGAATCAAACGGACAAGAAGCTAGATAATCACCTCGCCAACTTTTTCTCTGTGTCTAGACTCTAGCTTCTACTTCGAACTCGATGATGTTGTTAATGCCAAAGCCAGGGGGTTCTGTATATCAGCCAAGCCAGGGGCGCGTATTTATAGGCGCAGCTCCACACGCCGCGGATCTACTGACGTTGGTCATGTTGCATGCACCGCCCGGTGAGGTCCACGCAACATCAACCTCCCAAACCTCAACGTCAAATTACGTGTGTCCCACACTACTTTTTAGATCGTTTGCGTCGTAGATTTTCTCTTGATGGTCTGTTACAGCTAAGCGATATTTTTTTTGGGGGGTCTCAGGTTGTTAATTGTCAAGAGAGAAAAGCTCAGTCTCAGGTTGTTAAGAGTAATGGGCTCTTGAGATTGGATGTACGGAGTCCAGAGTCTCGAACCATTGACTAACCATTTTTATAGCAAGACGTGAAACAATTGTTTATTAGAGGGGACTTCCGAAGCAGGGGAATGTTTGCTTTGCCTTTTGTTTTTCCCCTACTAGATATGCAGTTAAAAATAAATAATTATTTCTATGGAATCACAAAGCTATTTTTTTTCCGCACAAACGAAAGCTGAGCCACCAATAAAGCGGTGCACTTGTCCTTCGAAAAAAAAAAGCGGTGCACTTTTTAAGCTGTACTAGACAGATGGACATTCTAAACCTGGTTTGTGATTTCAAAGAGTTGTGCACATGTGGTTCTCCTGGCTGGATTTGACGATTAACACCTCGTACGTCCACATCCCAGATTTCCAATTGCCTGCGTGAGACGTTGGACGGCCAAGTAGCCTCGTGCACTATCTTTTATCTTTTCCTGATACATACATATATTGGAACCTTTTAGCTAAGCTAGGTACTAGTATGAATCAAAATGCCGGCTGGTGCTTCACAAAACAGTGACACATAATTCTTTAACCTCCATGTTTGATCGATTAGGTTGAAAACTCTAGTTCGAATAAATAGTACCATAATTTGCATCTGGATATTGACATCATCACAATAGATCTAATATTTTCTGATGTAGCAAAAGCATTCAAAATCAATGGTAGAATAATCGAGTTCGATCCTGTTCCTCTAAAGAAACGCATGCACTTTCTTATATATTTTTCTTTCACTGGTAGATACGAAAAAGGGACAGAATATTGGATGCTACAGAGTGTGAACTAAGATTTCTTAGGTAAAAGTAAGGAAACCACTATGGCCATTTTTCTACGCGACATTCCATTTGTTGTACATAGGGTTAAACCTTATCACTTCCCTTTTGAAAGCCTATACGGCTCTACCTAATAACGTTAATGGACTCGTTGTGAACCGGCACAATCAGTTCCAGGCCTCTGCCAAATCAACTTCATGACTCGACGGCCAGCAAGCTTGCCTCCATTTATAGATAAGAACTTACTTACCGACAATGACAATCAAGGCAACAAGGCAAAGCATTTCTCCTGTTAAGTCATCGTGAATCCACTTAATTCCTTCGATCGTGCCCAGCTTTTCTCGTTGGCCGATGTCAGGCAAATGAGAAGCTAGCGGTGCATGCCTCGTCTATATCTTGATCAAAAAGCTTTGGTAAGATGACGTCCCTAGCTGATGATTGCCGTGACACGCTATTTTTTGTGGCGAAATACTGCATTATGTAAAACTACCTAAACTTATTTCGCTGATAAGTTAAACTCCCAAGTTGGAGGACATAGCACCGCAGTTCGTAGCGAGAATATTAAAAGCATGCGCACCGCGTATGTATCATACGCGGGCAGGTACATCATCTTTCGTACGCCATATGTATCCCTACACAACAAAACTTCACATGTGTTGCTTTCCTGACGAGACAGCTGTCTACTTAAAATCCGTTCCTCTGGCCACAGTGGTTCGATGCGACAGTAAAGCCCCAAAGATTTAATCAAGAGATGGACCAGCCATGCACCACTAGCTTCTCATTTGTATTGACATTGCCCAATGAGAAAAGCTGGCCGCGTTATCGAGGGATTGACGTGGTTTTGAGACGGTGACATGACAGGATTGGCGGAGAAGAAATGCTTTTCTTGTTGCCTTGATCATTGTGGATCCAGCTATCAGTGTGTAAATGACGTTCATATATATCTATAAATGGAGTCGAGTGATGAGTTTGATTCGGCAGAGACCTGGAATTTATCGTGCCAGTTCACACGAGTCCATTAACGTTAGGTAGAGCCGTATAGGTTTTCAAAAGATAAGTGATAAGGTTTAATTCTACAAATAATGGAATATTGCGTTCAAAATGGCCTTAGTAGTTTCCTGAATTTTACCAAAGTTTGCATGCATTGTGAGTGTTTCAGTTGTACTGTGTAATCGCAAAACAAATGAAGAAAAAAAGGATTAAAAAAGAGATTTAACATTTGAGGTGATCACAATGGGTCCATGTATAGGGTTCATAGTTTATATGGGATCACGATTACCAAATTGTCAATCTCAAGTATGAGAGTGCATTCTCAGAGATACCAGGTATTAGCTCGAGCATTACAATACATTTCCTGAGAGAACTTTTCATGAGTTACAATTCCTGAGAGCACAACTCTTGAAAGCATAGTCCTGATAGCACATTTTCTGATAGGTCCATATCAGGTAGCAAGTTTACACACTAGAAAATAAGACAACATTGAACAGAAAGAACGGAAGCTATGAACTTACGGCGATGTCGACTACACAGCAGAGGCACTGAATTTCCTAGTAAATTAAATAAATGTATTAACAAAACAATACCAATATGGAAATAAATAACAGGACGTGAAATCAATATGGTTTAAAACAATAAGGCTTTTATTTAGAATATGAGGTTTGCCTTCGTCTCTTCCAAAAGCTACAGTTGCCTTACGCTTCCTGGATGTATCAGCAACAGTGGAAGCTTGTTGGTCCACACATGAGTCGCTAGTATCATTTGTAGAATCACTTGTGGCTACCGATGATGACGCATCATCAGGCATAAACATAAGTCTACTCCTGGCCTCTGTCCGAGATGGAAGGTGAATATTAAAGTTGACACAAAAGTTTCTACATTAGAACCTGCCATGGAGGCTTCTGTTTGGCCTAGTTGTTCATCAATATAGCAGCACATTATATTCCAGTTAAAAAATAGAAGTTTCCAAAGAGCTGTCATGGTTTGCACGATTTCAATCAGCATGCTGCACATCTCATATTCTGAAAGGAAAAACGTTTAAGATCCGGCTGACCCATGGTCATTTGTATTGGATAGCCCAGTAAGATGTGTTTAGTACAGTCCAAACTAAGCGCAATGAATTCTGCAGCTTAAAGGCCCATATATAATGTAGGTCGTCCAGTTCTTTGTGGGCCTAAATAATATTTTTTTATGGATTAAGTCCATTTTACTACCTCAAACAATCTTGTTTGTTTAATTAGCCCCCTCAACAAAATGTAGACTTAATTTAGTCCATCGTACTAACGATACCGGTTTAAATAACCCCCTAAGCAGGATTACTCGCCTGTTTAGCTGAGGTGGCAGCGGTTTTGACCTGGTCGTCGGTTTTGTTAATCCAGCACATCAATTGACGTGGCTTTTTTTTTTAGAAGAATTAGTTGACGTGGCTAATGGTTTGCACCTGCCGTCTGGGCCTTTTTTACACTTGACACCTGGGCCTATTTACCAGCGCTGCCTCGGCCTATTTCCAACTGCCGGCCCGATTGAAGCGCATGACTCGCACGACACCCGCCGCCGAACAACTCTGTTCTTCATCTGATATCGCAAACTCCTTCGAGGCGCCGTTGTCTCCGCCGCGGCTCCGCACCAGGACTGGATGATCGGCCATCGATTGGAGTAATCGTTAAACAGTAGGGCAGTTAGGTGAGTAATCCGAACTAGTGTACTGATTTGTTTAGTGATTGTCAAATGTCAATAGCGATCAACTAGGGGTTGGTGCTTTGTGCCGTTAGGCTATCTGAATGTTTGCGAGATTTGTTCCGATCCCCATTACGAAAGATGCTGTTGACGAACGATTGATGTGGAGTATAGACTAGTAAAAGTGTGTATTTTTAATTGACAATTAGTTGGATTAGGCCGTGAGTTGGTCACGGCTCCTGGGAATGGCATGTGGTTCTGAATGCATCCAGCTCTCTTGCTGTTGATTAGTGGAATCGGTGAAGTAATATAGATCACCACAATTATTTTTTACAGTTATTTTTCCACAATTTATTAGTGCATTCCTTTATCTTGTATCGGGTTAGGCTTTTCGTTCATAATTTCTGCACAGAGTCATATGGTTATTTCTCCAAAATTTCAATTTATGCCCAGAATCATATGGTTCATAAATTACGTTTGGTTCTCACAGGTTTGATGGATAATCTTGATATGCTTCCAGTGAAGTTTTATTTAGGCGGCGAGTTTGTCCACCAGAGAGATATTGTCGATTATGTTGGAGGAGATGAAGCCATGTCTCATGTTGAGAGGGATAAGGTCTCACTGCCCGAGATTGTCGGTCACTTGAAGGATCACATGACTATAACTGATAAAGATACAATTCACCTCCATTGGTTGTTTCCTGGGAAAGAGCTGAACAATGGATTGAGGCCCCTCTCTGACGACAAAGTATGTATTTACATGTCTGAGTGCATTACAGAGGATGGTGTAGCTGATATTTATGCAGAGGTCATCCATGTCAGCTCTAAGGAGGAAGAAGAGAGTGACTATGAAAATGAGATGTCTGATAGTGATTCGGAAGAAGGGGGCATTGTAGCTGTGCCGATCCAAGTTCTCGACGCTTCAAATACGACGCAACTTGGAGATTTGGAGAGTTTTAAGGCATTTTACAAGTCTCCTGTGAAGCCTCCAATAAAGGATGCAGCTAGTAAAGGGAAAAAGAAGGCTGATGAACCTGCACAAGCACAAAAAGAGGATGATGACAGTGATGTTGGCGATGCGGACAACTCAGAAAATGATGAGGAAGCCCAAGAGAATAGGAAGCACAAGAAGAACCAAGGTGATGTCTGCCGTGCCATAGTACCAGCAGGACCTCATGTTGTGCAGCCACCAACTAATGAAGATCTGGATGTTGGAAATGACGCACCCTACTTTGGCTCAAGTGAAGAGGCTTCGTATGATGACGAGGAAGGTCTTGATACAAGTGGTATAAGGAGAAAGAGTAGGTTTCCAAGGTATGATGAGAAAGCTACAATTCCAGTGTTCTCAATTGGCATGACTTTTAGGGGTAGGGAGGAGTTTAAACAGGCCGTGGTTAAGTATGGGATTGTGATGAGGAGGCACATAGAATTTATAAAGGATGAAAAAAAGAGGATCAGAGCCAAGTGTTCATGGGAAGGATGTCCATGGTTGATACATGCGTCTGACAGTTCAAAATGTGACTGGTTCCAGGTTCAGACATACATTCCTCAACATAGATGCCCTCAAAGAAGAGACAATAAACTTGTGACTGCTAGAAGAATTGCTGAGAAGTATGAGCCTCTAATCAAGACCAACCCTTCATGGAAGCTTTAGGACTTGAAGGAAACGGTTAAACTTGATATGTTTGCTGATGTCAAAATTTCTAAAATCAAGAGGGCCAAATATCTAGTTATGCAAAAGGTGTATGAGTCTGGCAAGGCAGAGTACCCTAAAATTCATGTCAATGTTATACTCTGTAGTCACCCCGAACCCGGCACTTTGTTTTTGTGATCTAGAGAAATATTTGTTAAATAGTACAAACATTGTTTGAGTTGATATTGTGCATGTTCGTGCACTACCTTTTTTTTTTCCCAGCATAATTCGTGCATTACCTGTGTCAGCGATTTGGAAAAGGGAAAGGAAATGCATAGGCGGCGGGTGGAAATCGGACCATAGCAGCTGGTGGACATAGGCCCATGCGGTTGGTGCAAACAGGCCCAGGCGGGTCCGACAAACAGCCCAGTTGGCTGGTGAAATCATCCACGTCAATTGCTTTGCTGGATATTCTGATTAAAATAAAAATGCATTGCTGGATTAACAAAACCGAGGATCAGGCTAAAACCCCTGCCACCTCAGCCAAACAGCCGAGTAATCCTGCTTAGGGGGTTATTTAAGCTGGTATAATTAGTACGATGGACTAAATTAAGTCTACACTTTGTTGAGGGGGCTAATTAGACAAACAAGATTGTTTGAGGGAGTAAAATGAACTTAACCCTTTTTTTATTGATCCTGCCCAGATATATTGTATGCCCTGAATATTTCGTGTGGGCCTTTTAAAACAGAAAATTCAAATGGGCTGACCTCTTTGAAATAGAGCCCAAATATATAATCATTACACCTGCATGCATAGCCCATAAACACACAGATGGTCACATTCATCTGAGCCCACAAACACACAAAATAGTCACACATATCAGAGCCCACAAACAAACATATGGTCACATTCATCTCAGAGAGCTGATCTCAAAAAAAAAAAAAAAATCATCTCAGAGAGCAGATCCATATCTCAGGTCAATATAAAACACAAGTCTCATGTCCACATTAATAGCCATGTAAGTGAATTGAAAGTCAACTTATCACAAAAGAACTTTTTTAAGTGGACATGGGTCCATAGTATGATTTATGGCCTCAAATTTGTCGTGAGTGTGTTTTATGTCCATTACAACCTCTGTAATTAGTTTGAGATTTTTTGAAAACTATTAAAATTAAATGTCTATTGGAAACCACGATACTACCACATACTATATGGTGATTAGAAGTAAACTTAAAGGCAAGTGAACACCTACTGGTTTAATTAGGATCTTCTTAAAATTTCATAAAAATGATATATGTAGAGATGTATAAGATTTACATGTTCACAAGAAATCAATCTCGAAATCATTATTTTTGGAGAGTAATAAAAAAGTGAAGCAACTAGTGAATAGTGATCATTAATGAGTTGACAGAGATGAACGAGATTTAACCCATTAAATGTGATGTAGACGAACACAAATGACAGACATGATTTTATAAAAATTCGGAAAAAATAATCAACTCATTTGGACAAGGTATGTGAAATCTATATGTTTAAAGTTTAAATTATGAATCAAAAGAAAAAATTGGCAGCGGAGCAAGAACTTGAGGATGAAGGCACGACCCACATGTCAGCGGCTGGGTGAAGTTGGTCGGCATGTGGGCCCTATAAGCCAGTGGTGTTAGTTTTTAGATAAAGGGCGGAACAAAACGCACGTTGAACGCGGGATTCACACTTATATGTATTTTATATAAACATTAAGGTTCATGTCTATGCAGGAATACTATCCCGATCCAGTGGTAGTGCATGGGCTGGTGAGTTCGATTCTCGTTTGTAGCATCGTGTCCCATCTCTTTGCGCTTTTTGCCCTCGGGTGTGGTGAGCATGAGGCGCATGGGCCAGCCTATCGGCCTAGCAGTGCCAGCGGCCCAGCTTGCCAAACGCCCCGGTAAGCCCCATGGGTTGAATCAGCGCTGATGGGCTTTCATCAGTATCACAATCTAGCTGCATTTCGTGTCAAAAGAAACACCAGCGACATTTTTTTGTTTTCTTTCTTTTTAATTAGTATATTGACATTAACTTTCATCCTTAGTCACCAATTGCGTTCTATGAGGGCGTCACTCCATAATCATCACCGAAGGTCATATTTCTTGTAGTGTCAATCAGTTGTTAACAACGTTAGAAGAATACATGCATGACTGTTAGATTCAGAGCTCAATTGGGATGTTGCATCAAGAAATTTTTAAAAAGAAAAACATAATATCAAAAACATCATAGACTATACCATACATGCAAGCAAATAATTAATTCTGAGTAAGGATGAAGTTCCTGGTTTTAGATTGTTGGAATAGACAACCGACCAGCGGCAATAGATGTTGACAGAAGACGGCATCATCCACATTTTGCTGCCTCGGGTACTGCTGTAGGGATAAATATAATGATGTGAGACTTTGCGGTTGTTCTTTTATTTTTGGTCTACAACCCACCTACAATCCACCACATTTCAAGCTTTCATTTAATTTTTTAAAAATGGCATAGAGGAGGCTCCTACCACGGTTGATTTTGTTAACATATATGAACTTTCGTTTTCTTAACCTGATGGAGGACTAATTGACCTGATGGAGGATCATTGGTCCCTGTAACCTCAGTGAGAAGCATGAGGTTTTGACTGGAGTTGCAGAGCGGACCGGCAACATTGATCCTCCTAGAGAAGTAGAGAGTCTCTGTTTCACTAACGGGGCTGTTGCTGTTATAAACATGCTTCACCGTCTCATATTGATATGGCTACTGCTTGCCAAAGAAAGCGTCCACAACACATATGGTACCATATATGAGCATGAAACTAGGCATTACCATGGACAATGACTGATGGTAGATGATGTAGGAATGGGATGCTAAGGTACATTATTCTTTTACATCTTTGTGTTTAGAACTTTATGCCAATGTTTTCACTGATTGATGCCTTGTGGGTAGGCATATGATCAAACTATGAACTTCTATCCTTAAAATTCAGTCTTTCTTCAACTTATTTTAATAAAATCTTAAATAATATGAACTAAAATCAATTTTTACTGCTCGTGACTCCATTGTTTTTCTAACTTTTAGGAAAATTATATGTACCTCGAAAGCATTTACATTTACAACGCAAGTACCCAGCGGTATAAACCACTTCACCTCTAAGTCGAATGATGTACTTTTCCTAGACCATGACATGCTTTTCTCTAGCATGATAGCATCAATGCTTAGCTATGCACTGTCTAGCTAATAGGTGCATGCTAGTGCACATAAGTATGTCTAACATATAATATTTAAGATAATTTAATCTGCACAAAATGCTATTATCAAATCAACTTACAAGAAGTGAAAACTAGACAAGGATGTTTTGAAGGAGTAACTATATTATCTGTGTTTCAAGAACACGTTTACAAGCATCATTTGTTGTGCCTGCTCTAAGTGCTCTAACGTATACTCCCTCCATTGTTTTTTATATGACGTTGGTTAGTTCAAATTTGAAATAGCCAATGTCATATATTAAAAAACGGAGGTAGTGGCAATTATAATCCACTAGCAAAAATGCCCGTGCGTTGCCACAGGTTGTCCCGAAAAATAATCCTTCGATATTGTTTTAATAGATTCAATGTTACTCATACATCCAAATTATGATTTTTAAAACTTTATGATTAACTATACATATGTAGTGTTCCTTTTAGGGAAAAAAACAAAGTTATAAAATTATCAGTGCAACGCTATGAAGAAATTTATAGATATTAGGAGAAACATAAAGATCGATGGCTTCCCTTATTGAACTACATCTCATAAATCAATAACAGAAATGTAAAACATATGATTCTTTTTTGAAGTCCAAAAAAGTTGGTTCACTTCACCTTGTACACAAGGATGGTAACTCATCAAATGCAAAAGTTCTCTCAAGTATAAACAATGGCTTATGCTTCAAAGATTTCTGAGTTGAAAACAAACACCTTGCTTATTTACAACCTTGACTATGAATCAAAAAGGAATCATATATATACCAAATTTTGTTTGCATTTAGAACAATAAAACACCCAGCCACCCTCCACACAGCTTTGCCTGTATGCTCTCCTCATGCCCACACCTCGGTCATGCTGGTGTCATGCATCATCACCAGATCATCTTGGTCTAAGCTTATGATACATTCTGTACTTGAAGCCATGACAAAAGTCCTGGTGATGTTTCACAGGACAGCAACTCCCAACTTTTGAGTAGAATTCACCGAGCTCTCCAGACTCCTTTCCAAAACTGATGTTTTCTTCATGAAACAACAGAATTTGCAGAGTATTATGATCCTTGCAAAATGGTACATATATCAGATATCTATAGTTTACAAGTCTACAACTACAATAGAGTTTTGTTCGCGTCCTTTGGCGGGCAAACAGCTGTGTCCGTGGGCAATTGAATTCAGAGGACACATGAGATGAGAACAACAATGCAACAAGAGTAGCAAGCATAACTCTGTCTGATTTGACAAAGGAAAGCCGCCACCTAGCTAGCTCCGTGGAGGCAATGAACTAATCTCCATTGCAAGCACTCATAAATTGTTGCCGAATAGCACATCTAGCAACCTAAAAGACCATGTAGAAACGGGGCAAGGATTGACAAGTTCAGAATATATTATTTTATTTTATTAAAAAAAAAGCATCCTTCAAGTGGAGCGCACTTGATTCTGAACATGATGAACTTGTGGAGATTCACCACTTCAATTCTGAAACCTGGGCATACGAAGAAAGAAAAAGTAATGGTAGCAGAAGTATTACAATCAAATTATTGTGATTGATATCCTATCACAGAAACCAATTGTAAAATGGAGTATGTACAGGCATTCATCTATTAGTGCAAATATGCAAAGTATCAGCTGAATGCTGTTCCAGTTGCATAAAAAAGTCAAACGTCAAATCACTTTGACTCCATCTAAGCATTTCTGACTATAAAAATTAATAAAGGCACATGAATCATTGTCAGACAGACTCGAAATAACTGCTTGTTCAGATTGAAAATTGAAATAGAAAAAAGCTGCACCTGTGAATTGGTCACTTAGTACGTGGCCTGTGATATGGCCAAGTGTATCAATCACGGAAAATCAAATCAGGTTTTCTTTGAAATTCTTTAGGTCTTTCTGTTTTGAGTTGTAATTGTCTTCCACCAGACCCTATATGGTATTTACGGTCTAATAAAATCCACTCTGAAAAAAAATCATAAATGTCAGTATGAGATTTCAAGAAACCAGGGCATGTTGCAAACAGAGGGATTACAATCAAAATTTTAGCGACAAATAAACATGCTGCTAACCTTTCAAAAAGAACTGGAAAAACCAATCAGAGATGACACTGACAATTAATAGGAAAAGAAAATGAATAACATGTTAAAATATTAACAGTACCAGGAAAGTACCAGGCAACTGAGAAGCTTAATGAAACTCCTATTTAGAGTAGGGATCCCTACATTGCAAAAATCCAAATTTTCTTAATTGCAGCATGAACAATCCAAATGTTGTCATTTAGTTCTCGTCAATCCCAACCTCGAACTCCAAATCAGGCCACAAATAGAACAAGGGGGCGGAAGCTACCTACCATAATGATAGTTTAACGTTGGTAAATACAATATTAGGTACAAACTTTTATTCTAACTCCTTTTTTTTAGTCTAGCAACTCTTGGAGACTGATATCGTGAACAATATTTCTAATGAGACAGATAATACTTCAAGCTAGCACCAGTACACAAAAATAGCTACTACTCAGGCCATGGAAAAAAAAGTGCAGGAAAGAAAGATACTTCAATCTGTGCCATTTTTTTTTACAAGGTAATACAAGTTGAGGGCATAAACCTAATTGGCATTTGTATTGCTTTGGATTCTGCATCAATATGGTTTCTAATTTTCAATGACATTGCAAAGCTAGTCTGAACATTTCCCATCCTAATCGTTATCAATTACAAGTTGAACAGGCCCCGAAATCCCTACCTTGACCAGGAAAGCATCCAAACTGCTTTAAAACATGAAAAGACTAATATGCGAACAGACCAATGCTCCTTGCTTTATCTCTCTTTGTGACAAGCTCTTTCAGTATAGCCGTTTGATAACAGATGGTGGCTGTAATGCTAACCTGGAGCAGGTTGCCGCCTGTGCAGACCTGACAAGTAATACTATTTGTGTTGTCTGATAGTTGATAGCTAAACTAAAATCCCAACCATGTTCAGGAAACCAAATCCCTTGGGCATAACCCACCTTGACATCAGAGTATAGATCAATCAAGACACCTTATAACCATTTACGATATGAAACGCTGACCACTTGGGGCGATTAGCCGGAATGTCTCACCAGGAACAACGATCCCTACTGCAGGAAGAGACGCAGCTTCCTGCTGATCCGACCAGAGCCATATCGTGTTGGATGCATGGTCACTCGTTCCTTCTCATAAATCATGTCCACCCTCGCTGTCTCGTTTGAGCCTCCGTAAGCCGAATCGCTATGCATCGCCTTCCATCACCAAACAGATATCAGTTCTATGCAAAGTGAAAACAAATACTACACATCACAGAAACAAACACCCCTCCTGAAGTACTAATTACTCCGAAGAATTGCAAAGAGAGAGCAAAAGAGGTAGGGGCAACTGCTGCAGGGAAACCGGAGAACCTCACCCACAATATGAGCAAATTAGTTCAATCCCAACAACCCACCAATCAGTGACCTAACCTAACAATTCTGGAGTACCTCGTGGTTGGATGCGGCGGCAGCGGCTTGGTCGGAGTCGTCAGAGCAGTTTTATATATGAAATAAAACTACTGATGAAATCCATTTTGAAGATGTCTTCCCCTTCCTCTTCCTCCTGGTCGTGGTCGGTTGATAATATTGTGAGTACAAGCGGCATCAATTAGTTTACCAAATTATCGGTTTTTCAGATCACGCTCAACTAATCGAACCACCCTAAATCACACCAGATCACTAATTGACCAGAGCTGCAGTTAGGTTTCGGCTTACTTTAGGTAGTTGTCGTTGAAGATGTCCCTTCCTCTTCCTCCTGGTCGGGCGCAGGGGCAGCGGCGGAGTCATCATCCTCAGGGACGACGGCTGCAGGGGGCCGGGACGACTCCGAGATCGGGTGCAGGGGCGCGGACGACTCGGGGATCGGGTGCACGGACGGCAGCGACTCCGGGATCGGGTGCACGGGCTTGACGACATCCTCGTCGTGGTGGTGCGGGATCCGCCGCTCCTACACGGGCTTGACGACATCCTCATCGTCGTGGTGCGGGATCCGCTGCTTCTCCAGCTTGAGCGCGAGATCGGGAAGGGGAGGCAGCGGAGGGCGGGACCGTGAAGGGGATGAGGTGCGGCAGGCGCTCGTACGCTATGTTCCGCAGCGAGGAGGAAACGAACAGGTACGCAAATAATCAGACGGTCCCACCTGTCGGCACCAAATTTTTTATGAGAGAGGGTGCGACGCACGCGCCACGGAAGTGAACTCGGAAGGAAAATAATAGGCAACTTTTACCGTACCTCCAAATTGTTGTGGACCGTTCATTTTAACTAGATTCGTGACCTTTTACCTCTATGGAGGTAATAGGTCTCCGTAGAGATTTGTTGCAAGGTTGTTAGGATTTTACATGCAATAGAGAATATACTCATGCTAGTTGTTGTGTAACGTGATTTATTTTAACGTAAACTTGAGTCATCTTCAAGGGTTCCCGTGAACTACTTCAGTTTATTATTTTCATATTATTAAAAAAATATCAGAACATGCATGTTACTTCGAAAGTAATCCATTGATGCCACTCTCGTGAATCAGTGAATTTTTCTCACGTAAAAAAAAAAGAACTTGATTGAAACATGCATGTTACTTTTCACGTAAGGAAAAAATTGTAAAATGAGGTTTACGTGAACTTGTTGTTTCGAAAAGTAATGTCAATTTAATTAGGTTTTGTTCCTACAAAAACTGTGACATCAATGTGTCATCTGCCGCATGCATATTGGGTTAGTCTGAGGAAAAAAAAATGTGACATGAACCAATCCAGTTTTTCTCGTGCAACACGGACGCTAATTGTGCAACATGCAGGTTCGCGGCGCTCGCGGAAGAATCGGAAGTGGCGTTCGCAGCGGAAGAAACGGCCGAAGAATTGGAGGCCTTCTCCAATTTTTATTTTATCTTTTTCTATTCAATATAAATCGACGGTCCAGATTCATTTTCAGCTTTTACCTGTTAAGAGGTTAATTGGGTACCGTAACAAGGCTCAAATAATAAGGAGTAATAAAGATAAAAGAGTTGAAACTTTGTCCGGCAGGGGAGGGGGGAAGTGGGTTGGCGGCGGGCTAGGGTTCGGTTCGCCGCCCGTGTCGCCCGCATGGGAGCGACTCGGGGGCCGAGTCGTGTCCGCAACCGCAAGTGCACCGTGTTTTCGAAGTACTCAGCTCGAGGTCTCGATTGGCTGCGGGATGTAACGGAATCATCATCAGCTCGGCCGTCGTCTAACGCAATCATGGCCTTCGTAGCGGTGAAGGCGGTGTGCGGCGGGCGATGCACGGCCGGTATTGGTCGGCGCTCGCACTACCGACGGCGCGTGCGGGTAGTGCTGTCGGCCACAACAAGTTTTGATATTTCACGGGACAGGGCTTGTGGGTCGCAGGTCTTTTTATGGCCACCACTTGTAAAATATGCCATGGATAGAGCTATTAAAAAAAAGGTTTAACCTGTTTTCCCCACAATGAAAAAGTGTGATCTTTTAATTTTGTAGTCTACTGCTGTTTGTGGGTGCCATAGGCCCCGTTTGAAATGTGCAAAACGTTATGAATTAATTATGCCAAAATCGAGTTTTCTTACAAGTTTTAGTGTGACAAATAGGCCACCAGAGAACCAAGCAAACACAGCACATTATGGTTTGGCCGTTTGGGACGCAGAGTGTCGACCGGAGTTGATATATGCCAGGTCAAACAACATCATTACTTCAATGTGAAAGTTTAAAAGCTTAAATACTCCCTCTATTTTTAATAGATGATGTTAGGACATCATGTTTACTTCCTTATTTTTTGACAAATATATTCACGTTGTTCTAACATCATACATTAACAATGAAAGAGTAGCATCCAAGCAAAAGACATGCAGTATAGTTTTTTCCCAAAACAAAATAATTTGGGGGCAGTAGAGAGCGTCCGGGATCACTTGGCATGTATCCTAACGCCAATATTTTTTTTCCGAAAAACAATTGATAATTTGAATCCTACCGTTGCCGTATATAGTGGCCTGTTGGACTGTCATGCACCAGGTACTTTGGGTTCAGAGGACTTGTCATTAACATAGAGAAGAAACATAGCAAATGTTCATTAGCAACAGCTCACAAAAACAGCTTTTTCTTTTTTGGCATATGTTCATTCAAAACTCTTATTTATCATAACCCGAAGAGCTATGACGCAGGCAACACTTACAAGCATCCACAGCTCCATACACCCCATGTAGTATGTAACGACGAACACAACACCACTCGCAAGCGCGTTTCCCGCGCCTGCTCAGCTCGACACAAAGACTTCCGATCGAGATTATCAGGAGCAGATTGCTCCGGGCGCGGTGGCGTTGCGGCCGCAGTAGTTGAGGACGAGGGGCACGTCGAGCGGCAGGTTGACGGGGATGCCGAGCACGCTGAGCCTGATGGCGGCGCAGAGGCAGGCGGCGACGTCGAGGTTCACGAGGTTCCCCAGCAGCGGGCAGCACTGCTGGCTGGCCGGCACGTTGATCTTGAGCTTCAGCAGGACCAGCACGTCGGCGCACACCTTCAGGTCCGCCAGCGCCTTCGTCGGGCACGGGTTGCCCCTGCTCTGCGCGCCGACCGCGTCGATGCCGGCCGAGAAGAGGAGAGCCATGGCGAGGAGGGTCGCCGCGAAAGCGGGGGACCTGGAGGAAGCCATCGCGCTCTCTTGTGCAAGAGTTTCGGCCGGCGACGATAGATTATTCTCTTGTTTGGAGACTGGAGTAGTCCTCTTGGGATGGCTCTTCAAGCACACAAGTATGGTATATGGCTGAGGCGAGAAGTATTTATAGACCGGGTTGCGATACGCCGCAGAGTGGCACCAGAGATATTTCTTGTTTTTCCTTACCGGCCACGCGTAACGAGCAATGACGGCATGTTTTGCAGAACAATGTTATCTGCTCAAGAAGCTCCACACGGTCAGTCCCTCTTTTATCGCGTCTGTGCGGCATGGTTTTGCGGATGGGGTATAAGCTGTGAAGCTTTACACCTCGACAAAGCACTGTGAGCCGTGATCGGACCACCAGTCCACCACGTACCCAACACGCCGCCACGCGGGCGAAACGGGGTTCGTTCGGAAGCAACTGGCCGACATCGCGGTACAGGCTCGCCACAGCCGCGCCGCGTAGTCGCCACCATTTGTTGCTGGGAGTTTCAAAAGACGAAATCGATTGCGACTCCGACGCCGAAACGACCGGTGCCGTATGGTGTGAATTGTGATCGACCATGACCAGGTAGTAGATTCCCGTGGGTGGACGGCCGGTTCATACAAGGGTTTCAGTGGATCGCACTATCACAGCGTCCATGATGTGATGGACAAGTCAGTGGGAATTTCAGCTAAACTTGGCCTCTTTTTTTCTAGCTGAAATAAACATAATCATCTTGCAAGAAAAAACATAGTACTCATATCAAAGGCTATCATAGGTAGCAAAACGCATGAGAAGAAACGATAAGCTCGATCACACATAAGATACTGCTACAAACTTTTTAGATGTCTCACACATAATCTAGCACAACACGGAGGCGTAGTTGAGTTACACTTCCTCCTCCTCGCCGTCGTCGTAGACCTCAAATTCGACGTAAGCGTAGCCATGGCGCTCGTAGTGCTCGAGGATCCTCGCGTGCTTTTCAAGATCAGCCTTTTGTTTGGCGATGTAGCGTTCACGAGACTTCCTGGACGTGGAACACATGTAAGGGAGGGGTTTGAAGGGCTGGGGAGGCGGGTTTTCCTTCAGGTACTTGATGTAGTCCTCGCCCGCCCTCACCATAATCGTCTTCGTCCTCCTCTCCTTCGGTTCCTCCGCCGCGTGCCCGTTCCTGTCGTCGTCGAGGATGAGATTCTCCATCATCAAACGGGCACGCTCCTTCTCCTTCGATTCGGCGGCATACGCGTCCATGTCGAGCTCTGGCCGCACCACACCGGACGACCCCACGTTTGCCGGCGTCATCTCAGCGCTCTCCATCCCTACCGGAACCGGCGAGGCTCTAGACCTAGATTGTGAGGTTGCGGCGGCTTTGGAGGACCGAGGAAGAGTGCGAGAGTCGCGAGATAAAAAAAAATAAATGTGATGTGGTCAGAATTTAGAAACGGACTCTATGTTGGGAACGGGGTGCCGCGGCCTGCTAGGTCGGCACGCTGAGGACCGAGTATGGGCTAGCGCTCTGTTGGGCTGCAGTGACAGTTTCCCGAACGCACCTATGGACTAATACATTTTGGTAGCTATCGACGACATATTGCATATCAGGGAATCTATATTTTGCTAACAAAAATAGGGGAATATCTATATTAATAAAATCTCGGAGATTTTGCTAACAAAATACTGATTCGTTGTAGGTTTAAAATCTCGGAGATGTACGGCGTGCAACTCCAACTCATTCGTGGTAGGTTTAATTTCGCAGAGCAGAGCCGCGGTTGGCGCCGCACACAACGCGATGTTGGCGTCTCCTCTGCGTCGGCCTCGCGCCCTCCTCTCGCAACTTCCCCTCACCAGCCGCCATCTCGCCACCAAGGCCAAGGACAAACCAGCGGCAGCCAGAGATGGAGACCACACGGCGTCGTCGAGCACGGCAAACCCCCGGGCACCGGATCAGGGCCGCGCGGCTAGCCGTCCACCGGCTACGAGCGAGAAGAAACACTATTTGTACCTGGTTTTCCCAGAGAACAAGGACGGGTTCTGCATCCACAAGGTGGACATGGACGACGGCCCGACGGATCCGGGGCTTGGAACTCTTGAGCTCCTCCCCGAACCTCCTGTTCTGCGCGTGGAGGACCAAAACATCTACGATTTCGGCGTCCTAGGCAGCAACCTCATCGGCATGGGGATCGGAACCAGGGAAACCGTAGACGACGTCAAGCGCAGCGACGGCGACACCCTGACCTTCGACGCCAAGACCGGGACACTGGCCATCGTGCCCGATCTCCCGGTAGGCATTCTCCAATCCTGTGCCATGGCTGCGGTGCCCGTCGGCAACTTTCTATACGTCATCGAGTATGGCCCACGCTTGCACCGCCTCAAGCTGCTGCTGGACGATGAGCCAGCTGGCACCGACGGCGGCGGAGGCGGTGACGTCGACAGGTGGCCGTGCTACTGGTACGGCTCAAGGCGGTGGCGCTGGAGCGCAGACCATCACCGGCTTCCGTTCTACGGGTGCGGCGTCAGGGCCCACGGGGACGTGCGTTCCTCGTCTCGGTCAGCCAGGATGCCTTCTCCTACAACACGGCGAGCCACCGGTGGACGCGCCACGACGACTGGGAGCTGCCGTTCGTGGGCGAGGCACACTACGACGCCGGGCTGCGCGCGTGGCTCGGCCTCCACGGCGACGGCGACGACGACGAAATGCTCGAGCACGACGGGTTCCTCTGCTCCTGCGACGTCCCGCACCTCGGCAGACGCGCGGCCCCGCGCTGGAAGCTCGGCAAGGAGAGGCTGTTCTTCCGCGAGGACCCGGGGCGACACGTCGATGCCAAGCTCGTGCGCATGGGCGGCCACGACGACGGAAGGTTCTGCCTCGTCGAGGTCATGAAACTCGAGGCTGACGGCGACGGCGGCGAGGGGTATAGCCTTGACAAGTGTGATGAATGCGTGCTTCGCCTGACCACGTTCCGCGTCAGGTAAGATGACGACGGAGAGCTGGTGACCACTGCTCGCCAGCCTACTCGCTCGTTCATGCTGCCCCCGTATTGGCAGTGTTCTGAATTTCAAGCGTTCTGGGTGTGACACCCGGCCATCATTTCACGCCTGCCATCCCATCTCGACGTAGGAGTCGCGTCTCTGTAATTTTGTTGAATAACTATTTTTTAGCACGCTGCTTCTCAACTGATGCTAGATATGAAAGTGGGGCCTGATTAGTAGCTTATATTACTCAGAAAACTGAGACCACTTATATTTTTCTGTTCAAATGTTAAAATAAAATAAAGTAGCATTCAAGCTGAAACAAATAATCAAAGTGAATCGTCAATAAGAAAGTCTAGTGTCAAATTACAGTTAAAATATTTTTTAAACTACAAAGTTTCATTTACAAAGCTGGTTACAATCCCAAAATGATTTCGCCGGAGTAGGCACACTTGAAGGAGGCCGGATAGCACAAGACTACAAGAGTGCTATTATAGAAAACCCTCAGTTTTTATGTCCTGAAAATTAGTGTTTCGCGAAGATTCGGGCCATCAAATTATAAGCCTGTTGGACACCAGCAAAAGGAGCGAGGGCCGAATCCGTATAGCATCCAGCAACTACGATCTGATAAGAAAACAAAAGTCCAGCGAACTCCGAATCCGTATAGCATCCAGAGCGAAGCGTGACCTATAAAGGCCAGTCCATCTTACAATCCCCAATTCTTCGTTCCCAAGCTTTTCGTCGACTCATCTCAAGACTCAACGAACCCCACAATAAAAGTTGGCTGCGGCGCCGAGCTGAGCACAGCGGCCTGAAGATCGATGGCGTCGGAGGGGACGCGGATCGGCTCGAGGATGGTGTCAGAGGGGTCGCAGATCGTGGAGGTGTTAGGTTGATCTCTAACCCCGCAGGCCCAAAGGCCCGCGGCCTTTGATCGCGCCCTGATCGGGGGCGCCCAACCGAACCCTTGGTTGGTGGGCCCCTGTTGCCAGCGCCATATAAAAGGAGGTGGGGGCCGGCGGCTCACGTTACGAGGTTCGCCGTGAGCACCGCACCCACCAACAAACCCTAACCCGATCCCGAGGGGGCGCTGAGGCAACGGGAAGCCGCCGCCACCACGTCGCCGTCGCCCGCCGCCGTCACTCACTCGCCGCCAGTCGCCACAATGGCGGCTCCTGCACAATCGTCACACGAAGGTGCGAACCCCTAGTCCATTTCCCTCAGATCCAGATTACTTGTACCTAGATTACATGTTCAAGTACCCGCTAGTCTCTACACCTAGGCTTTTAACACTTCAACAATGGTATCAAGAGCCTAACTAGTGTGTAGATCTAGATCGGGTAGCAGATTTTGAGAAGGAGATAGCATCGGTTTGTTTTGCGATTCGAAAATTGAAACCCTAACCCTAGAAAGGAAACAGAGGAGGACCGGCGAGACTTACCTGTTCTCCGCCGTGCCGTCCACCCGCCGTCACGCGGGCAGATGACTGCCGCTCGTCGCCGACGTGCGCGCATCACAGAGGCACCGCATCAAGGCCGCTCGACGGCGGCGCGCTCACCCTTGGGTGGACGCGCGCGCCGCCGAGAGGGCTTGAGGCGGCGCCATGCCTTCAGATCCGGCGCGCCGTCACGCGCGCGGGACGGGTGGGTCGTCGGCGACCATGGGTCGCGGCGGCGCCGCCACAGAGCGCTCTCGCTCTCTCTCGCGTAGTCGGGGACGAGAGGAGGCGGAATGGCTAGGGTTTCCGGAGCGACGCGATTTTTTCGCGTTTTATCTAACGCTCGTCGCTCCTCCACCGTCCATCGCGATGGACGGATCAGATGGAGGCGGGGGTGATCGAACCCGCCGCCAGGCCGGGCCGGCCCACCAAGCGGCACTTTCCCGTGGGCTGCGGTGCGCGGGTTTTTTTTTTCCTTTTTCTGTGAATTTCCGCGCTCCTGGGCTGGGCCGAAAGAGGCGCGGGGCGCGGTATGGGACGCGCTCCCGGGCCAGGCCGCATTCGTTTTTTCGTTTTTGCGGGCCAAAATGGAAATTTCAACAGAATATTTTTTGAATTAGTTTAAACTTTTCCAGAAGCAGAATTTGACTGAAATTTGATAGATTTTGTCTCTGTTTAAATTTGAACCAACGGAATAATTTTTCCAGAGACTAGATAATTATGTTTATGCTTCTGTTTAAGTTTTTACTACAGAAATTTAATGCTTCCGCTGCATAGATAATATAGATTTATTTTTTGAATTGTCTTGTTTTTAAATTCGAACCAACGGGAGAATTTAAATTTCAAGTTATAGATTTATATTTCAGATCCAGTTGCAATGTTGTTATTTTCTGACCAACGTTGATTATAGCAATATTGTGACTTTATAGAGGTTTTCCATGCATTATTTCTTTTTCTGCCCAACGGTGATGAAGATTTTAATGCAAAAAGTACTATATGTTATCATATTTAAATGTTCTCACTCGTTTTGGACTATTTTCAGGAGGGCTATCTATGATGATGACCATCAATGATATCCCAGTGCTTAAAGGAGAGAATTATGGAGAATGGAACAAGAAGCTAGACCTCTTCTTCACTCTTGCTGGCCTTGACTGGGTGCTGTCTGCACCAGTTCCTGCAGCTCCTGAGCAGCCAGAAAGAGGAGAGGATGAGACAGATGCTGCTTGGTCAGCTAGAGAGCTTGCCTACAAAGCTAGCAAAGACAGCTATGATGTTGAGTATGCTGCTTGGTTCCCTGCCAACAAGAAGTGTTTGGCAGTGGTAAAGAACACTATAGAGGCCTCCATCATGGGGTCAATTACAGATTGTCCTACTGTTGTTGAGTACCTTGCAAAGATAAAGAGTCAGTACACTGGCTCTTCAAAGACATATGCTACCCAGTTGATAAAACAGCTGGTCACAGAGAGGTACACAGGTGGTGGGATAAGAGAGCACATACATCGCATGGTCAATATAAACAACAAGCTTAAACCAATGGGCCTTGCTTTCAAGGATGATCACATCGTCCATTTGGTTTTTGCTTCGTTGCCAAAGACCTTCGATACCTTCATTGTTGGGTACAACATGTCCCCAGAGAAATGGGACATAGAGAAGGCCATTGCAATGTGTGTGCAAGAAGAGGAAAGATTGCCCCCGAATTCCATTAATTTTGTAAAGAACAAGAATGGGAATCCTTCCTCCTCCTCCTCTAAGGGAAAAGGTCCTCAGCAGTTTCAGGCAAAAGGTCCTCAGCAGTCTCAGGCAAGAGGTCCTCAGCCTTTCCAGCAGCATAGACCCAAAGAAGGACAACTCACTGTGGGAAAAGACCAATGCATGCATTGCTTGGGCATGGGACACTACAAGAAAGATTGTCCCAAGTACTTAAAGATGATCATGAAAAAAAGAGGTGAGAACATTATTTCATTTGTAAATGAATCCCTGTATATAGATTATTCGAAATCTACTTGGTGGATTGACTCAGGAGCAACTATTCATGTTGCAAATTCTTTACAGGGATTCCGTTCGACGAGAACCACTCAAAGAAGCGAAAGGCAAATTAAGGTTGCCAACGGAGTCGAAGCAGATGTCGAAGCAGTTGGAGATCTTCTCTTAGAGCTTGACACCGGCTTTAGTTTATTACTTAGAGATGTTTTTTATGTACCCACATTACAGAGGAACTTAATAAGTGTGTCTCGTCTAGATGATTATGGATTTGATTGTCATTTTGGTAATGGCAGATGTGTAATAAAGATTGGTGATACAGTTGCTACTATTGCTTTTAAGAGAAATGATCTTTATTTGTTATCGCTGCGTGAAAGTGTGAATTCCGTATGTGATGTGAATGCAATTGTATCTACAGATGTTAATAATAGAAAGCGAAAGAGAAAAGATAACGAATCGTCGAAATTGTGGCATTGTCGCTTGGGCCACATTTCGAGGGGGAGAATAGAAAGACTCGTTAAAAATGACATTCTTCCCGCGCTAGAATTTTCAGACTTAGAACAATGCATTGATTGCATAAAAGGAAAATATGTAAAGAAAATAAAGAAAGGAGCTGTTAGGAGCACGGGTGTTTTAGACATAATTCACACCGACATCTGTGGTCCATTTTCAGTAAAGAGTATAGATGGCTATGATTCATTCATAACCTTTACAGATGATTATTCCCGTTATGGATACATCTATCCAATCAAAGAAAAATCAGAAGCTTTAGATAAATTCAAGATATTCAAGGCTGAAGTTGAAAATCAGCACAATTTAAAGATAAAAATAGTCAGATCCGACCGTGGAGGGGAATACTACGGTCGGCATACCCCATATGGCCAAGTTCCAGGACCTTTTGCAAGGTTCCTACAGGAACAAGGCATAGTAGCCCAGTATTCAATGCCGGGCGACCCTCAGCAGAATGGAGTGGCAGAAAGGCGCAATCGCACCTTAATGGATATGGTACGGAGTATGCTAAGTTTCTCCACTTTACCAGTGAGTTTATGGATGGAGGCATTAAAAACCGCCGTATATATTCTCAACAGAGTACCATCTAAGGCGGTGCCGAAAACACCGTATGAGTTGTGGACAGGAAGAATACCCTCATTGAATCACCTAAGGGTGTGGGGGAGTCCTGCTGAGGCAAAGATATTCAACCCGAACATTGGGAAATTAGATCCCAAAACAGTGAGCTGCCATTTTATTGGCTATGCAGAGAAATCAAAGGGATATCGGTTCTACTGTTCAGATAGACATACAAAGTTTGTAGAAACAAGACACGCTGCCTTCTTAGAAGAACAAATGGTTCGGGGGAGCGTGGCAGTTCGAGAGATTGATCTTGAGGAGAAGCGGGTGTATGCGCCCAATCCAGTGATTCAAGAACATTTCTTCTCACTGCCCGTTGTGGCTGCACCGACAGTGCGAGACACTGTGATGTCAGCCCCTGTGGTGGTTCCTTCTGTGGCAACAACGAATGAAAATGTGGAACCTGTCCCTCAGGATCCTATAGAGCCCGTTGCTGCAGAACAAGGGGAGCCGCTACAACCCCCAATAGAAAATGCTCCAGATGTAGAGGTACAACCTCCGATAGAAAATGAGCAAAATGTAGAGGCCCCTAGAAGGTCTCAAAGAGCAAGGAGGCCGGCTATTTCCAGTGATTATGAAGTATATAACACTGAGAGTTGTCAAGAATATCAAATGGAGGATGACCCTACCTCATTTGAAGAAGCCATGAGAAGCGAGCATTCGTCTGAGTGGTTGGCAGCCATGGAAGATGAAATGAGATCGATGAGTACCAACGATGTTTGGGACTTAGTAGAAATTCCTGAAGTAGTCAAACCAGTAGGCTGTAAATGGGTCTACAAAACCAAATATGACTCACAAGGGAATATAGAAAAGTTCAAAGCGCGACTTGTGGCAAAAGGCTATACGCAAAAAGAGGGAATTGATTATCATGAGACCTTTTCTCCAGTCTCATGTAAAGATTCCTTTAGAGTCATTATGGCCCTTGTGGCTCATTTTGATCTAGAATTGCATCAAATGGATGTAAAGACGGCGTTCCTAAATGGGGATGTAGATAAAGAATTTTACATGGCACAACCAAAAGGTTTTGTTGTGGAAGGAAAGGAAAAGATGGGATGCCGCCTAAAGAAATCGATTTATGGGTTAAAGCAAGCTTCAAGAATGTGGTTTTTGAAGTTCGACAGTACGATTAAAAGTTTCGGGTTTGAACAGAATGTGGAGGACGATTGCGTTTATGCAAAGTTCAAGAATGGAAAGTATATCTTCCTAATCCTGTATGTGGATGATATCCTGCTTGCAAGCAGTGACGTCAGTCTACTACTAGAAACAAAGAAATTATTGTCCTCACAATTCGAAATGAAAGATCTTGGTGAAGTAAAATTCGTTTTAGGAATTGAAATTCACCGAGACAGATCCAAGGGGGTATTGGGACTATCACAAAAGACATACATAGAAAAGGTCCTGAAGAAATACAATATGCACAAATGCAGTGCCTCACCTGCTCCCATAGTCAAGGGCGATAGATATGGGGACTTTCAATGTCCAAAGAATCAATATGAAAAAGATCAAATGAAATCGGTACCATATGCTTCAGCTGTCGGAAGCTTACAGTATGCACAAGTGTGCACACGCCCTGACATTGCCTTTGTTACCGGGTTGCTTGGTAGATTCCAGAGTAATCCAGGACCAGAACATTGGAAGTTAGTAAAGAAAGTTCTGCGCTATTTGCAAGGAACAAAAGGCCTCATGTTGACATACAGAAGAACAGATTCTCTGCAAATCACGGCATATGCAGATGCTGATTTTGCAGGAGATAACAGAAAATCGACGTCGGGATATGTGTTCACTCTCGCAGGAGGGGCCATATCGTGGAAAAGTTGCAAGCAAAGTATCACTGCAGCATCCACAATGCACGCAGAGTTTATTGCTTGTTTCGAGGCCGTAGGACAGGTGAATTGGCTAAAGAAACTTATACCCGGTTTAAGAGTGGTAGACGACATCTCTAGACCACAAAAGATGTACTGCGACAATGAACCCGCAGTCTCGTATGCACACAACAACAGGTCAAGTGCCGCTACCAAGCACATTGACATAAAGTATTATGTTGTGAAAGATAGAGTCCGAGATCAAACCATAAGTCTCGAGCACATACGTACAGAGAAGATGCTCGCGGATCCGCTAACGAAAGGCTTACCACCCAGCGTGTTCAAGGAACACGTAGCCGGCATGGGGTTAAGGGACAGCCTATGATCTTTGGACTAAAGAGGCTCATAAAGAATAAAGGACTGTTTCAGAATGGAGGCGTGTATTGTAGCTGTTGATTCTATCGGCAGGATATGACCGTGACGATGAGACATGCTCTATGCATTAATCTGTGATGAGACAAGTGAAACAGAAAAGAAAAGATAAAAGATGAGATCAAGGGGGAGATTGTTAGGTTGATCTCTAACCCCGCAGGCCCAAAGGCCCGCGGCCCTTGATCGCGCCCTGATCGGGGGCGCCCAACCGAACCCTTGGTTGGTGGGCCCCTGTTGCCAGCGCCATATAAAAGGAGGTGGGGGCCGGCGGCTCACGTTACGAGGTTCGCCGTGAGCACCGCACCCACCAACAAACCCTAACCCGATCCCGAGGGGGCGCTGAGGCAACGGGAAGCCGCCGCCACCACGTCGCCGTCGCCCGCCGCCGTCACTCACTCGCCGCCAGTCGCCACAATGGCGGCTCCTGCACAATCGTCACACGAAGGTGCGAACCCCTAGTCCATTTCCCTCAGATCCAGATTACTTGTACCTAGATTACATGTTCAAGTACCCGCTAGTCTCTACACCTAGGCTTTTAACACTTCAACAGGAGGATCCTAAAGACATCGCAAGATACAAGGAATTTAGGGCGAATCTCGTAGCAATAGGCCTCTCAGTCGCATTTATCATTGGTTCCCTGCTCTCCAGCTTCCTAATCCCTGGCCTTTCCGAAAACACTCGGATCTCCCTCTGGCAGTTATCTGCCTTTGCGTTCCTTGGGATCGTGATGGCTACCTGGGTGCATATTAAGGAATTCGGCTGGTCCGTCCCGCAGATTGAGAAGAAGATGCTGAGCGCCGCCGATGTATGAAGCTGATGTGCACATGTTCTATGGACTAAGCTGTGGCGTGCTCCCTGGATCTGCTTTCTTGTTGGCTCCATTTTAGCTGAATATGTCGTTAAACAGTATCAACTATATGTCGTCTACTACTTTTTGTTTTTCATGTGATAGGCATTAAAATTTCCATATTAAAATTTTGATAAGCGTTCCTCTTGCCTAAGTTAATTTTTCAATCCGCGAATCACAACTATTTTAGTTCGACGTCTTCAAACCTTGTGCACTATAATGCGTGGATAATCACTTTCCTGCACGACGATGAGGAAGATGCAAACATGGTCACGGGATTATATCCAACCTTTTGTAATGCAGGCGATGTTGCGTCCTGTCTTTGTCACATCAGATGGAATTGTATTCTTTATTTTTCATTTGAGGAAGTGGCATTGAACGGGGCCTTGGTAAAATAATGCCAGCTCTCTGTTGTAAAGTTAATTTGATTTCAGAAGTTTACGTGCAATACCTTTGCATCCAACAGCGCCCTAAAGTAGATGCGTACGTGCAAGGGATAAAAAGGCAAAATATATTATCACGGTGCTCGTTCTTCTTCAGTATTATGAAGAACTTGCTACTATAAGTTTAGTGCAACTGATATTTTAATCTTCGATTTGCGCCTACTACACGGCAGAATTGTTCTTAGAAGTTCTCAAAAGTTTTGGATATTACCATCCTTAGTCGGTATCATATTATCAAAATAATTCCTGTAGTTATTCTATGATGCAGTGGCTGCATTAAGGAACAAAAATGTTCACGTTTTAAACAAAGAAAAATGGTTAAAACAATTAGTACATTCAACAAAAATGTTCACCGTGTCACTGATCACAACTTCCAGAAGGAGTCCACTGGGCCCGGGGGCCGGGCCCAAATACCAGCGTGGCAAAACAGGACAAAAACCACCTGACGCCGCCAGACAGTTTGAACAGCTTTTGAAGCCCATCTCGGGCCCACGGACACCGGGCCCACCAACCTCTGCCTGCCCTCTGCTTCTTCCCTCGGCCACGCCGTTCAGGCAGAGCAACCCCCACTTGCGCGCAGTTGCGCTCCGCTGCCTTCATCCGCGCCTCCCTACAGAACGCAACGCCATTGCGCGGCTCCGCAAGCTCTCGCTCGAGAAAGAAAAAGAGGAGAGGGGGAAGGCAATTTAGATGGCGGGGCCGGGGGCGGCGAACCTCACCCAAGAGCAGATCGACGCGCTCAAGGAGGTCTTCAACTTCTTCGACAAGAACGGGGACGGTAGGTGCGTGCGCGCCGCGCCGACTTCGCAAAACCCTTGCGGTTTCAGGGGGTTGTTGGCCCGTCAAGTTATCCGTGCGTTGTTTGCTGGATCGTGCGATTGTTTTGTTCAGTTGCGTTGCTGAATCCGTGCGATGCAGGATTCGGGGCCGTTGGTTTCGGGAAACATCTGGATTGATGATTCAGGGTGGTTATTTGGAATGTGGTTAGCTTCTTTTTTTTCCCCTCGCTAGAACTGGTCGCGGGAATCGGCATTTCTGTTTGTTTGGCTAGAGAGCGGAATATTCTAGAGCAAAGTAGCTGCTGAGATTGCTAGTTGTTGCGCAAAATTCGATGTCATGTGTTCGAATTTTCGGGAATTTCAGGATATCGGTGCTGATTGTTCTCCCCTAATGATACCTGCATCTTGGTTTACTTCTCTATTTAGCCGTGCATTGCCAGGTTCGTGAGTCTGATAACGTTTTGTTTTTGAGAAGTCTTCGTGGTTGTTCCATACCTATTGGTCTGCAGTGTAGTTTTGGTGCAAAGTTTCAGTGTTCCTTTTCTTCAGATTAAGCATGGCCTGAATTTTGCTCTCTCTCTCTCTCTCTCTTTTCGTGAAATCACCTTAATACGTTTTTCATTAAGAGGGATTTGAATTCTTCAAAAAAAGAGAATGCAATTAAATCTGAAAAGCACAGTGAGTCACACTTTCAAGATGTTTATTGTTTGCTACCATTCAGCTTGGACAACATATGGCCTTCGCTTTTGTGTCTTAACATATGTTTCAGGAAAGAAAAACGAGAAGATCTAATGTTGTTATGTACTTTCATGTACACAGGCTACATTACCAGCGAAGAACTGGGATCTGTGATGAGCTCCTTGGGTCAGAACCTCAGTGAATCTGAATTGCAGGATATGATCAAGGTGGTGGATGCTGATTGCAATGGAACAGTTGATTTTTCTGAATTCTTGAACTTGATGGCGTACAAACTCAAAGTATGTCCTAGTTGTTTTTTTCCCCTCTTTATCTTGTGATTGCAGTCTTCGTATGCATATGACATTTTGTTATACTTCGGAGTTACAGTACACAGCAGAATAAGTTGCAAGTCATGTACACAAATGATCAATAGAAACTCGGCAATCTAGCTATCTGAGATGCCAACAACCATACCAAATATGCCTACAGTAATGTTTCATCAATTGGTTTTCTTTAAGTGAAACACAAACGCTAGTTGTGTGTTGTGAAACTGAATCCACTGCATATAGAGGAATGAAAATGAAAAGGTGAACTTCTTAAATGGATACTAGACTTCTGATTAGGACTGAATGCAAGGAAATCATATATCATACTATATATCGTAATAAGTTTCCTCACAAAAAATAAGTTTCCTTACAAAAATACTATCGTAATATGTTTATGCGTAATATTGTGCGTGCTCTTTCTAAAATTACTATTGATAGAAATTCGTGGGCCATTGAAGCGGTTTGATAGTAATTCTTAAATGCCTAAATCGGTACTGACAGCATAGTTTTTCCTTCATGTCAGTAGTGGCATCTGATATGATCTTTCCTTGTAATAGTAGAAGTTTGAAATGAATATAAATTTTCCTGCGCTATTAGCTGTACGTACATAATACTGTTTATTTTCTCTATAGTTGTTTTGTACTAACTCGAGTGATTCATGTCTTGAAGGACCCTGATTCAGAGGAAGAGTTGAGAGAAGCATTCAATCTGTTTGACACAGATCAAAACGGATATATTTCAGCAGCTGAGGTGAACCCCTCGTTTCTGCTTGTCCTGTTCTGATCAGTCTGTTGCAGATTTCTTCTCTAGATCACCCATCCATGTCTTTCATTAATAAAAACTCTTTGCATCAGTCAACATTTAGCTGAAAACTCTGGTGTATAAATCTACAGCTGCGTCAAGGGATGGCGAATCTCGGAGAGAAACTAACTGATAAGGAGGTCGAGGAGATGATACAGGAGGCGGACAAGGATGGTGACGGCCTTGTGAGCTACGAAGAGTTCAAGAGAATGATGCTGAGAAAATGAGTAGAAGAAGCACCATGTCGTTAGCACCTCCTGTTGTTGTGTCAGATTAACCGCTTAGACATGTTGTGGTAGATCTCGATAGCAGTTCATACTTCATAGCACCTAATCTCATGTACTTAGTTCTCACTTTCCCGGTGACCACTGACCAGGGAGGGCTTCACCCATCCAAAATTCCAAAGTTTTCTGGAAGATAGGAGCATATGTCTTTTTTAGCAGTAGGAATATATGGTTTACGGAGTATGTGGTTAGCAGCACTGGTCAGCTAGATTTGTTGATACTGAGGTTTTACAGCTCCTCTCTGTCGGAGTACATTCCTGGATCGGTACAACTCACAATTTATAGGCTTATTATAGCCTTCCAGGGTTACATTCCTTTTTTTTCCCATGCTATATTAGTCGAAACTGACATCGTATTGGGACTTTTCGAAAGAAAAAAAAATCATACAATTGATTTATGGGAAAATACCTCGTGGTGCCTCCAGGCAGACAGCCTTCGAGACCATTTCTTGACTGGGCTAGGAAGAGATTTCCTTGTATGAAAGCAGTAGGGGGCGGTCTTTACGCCACCGGTCAAATTTTTTGGACTGCATACTCCTAAATATTATGCTTCCTATGTATGCAGCCCAAAATATGACTGACGGACAAAGGATTTTTATTTTATTTTATTTGAGAACAGACAAAGGAAGTAATCATGAGTATGATATGTATCTTTAAACATGATTAAAAAAAAACACCTGATAGAAGCAAAGTAAAAGTCAAAATCCACTTTAACTTTATGAGCATATATAATGTTCATGTAATCATGAGTATGATATGTATCTTTAAACATGATTAAAAAAACACCTGATAGAAGCAAAGTAAAAGTCAAAATCCACTTTAACTTTATGAGCATATATAATGTAATAAGACCCGCTGGGGGAGCGGGTGGCCAGGACCGGCCGGCGTCGGGCAGCCCACGCAGGTTGGAAACCCCGGGTCGTCACCTGCGTGCTCACGTGTGCGTGTGGCGTGTGTGTGCGCGTGAGTGAGTCCCGGGGGTGTAGAAAAACGGATTCGCTACTCGAATCCGAGGGCCAGGACCCTCTTCTCAAAAAAAAAAAAAATGTTCATGTAACGAACAGGTTACCAAATGTTTTTGCGTATTTTTAATTTTGGGATACTTTCTATCCCCATGAGATAATTTTCTGCACGAGCCACAAATTTGTTAATTAGAAAAGGAAATATTTATATAGTCACAACTTATTATTTCCATAAGGTGCTATGAATACTTTTAGTCAGCCATGAACGCTTCCAATTCATAACGGAGAGCAAGATAATCTTGGAAAAGGGAAAATTGAAACCGTACTTCATGTACGTCGATTGGCGCACAGATTGTCGCTGCAAATTATTGCAAAGTTTGGGTGGCACAAAGCAAAGATATTGCCACGTTCACGTTGTAGAACAAAGAGTCTATTAGGCCGGGAATCTCGGGATACGTCGACCGATCGACGCCAGGCAACCAATAGATCGGCCCACGGCCCACTGGAAGACGGCCCATGACGCCAGGCATCGTCTTCCTCAGCGCCGCGGCAGGAGCGGCCGCGCTAGCAGGCAGCTCGCAGCGTCGCCGTCGGCGCAGGGGCGGGGTGCGGCGCCACGGGAGCAGGGGCAGGGGCAGGGAACAGCAGCGGCTCAGCGGCGAGCTGGAGCGGGGTGGGGTGCGACGGCGGCGGCACACGGCGGGAGCGGCGGCGGCGGCGAAGCATCAACGGCGAGCAGTAGCTGCGTCAATGGAGCGTCGGCGAGGAGCAGCCGTCAACATTATAAAATAAAGAGTCAACATTTTTTAAACCTGTGTCAATATTTTTAAAATATACCGTCAACATTTTGAAAGAAAATATTGATTCAATAAAAAAAAATTGACATAGTACAAATAAAATATTAACACGGTATATTTAAAATATTGACGAAAATTTAAAATTTTAAAAATTCAAAAAATATTTATATTGATCTCTTTTTGTAGAATTAATTGTAACAAACACATAGCTTCAAACGGATTCGAAAACGGACTTACGGTTTAAGAGAAAAATGCGTTTGAAATTTTGAAACCTGCTTTTTTTTCTTTCTTCATCCATCTAAATCTGAATCGTTGCACGGATCTCAAACACTGATATACAGCTTGACTTTTTGACGATCTACGTATAGGAATTCCTGGGAATCTCATCCCCGCAGCCCAGCCCACTGCGCTGCCAGCGAATTTCTCTCAGCCCATGTAAGCGTTCTACTCGCCCCAGTGAAGAAAAACAAGAGCACAACGCGGCCGCGACACCACCGCCCGCCGCCTCCCGCCGCGATGCGTCCGCTCGCCAGGCTCCACCGCCATCTCTCCCTCTCTACTCTCTGCGGCCACTCCACGCGCCACGCGTGGACGCCCGCCGCCGATGCCGCCTACCGCTTCCGCGGGCTCGCCTCGTCCTCGTCCTCCTCCTCCGCCGCCGCTGCGGCGGGCCGGGAGAAGAGCTCGAGGCGGACTCTAGGGTACCTGGTTGGCGTGGCGGTCGCGATGGTCGGCGCTTCATACGCCGCCGTCCCGCTGTACCGCCGCTTCTGTCAGGCCACGGGGTACGGCGGCACCGTCCAGCGCCGCGAGGTCTGCATCCGATCCCTATCATCATACCCGTGTACGATTTGGCTTTGATCCCGTTTTTGGGGATGGCAGTTAGGTGCTCGTTGTGCGCATAGTTGGATTAGGTTCTTGATTGGGTCAATGCTAATTGCAGGACTAGCATTTTACTGGTAGGATTTAGTTCGGAAAGCTGCTCTACTTTGCTATGTTGCTTGTGTAAGTGGGTGCCATTTCGAGGCTGTGGAATTGAATTCAAACCTGTCATGCCTGCTATACGGTTGGTTCAAACAACTCGCTCGTCTTTGATATTGGTTATGAGATTAGTGGTTTCGTTTGTGTTGGTAGAAGCTTTTCCAGTTTGATTGGTATGCATCGTGTGGAGAAAGGGCAAGTATAGAATTTGCCTGTATCGAAGCTTTTCCAGTTTGATAGGTAGTCGCCTTGTTCGTTAAATTGATCAGCATTTGCCACTTCCAATGTATCTGCTAGTATCACCTTGCTTAAATATAAACACAGAGCTCAAGTCCCCCAATTGCCTTGGCTGGAGAACCAGCCACAAACATGAGGGCCAAGCTCACGCTTACGCGGTAATTAAGTCAGGAATGTGTTCCTTATATGTCCTTCAAGAACCACACAGTGCTAGTTTTCTAGTTCATTTCCAGTGGAAAGGTTACACATATGATGGGTGTTATTGTAGTTAGACATCGTTGCACAGCGTTCTTGTCATTTTTCTGAATATGTTCTGAATTATAAATCAGTTCTGTAATTTTTGTGAGTTGCCCCTCTCTTGTTTAGTTAGGGTTTAGGGTTTAGGATCAGCTTAAACACTGGCTTAAATTTTCTGCTATTGGATCAACTTTGCGACTGTGATATCCTGCATTTAGTTCTGACTTTAATCCACTGGTTCAGAATGTGACCTATGCTACATAACCCAGAAATCACCTAACAAGTAAACATCCCCATTCAAAAATTAGTATCAAAAGATACCTAGTATTAACATCCTGAACCATGAATTGGGTTTAAACCTTTCCTTTTGTGTGGCTCTGCAGAGTGTGGAGGAGAAGATCTCACGGCATGCTCGAGATGGAACTACGACATCGAGGTAAGCCTTGTCAAACACGGAAATACTCAGTGGCGGACCACACTCGAAATTATAGGTGGGGCGGAGACAGAAGACGAAATTGACCGCTCCTGCGGCCAGCACTTGTTGCTTTCTGCCTCTACATCTTCTGTCTTTTCTCCCTCAATGAACGCGTCCGCAAGGGGTGAAATCGAATTCCAATCCATGCAATGCAGTCGCAGACGCAAATTACAATCGCCGCTTCGTGTGCGTCGTGTGAAGGAAACCATACTGAATCACAATTCACTAGCACACCCTTGTTTGTATTCTGGGCGAAGGAAACGATAGTACCCTTGGTTTGAGGCCCTCGGAACATTTACCTGGCCCAAATAGACCATACGTGGATACCCCTTCAGCTTTTTAGTTTGCCTTTCTTCTTCCTCTTTAGTTCTGACCAGCAATGGCGCTCATCTCGTACCAAAGAAACCAAAAAGACCAGGGCCAGGCCAACAGAGAAGGTGTTACCGCCGGCCAGTACCTGGGGCAGCCGCCCCACTCTGCCGTATGGGGCGGTTCGCCCCTGGAAATACTATCATGTGCTTCATGCCCCTTTTAGAATATTATTTCCTGATCATTGTTATCAAATTGGTCCACCACAATCTTAGTTGGAATTTCAAACTTAGATAAATGGAACTGCGATCCAGTGTTGTGTGTTGCTGTCCATTTGTGAGACGCGTTACAAATAGACATTTTACTTCACTTGTCTAACATGGCATTGTGAGTTAATTTTTTTTAACCCATATTTATGTTGCTACATCCATTTAGAAACGAAGAAAATAACCTATTTTGACAGTTCACGCGTTTCTGTATTTAGCGACATGCTGTGTTAGAGTATTACTTTGTAATCGTACGATAACTGCTGCAAAACTAGAGTAAAACATTCGCCAGTGTTCTCATAAATTACACAGTAAAGGTGGTTTAATTATGTTACTTGCCATGATATTGTGTGTTTTGTGCTTGCACTTATTCTCCTTATTTTCAATCAAGGCAGTTCAATTTGTTTTCAGGGAGATAATTGTCCAGTTCAATGCTGATGTTGCTGATGGAATGCCATGGAAGTTCATACCTACACAGAGAGAGGTAGCCCTTTGGAACTCAACTACCAAATTTGAGCCCTTTCTGTTGTGTACTTATTCTGGACAAATCCTGTTTGTTGTAGGTCAGGGTTAAACCTGGTGAAAGTGCTCTTGCATTTTATACTGCTGAAAATCGCAGTTCAAAACCAATTACTGGTGTGTCCACTTACAATGTTGCTCCCATGAAGGTATATAATTGAAATTTTCCGCATTTCATTGGTTACTGTTAACTTGGTTCAAATGCTCCTGATGTTTCTTCCTAAAGGGGTTGCACTCTCTTGTGGATCCTAGTTCGCCATCCTGTTTATTGGCTAGTCGCTACAATTTTATTACTGCACTACATTTTGTTCAAGTGTACCATCATTTCTTACAATGTTTTTGGAATATATTGCCAATGAATGCTAGGTGTAAAGTTCTCTTTCCATAGAACTCTATGGGACGAGTCACACTTAATTTTTGTTCATGAGAGTGATAAGTAAAAAGGGACACGATGACATTATATTAAGTTTGAAAATGTGTGAAATACACTTTTAGTTTTCAAAATGTAAATTTTCGTTTTTTGTTCTTGTTGCATCTCATGTCTAGCCTACCACAACTTGTGCTTAGGATAAAAGGCTTTGTTCCGGTTCCTGGCATAGTGGCATACAACCCTAAAGCATGTTGGCATGTCCTGGCCTCCTGGGATGCAAGAATTGCTGGAGAAACATAGGAATGACGTTGAGAGTTATCATGGAAGCGCAGTTTGCTTTCGTTTGTTTAATTTAGTTTTAACATATAAATTTGCAGCATGGCCTTGCAAAACATGTAAAAGGTAAATCCTATAATATAAAAGCTCTTTTTTGGTGATGAGCTATCAATTATTCATGCAACTTACATGCTATGTGCGGGCTATTATGTTGAAACTAAATACTATAGAATAGTAATAAAAGCATTAGCCACGTGAAGAGCTGACCCTGTTCTTTTGAGCTTACAAATTACAAGTATTTTTTCTATCCTATAGGCTGCGATATACTTCAATAAGATACAATGTTTCTGCTTTGAGGAGCAAACACTTCTTCCGGGGGAGCAGATTGACATGCCTGTAAGTTCAATTTGCACTGTAAAAATATACTGAACATACGGTTGTCTGCCATTACATCTACAGACGGGTAAAATAATGCATGTGATTCTTCAGGTATTCTTCTACATCGATCCAGAGTTTGAGACAGACCCCAAAATGGAGGGGGTGAACAATATAGTTCTTTCATATACGTTCTTTAAGATGAACGATAGTTAGTCAGCAATAACATATGCGCTGTTACAACACTTACATCTATCCGTGTGCTGAAAACTAGAGACTGCCTCATGTAACACCAAGAGAAATTTGTTTATTTTGTGTAGTTAGTTCCAATGTACTTGTGGAAGCAAATAATCTGTAACATTGTATTGAGCTATCAAAATGGATTACTATTCCTAGTTTGATATCAGGACTCCTGCAGGATTGGACGGTACTTTGTCATTAATCAGGGACAAGGATTAAACGAAGCAGTTATTCCTCTAATTTCCTCCTTCCTGTATATGAACTTTTACTAGTAGCAAAGTTACACTTTTTTGAAACCTGGCAAATGAAGTGGTTTGCTTAGCAAGACAGAGGATCAGAGGACCCGGCAGCGGACTGAAACAGGCAAAATAAGGACACTCGTAAATTGGCAATTTAGCCTTCGATATGTCAGCTCATAAGACGCCCCCCTACGTGTTGTCGTATGGGAGGGTGAGGAATATCGAGGATCCTCTGCCTTTTGGTGGTAGGGTCAACCGATTAATGAAAATTGGAAGAAGTCTATTTTACTATCCTTAAGTATTCATATAGTTCATTTAACCTCTTAAATTAAGTTTTGGTCTATTTTACTCCCTCCAACTATTTAAATTGGTTCAATTCACTCCCTCATGATTTTTTTTTAATCTCTAGCTACACATCATGTTTAAGCGTAAACTTTTGTGAGATTATAGGTTAAAATATACCTTATGTTAGAAAAATGTTTTAAGATTTTTTTTCAAATTGTTTGTATGTGGAAAGTGTACAATACAAATTTGACATATAAGATAGAATAATGCAAGAAAATATTTCTGAAAAAATCTAGAATAATTTTTCTAGCATGGAGGATGATGCCATCTACCACCATATAAAATTTGAGCTTCAAATATAACCTATACTAAGAGAAACAAAAAAGAAAAAAATTCAGAGGGGGTGAATTGAACCAATCTAGATAGTTCGGAGTAGTAAATCAGACTAAAAATTAGTTTAGGGGGTTAAATGAACAACATGTATACTTAAGGGTAGTAAAATGAACTTCTTTCATGAAAATTTGTGTTCCAGATTGAACTGGAGTGCTTAGACACATGCTAAGTGATTTGGATACGTATCTTTCTTCGTCCCGACAGCACGGATTCTTATCAGGTGCTAGAATTGCATGCAGAGTACATGACACTTAGATAGGACAGCAGTTTTGGAACGAATTCTCTCTACTTGGTTTCTCACTGGTTGGATTTAGGCAATGTTGAATCTAACTACAGGAACGAACGATAATCACGAGGATCTACAAAATCTGACGGCGCTTTGGTTCGGGGATCGGTGGTTCTTCCTGGAGCTGTTGCTCCGACGACGGCTGGGATTCAGAAGACAGTGCAGAGGCGGGAGGCAAATGGCAAGTCTGCTGCGTTCCACGGCTGGCGCCCCACCGCGCGCGCGGCGCTCCCGTCTGTTTGCTCGCGCGCCCGTCCGCCCGCTGGCGCAGCACGGCAGCAGCATCCTGCTCGTCCGCCCGCGCCGCGCACTGTGAGGACGTGAGCGCACGTCGCGCCAAGTGAAGCGCGGGGTGATGGGGGGAGCGAATCCGCCGTACCGATCGCGTCGCCCCCCTGCCCCGCGGCATGGGAACACGACGCGACGCGACGCGAGGAATCGGGATCACACACGTTGGGGAGGGGAAACCGCGCCGCGGGAAGCCAGGAACCAACCCGCGGGAACGAACACGGTGCGTCCACGCCCCGTGCACCACCAGCCCGGCTGGCACAGTAGTGGATCCGTGGGGCTAGCGGCCGGGCCGTAGCGTCTCTTCTGGCGGCAGCAGGCAGGCTTTCGCAGATCTGCGATATGCGGCGTCGCTGTTGTCACGGCGTGGTGCCATGCCTTCATGTCGGTATGTCATGCCTGCATCTCTGATCCATGCAGCCAGACGACCGACGCGGTGGGTTCGGTTCGGGCCTTTGACCCTTGGCGTACGTGCGTGTCGTGTGGCCGGCACCCGAGGATCTGCGGGGATTCGGACCGGAGTCAAGGGCGCCAGTGACAACTTATCCCCAAAAAAAAAAAATGCAGTGCATCCTGATTCCCTAATTCGAATGCATCTTTCGCCGCCACCACAAAGCCGTCTGGATTCGATTAGGGGGACAAGTCTCAATAGCTCTCGCATGCAGTGCAGCTGATGCAAGACAGCAACCAAAGGTGCAATGTACCGGAAGCTCCTCTTCATTAGCGGCGCCGATGCAATGCAACAAGCTGATGCGTCCCCATTAGCGCCGCAGCGCGTTAGGTTAGGACTTGGGCGGCCATCACGAGTGTGGATTTCGCTACTTCAAGTTCAAGCGAGTGGAAAACCTTCCCAAATACGCCCTCCGAGGCTCCGACTTTTGGATATCACAGCGTTTGTTTCTTCTTACTCCTTCATTTCTGTTGTAGGAAACGACAAGAATTGGCGAACGGCGGTAGTAGTAACATTACATCATGAATTGTTTTGAGCCTAGCTACCGTCATATTTACCCTCTTTCCTAATCCATCGATACTTTAGCTCCCGTTTCCTTATCAGAAAATGAGGTTTCATTGTCATCTGCGTGATCCTATTACATCCTAACGTGATTGACTCATAGTACAACTGAAGCGATCGTATGCTGTACGGTTGTCTCTAGAGATCTCGATGCTGCCGCTTTGATTTCCTGGGTTGCTGAAGTCCTCCAAGAGCTCTAAAAATCCAGCTGTTCATGCAGCTGTATGTACTGCCTCAGTGCGTACTGAAACTATAATGCATGTAAGATATCGCTAAATTCTCATAGCATGATAAAATTCATACCGAACAATTGATTTGGAAATTCTTCAGTCTAGCTTGTGTTTCCTGTGCAATAATCGTTCGCCTTCTCTAGATGATTAGCGAACTAGCCGGTGGCGAAGTCAGAGCAATTTTAGTAGAGGTGCATCACTACATAATAGACTAAATACATGATTTTAGTGTTTCAAGGTGCATAATTATGTGTTCAGAAGGGTGCATATAAAGTAAAAAAATGACAACATACACTAATTCTTGATTTTTATTTTTTTGTGGGTGCATATGCACCCACAACTTACAATGTAGCTTTGCCCCTGAAACTACCACGGGGTATAAAAGAGGAAAGCACCCGAAAATAAATAAGCAAATATTAGCATTTTGAGAAAATCGATATGTTGGAAGTGATAGGTAGTATTTCACAGTACAGCATTTTACCATTCTTCTCTCTCTCTCTCTCTCTCTCTCTCCTCGATGTGTACTGCTACATGCATGTGTTAATGCAAATAAATCAGTTTCTTTTATAAATTGCAAATATCAGCAGTAACTATGAGAAGGCATCTTCAACCTGTTGCTCTGATTGAATGTTTCTGTATAATGGAGTACATTACACGTTAGGCATCGCAGAAAGAAGCAAGTCCTTTTGAGATGAGTTCGTATACCCATGCTAGTGCTACAGGCCTCCAACTTTGCATGCATAAGCTCGCAGGCCTGCTCAATATGTGAACGGGGATTTTGTTGTAAACGATGGACTATTGAGCTAGTTCATGATGAAATATCTAGGTAATACGACATGAAAACAAGAGGAACTAGATATATCAATGAACGAGCTATCAAAATAACACTTCATTAGCATAGCCGTTAAAACAATCAATCTCATCATCAAGAATCATGACCTCATCGAATAAGCAAAATTACCGAAAGGGGGAATTAGCAGCAAAAGAGGAGTTAATCGAGCCCAGCCACCGCCGGCGTGCCAGGTACTGACGCAGGTACGAGCTGCGGCAGCTACATGCACATCTCGTTGCCCCGCACTTCCTCATCGTCGTCGCCCATCGCCGGCGACATACTCCCTCCGCCTCCGCCGCCAACGCCGCCGCCCCTCGTCGTCGACGACGAGGTCTGAGCGGCGCCTCCGGCGCCGACGCCCCCGCTGCCGCCGCCGCCGGCCTTGTGGTTGTGCATCCAGACCTTGAAGACCTGCCTGGTGACCCCGATCTCCCGGCAGAAGCGCGCCACCTCGTCATCGCCCGGCGCGCGCCCGGGCTCCCGCTTCGGCATCCGCCACCCGAGCCGCTCCGCGAACCGCAGCATGCGCTCCTTCTGCTCCTCCGTGAACTTGGTCCGCGTCCGCCGCCTGCTCCCCGCGGAGCCGTGCGGGCTGCCGCCGTCGACGCCGCCCATGCCACCGCCGGCGGCTGCCATGGCCATGTGCATGCCGTAGCCGGGAGAGACGTGGCCGGGGGAGGGCAGCATTTGCGGCTGCGGCGCGCCGTGCTGGCTGACGGCGCCGGAGATGGCGTCGAGGAACGCCTTGCGGTGGAAGTTGCGGTGGCAGCCGCAGGCGGCGCAGAGCATCGCCGACGGGTGGCCGTCGTCGGGGGTGTACTCGCAGCAGCCGTCGGAGGCGTAGGTGCCCAGCTTCGCGGCATGGTTGCGCATGCACTCGCGGTACACCTCCCGTGGCCGCTCCTGCTGGTGCTGCTGCTCCATGGCTCTCCTCCTTAATTTGCTTGGGTGCTTGTTTGCTCTCGGCTCTCTCTCTCGTCCTCTCTCGGTCTCGGAACTAGGACTAGGCTACTACTACTACAACCATGTGGTTGCTTGAGCAGCAGCTGTTGAATGCATGCTACGTGGGAGCTCGAGAGGAGAGAGATCTAGACGGGGGAGATATATGAGCTGGAATATCTTTCTTTCGGTTCCTTGCCGGGATGCAGAAGAGAAGGCATAGTACTAGTATATGATTAAGCGCAGCAGCTAGCAACAGGAACTGTAGTAATGCATGTGGTGATGAAAATGTTGTTGTGGGTTGGCAGTTAGGGGCACGTCGAGATTCGCATGGTTGTTCTTGCCCGTCATTGTAATCTGGACTGCGATTCCCAGGACCAGCACAGAGAGCGGCAGAGCACGAGCAAGGCAAGGTACCGGTTGACTTTCATACATGGCTTTTCTGGTGGTGGGTGGCAGTGTTCCTGAGCCATATCTTTCGAGATCTACAGCATGTTCCTTCAATTCGGTTCTAGGACTGCAAAAATGTCCAATACACAACAATTTGTTCAACATTGTTGTAGCTAGCTGACAGAAATGTCATCAAAATGGGATGAAATGTTTTCACAGGTCTTGGATTACCGTGATGAGTGGATCTAGCAGAAAACAGTTTGGTCCTACTTAATTTTCTTCGCAGCATTACGGTAATACGAAACGGAACATTCCATCATGTTAAATTTTCGAGTGGGGGGACCTCCCCTTCCTATTTCAAGACACTCCTTACTCCTTAGACTTTTTGTTGCTTGCATGACTACAGATCATTGGCCATCAACACTCCTGGACCAGTGGTACAACGCCTGTTTAGTAGCGTACGGCTCCATCTGATACGAGCGACCTTGCCCGATGAGGAATAATCTGTAGCTGGCTCGCGGACAGAAGGGTGGGTCGGCGCCTCTGCACGGGAAAAAGCTCTTGGATCGAGTGTGTACTGATTAAGAGGAGGATTAATCAAATGGCGGACGTGATTGAATAACTAATCCGCATCGGAAATTGAGATGTAAGACCAAAAGGAAATGGTAGAGAATGCAGCCAGTTCCAGTATTTTGGCCGCTTGCGCCGAAGAGATTATGTTGCTTAATTTAGTAGGAGTTCGCAGAAACATGTGGTACTTATTCATGCCATCTCATTTGTAGACGTGGCGGATCCGCAGCTGCTTGCGTGCTAAGTCGAACAGATTTTTTATGATTATCAACAGGCACCACCGTCCGACCCTGATACTACTCTAAATACATTGTATCATATTATAAATTTGGAAATATCATATGAACAACGGAACAATAAGGTACACATCAACAAGAGCCTAATAAAATTGATTTTTTTTTTAATATACCAGCCCTCCAGTACACGATATAGTATTGTCGTATCATAGGCTTCTTAACTTGTTTGTGAGGATATTGTATTGTTGTATCATAGGCTTCTTTAACTTATTTGTGAGGAAGTACGCACTTGACACAGATTCCAAGCCTATATTTATTTGTAAACTAAAGCCAGCAATCTTTTTAAGATTAGTTTTAAAAAAGAGAGCCAGCTTCTCACAAAATATGAAAGTTCCCCTCTCTTTCATCATAATTAGCTTACCAAGCCAGCATAAGATGTATATGTGACATATAATTTAATGTTTATAAAAGGCTGCATTGGGACTGGCCTAAGCGTCATCCCACATTTCAACTTTAGACCTCCATCTCTAACTTTGGCAGGGTCGCGAGCTCCTTCTCATCTCTGGTGAGGTCTCCGACGAGACAATGTCTTAGGGTAATGGGATCGGGGACTCGTTGTGGAGCACCGGGGTTAGAAGGGAAGGAGCGAGGGCTTATTCGGCCAAAGTGGCGAAGGACGGCGGTTGGACGGAGGTTGAGGTGGGTGCAGGATGACGACCAAGGTTTGCATTTTCGAAAAAACCGGGAAAACCGCTACCGAGAAAACCGATCCAGTAAACCAGAAAAACCGAGAGGTTTACCGATTTACTCGAAAACACAGTGTCAGTTTTTTGCGAAAAATCGGTCGGTTTTGCTAATCGGACCGGACCGGTTTTTCCGGTTACCGGTCCGGTTTTCACCGATAATGCAAACCCTGATGACGACATCACGGAGAGAGGCAATGGGAGAGACATAGGAAGGAAGAAGACTGCCTCGATGGGCAAGGAGGCGGTAAATGGGGCGGTGTAGGATGCTAATCGTACATGGAAGGTACGTGGCTGAAGGACAAAGAAACACGATAGTCATTGGGTATAAATTCCTTGGTATACATAGACTTTTTAGGGCATGTACAATGTGAGCCTTTCCTTCTCATCCACATCAGCTAAATTTTTAGGTGGCATCTCTTCAGATATTTGACGTCACCCCGCTGTACATGCATAAGGCGCATCACTTAATTGTCCGTAGTTTCAATGCACTTAAGCGCAAATCACTAACCATAAATGAGTGTCTAGCCAATTGCTCGCTTTGATGAAACAGCATTGACGTTTCAAAACTAGACTAGACGTTGCACGCACCCGTCCCTCCTCTCGCCGGAGCTGGCGGTAGCCGTGGTAAGGTAGTAGTGTGCTAGGCAGGTGCCTGCCTGTCCGCGAGCGCATCCAATCCGCACGCCGACAAACCACCACTACCAGTACCCGCGCGGCGTCGCCGAGTCTCCTGACACCTTCCCCATACCTGCTTGCGCCCCGGCCGACGGCTCCGATCCCGCACCCGCCGCGTCCAGAGACTCCAAACCCCTTGACGCGCGCGGACCGTGCACGGGCGACGGACTCGTGGCGTCGGCACATGGACTTGTGCCGCCGTGTCCCGGGACGCGGGGACGGAACGCCCTGATCACGTTCATCACGAGCCAACGAGATTTTGCGTCCACGCTGAGACATGGAGGGGGCAGATCTTCCTCGCGCCACGAACGAGCCAGGCCGGGCGCGGGGCGCTTCACCAATCCTGCTCCCTCCCGCGTGCGGCGGCGTCGGTCAAAACACGGCTGGGAACTCCCCGTGTGGGGCTTGCTTGCCATTGCGTCGGTCGGGCGACAGCCCACGGCGAGAGCCAGCCAGCCCACGCGCGCGCGCGATCAGACGGGAGGTGCGTTGCACTCGGCCGCGATTGCCGCGCGTAGTGCTTTGCCTGCCGTGAAGCGTCTTATCTGATGATGACCCTGTCACTCACGCTCCTGTTGCGGCAGGATTATCCTTTGCCAGCGCCTCGAGCTGGAAAGGAAAGGTGCTTAACTGGGGAAGGGAGTACGCTAGTGCGATCGAGCTGCCTTCCTTTCCGTGTGATCCCGATAGCCTTTTTCTGGCGCGAATCAAACGTTGCGACTGTACGTGCCTCCACCAGATAGAAACTCATGTGGTTGCACGACCCCGTCCGTTTGACAAACAAGGCGGACGTCAGGCTGCTGCCGGCAGGCGATCTGCGCAGTTCAACTGTGATGAACTGGCACTGCTATTACTACGGAACATGACAGGCTAACAAGTTACAAGTAGTCAGTAGATAACATTATCACTTAATTAGCCTAGGTTGAGATTCTAGGTGGGGGGAGTCTGAAAAACACGCATAGGAGCGAGGTACAGTGAATGGGTTCCTTCCTTGCGAGATCTTGCGGTCCTGGTAGGAGGCAAAACGTGACCACAGAACGTTCCCGCCACTAAGGTTCATGCATGTCGATCAGAAGTTTGAAATTGAACCAACTCCACGTGCTCCGATGTAAGTATGTTGTATGTATATACGTACATGGGATCTCTGGAAGATATACGCACGACTTCACCCACGAACGACGTCGTTGTCGTCGTTGTGGCTACGTAGCAACATGCATGCTTGTCGTCACCACCCGGAATATCTCACGACCTAATCTGCAAAACTGATAAGCCAACGAATCAAAGAATACATAAGCTACGTATCCGATCTGCAGTGCACACGATATTCAAGTGGTCACGTACAATTATATATAGGGACTTGCAAGCTTAAAGGCATGTTTGGTGAAAGAGCTTCAGCTTCAGCTTATGTCACTGTAGATTACTGTAGCAACAGGAAAAAAGCCCAACAAGCATCTAAATACCAGCTTATCCGGCTTCACCAAATTTGTGTCGGGCGAACAGTGCTGCTACAGTGTTAAATAGTGTATGAACAGTGCTATAAGCCGGCAAAAAAGCTCAGCCAAACGTGCCCAGATTCTGTCGTGATTATTCATAGGAGGAGCAATGCAGTTGGTGTAGAAAACTACGCATTCTGTCGCACCAACTGTTGTGCCTCATTTTGGGTTACTCCCTCTGACCTAAAATGTAGTAAGCCGTTCTAGCAACCCGCCATGCTTATCAACATTAAATGAAGGTAAACATAATAATTTCATGCGCTCTTAAATCAGAAAATGCTTCACGTACTTCTTAAATCTTGTGAACAGTTCAACGCCCTACAGTTAACATTGGTGAGAGTACAAGTCATAGTCTCCTGAAGACTACACTTCAGCAAAATCTCTGCTTGTCTCTAAAGCATGGGAGATAATCAGGAAATATGCCCAAGAGGATGAAGCTATGGCCTTCATGTTACCTGATTCATGCCCTGTGGAGAACAAACTTGGTTGCTCCTTTCTGGAAGGCATCTCATCTGAAAATGAAGTTCCTGTGGAAGACAATGTTGACATTGGCAGTGACAATGAATGCACTACTCCTGTTGACAAATGCATCACCCAAGACTGCTCTTCGGCCATTTCAGAGATAAAGCATAAATATGGCTGTACTGAGGCTCTGGTGGAAACAGAAGTGAGAAGGAGCAATAGACTCAAGAATTATAGCAAGGGTTTTAAGCAAAGCTCCTGCCAACAGAAAAATTGCTTGGGATGTTCAGCTGAGGCACCTACTCTCTCACCAAGTGTCATTAAGAACTTGGGGACAGAATTCTGTAACCTATCACCAGAAAAAGTGAATGATGAGGCTCTGAAGAAGAGAAAGAAGGCCAAGGCGCCAGTGGGGCAGAAGGCACCCAAAGAAGGCAAAGAAAAACAAGATGAAATGAAGAAGGGGAAGAAGCTTAAGGTTTCTACCAAGAAACTCAAGAAGAAGCCTACCAATGAAGATCAAGACAAGGAAGAGAAGCAGTGACTGGGTATCATCAGTCAAGGTCTCAGGATGGTGGATAGCTGAAGTTAAGGTATTTTGGTGGAGGTATCAGGAAATATCTAGTGTCATGGATTATTGTAACCTCCAGTGCATACACTGGTCCATGAACACTCCTTTCTTACTTTATCTGGAACCTTATGATCTTTATGTCAAGACAATGTGGTTATTATGCTTGTCCAAGGGTCTTATTTATCTCTCTTTATTGGTGCTGGTGACTCTTGGATTGATTATTCCAGTGTTGATACTGGTCCTTGGGTGGATGATTTTTCCAGTGCTGATACTGGTCCCTCTTGTGAATGACTATTACATACTGTGTGATAAGTGGCTATGCGACTTGTCCTCCTATATCAACACCACATTGTTGTTTAATGGATAACCACAACGTCAGCTCAAATAGAGAGTGGAAGATTTTGAATTGGAATATCAGAGGAATAAATGCAGAAGGCAAATGGGAAGCTGTTTGGAGTAAAATTAGGGAAACCAAATGTGACATTGTGTGCCTTCAAGAGACTAAAAGAGAGGATTTTGATGATGCATACTTAAGAAATTTTTGCCCGGCTATTCTTGACAAATATGAATACTTGCCTTCAGTTGGAGCCTCGGGTGGATGCATTATAATATGGAAAAGTACAATGTTTCATGGTGTTCTATCATTCATCAACAACTATGGGTTATCTGTAGATTTTACATCTACACATGATGGTACCAAATTTATTTTGACAAATATCTATGCCCCCTGCTCGCCCCAAGGAAAGCTTGAGTTTCTTGATTGGTTCCAAAATGTTGACATGCCTGATGATTGCTTGTGGATCATAATGGGGGATTTCAACCTTATAAGATCTCCAGAAGATAGGAACAAGCCAGGTGGAGATCCTAATGAAATGCTCAGATTTAATCAAGCAATTAGTGCCCAGGGACTTATAGAATTGCCACTTCAGGGAAGAGCTTTCACTTGGTCCAATATGCAGGAAAGGCCACTGTTACAAAAGCTTGATTGGTTTTTCACATCAGCAAATTGGACAACAGAATTTCCTGGCACTAATGTCTCACCCCTATCAAGAGATACATCAGACCATGTACCATGTCTGGTCAAGATAGTAAGCAGCATTCCTAAGCCCAAAGTGTTTAGATTTGAAAATTTTTGGATGGAACATCCGGATTTCATGCAAAAAGTTACTGAGGGATGGAACATTGAAGTAGCTACGGCTGATAAGGCCAAAAGGATCATGGCAAAACTCAAAAATCTAAGAAGAAATTTAAAGCAATGGGCAGCCCAATTCTCCAATCTAGCAAACACCATTCAGAACACAAGATCTACTATCTTCCTTCTGGATACCATGGAAGAAACAAGAGACCTTACACTGGAGGAGTGGAACTTTAGAGCCATACTTCAGGAGCACCTGGAAGATCTCTTACACAAGCAGAAAATCTACTGGAGGCAAAGAGGTGATATCAAATGGGTTAAGTTTGGAGATGCACCAACCAAGTTTTTTCATGCAAGAGCATCTATAAATCACAGAATAAACACCATTGCTACTATTTCAGACTCTGAAGGTAATGCCTATACATCCCATAATTCAAAGGCAAACTTATTGTGGGAATCATATAAAGAAAGGCTTGGTACTTCTGAATTTAGTGGAATGAGGTTCAACTTGGAAGAGATTATAGCTAAGGTTGAGAACCTGGAATGGCTAGAAACTCCATTTACTACTCAGGAAATTGATGCTGTGGTCTCCAACTTACCAACAAATAAGTCCCCAGGTCCAGATGGTTTCAATGGCGATTTCCTGAAGAAATGCTGGCCAATTATAGCAAAGGACTTTTATGAACTCTTCGAAGCATTTTATGAGGGAGAAATATGTTTACAGAGCATCAATGGCTCCTATGTCACATTAGTACCAAAGAAAGACTCTCCAATTACAGTTAGTGATTTCAGACCTATCTCCCTATTGAATTCATCAATTAAATTGATCACCAAGGTGCTAGCAAACAGACTGCAGGTGGTAATTTTACAGTTAATTCACAAGAATCAGTATGGGTTCATAAAGTCCAGAACAATACAAGACTGCCTTGCATGGGCCTTTGAATATCTCCACTTATGTCAGAAGTCAAAAAGAGAAATAGTACTCTTGAAGCTTGATTTTGAGAAAGCTTTTGATAAGGTAGAGCACCAAACAATCCTGGACATTTTGGCAGCAAAAGGACTGGGGGAGAAGTGGAATCACTGGATGGACATGATTATGAAATCAGGAACCTCTTCTATTTTATTAAATGGTGTACCTGGTAAGGTTTTTCATTGTCGATGAGGAGTGAGGCAAGGTGATCCTCTATCACCTTTACTTTTTGTCTTAGCAGCTGACCTGTTGCAAAGTATCATGAACAAGGGCAAAGAAAGGGGATTGTTTCAGCTCCCATTGCCAAGAAATGCTGGTGAAGACTTCCCAATAATCCAGTATGCCGATGATACTCTACTAGTCATGCAAGCTTGTCCAAGGCAATTAGTAGCACTGAAGGCTATGTTAAACACGTTTGCTAAATCCACTGGACTAAGAGTCAATTATTCCAAATCAATGATAATCCCTATTAATGTCACCGCCGAAAGGATGGAAGTATTGGCTGGAACCATGAATTGTCAGATAGGAACCATGCCATTTCCATATTTGGGTTTGCCAATAGGTACTACAAGGCCAACTGTCACTGATTTCCTACCAATCATACAAAGAATTGAAAGAAGGTTATTGGGATGTGCACAGTTCTTAACTATGGCTGGGAAAATTGAAATGGCAAATTCATGTTTGTCATCCCTACCAATATATGGAATGAGCTCACTCATGTTCCCAGCTGCAGTAATCAAAGAAATTGATATCTACAGGAGGCATTGTATTTGGAGAAAAGCAGATATAAATGCAAGAAGCCAACCTCTGGCAGCTTGGAAATTGGTTAGAAGACCAAAATCAGAAGGAGGATTGGGAGTTAAAAATCTGCGAATTCAGAACCAAGCTCTACTGATGAAGCAATTACATAAGTTTTATAACAAAGAAAATCTGCCTTGGGTTAATCTTTTATGGGACAACTATTACAGGAATGGCACCCTACCTGGGCAACAAAAGAAAGGCTCCTTCTGGTGGAGAAACATCACAAAGCTAACTGAATTATACAAAGGAATTGCAGCAGTGACCTAGGTGATGGATCCACAGTATATTTATGGCAAGATGCATGGACTCATAGACCTTTTAAGGATCTGTATCCAGAATTGTACTCCTTTGTTAAAAAGCCGATGTTACTCCTGAATGACCGAACAATTCATGAGGAACCTCTTACACTGTTTCATTTGCCATTAACAGTAGAGGCCTTCAATCAGTTACAAGAATTTCTAGGCACAATGGAGCAGCTGGTTCTAACAAATTCAAAGGACATTTGGAAACATATGGGGCAAACAGGAGCATACTCAACAAAGAAGGTCTACAAACAATTATGTGGTCATATGGTTGTACATCCATCTTTTTCTTGGCTATGGAAATCGAAATGCCAGCCTAAGCACAAAATCTTTTGTTGGCTATTTCTACATGACCGACTGAACACAAGAGGGCTCTTACGAAGGAAAAATATGGTGCTAGATTCCTACACTTGTGATATGTGCATTCTGCAGCTTGAGGAAACCTTAAAACACCTGTTTATAGCTTGTAATTTTGCGAGAGCCTGCTGGAGGTCAATTGGAATATCAGTGCCAAGAAATCTACAAACGCTACAAGTAGTGAAATGGCTTAAAAGAAAGCTAGGAGTGCCTTTCTTCATGGAAATAATTGTCTTAATGGCCTGGAGCATATGGGTAACGAGGAACAAATGGTTATTTGACAATTTAGACCCAGCTGTGGATAACTGCAGGAGGATTTTCTTCAAGGAACTTGCCATGGTTATCCATCGGACAAGCCAACGTCACATTGAAGTTTTGCAACAATGGATAGACAGCCACATTTAGCTTCAGCTTTTCTTTTCTTTGTAACTTTCCTGTATATACTCTATGTACCTTTTTTTATATTCATAATCAATAAAATGCTGTAGGGCTCTGCCCTCCAGTTTCCTTCAAAAAAAATAGTCCTGCAAGGTTTTGGAAGCAAATCGATACGAGTGCATTGATTTGGAAATAAGTTAGAGATGACAATTCTACGTATTACATGGTTAGAGATGGCAATTCTCGACATATAGTGCATTGACCAATCAAAATGCTCATATGGCAACGCTGGCTTGTTTGAGGGGCGAGGTGCGCCCCAGCATGGGCCATTTTTGAATCTTTAGCAAACGTACTCGTGGGCTAAGTTGCTGAACGTTGGCTTTGTTGCAATGGGCGGTCCGTGTGGGCCGAGATTCGTACGAGTGATTTCAAATGGAAAAAGTCCTATTTACTTCTCTCAACTCTGATATGGAGTGCAACTTTTACCTCCAACTATAAAACCGGGTAGGATGACTCCCTTAACTCCTTCTCTCACTTCAGGTTTCCTCCCTGGGCGGTTTTCATAGCGGTTTTCGCTGACTAGGCACTTGTGGGACCCACATGTCAGGTGCCACGTTAATTTTTTTTTTTTCATTTTCCCCTCTCTCTTCCTCTCTTCTCTCCCCGCATGTCGGCCCGCCGTCTCACTCTCCCGCGCCGCCCGCCCCCGCCCCCCTCCTCCGTCGTCGTCGTCTACTCGCAGCACCTCTGACCCCGACCTAGGCTGCCGCGCGCCGCCTCCCCATTGCCGCCCCGCTCCTCTCCCCTCCCGTCGATGCACCCCGACGGCCCAACCAAATCTCGCGACCAAATCAACGCCATGGCCAGCCGAGCCACCGCACCGTCGCGCCTGCTCGTCGATTCGCCCCGCGCCAGCCAGATCCAGCGATTGGCTCCCTGAGCAGAGCCCCACGATGAGCAAAGGCCCACACCGAGCTGCCTCCTTCCATGGCCGTCACAGCGGCAGAGCTCGCCGTCCTCGCCCTCTCCGCTCGCGCGCGACCATGTCCTCTCGCGCACGCGACCCAGCCCCGCCACATCGAGGAGTGCTGCGCGGGCGCCGAGAAGCACCGTCCAGGGCGCCGTGTCACGCTGAGGAACCACCCGCATCGCGTCGACACGCTCGGCCAAGACGCCCAGATGACGCCACCTTTGCCTCCCGGCCACCTGCCGCAGCGCGATTCGTCCCTGCAAGCTGTCTGGCCGCCGCGATTCCTCTCCGCCACGGCGCTGCGAGAGGGCTGGGCAGGGCGGCACGGGGAGGGGCAGCGGCGCGCGCTGGGCGGTGGAGGCGACGCCACGAGAAGAAGGGGCCCAGCCTGCAAGGTGGCGTGGCGTTGCGAACGAGCTGGGCAGGGCAGGGCGGTGTGGGGAGGAGGTGACGGCACGGCGTTGCGGGGGAGCTGAGCGGGGCGGCGTGGGGAGGGGCGACGTCGCGACGCTGTGGGTGGGCTGGGCGGGGCGGCGTCGCTGCGCTGCGGGCGGGCGGGGCGGCGTGGGGAAGATGCTCGACGGCGTGGGAAAGAGGAGAAGAAAGAAAAAAGAAAAAAAAAAGAAAAATGACGTGGCACCTTACATGTGGGCCCCACAAGTGCCTAGTCAGCCAAAACCGCTATGAAAACCGCCTAGGGAGGAAACCTGAAGTGAGAGAAGGAGTTCAAGGAGTCATCCTACCCGGTTTTGTAGTTGGAGGTAAAAGTTGCACTCCATATGATAGTTGAGGGAGGTAAATAGGATTTTTTCCATTTCAAATTGATGGGAGACCTCTAGTCCTCTGGAGACCTCCAGAGATCTAGGCCCGCCGCCGGCTTTGCTTGTTTGCTCTTTGCCGGTTCGCCTCGCGCACCGGGAGTGACGCTGCCACAACACGAGCAATTTTTTTCCCCTAAAAAAATAAAAACACGAGCAAAGGGAAGCCGGAGGCGGAGGATGAAGAAGAGCGGAGGTGGTGCCACTGGTGCGTCGATGTCGTGGGGGACAGGCGTTGCCCTAAGGCCGCCCTAACCCTGTTTTCTAGCAAGCTGTGGAGTGGTGGTCGGCGCCGTTGGCCGCTAGCTCGAAGGTGCCCCATCCCCCTCCCTCTCGCTGTCTTGTACTAGCACGAAGCTTTGATTGCAATGGTGCTAGCCTGCGCGATGATTACTCATTGCAGCCGTTCTGATCAAATGGACGTTATTAATAGATTTCGAGGAAAAGGTTGTTGGCTTTTCGCTGCAACCAGTTCCTTAATTTGGCAGAGTTAGCAAGGAAACACGTTGAGCTGGGATGTAGCTGGGCCCTTTATTGGAGAAATTCGATGCGTAGCACACAAATTTTGTAAGTTCTGGAGGCAGCTTAATGGGGATGCTGTGCGTGCGTGGGTATGAGAAAAGAAAATGCTGGAGAACGCCAAATATATTGGTCCTGATATCCATGTCATTTGTTTCATTTGAAAGTGTTTATTATTGGGGAGATGTTGGTGATAGTAATTGCTCACGGAATCGAAAAACAGGATTCTAAACCATCGGGCATGAAGCCGCGCAATCTTTTTGCTATATTATGATATCCACACACCAAACGACACAAAATAGTTCAGTTCAAATAAAAACGACAAGAACAAATCAAAAAGAAAGAAAATATATAACATGATTTGGCAAACATGCACAAAGTTCCAGATTTGCCGCTGCGACCACTACAGCATCCCTTCACTAATTTCATACTCCCTCCGTTTTTAAATTGTTGTCGCTATTGACTTTTTTATTTACGTTTGACCGTTCGTCTTATTCAAAATAGTTGTTCGAATATGCAAAATTATAAGTTAGGTTCAAACTTACTTTGAAAATAAAACAAATCATCACAAAATATATGATATTTTTAAAACTTTTTTGAATAAGACGAATGGTCAAAGATAGCAAAAAAAGTCAATGGCGACAACAATTTAAAAACGGAGGGAGTAGTCATCTTCTGACGCTGCGACTGCTACCTTTGCATCTCAGTTTGTGGTACGGAGTATCAAAAATAAGAGGAACAGTATATGTTCACTTCAACTCCATCATCGTCGAGTTCTCTTTCTAGACTCCTAGTTCCACCGGTGAACTCTAGACTGAATTTTAAATTCTTTTCCTCTTCATGACTGTCAAAAGTTGTGATTACTGTCAAGTCCACCTCAATGTGGAGTTTGAGCGGTCGAGAACCTGGCACGGCAATCATAGGCGGGCGCAGCGGAAGAATGGATGTGGAATCAGAGGGAAGGGACAAGCTCCTCCCTCGTTCACGATTGAAGAGGTGGACGCTTTTGTTCCCGTAAACTCTGGTGTTTGCCTTGATCTTACCATACACAACGCGGCTTCTAGAACCGAGGTCTTTGAGCTTCAACCTGACTTCAAATTCGATCATATTGGCGTCGGGAATCACCAAGTATGTGATCTCCAACTTACGGCCAAGGCCTGCACAGATGGTTTGTGTGTATTCCACAGGTTCATCTTCATCGTCGCCAACAACCCACAACTCTATAATGGAAGCAAGAACACTAGACCCCTCATTGTCGGCTGCAGTAGTGAAATAGGCAACTTGCACGATGAAGTGGGAGATGGCACTGAGAGTATAACAGGGTCCAATGGGCACCAAATCGACCATTCCATCCTGCACGTGTAAGCGTGAATGTGAAAGGTTTTAATTTATTACAATACATATCAGTATGTGAACGACATAAAGCCTATGGTACATATAACATAAGGTAGCTAGTATATACCTCTTGTTCTTCCCCCTCACCACAGAAGTACATGCACATGGGCGGATTAATACCCCCATCGGAGCCGAAGATTGCGCCGATAGGGAAGTTTGCACAAATGGCCAACAATTGCACCGCGCTCAGGCCTGGTGGCAAAATTTCATCATCGCTACCCTCCAAGGACTCAGGAACACTACTGCCATCCTCAGGGTCATCCCCATGATCCTCCGCGGGAGCTGTGGCGTCATCTTCGCATCTTTCACCATCCTCATTGGCAGTGTCAAGAACCCATCCATCAAACTTCTTCAGTTTGGTTCCGTACATGTTCCAATCCCACGCTTTACCCATCGGTTGATTCATGCCGTCCTTCCAGCAGAGCCAAAAAAAAAAAAAGAGATAAGAAAATAAGATATGTCACTACAGAATGCCATCAATCACCACAAAGTATTCTGGGACTGGCAATAGCTAGCATATCTTTAGTACAAACAATAATATGGTAAAGATTTACCAATCTGACCATTTTCCACAAACAGTGAAGGGCAACAAAACCAATCACACCAGGGGCAACGTATAGTAAAGCAGGCTGCCCCCCCTAAAAAAAGAACGGGAGATGAGCATATATAAGAAGGCATTTCTATTTCCAAGATAACATAATCAGGTGCAAGATAAGTAACATAACTCACCTGTGCGGCTTGAAACAAGTTCATCATGATGAGAATTACAGCCAAACTGACAATGTGTCGCAAAAATGCGCAAATAAAGAAACGGTCCATGCTAACTCTTGGTACAGCAATACGCAGGGCAAGTGCAACAACTATACCTGGAACCCGAAAGAAGAAATCCATATTAATCCATATTATCTGCAGAATGATGCAGCAACTGCTCGAATATTCAGAATTACATACAACAGTTAATACAAGAGGCAGTTCAAATTAATTTGTTTTCGTTAGTGCATACTGTCTCTAGTAAGGAGCAAGAGTGCATGGGTCGAGTAAGGAGCAACCGAGCAACTAAAACAGCCAAACGAGCAGGGTGCATCTGAACAAGATCCAACTCCAATTGGAAATGTTATAGATTCAAATCTGCACTTCTCTCTAGTACTATAATACTAAAGAATAAACGATCGATAAAATGTCCCCGAGATTGGCTAGTGGGTTTATCACCTAGCCAAACATGGTTCAGTATATCACCACCTACGTCTTAATGCCAGGGTGAACATATCTCCCCTAGGTTTTTAAAACATCGAATTTTAAATAAGAAAAGTCTGAAATATCTATGACCATTGCAAGTTTTAGACTTTCAGGAGAACAATCCGAAAACGTAATGTAGCACAAACAAAAGAACTTCTGTTCTGTTATTACTAACCAGGTATTACAGTGTTACCAATAATGGTAAGCATGGAGGACGGCCATGCAGCATCTGCAGTTGGGAACAGGAGCTGTGCATAACAATGCAGAGTCAGATTAGTTGATTTATTAAACTAAAAAGGAGCCCACTGACAATGTTGTTACCAAAAGTTCACTGAGAAGATCTATGACATTTATTGGAGCATAAAAAGATTTAATTAGCCACCTTGACCATAACTGAAGTGAACACCACCCAGAAAATGTCATGCATCAAAGTTCCAGGCCGAAACTGCAAAAGTAAGCAATGCATTTACACAACAATATCAAATTCAGAGAATGATTTGGTAACTAATGAATGTAAAATAAAATCAGTGGATCAATTCAGCTTTCAGCCAGAACTGGTAAAAATAAACATAACAAATAATAATGCATGTAAGATAGCATGCTCTTTGGGCATGTCTCCTGCATAATAATAGACAAAATACATCAGTATGTTAGTGATTAACGAGATGAGCAGAGAAGGACCGGCGGCGGGAGGAAAACGAGGCAGGGGGAGGGTGGATCCGAGGCGGCGACGGGCCTAATCCGACCCTGGCGGCGGGCGGAGACGATTAGGAAAAGCGATGCGAGGAGAGGGGGAATCCGAGACGGCGAAGGGCCTAATCTGACCTGGCAGCGAGCGGAGACGAGGAGGATCGGCGGCGGGGAGAGAGACGAGGAGGGTCGGCGCCGTTGGGGCGGAGATGATGCGGGACGCCGACGTCGAGTTTCCCTTCTCGAGGTGCCGATGAGGACCGGACGGAGGTTTTTCTTGCCTCGACCGGACGGAGGTTTTTCGTAGCGGCCACGAAGCCCCCTCCCGTGCTGGAACCGGTAGCTAGGCGCGAAAGAAATCCGTATCCAACCTGTGCCCTTTTATCTGGGTCCTTTCTATTTTGCAGATGAACTGAACAACTATTGACCGAATCTCGGCCTCACCTGAATCTCCTTTTGAACAAGAGAACAGTTTCCTCTCTGTCACGTATATACTTCTAATTGTACTTTATTTGTGTAGCTTGTATACGGCTGAAAAAGGACAGTTATCAATTAGCCCTCAAAAAGGAAAAAGGGACAGTTATCAATTATCATCGGTGGTTGACTGTCTGTTGCGTGTACTCTAGTGAACGATCGTTATTAGATGAGTGTTTAGCAGTGTCTACAGTATCAGGTCCTCGTAGTCACCACACCTGAGATTAGCCAGCTCCTTCGTCTTCGCGTCATTTTAGCCGGATGCATGCATATGCGATCCTATTCAGTGTCAACTTGCTTGAGAGTACATTGACACCCGGCCAGCTTCCAAATGGAGCATGATGAAAAATTATGTATTATACCATGTAAGATAAGATTGATGAAAACTCTGATCCAGAGTGCAAATATGTGTCCTGTAATCTCTCCATAAATAATTTGGGGTTGCCAATTCATCATGTTAGTTACTTATTATAAATAGATGTAAAAAATGAACCCTTGTGAATCATCAAAACTCCATATGGTCCCCTAAGTACTCTCTTTTCTGTTTAAAATGATACCTTTAGTTTGTATCGTATCAAGCTATATGTTGAGAGGAAATACATACTGTTAAAATGTACTCAACGGTGAAATGTGATTGCTGGTCGTGGAGAAGGATAATTCAAGGATCTTTGACCCAGCGTCTCAGCGGAATTGTTACAAACACATGAAAGATTTGAGGAGGAATTCATTGAGTCAATAGTTTATTACATTTCAGTCTTAACAATGATAGGGCAAAACGCTTGTGTTGTGACATCTGCAGCTCGTCGGCCGAAACGCCTGACCACCTCATTCTGCATTGCCCCTTTGCAAGACAGTTCTGGCAACGTGTCGGATTCAGAGTACCGGACACCGTCCACTGTCAGCTCAGCTCCAACTAGACTGTTGCCCGTCCGACAAACGTTCCTGCTGCTCACTACGACAGCTTCTTGCATCTCTGCTGTTGACAAATATGGAAGCATCCGAACGAAATGGTGTTCCAATCGCAAGAAGCTAAGAATGTATGCTGTAAACATCCGACCGGGCCGTTTTTGGGCCACCCATTAATATAATGGAAAATCAGGTGGGAGCCTCGCGCTCCCCCCGTTGACCTTAAAAAAAAAAAGCTAAGAATGATTTTGTGATGGATAAATGTTTGGGTTTTAGTGACCTCCATCAGAGTGCCCTTAGATATGCCAGCGAAAGATGAACATCCGGAGAGGTTTTCATCTTCACCCAGCAACATCTAAATGCTGCTTGCAGAGGTGGTTCACATGAAACAATAACTTGTTTATCGATTTACTATAGGTTGAAGCACGTGCAAACATTTTTTGTTATGCAGTTTGAGTTAAGGGTTTATATCTTGAGCTCCTTGTTTATCTTTGTTGAAGAAAGTTCACGTGCATTCCTGCTTCAGTATATTATTTGATTGTAGCTAGGGATGATTTTGCGTACAAAGCCAATCTGTTACCATTTAACCACGTCTGTTTGTTTCCATTGGTGAAGTAGCAAGCCAAAATCTTACTAGAAGGTTGTGTCAATGGTAAACATAATCATGTGATTATATTTGGACAAGTTGAATGATGATAGATGCAAAATAGTCAGTTGAGAAGGAAACCTAAAATGTTATGAACGCCTACTGGGAAGCAAAACAGATAAGTGGATAGTTTGAAGAATAGTTCTGGATCTTTTATTTCTAACGCACAGACCGTAGAAAGCGACATCACTTTTCTCGTCCACTAAAATACTAGAAAATCTGCAGGCCTGTTCATTGTGTTATCTTGAGAAGCCATTTGTCCACAGATGCGAACATAACTTCAACTTGCATCAGGCCACATTTCACCATGACAGCAACTCTGCACCATCACTGTCGATTGGCCCACGTCTGAGAAGTTTGAAAAAACAAGGCAAAAAGATGAAGCATGAACATGTGGAGAGGTCACAGAGCATGGTTGTCGCATGAACATTCTTTTCTTCGAAGACGTGCAAAATGCAAAGATGCACCCACGTTGACCAAATCAAGTGACGACTCATGCTGCCTGTCGAAGACGCGGCATTGGCACGCCATCATCCCAGTTGGAATGAGCATTGGCACGCCATCATCCCAGTTGGAATGAGCTAATGTAAAGAAAAGAGAAGATTCCTCATCCCAACAAGATGTGTTGAGCACGACCGCTTTACGCAGCAAGGCGTGCTCATGCGCTGCTAAAGCCTCGACAAAAGGATTATTCTGATGCACACAGCAGCACAACACCCAAGACAGGAAGGAATCTGATGGAACTGGGCACCCATCAATCAGCAACAGACGCAACCAAAGCACAAGTCTCAAAGTCACACGACATCCAAAACCAAAAGCCATCCGATTCCACAACACAAAGCATCGTACACCAGGGACACAAAATTGATGGATGCAGTCTGCGAAATTGCAAGGCAGCGTTTGCTCGTGTTTAACAATACAGGCACGGTGAGCTCAAAATTTGATATTATTCATTCATTACATAAGGCATCCGTAACAAGAAACAATAAGAACACCAAATGTATTTTGCTAGTACCCTCATCAGGCATCTCATTGAATTTGAATAAACCGAACATATTGTGTCCAAAATCACAAGTGAGAAGCACAGGTAGCAATAGATATTACAGTCTTGAATAGAAGAAAACGATAACAGATAGACCGGCCGAAAACTTTGTCCACGCTAATGAAGAAACGGCAACAAAAAGAGAAAGAAACAGGGCAGGAGGGTCGCGATAATGGCTCCTCTTGGCTTGCATTCTTGGGGCCAGTGAATTAGAAGCATTTCCTGTGCACGATGGACGGGCCAGACTCGTCGTACTCAGCCTTTGCAATCCACATCTGCAATAGTAGCCATTTGGCAAGCAAAATGTTAGCACACTGATTAATCTCAGGCAAATGAAACAGCGGCACATTGAAAACAACAATGATTCTTTACCTGCTGGAATGTGCTGAGGGATGCCAAGATGGATCCTCCAATCCAGACACTGTACTTCCTCTCTGGAGGAGCAACCACCTTGATCTTCATGCTGCTGGGAGCCAAGGCAGTGATTTCCTTGCTCATCCTGTCAGCAATTCCAGGGAACATAGTGGTACCACCACTGAGGACGATGTTGCCGTACAGATCCTTCCTAATATCCACGTCGCACTTCATGATGGAGTTGTAGGTAGTCTCGTGAATACCAGCAGCTTCCATCCCGATGAAGGATGGCTGGAAGAGGACCTCAGGGCAGCGGAAACGCTCAGCACCAATGGTGATGACCTGTCCATCAGGGAGCTCGTAGCTCTTCTCCACAGAAGAGCTGGTCTTGGCGGTCTCCATCTCCTGGTCGTAGTCCAGGGCAATGTAGGCGAGCTTCTCCTTCATGTCCCTCACAATTTCCCGCTCAGCAGTGGTGGTGAAGGAGTAACCACGCTCAGTCAGGATCTTCATGAGGTAGTCAGTGAGATCACGGCCAGCCAGGTCAAGACGGAGGATGGCGTGGGGGAGAGCGTAACCCTCGTAGATGGGGACGGTGTGGCTGACACCATCACCAGAGTCAAGCACGATACCTGAGAAGCAGAGGCATATTCAGGTCAGCGACACTAGAAGCAGTAAATCATAATGCAGATATTTGAAAGTGGTTGATCATGTTCATGCAGATCAAAATTAATACTGTTTTTTTAGACAAAAAACAAAATTAATACTGTTAAAAACTAAATTATGTTTGTTGACCATGGTTTAAAAAATCAATGTCTGAGTGAATATGAACATATTTCGAATATTCCTGATCCCAAAATGCTGGGAGAGAATCAATCCAGTGTGAGCTCACCTGTGGTACGACCACTGGCGTACAGCGAGAGGACGGCCTGGATGGCGACGTACATAGCGGGGGTGTTGAAGGTCTCGAACATGATCTGGGTCATCTTCTCACGGTTAGCCTTGGGGTTGAGCGGCGCCTCGGTGAGGAGGACGGGGTGCTCCTCGGGGGCGACACGGAGCTCGTTGTAGAAGGTGTGATGCCAGATCTTCTCCATGTCGTCCCAGTTGCTGACGATGCCGTGCTCGATGGGGTACTTGAGGGTCAGGATACCCCTCTTGGACTGCGCCTCGTCGCCGACGTAGGCGTCCTTCTGCCCCATCCCGACCATGACGCCGGTGTGGCGCGGGCGGCCGACGATACTGGGGAAGACGGCCCTCGGTGCGTCGTCTCCAGCGAACCCAGCCTGCCATTATTCATTGGTGTCGTCGTGTCAGCTCGGCAGTTCGAATTCGTAAACCATGAATGAAGTGAGTGAGAGGTCAAATCGATGGCTTACCTTGACCATACCAGTTCCATTGTCGCAGACGAGGGGCTGGATGTCCTCGGCGTCAGCCATCTTCTACCTACAGCAAAGCTCGCACGATGCCACTCTGGTTAAATTGAAAATCAACGGAGTGGAAACAAGCAAATTACACACCCCTATCAACAAAGGATCCCTCCTATTCCCTTCCCAGATTAGCTCTACAGAAGAGATTGCTCTAAAATGGCATGAATTGAATTCCTTTTTTGCGGGTAAATAAGATTCAAATAAAAACTCATCCCGAACAAACCGCACCACAGATCGGACCATTTCGCAGCGCGAAACGCCCGCTGCGCCACCAGATCACGCGGCGCGGATCGCGGATCTACGCTAGGCTCGCCGCATTCCCCCGAGATCCGGTGGGATCCACGGCGGTGAAGCGGCAATGCGAGATCGGATCGGCCTAACAGAAAGCGCAATGCGAGGGCGGATCTGGGGAGAACCGCGCCGATTAGAGACGCTACGGAGAAGGGCGGGGCGGGACGGGAGCGCGAGATGGCTTGGTTACCGGAGGAGCCGCGGCGAGGAGGTGGAGGTCGAGCGGCAGGAAGAGCCCACGGCGAGGACGGGGAGAGGAGGAGGAAGGGCGAGGCGGGTGGTGGTGATGGTGCGGTAGGGTTGGGAAGTGGGGGTATGTATAGCCTGGCCGCGGGCGCTGCGCGAGCGGACGGCCGTTCTCTGCGCCCAGGCTCGCGAGTCCTGGCCCCACGCCTCCTCGCCACACGACCCGGTTGCTCCTCGCCTCGCCTCTCCTCTCTTCCGGGGAAAAAACAGTGGCCTCCCACTCGCTTGGCCTGGCCAGCCCGGCGACGTGCGGTGCGTGCGGACACGTCTCTGGCACGGCGCGGGGCAGGTGCGCGCGCGCGCGGACGGATGTTGGTTGGGTTGAGGGGTGGATGGGCCGGCACGTTTCAGGAAAGCTGGCGCGCTTGCCGAATTAGCCCGGGGGCTTGTACTACTCGGAGCTTTGTTCTAAAAAAAAAAAACACTACTCGGAGCTTTCAAAATCCGGTTGGAAGAGGTCGTGGTTTAAGGGATGAGCTCCTCTCCTTGGCAAACCTTTAGAAACAATTTGAATTGTTGTGTTTGCCCTTTCGATGTTAGTCGGTGACCACCTTCATATGTGGCATTTTCAAGCTCGAAATGTCCATTTTCATTCCTCTTGAAACCTGTCATTGTCTCTCTCGTTTTCTTCCTAGGACATTGGAATGCCTTTATAAAGTCATGACACATATCCTTTTATCTCCAGCACGTTATAACATGTATAGCGATGAAGATCATAACAGGAGAAGGATTATTACCAAATTATCATGGTGGTCCGCACATAATAGCCAAAGCAGAAGCATGAATTCGCGGAGTGAAATAAAAGTGTGAAACCCCAAAACCATGATCTACAAGTATCGACGAACATATCCTCCCCCTTTTTACAAGAGAATGCCGTTTCGAGCTACTTATAACTGACAAGTTTGAACCTAAATCATAAATCCTTTTTAATGTTTCAATTGAGCTTTTGAAAATGAAGAATAAAACCTTATCTTAAGATGTGTTTCGATTTAGTTTCATAATGTTATAGCTTTATCATTTTTCAAGAATATTTCACTGAACAAAATAATGCCTAGATATGGGAAAAACATACTCGTTATATGTAACCGATGGGAATGTTGCGCCCCGTACCGTGACACTGATTACAAATCACTCAACCTCCGATCCACGTCATATACGGAATATTTATTAGAAAAATTAATTTGCCAGAAACGTAAGACAGAATCAAACGCAGATAGTCCAAGCTCCCACCAAACGCGACAAGAGCGAGAGAGTTTGATCAGCTGCCGAACAGTCTCTGAATCCCCCTCTCCCACTCCGGCGCCGCCACCGCCGTGCCGCTCTCCTCGGTTCCAATCCAATGGCCTACGCCGCTCGCCTCCTCCCCAGGATCCCACCTGTTGCCTCTCCTGGCGCGACGCCTCGGGTCGATCCGCGCCGCCCTTCCGTTCTCCGCGCAGGTGAGCGAATTGGCGTTACGCGTGTGGCCTCTTGCTCTTTTGTTCCATGTGGTCGAGTTTATTGGCTGTTTTATCCCCCATCGGGTTGAATCCGAGATAGATTGGTTTCTAGGAATGGCATTTAGCTCGCGGCTATGGGGCGCCGGCCGCCGGCGGAGCCGCCGCGTGTACTCGGTCAAGCTGGCCGTCTTTTCTATTTGTCTTACTACACTAACCCCCACATAATGAAATGCCTTTTTTTCTCTCAAAACTTTGGCAATGATAACCTAATTCTCCCTGTTAAACTTTGTTCTGTTCACTGTTTCTTTGCTCACTGATTAGTCATTTATGGATCAAACAAGTTGTGCACGTTCTTTCCTAGCAAGCAGTGATACCTAAACATATTGGTTTAATACTGTATCAATGTTTGCCATTATAAGGATGGGAAATCAGAAATTTGCAGAATTTCTTTAGTTCTGTTCTGTTTGTCTAACTATGAAAGCTTTATTCACTGCCCTATGTAGGAGCTCTCAGTGGATCCACAAAATTTCAAAAGCAAAAGTGTGTTGCCAAATGTGCGATTTCTGTGGTGGAAGGTGGAGCTGCATTTGATGGAGTAAAGCAATACGCTAGACCAATCATAGTTATTGATAACTACGATAGCTTCACATATAATTTATGTCAGGTAAAAGCAATATTTTGTTGCAACTTGCATTACTTCAGGATGAACGTTTTCGCACATTATGGTAACTTGAGATATAAGTTAGAACGGTGATGGCACAATTAACGTGTAGCAGTGAGTCTTTCCATACCACTTGGATATGATTTTTGAGACCACACTTCTATCTTCTAGGAGTTAATTCGGTGATTATTAGCTGGCAAACTTTGACCTTTTCCTGTTAAAAAATATCCTTGATAATAGCCCTTTTTTAGTGTTTGACCCATGAACAAATCCAGAAAAAGCAACCAGACAGTTAGGCCTTCTCTTAGAATCCTAAGTATTAAGAATTAGGATTAGTAATTTAACACCAGTATACAACTGTAAGCTATAAGCGAACAAAATGGGATGTCCAATTTAAATTTTTGGACAAATATGTTCTTGAAAATAAGAAGCTGTCGCGAATATCAGTGGCTTCTCTTTTCGATTGTTATGAAGTTTCCTAACAGGCTAACATGCATATATGCAGTATATGGGAGAGGTGGGAGCTAACTTTGAGGTTTATCGCAATGATGAGATCACTGTGGACGAAATTAAGAAGTTCGTAGCTACTCCTTGCTATCAAAATATTTCACATGCTTACATGTTGAATATCTCTTGACAAAATCATCTGCATTGTGTTGCACGTTCAACAGGATTTCTCCAAGAGGAATACTTATCTCCCCAGGCCCGGGTAAGCTTTTTCATCCACACTGATTCTATTTTATGCTACCAAGATTAATGTTATAGCCTACTTTTTGGCGTGCCTAAAAGTTTTGTTGTTTTTCTCCTAACAAACTGAAAAGACAGGGACACCTCAGGATTCAGGGATATCCTTGCAAACAGTTAGAGAGCTTGGTCCGTCTATTCCTTTGTTTGGGGTTTGCATGGGTTTACAGTGTATTGGAGAGGCATTTGGAGGTTTGTATACATACAAGTCGTTCCCTAAAGCAGTATCTTTAGACTTAAGTCTTTATTATTATTATTTCCATGTTTGTAGGGAAGGTTATCCGTTCGCCTTATGGAGTTGTGCATGGCAAAGGTTCCCTTGTTCATTATGATGAGAAGCTTGACGGAACACTATTTTCTGGTCTTCCAAAGTATGGTACCTTATGAAACCTTCCCTTCCTTTGGGTGTGATTGGCATACAGCTTACAATATGGGGCCTTACCTTATGTTGATTATATCGTTTCTTGCATTTGGACCTCCTCTTTATTTCCCTACAGAAGTGTTGACGCATATGTAGTTATGTATTCTAGACCAGCTTAACATTTGATCTAGGCAATAAGCTCAATATGGACCAAATATGCAACTTATGTTTAGGTGCAAAGTATGGAAGGATGATACATGATTTAGGATTACAGAAGGATGCTTAACTATGTAACTAAGATGCATGACAATCCAACAGGAACTATGTTGCTGTCAGTAAATTTAATCAGCATTTGTCTTCTGGAGTTAGACTTGTCATCTGTAAACTTCATAATATGTCTGTTAACCTTTTTTATTTGCCTAGCATCTATTACCGTGCAACTCAGAAATTGTGTGGACAGGTAGTTTTTCCCCAAAAGGAAAGGAAAAACTATGTTATCTTCTCTCCTTGGAACATCCAATTCAGGCTATTGCCCAATGGAAATCTAATGATCCCATAATCATCTATTTTTATGCAATATATGACCTCAAATTTACATGTGGGAGCTTTTATTAACTCGTCTGAAATGGAGATTGGAGATTCTTTCAAACACTGTTTTTGGAATGCAGCCTTGACTCTTAAAATTTGACCATAAGAGTAAATGTGATAGTATGTTACCATATTTGGCAATGAACCTACTCATCTCATTCCATGTACTTACCTAATGGCAAGTGTTGCAAGCAAAACAGAAATGCCTGCATATGTATCATATCTGCATCTATATTGTGCTGGAGAATCGCAATCTTTTCAGGAAAATCATTTTAGTTAGAGCAGGCAACCTTCACTTGGTTTTAACCATTACTATTAGCATTGAAAATTTTTTTTATTGAAAAGCTGGATTGTTTGTCTTGAAGCCCATTCCAAGCTGGAAGATACCACAGCCTCGTAATTGAAAGGGATAGCTTTCCTCATGAAGCCCTGGAAATTGTTGCATGGACAGATGATGGGTTGATCATGGCTGCTCGCCACAGGAAATACAAACATATCCAGGTTTGCTTACATTTCTTTTTTTTTTCTTTAACTTCAAACTATGTAATTAAGAAATCTGACAATGTGGCTATAAGTTGCTTGAGTGATGCCTCTTCTATTGCCATGTTACTAGTAACTCGTTTACTCTCATAGGAAATATGTCATTGTGAACGTTCACCCTTGGCCCTAATTCATCCGTGACTCAACAGTTACAGTAGTTGTTTACCTCAATGATCAGACCAAGAGGCTATTTATCCAGCACATGTCACACATCAGAACTCGTTTACTCTCATAGGAAATATGTCATTGTGAACGTTCACCCTTGGCCCTAATTCATCCGTGACTCAACAGTTACAGTAGTTGTTTTTCTCAATGATCAGACCAAGAGGCTATTTATCCAGCACATGTCACACATCAGTAACTAAATAACCAAGGGGAACCAATTATAATTTCGTAACATCTAGCAACCAGGGCAAAATTGGCAGACTTCTGGTTGTAAAAGGATCGCTAACTAGTATTTACTGAAGTTGCATAAACCTCAGAAGTGCCTCAGTCTATCAGCACTCTGCAAGCTATGCTTGGACACCATTGTTTGTTTACTGTGGATGTTCCACTTGTGTTTTGAATTTTGTGGTTTCTCAATAAACCTTTCAAACTTTGCCTACCATGCTGAATGGTTAACACATGTAGACACACAAGGAAACAAGAAAATGCAAAACAAAACTAACGTTGTATTTATTGGCACGTCGCACTTTCCCTATTAAATTTGTCTGTCACATTCACAATGCAGGGTGTGCAGTTCCATCCAGAGAGCATCATAACCACTGAAGGGAGGCTCATGGTCATGAATTTCATCAAGATTATTGAAGGCTACGAAGCCTTGAACTGCATTCCATGACTCATAGGAAGGTGCATGTACCCGTTCTGTTTTTATCCCGGAGACAAGTTATACGTTGAAGCAACTAGAGAGCGTAAACTATTTTGCATGACTCTCTCTCTCTCTCTCTCTCTCTCTCTCTCTCTCTCTCTCTCTCTCTCTCTCGCCGATGTCTGAACATGTAAGCTTCAGCTGTCCATGTTCATGTCTCCACATAGCTCAAGGTTGAGCTTGTATATGTTCAAACATGTCTGGTTCACATTACAACCATCAGCTGCCAGTTAATCCTTAATAGATGCGCAACGTACCAAAAAGAATATATACAAGTTACAGAACAGACCATCACCAAAATTCTGGGAGTACTAAGTATAACGTTGGGCAGAAGTTCAGCCATAAAAATTCTTCGATCATTGCACTGCTCCTAGTTACGGAACCAGATAGAAGCAGAAAGCGCTCAAGCAGCATAACAGGGGCATAAAACATCAAAAATGGCTTTGCAAAAGAACTACTACCTCCGATCTTTTATTCTGGTCGTTAGGACAGGAAACATAGTTCATTTTTGAACTAAAAACCTGTCCTGACGACAAGGAAAAAAGTGTGGAGGGAGTAGCTAGGAGCCTAGGATTCCTCTTACAATTTTCAGAGATAGTCATAAAGTACAACATTAAGCACACCTGACAGTACAAATGTTAACAAACCTAGTAATGGCTAAACGTCAGGCTCATGTCATTTGATCTTTACAGTACTGTGATCAGGCTCATGTCATTTGATCTTTACAGTACTGTGATTCCAAAAACTAGGTAATCATTCAAGGTCGGGGTGCAGTAACAATGCAATTGTACAACAGTCTAAACCGAAGCCCAGGCATCAAACTAGATACACATATCATGGACCTTCGCTCTCTAAGGATCTTAGTTGGCCACAAAATGGTACCTGGAATCCACATAGCTCTCAACATCCCAGAGGAAAGATCCAAAAGTAACGGCCTCAAGGATCAACCTTCTCAGCCCGGCAAAACTTATCCTGATATGCTCATCCTTGGACGAATCAACTGTACCTTCAGGTGTGATCACAATCTCTGGTTTTCCGAATAGTGCCTCGGTGTGCTTCTCAATGATGCCAAAGGCTTCCTTTGACCTGATTGTCGCATACCTCTGTAATGTGTCAGAATCAAATGACATGACATACGATCTAAGCCGGCATGGTTTGACAACCTGGTTAGGGCCGCCTGTGTTGAAGTTAGGGGCCGTCCATGACGCCATCTCTGGGTGCGAGGTAGAAGGAGCTGAAGGCATTGAGTCAGTCGTCATAACTTGATTCAGGGCATCACCTTCCTCTTCTGATCCCCAAGGGAGGCTCTTCATCGACTTCTCGAGCTGAAACCTTTGATCAACTCTCTTGAGGAAATAACCATACATCACAGATGCAGCATAGACTTGGCCAACCCGGAGCTTACTTATTGCTGCTACGGTGGCATCAGCTTGACGCTGCCCCAGAATGAGAGTTAGGTGGTTCTCAATCATTTCATAGGCCTCACGTGAATGCAAACGCTCAAGCTTCTTCTCCACTGTTCCTGCCCACTGATCAACTGTACCGGTAGAATCAATGGAGTGAGAGAGTGCTGGAATCAATGAAACATCAGCTTCGACAAACTTTTGGACAACTAGAGCATAGAGTATCTCCTCCATAGTCCTTCTCCGCTCCTTTTCCTTTACCTCAGCAATCCGCCTGTTAATCAAGAGAAAGAGGAAACATTTAGCCCAGATTTATTCAAGTCACAGGAAACTATCACATAGTAGTTGACAGTTAGGAGAAACCGAGATTGATCTTTCGGCGGTAAAATTGAATAAATTGAACGAGCAATTCCTTTTTCTGTATGAAGCTTTGACTCAAGAAAACAATTCTAAAGCACAACTGTCAATTTCTCATATGAGCTATGATAGCTCCATCCCAATCGAACAGGCTAATATAACTCGTCATTTTCTTCTCTGTGCATAACACAATTGACAATCAGCTCATACTATGCGTATATGATATAACCATAACACCAAACATATGAAAAGATATTCCTCTATAATATGCGTATATTCTTTAAGTAGGTCGACAAGGATCTATAAATAACAAGATTTAATCTGCGCTGGATGCGGCATGTTACTTAGCCTCGATACCTTGACAGTTGTACAATTGCTATGTGACAGCCTGTTGTGGTCGACCTCTTAATTCGCAAATCGGATAACTCACAATAAACATCTGTATCAAAATTCTATCCTCTTATCACAGCTAGATGAACCGGAAGTAACAAGGGAAACGAACTCACTGAACAATTACCTGTACAGCACGAGGTCGCCACCCGATGGAGCCGGCTTGTCGCCACCGGTCTCCTTCTCCTTCTCAGCCTCAAGGTCGGTCTGAAGCTGCTCGAGCTGCTGCTCGGCGGCGGCGGGAAGCAGGTGCGGGTGCGTGTGCAGAATCTGCGAGAGGAACTGCCCCGCCGGCGACTCCATCCGAAGCGGCGCGATCGGCGAGGACGGCGGCAGCGACTCCGATGGGGACGGGGAACGAGCGGCCCTGACCACACTGCTTCGCCTTCTAGGGGTGAGCTGTTGCCGGCCGAGACCCTGCACGCAGCACCCAAAAAATGGAACCGCGTCAGCAAACCAATCCATTTCCATGCTCGGATGAAATCAATCCTTCCTCAAGGAACGGTACAAAATAGGGGAATTGGATAAGGAAGCTACAGCTAAATTGAAGATAAGATCCAAAATTCTTTTCCTATCCACAAAGGCCTAAGATAATACTACACTACCAAAGACACCGTAAGCGGAAGCTCGTCCCTACCTTGATGGAGCCGAACGCGAAGCTCCGCCTCCGGTCGAAGGGGAGCGAGCTGGCGCTCGGCGTCGCCGGCCGCCGCGAGGGTGCGGCGGCGGCCGTCGGCGACCGGAGCGCCGCGGCTGCTGCTGCTGCCTCCATCAGCTGGCTCGAAGCTTAGACGGCACGAATCGAATCCGAAAGGGCGTTGGCTGTTGGAATTGGGGATCTTCTCAGCGGTGGTTGGGTGCAGACTGGGAGTTGAGGTTGAAGGAGGAGACGGAGAGGTTTTGGGGGACCCGCTTATATAGAGGCAGTTCGTTAGCTTTTGGGGTCAGAGCACGCCGACGGAAACGAATCAGCAGTCGCCGTGTTTCTTCCTTTCTCGTGTTAGGCTATCCGCACTCATATTACTTTATATCCTTCCTCTAAAAGGAATATTCTATCCTGGTCATCGAGATTCTTTTCTCTATATCAACTTCCTCCGCACTCATCATTCCTCTATATCCTTCCTCTATCCTAACTAACCAATATTTTATTCAACCATCTCCAACTATCATTAATGAGGCCTACTTGTAATTTTATCAAAATATATCCATGTGACATCTTGTTTTGAAGGATTTATTGAAACGAATTTAATGGTGGAATCGAAATTTGATTTGGGTTTTTGGTTTGTGAGTTAAAACTTTTTTTAGTTTGTTGAATTGGTAGGGCCCGCCAATTTTCTCTCTCTCGGCTGCCAACGCACGACACGGTGAGCCGTGGGCGCGGGCCCCACGCCCGATAGCGATCTCCGCGGAGACGCCAGGAGTAGCGGAACCCGGGTCTTCCTCTTCGGTAGCGGAACTTTTACACTACGCCGGTGCAGCATTTTTTTCCTCTAAAACTTACTGGAGGAAGTGGTACCGGGTACCAGTGCGGATAGCCTTAGACCAGCACGAGAAAAATAATTAATTTCATTTTCAGCTCCACGTTTTTCTGTTTTCCATGGTCCGCTTTGAGCCGTGTGAAAATGCTAATTTTAGAGGGGGGAAATGGAGCGCGAGACGTGCACGCTACACGGACGTCGGAAAATTACTGGTGATGGAGCAGGCGGCAACGGCACGAATGGTTCGCGAGATAAAACACGTTCCATATCCACGAATTTTGCTGGAATCTTACGCCAAACAGTTCATACCTGAATTTATTTCGCTGCGTTACATTCCCGTTTAATACCTGAATTGTGCTCGAACTGACACGGATTACACTTCCAGGAGAAAAATATCAAAGCCACCTTTCCCGTAACGGGAAAGGGACATCATTTTATTTTGCTTTTTTTTTCAGACAACTGGTTTCGAGTAATATGCCTTCTGGAAGTTACTAGAATGTGATCACGAGTTTGTTTCCTGAGAGAGTGACAAGAACACATGTATTACATCTAACGACTCGTTCAAGGCCGCTGAACCTAGGATTCTTGAGACTCCACGTCGTACGTGATCACTGATCTCCTTTGGTGCACGCTGAAGGTCTGCAAAAAGCGTTGAGGGCACCTCTGCATCCTTCGCTTTGCTTTGCAGCCCAACAATTCCATCCTTCAGCCACACTTGAACGCTACTGAAACGAGTGCCAAGGTTACGTGAACAAGTGTCTGGTTGCTGATCAGTGTCTTCCTCGTCCATAGTAGCAGATTCCACACAAGTAATTTAATTATGCTGATACTTGTATGTTTTTTTTTTCTTTTGCCCCTTGACACAACGCACGGGATTAACAGTGTGAGGCTACCAAATCCGATGCTGTGTGAAATACCAACAAGTCACTAGTCCTGTGTGAGGCTACCCTCAAACAATGTACTCCTACAAGAAGTCACTCTGAATCTGGACGCCCGGCGCGTCGACACGCACGCCGATCTTTCCGGCTCGAGCAAGATCGCCACACGCGCGCCCATGGCTCCACGTAGCCTCCTCCAGAGGCGTCGCCAACTCTCGCCAGTCGACACGGACAAGGACGGCTCGTTCCTTTTCGTGACCCGGCGAACCCACGGCCGCGCAACGGATTCCTCCACTGAAAGAAATCTCGCCGTCACCACACATAATCGCCTATACTCCTGCGTCTCGGCGCCGGAAACCGACGAGAGGGTCACCCCTGGAAAGAAAAAGATCTCTCCTTCCCGTTTCGTTACCGACGTCCTCCGGCTCTGGTCCCCGGACCCGCGCGTTTGTCTGGCGCGTGAGGAGGTCGCGGTGGGCGACGTGGGCGCATTGCGCGCGCTCGGCGATGCACGGCAGCCGGCAGGTTGGAGAAGCGAAGCCGGGTGCTGCTTCTCCTGCCGTTGCCGCCGGGGCACAGGCAGGCACGACGAGCTGGGGTTGGGGTCGGCAAGCAAACACGATGCGAGAGAGAGTGCCAGGAACCGGTGTGCCGGCTTGCCGCCGCTGTCGCTGTCACCGCGGACGGCCGGACGGGCCATCGCCGCCAGTGAATTCCGACGGTTTTCACTTATCCAAGGACGTCTCAGCACGTGTCTTGAACCTCTTGGTTGGCGGTTTGCCTCGGCCAATTAATCGGCTGCGAATTTGAGCTTTTTTTTTTTTGAGGTAAACGAATTTGAGCTGAACACATAGCAATTCGCACCTAGTGACAGGTACCAGTTTTGTTTTGATTTTTTAGCCAAAGCGACACGTACCAGCTGGCACCAAGGCTACAATTTGAGCACCTCAAAAAAAAAAAAAAAACCAAGGCTACAATTTGCACAAGAAAAAAGGCTGGTGGTTGTGCTACTGCGGGCCTGAATTCTTGTGCGGGGGCCTGTACTGCCTTGTGTTAGGCCCGGGATTTTTTTGAAAGAATTAGGCCCGGAAATTGGCCCACCGTTTAGCCATGACAGATGACACTTCAAGTTTGATCACTGCACAAATTTGGCGGCAACATTTTGTTCATAGCAGACCCATGTAGCATAGAAAACTACAGTACATTCGACGGGAACGTCTACGATTGGAAACGAAATGTGCAGTTGATAACAGCATAGCTCTGAAAGTGTGGAGACAACTGCACCTTTCGATCCGAGAAAGATGAAACGGCTAAACGCAAGAGCATGCACTTATCAATGTCATCCTCATTCATATCCATACGGAAATGCATTGAGCCAATTACATCATCTTAAGTCGCACATTACAATCAAGGAGAGATCCCTAATATGCAATGTAAACAGCAAATACCACTACTACTACTCCTCTTTAGCTTCTTCCTGTGTGCCGCGATGCTGCCCAGCGAGCATACCCTGCATTCTTCAACGGACTGGACTGGAGCAGAAAAATCGTGGAAGCTGTACCACAAAACTTGCTCAATACGCGACAGCACACACGCGGCTCCATTAGCAGCGCATGTCCGGAGGCGATGCCCACTCGCTCTCACTTGGCAAGTTGACATGTACTTCTCCTAGCTTAATACGTGCTATAATAATGTCTCCGCCAATACAATACATGTACAGAATGCCGGCAGCATAACCCATCTGTGAAACGCTGCTTCACTTCGCCCAGCATCCAATGCTTGCTCATTGCTCACAGGGTTGATCGGCGTGCAGCAGGAGCCGTGACCAACGGCTGCCTTCAGGATCACTGAATCAACTGACTGAATCCTCTGTTAAACAATTACAAAATGGAGGAGAGTAGCTGCCTCGGTTCACAGTCAGAGCTCCCAGTGTGCACCAGAATGTGGTATCACTTTGGTGCATGTTAGCTGAGCATGCTGGGGTCCAAGAATTTCTGCACTGCCTGGAAGAGCTGCTTCTCCTCAAAGGGTTTTGAGACATATCCATCCATTCCGCACTTCGTGCATTCCTCATAGGTGGCTTGGATAACATCGGCAGTCATTGCTAGGATCGGTAGGTGCCATTTTGCTGCCTTAGATGTGCTGTCTACTTCTAAGGCATCACAGGCTTCTACCTGCTCGTTCACCTTCGCTTCCATTGCCCTTATTTGTCGAGTTGCCTCAAACCTAGTACATCAAACAACAGTACACTGAGTTAAACCAAAACATACGATGAATCAAGACCACTTGCATAGCATATCACGTCGGCCATGTCCGCGCAATCATGTTTGGCCACCTTGGTGATTGAACATTTTTGTGTGCTACTCTAGGGAAAACGGCTTTTAAAAATGCTCGCTAATGCACCATATAAGCTACTGCAGAATTCAAAGCTATAGAAGGGATTACATCTCAAGTCAAACATATTTTTGTGATTAACAGTAGGTATAACTTGAAATGTCATTAAAAGTGTGTCTTTGTGTTTTCTTTGCAAGACCAGCCATGGCTGGCTCCTTGTAATATCTTTGGGACAGCTTCTTTTCTATCTTAATTAATGCAAGGGCAGATCACTTGCCATGGTTCGTAAAAAAAAAAAAGGATGAAATGTGACCTTATTTAACCAGCTTGGCATCAACACGTTGTACTGGGAGAGATGTAACTTGAACTTTCAACAGAATTTTTAACTAAATGGAAACATGACTAAAAGAAACATAATCATATAACTATCTCAGAAAATGGCACTAGTGCAGATCATGTGACATATTTTGGGACCCTATGCAGAAAAAGAAATGCTCAAATTTTGAACTAAAATCTTCAAAAGCACAGAAACTTACCCATCCATTTCAGGCATCTGAATGTCCATAAGACAAAGATCAAACTTATACGGGACTTGTAAAAGGGCAAGAGCATCTTTACCACTCTCCACGCACTCCACCTTTGCCCCATATTTCTTTAATGTACCAGCAGCCACTCTAAGGTTTACCTTGTTATCATCGACCACCAATATATTCTTGCCGAGAAGCAACCCGCGAAGAGATCCTGAACCCTCACGTTTCTCGTTGTTCAACTGTGTGATGCCAAGTGCTTGGAACAGAGAAGTAGCAATCGTGCTTGCTTTCAGAGGCTTTGTGATCACAGAGTCAACCGTATAGTTTGCTGTCAGTTTGTCTGATTCTGCAGCAGCAAGAAGGATTACTTTGGGTGATACAGGTGTGCACCCACTCTGTTTCATTTCCAAGAGTCTAGTTCGCAAGGAGGCATCGATCTTTGAGCCCCATGAATCCCTCTCAATCAATAACATCGATGGTTTCTTCATACTGCACAATTAATGGAATAGATTTTGTAGAACTCAAAATAAAATGGAATATAAATGCACGTAAAAATGCCTACAGTTAAAGGTTCATTAGATTGAGTCCCATGATTTCAGAGAAAAAGTTACAATTTCGAGGGAATGTTTGCCAGAAATGAATTCTAAATTCAATAGATTATATTCAAGAACGTAAGGAGAACTGCGGAGCAAAGCAGCAAGGATACAAATCCAATGAAAACCAACACCATTAATTCAGTAATCAAAAGATGAATTGACTACTATTCCCCTAGAAAATTCATATGCAACTTTTTGCAACTAATTATTTTCAAAGGAAATATCTTTGCAAACAAGTTCACATGCATATATATTAATATATACAAGCAGCCAGTCAAGCTTCATGTTCCTACTTCTAAGAGATGGCAGCTCAATTGAGATTTCAACTTTTAGAGAGCGTGTAACCGAGATGAATACCTGATAAGAGAACTTCCATTTCTCCCAGACAACACGCCAAGTGCTACTTCAATAGAACGAACAACTTCAGAAGTAATTCCCAGCCTTTGCAAATGATATTTAGTTACAGTAGCTCTCACTGGTCTTTTATCAACCAATATTGCAGATAAACCTTTAAAACTGGATGGCACAGGATGCAACATAACAGGCTTGCTGTCACTAATAGCACTTCTGTCACACCTCTGTAAAATTGCAGTGAATGTGAAGGTGCTCCCAACATGGGGTCGGCTGACAAAGTTTATCTGGCCACCCATTAATTCAACAAGGCATTTGCTAATGCTCAATCCAATTCCAGTTCCACCATAATTCCGAGAAGTGGAACTATCAGCTTGCATGAAAGGTGCAAACACTCGGCCCTGGGCATCCAATGGTATACCTATACCGGTATCCTCCACACTTACTACAAGAGTCACTTTATCAGAATCATTTCCATAGTGCATTTCATTTGTCTCATAAGAAAGCAAATGCTTGAAGTTTTCCCAACTATTCCTGCTATCGGCAGCTTCGAAACCACTAAGTGTGTTGTGAGAAACATTGGTGGATAGAGCAGTTGTTTCATCCTTATGTCCATTCACCCCGTTTGCTACTGGTTCAACTTTGGCTTCTGTTGCAAGATTTGAGTGATCTGCAAGATGAACTTGTACAAAAATATGTCCCCGTTCCGTGAACTGTGACAAATAAAGACAATACAAAAACAAAAAGCAATTGTAAGCTTATGATGGCAATAAACTTTAGTGTTAGTAAGCACTGCACTATGATTTGCTAATCTGAGTGGTTCCATCGGTCGATAAGGTCGACACATACCTTAATTGAATTCCCCACTAGGTTTGTAATTATCTGTCGGAACCTTCCAGGATCACCCAATAGGATTTCAGGAACTCTTTCAGAGACATAGACAGCAAGCTGTAATTTTTGCGGAGTAGAATAAAGTTAGCAAGAATAGAACAATACAACTGCAGTATGTATGGTTAGTGCAGAGAAGTTTATGGAAACTCGCCAAGCTAAGAGATGTCAATGCAAACAAAAAAAAAAAATGCATAGTACTGAATCCTGCTTTTTGTGCAATCGTTATTTATTTAAGTTGAGCTAACCTCAATGCCCTTGTCTCTTGACTTTGAAGAAAACAATGAGATGATGTCATCTAGGATGGATCGCAGATCAAACGGTACCAACTCGAGATCCAATTTTCCAGCTTCAATTTTGGCTCTGTCAAGCACTTCATTAATCAGGGATATTAATGCCTTTCCACATACTTGAGCAGTTTGTGCATAGTCCCTCTGCGTTGACTTTAGGTCTGTGTCTAGTAACATATCAAGCATTCCTACAAAAATAAGAAAAAGGGCGATCGTCACATTTTCTCATATACAGTTACATTAAAAACATCCTGGAACATGTTTTCCGATCAGAAAAATTTACCCAGGACACCATTCATGGGCGTTCTGATCTCATGAGAAACAGTAGCAAGAAACTGCAATGGTAAATCGGAGTCTTTTAGATTAATAAACCCAAAAAATAAAAATAAAAAAGCAATTTGTCACCCTGAATAAACGATTAAAAAAACCTGAGATTTAGCAATATCAGCAGCTTCTGCTCGTTTTTTCAGCTCCTCCATTTTCCGGCAATCTTCCTTAACATTATCATAGCGACTCCAGGCAGCAAATACTATGTAGCCCACAAGCATACATATGATAAATACACCAGATGGTGTAGAAATTGCAGACCATGGGACGTCAAGCTTGCTTCTGTATCTGTTCAAAAATATGGACAGGGTAACATAAAATCAGATCATTCCAAATCATCACTTCTGAAGAATCAATGATCAATGCACACATTACCTGCAAATCATATGATGCTTTCTGAATGGATCACCAAAATCTAGCATGCAGATGTGCGATGGTGAAGGGTAGCCAAGAGGAACTTCAGATCCGTACATGACAAGAGGGTTGGAATAGTTTGTGACATCATAGACATTCACTACCAATTCCTGATTGCCAGCTAGCTGCTTCAACAAATTTTCCACCAGTGATTCAACATCAAATGCTCCCCCAAGATATCTGTAGAATAAACAGCAAAATTATTCTTCATAATAAGCAACAAGCAATACTGAAAAGCAGTCCCTTGTGCCCTTTACGTATTGCAAATACTAGTGTGAATAGTTACACATTTAAACATTTTGGTTTGCCAAATGGTTGCAACAGCTCTATTGTGGTTTTGACAACAATAAGTCTATCCATTATGGGTTCTAGAGTCTCACTTTCTATCCAGAGCCACTAGCAACTGTTTTCGCCACCGCCCAGTGAGAGCGACACGCTATCAACGCCACAAAGCCTAGTTTTAATATACATAAAACTTGTCTGAAAAAACAGAGTTAAACCTCACCCTGCGGTAGCAGCAACACGATCCTCCACCTTGGCATCAGGATGAAGCTCCCGAAGATAGACAGGAAACGTCAATACAACTCCCAGGTGATTCGACATGAGCCGGAACGGCCTGGTAAGAACAGCCTTCCCGGTCGCCCTGGACCTCAAGATGTTCTCCCTGTCCTCCTGCAGCAACACAGATGACGAAACACACACCGCGTTCAGAACCAGCACCACCAGAGAACTGTTGCAATTTTTTTTTTCGATTACAGAACTGTTGCATTCTTAATAACCCAAGAGAAGAACGGACCTCGCCGGACATCATGTCGAGCCCCTCGATGTAGGAGACGGTCTCCTGCGAGTAGATGACCGGCGCGTACTCGTCCTGCACGGGGGACGGCTCGTGCTTCATGGTCTTGATGATCCACCCCTGCCGGCGCTCGAAGCTCTCCCGGTCCGCGTGCACCACTCGCTGCGCGTACGCCACGCCGCTCAGCAGCGGCCGCTCGAACGACGTCCTCGCGGTGTAGTCCGCGAACGTGTCCTGCAAAGAAAAAAGAAATCATCATGAGCGTGCAGCCGAGCCGACAAACAAACCAGCCGAAGAGCAATTTGCCGGCGGCACAACACGCGCGCAGTTAAAAAGTTCAATAGTTTTCCATTTAATAACTGGCGCATCAGCTCCAAGGTACGGCGTGCAGCGCAGTGGCCTATGGCTCCATGGGGAAACACGGCAAGGTTCAGACTTGACAGTAATTAAATGAACTGGAAGCAGCAGAAGAGGCAGAGGAGCAAAAGTACTGCTCCGTGTCCAGGGGTTTATGGCAATGGAATAAACAGCGAGGATTTCCAGAGACAGCGAGACACGCAAATAACTGCGCGCGCACAGCATAAACACACCACTAGCGGAATATGGAGAAGGCAGGCCGCCGGCGTTGTTAGCGCGCGGAGGTCGGTGGCGCACCTGGTCGAGCGCGGGCGGGACCTTGTCGTAGTGGAAGGTGGCGACGAGGATGGCGAGGGCGTGTACGTGGTTGACGGAGACGGCGAACTGGTCCTGCAGCATGCGCGCGCGCTCCTCGCACATGCTGACGAGCCCCTCCTCCGCCCTGCGCTGCGCGCCGAGGCGGGAGTGGAAGTGCAGGATCAGCCACACCGCCACGGAGACCAGAAACCACAGCGCCATGGCCAGCCGCCTCTTATTGCTCGCCCCGTCATCCTTCCCTGCCGCCGCATCCTTCGCCGGCAGCGGCGAGGCCTCCGCCGCCGCCTCCCCTGCTCCTCCCACCCCCATCCCAATTCCCCACCGCCAGCACCGCCGCCGCAATAGCAGCAGCTCCTCACATGCGCCGCCGCCGCAGGCCACCAACCACTCCTGCTTCCGCTCCTCCTTGTCCTGCTGCTGCTGCTGCTGCTGCTTTGCCAGAGAGAGAAAAGAGAGAGGGAAGCGAGCGAGGGAGGCCTCTTCTTTTTTTTTCCCTCCTGCCTGCTTCGCGTCGCTGTGCTTTGATGTGTTTTTGTTGGGTTGCGGCTTTTGGCGACGCGGGCGAAAGCGGCCGGGGGCGTCGAGTGAAATCGAATTTCCTGGATTTCACGAGATACGCTGCGACTAATAAAATAACCCGTTTCTGTCGACCCTCTCGCGCGGGCGGGCGGGTGGGTCCCCAAGCCTTTTTCCTGCTCCGCCCACCCCGCCGCACCGCGCCCTACCCCTTCGCGGTCCGGCGCTGCTGCTGCTGGCTGCTGTTGCCCCGTTGCTTTCTCTCATCCCAACCCCACCACCACACCAGTCACCCGGGCTTCTCCGTGCGCGACGCCGTTCTCTCGTCCGCCGGCGCGGTGCACGGCCGCGACCGACGAGACGCCGGGTTGACGCCGCCGTGAATTTGTTCGTGCTTCAGACGAACGGCGGTACCGGCGGTGGGGCCGCGCTGTAGTGGTTGAGCCGCTGGCGCGCGCCGTCGCCGTCGCGGGGATTTTGCTCTGCCCCCGCCCGCGTGGGCCGGTGGGCCCGGACTAGCGCGCGGGGCCCATCCACGGTCCAAAAGGTCGAGAGGGACGGGTGAGCCCGCGCCGCGGGCACGGACGCATCGCATGCACGGTCAACAGTCAACAATGCGCGATGACAAATCTTTTTGGCGATTTGCTTCGCTTCGTCGCTGCGATCACCGGCCGGTTCCGGTTTTAAAACCGTGGGTGAAAGAAAGTGCGGTGACAAGGTCTCTTTTTCTCTCGCTTTCGCTTATTGGGGGTTCTACCGTCAACCGGGAATAAACAAACTTTTTTTTTCGAGACGGCGTCAAGTCTCTCCGGATTGATGCACTCGCGTCAACAGAAGCATGAGACGTGCAGTGCTTCGACCACCTGACACGAGTTGTGTTCGGTAACTTGGAGTATAGGATAATGGACCGGTTGTTCGCGCGTGTGGCATCAGTGTGTAAATTTAAGTGATCGTGTTTAGGTCGGTTGGGACGTACAGCCTCACTGTACCAAATCCAAATCATTAGTCCCAGCTTCTGGCGGCCGACGATGCCTCAGCAGATTCCCAAACGGCAAAGAACACGAGCCCAATCATTCCTGTTTTCTAAGTTATCACAGGACCAAGCAAAAGTTTGTGACTTTTGTACAACAGGTGCACCTAGAACTTGTAGGCTGTTGCATTTTTATTAGACCAGAAGAAGGAGCAACTTTTCTTTTTTCTCGCAAACGGTAGTGTTTCTTTTTTCTCGCTTGTATTGTTGTTTGTGATGTGTATGGTCGTGTCTGTATCTGTATTACTTCGTGGTTGGATTTTGCTGAATCCCCTAGGGGACTTAGCCCTGACCACATAGTAACAACTTTCTTCTTCTTCTTAATGAAATACGTGTTCCGCACGTTCTCAAAAAAAAAAAGAGCAACTTTTCGCAAGACAGAAAAGCGAAACCGCTGCACCACTAATCAGAAAGAGGCATAGATATGAGTTTATTAGAAAAAAGAAGGAAAAGAAAGAGGCATAGATCCTGGGATAACGAGATCATCTTTCCTTCGAGCAGACACCACATGTAAACTCTCATTGTTCATTGGTTCACCCAGATCCACGCGACACACAAGGGCTGCAAATAACGGAAGCAGTTCATTGGAGCAGAGCACCACGAATGAAGTGCAGGATGTCCAAAAGCACGGCAGAGTTCAGAGCCCAAACAAATTTTATTTTTCGCATTGTTCTAGAAACTACACAGTGCCGTGTTACGCCAGCATTGTTTGAATTGCCACCCTTATTATAAGCCCGGAGCATCCCCGATAATATAGTACCAATGTTTTGATTTGACATGTTGTTGTTTGCTTGTTTTAGGCCACATACATGTCTATGCGCCCCGTTGTAAACAAATTCGTCGTCATCTGTTAAAGGCATGCGTTCTATAACCTCGTTTTATTTGGTCAGAACCTGTTCCCATTAGTTTTGACTCGGCAGGTTGCACGGTAGTGTCTCGTCCACACGCAACCACGGTACCGTACGAGCTGCACTGCCCATACTTGCTTGGTTATATATGTACAACCACGCTTACCTCTACCTCGGTTGCCATCAACAAAAAGCTACGTACCATATGCACTAATCTATCTACTGTCTGATTGTCGATAATAACATTCCCTTTGTGACTGGTCAAAGATGTTACTACTTGAGGAGTATATTTTGTAGTAACTTTTTAATTAGCACTCAAGCGTGTACACTCCATACGCACAATCTGTCTTTCTTACACCTTTTGCAGGTGTTTCCACGGTCTGGTCAGTAGTTTCCGTTTGCTGACCACACGTGCTTCGTTTGCACTCTACTCTAGTTTGGGAAAAGCTAGTATAGTAGCTAGCATGATAATGTTGAACTAAAGCGGCTTTGTCTCACGACCAGCATCAACTTTTTAAGCAAAGAACAAATGGACCGTAATAACTAGCAGAAACTTAAGGCTTCGGATAAGGTAATAAGAAGATAGAGAAGAACCGTCCCTCCTTTACCGTCCATGCTAATCATGGCGCCCATGCTACGCACAGCTCTCTCGATCGAGAGGCTTCAACTAACGATCCCGTTCAGGGCATGGCGAGCACCCAAAAGCAACTTTCGTTTATGGGTCGTCCCCTCCGTCCGTTTCCTTTAACCGGCCAACTCCCATAACGACGTCGTGGCTGGCTGCTGCCAACGCAGCGACCAGCCGGCCGTGCGTGCGTGCGCCCGCGGGAGACGCCGAATCGTTCGGGCGACGAGGGCCAGCCAAAGTGCTCAAGCCACTCGCACACGGGTCGTACGAGTGCCAGTGGCTGGGACGGCATGCAAGCAATGCATGGCCGTTGCATGCGGCGTATCAGGCATGCACGGCGGCAGCAGGAGGCGGGGCCACGGCCGGCGGCCGAGCCACGCGAAACTAGCGCACGGACGGATCGCGCGATCCACCCACCGCGTTGCGCTGTCGCGCGCGGGAGGCGGAGCGCGGGTGGCGCGGTCCCAGTCCTCCGTGCCGCCCCAGCGCCCGGCAGCGTGCTGGATGCGTCTCCCGTCGTCGTTACCTCAGCCCAATCGCATGCGAGAGATGCCTGCCTCTGCCTCTGCCTCACCAACTTGGTCGTGCGACGGAATTATGCTGTGGTCCGTCCGAGTGCATGAATCGTTCGGACGGCGAGATGCCGTCAAGCGAGGTGCTCCCGGCTGGGCTACCGGCCAGCGCCATTGTGGCCTTGTCGATTTCGCATTGGCTATCCTATCACTGCTTATAGTGCGGTAGCGCCCTGCTGTGTGTTCACGTGATGTGGTAGAACCAGGAGGCTGCAGGTTTGTTGCGGAGGCAGCCATGAATTGTGAGCTCGATCATTGGCGGACCGGTGCCTTGGAGCCAGGGTTGTTTTGAATGCCAAGATCAGTCTTGGTTAGCAGCTGTTCTAGCTCATTTGAGAACCACCTGGTGACAACTCACAAAACGAATTCATTTCTGACAAACAAGGAGGGCAGGAAAGCAAACTTGCTTTTTTGACGGTGAAATTATTTTCACGAGGCATGAATATATACGATTCAGGTTTCTTCGACTTAAAGACATCTCAAAACCACCCCTCTCCAAGGTTTACTAAACCGGCAAAACCGGACCGGTAACCGGAAAAATCGGAGAAACCATCCGGTCCGGTTAGCAAAACCGTCCGGTGACACAGTGTTTCGGAGGAAAACGATAAACCGTTCGGTTTTCCCGGTTTACCGGACCGGTTTTTTCGGTAGGGGTTTTCCCGATTTTTTCGAAAATGCAAACCTTGCCCCTCTCGCAAAGAAGGGAAAAAAAAAAGACATCTCAAAACCATCGCGGTAAAAGTATGGATAACACCATTCAAGTCAAGCGACCTGATTTCTTATGAAAGGGGTCTTGGCCTAGTATTTAAGGCATCCGAGTAGCACCTTTGAGGTCCTGGGTTCGTCTCCCGGTGGGAGCGAATTTTCTAGGATTTAACGGCATTTGTGCTTTCAGCGGTAGGCGACGTGGCCGTCGACAGCGAGGCGCCAGTAGTGACTTCGAGAATCTGGAGAATTGCCGGCTCAGTATTCGAAGATGCTCATAGGGGTAGGGTTTGCGTATGTGCGTTCATAGGGGTGAGTGTGCGTGCGTTGTGAGTGTCTAAGTTGTACTGTGTAATTTCTCTAAAAAAAAAAAAAAAAGCGACCTGATTTCTTACAGTGAGCTTTCAAAAGTGGGTATGATACTCACTGCATCAAACCCGCCACGACTGCAGAAGCACTGTATTACAAGATATCGAAAATCAGTAGTAGTGCGGAAAAGTCGTCGCCGCGCACCCACGAAATCCGCTTCGAAAATGATGCTCGGCCGTGACCCTGAGCCGTCCATCAGTAGTAGATGGATGGATAACCCGGCGCCAGCAGTAGCACACGCATGATGGTGCGGTAGAATCGGTACTCGGGCGAGCGAAGCTTGCTCGTGATGGCTGTCGCCGAACAAAGATAGGTCTGTCTATCCGATTTGCACGAGCACCATCATGGCGGCGGTGAATTTTGTTTCCCTTTTACAGCACGAAAGACTAGCTGGAAATTTTCTATTTCGCGGTGGCCCTGTAAAGATAGGACAGGAAAAGCCTTTCTTCGTGGCTCGTCTGATGGGTCTGATCAACCACACTAATAAACTCCATGACGTTGACCGTTTCCTGGTAAACAAATGAACGTTGCGATGTTGACACGGCTTGGACTGAATCTGTTCTCGTGAAGTCGTGATCATCTGGTAACCTCCTCCACACAGAGATGCACGCCTGCACCTACCATCCCGGACAGGGAAACATCCCAGTTGCCTTTTCTTTGCCGTTGCAAAGGATGTCACCGTTGCCACACCGAAAAAATTGCAGCTTCTACTTGCAAGCAAGCAGGTCCGCAACTGGTCTCCCCAAGACACCGCCCAGCATGCACGCTGTAAACATCATTCCCGATTGGGTCGCCAAAAAAAAAAAAAAAAAACCATTCCCGATTGCTCATCACTGATGAAAACCTGCGCTGCGGTCCGCGTCGTTGCAACAGAACATACATATGTGGGCAAGCACACACAGCACCTGCAAGCAAGGACAGCAGCACATTCACGAGCCGGTGAAAGTAGGCGAGGTTCTTGTGCGCCGTTCAATGCCCCCATGATGAGATTCAGATGTCCGACCCTTTGGCCGGATGAGGAAGAGATCGCTCTGGCCCGCCACCACCACTTCGCACCCCGAAAAGCTCCGAAATCTGGGATCGCCATCCTGTGGAGTAGGGTGCGCACCAAGTTGCATATTATGGCCTCTGCAAGCCCGTCTCTGCCTGCCACCGGAAGAGGCCAAACATCCATGGACGGGAATCACCGTGGAAAGTATCTACTCGAACTGCAGATAGAGACGATGCCGCCTCAGACCAGACGACCCATCCTTGTGCGGCATGGACGGTTGTCATGCGTTTGATGATCAAACTGGCTTGAGTGAGTGGATTGAGAGACATTGAATTGGTTGGTCTTCTCACATGGAGCGAAGTACTTTTCGCTGCGTGCTTGTGGTTGGGAAACGGCAGGCGTGAAATTAAGATTTTCGGAAATGGCGCCGGCTAATTTGAGTGGCGACCTGGGTCGGTCATCATGTACACATCAGTGCAGAGGATGTTAGGATCCGGGCCGGTGTGTGAAAGTGAAGCGCATGTAATTTGCGGAGGAGAGGGCCGGCTAATGGCGCTGTGGCACAGTAGCAGTTTTGTTCGGTTGTTGACAGGTGCACAATTATTGGTCTACATGCCGTGACAAGACAAGCATCGTTGGTTGGTACTAGTATAGTAGCAGCGCTTGCATAGCAGTGAACTGCTGCGAGCTTCTATCGGAGCAGTTGCGAGCTGGTGAAGTTTCGTAGCACGCGTGTGGAGTGGACTGTGGAGGTCCTGGAGGAGTTCACGCCTTCTACCGATGCGTTTGGCTGAAAAAAAGAAAAGTAAGCGCGGTCCATTTTACTTCACGGATCTTTGACAAGTCGATCTCGCCGTATCTGGTCCACTGCAGCAGATATGGAAAGGCGAAAGCTCAGCAGCGTTCGCCATCGCCCAGCAGCCGCATCGACGGCGACCGCTGTCGGCGGCGGCCGTCGCCAGTAATCGCCACGTCGAGTTCCTCCTGATGGGTACCTTTCGCGCGTTCGGCCGCCGGGTTGTAGTGCCTCGGCTCCCTCCATGCTCGAATCAAAACTGCGAATTAATGGAACCGCACCTCAGGGACGCAACTTTGTGCAATGATTCGCAGGCCACTCCACTCGCGAAATGGACTGCCGCCTGCGGCAACCTGCACGGTGCGGCCACTGCCGCGAATCCGCTGCCGTTCTGGAACCCTTTCGCGTCGCCGAGGGGCGCATCTCTTGTCGGTGATCCGTCGATCGACGTTTATGTTGAGGCGCCGTGCTGGTGGTGCTCGCGGTCGAAGAACACACACACACCTGTTGCGAGGTCAGCGTGCTCTTCTGCTCCGTTTCTCTTTGCTCATCCGCAGTGTTGCCATTGGCGATCGTGATGTTCGCCACTGTGTATTCTGACGACCTGACGTGCTCGATGATTTGTGTGGTACAGCGATAGTGCGATACTTGTGTAACGTTGGTTGGCCGCAATAGGTCACATACGGTGTCAACGTTCTAGAAGGGCGGTATCCTTTTCTTTTTTTACTTTTTTTTGGCGACTAACTAGAAGGGAGGTATCCAGGTCTTCCTCCGCTTCAATCTCAAGGGAAGGGACCGCAGCTAGTCGCATTGACTTTGTCAACTCGTGGAGAATTATGCACTCGTAGACATTCTTTTCTTCTTCTTTTTTCCTTTTGCGAATCACTCGTAGACATTCTAGTAGTCCTACCAGTGGGAAGTTTGTGAAAGTCGCACATTTGCGGTTCGCTCTCGTGCGGTGGGACCTCAGAGATGTCGGTAGTGACTAGTGAGAATACGATGCCGGCCGAACTAATTCCTTGGAGGCGCGCGCGTAAGGACTCATAGTCCCGGCTGGGCTGGAGTCATTATGGGCCAGCGTACTGGATCTTACACGATTCCGGTTTTTTTTCCCGGCCCAGAATATTGGACCTTACACGATTCCGCTTTTTCCCGGCCCAGAAGCCTACCCAACTTTGATTGGCCCGTCACTGACACATTCGTTAACGTTGGAAGCTGCTACCGATGCTGTTTGAACCAGCCGCGGCGAGGAGACAATTACAAATATCAAATCCAAATGTTCCTTCTCCAAGCGCCCAATAAAGGCACCGAATACAAATGTCTCAGAAAACCCACACAATACGCACACGATCCTCACACGAACCACCCAAACTCAATCCCCATTTACAACGAAAATACAACCGTATCAACGATGAAACCCAGCCAGAGGACTGAGGAGGCGTCAAACAAATTCTGCACATACGTACGCCGCACGCAGCCTACAAGAATGCCCTGCGCAGCGCGACGGTGGACCCGACGGCGACTCCGTAGAGAAGGATGAAGATCCCGGTGACGTTGATGAGCCTGGCCTCGCCGACGGACCCGGCGGCGGCGCTCTTCTCGACGAGCCCCGTCTGCGCGGTGCACACGGCGAGCAGGAAGATGGCGAGCCCGGCCATGACGTGCACGGGCGCGGCGGCGGCGCGGGTGTGCTCGTGCGCCGCGCCGGATAGCCAGAAGGTGGCGAAGCCGAAGAGCCACTGCAGCGCGAAGAGGGAGAGCGTGGCGATGCCGAGCCACGAGTGGAGGCTCGTCAGGTCGGGGGACACGGCGGCGTCGTGGAACTTGAACGCCGCGTACACGCCGAAGATGGCCAGGATCAGGCCCACCAGGTGGATCAGCATGTGCGCCATCTTCTGCGTCCGGTGGTCCATCGGGATCGTCGAGTACGCCAAAATGGCTGCACACACAGTTCGAATGTTCATTAGTGCTAGTTTTTCAAGAGTACGAGCAGGACATACGTGAATACTTCGCGGCGAAGTATTTTGTGCAGTTTTTATCTTCTTGGGAACGCAATTCAGAAAGGAGTTATCGTGAGAGCAGTGCAATCATGCTCGGCAAAGGATCATGGTACAGTTGATACCCTTTACCTTGGCAGGAAAACGTAACAATCAGAATGGTCTTTTATCGAAAAAAAAAATATGACTTGACCCGTGCTTTTTTTTTTTTGGGAACATGACTTGACCCGGGCTAAAGACACGCACCAAACACACTGATTGGTACTTAACGATGGGCTGGTCCGGTGCTTTTGCAGCCACCGAATTCCCTGCAAGTACTAAAGCTCTACCTGTGATCTGCAAACGCAGGACTAAAGTGCACTGCGGTCGAGTTCACCTTCTTTGTTCATCTCACTAAAAACAAAGGAGGATTAGGAATGATTGCCTATTTTATCGACAAGGACAACTGCTACATCTTCAGTGGGACGCTTTCAGCAATGGCTCTGCTGAGCAGTCGCGTCGAACAAACATATAAAGCATTTCACAAGTTTTAGTTGGGACAGTTCGTATATGCGCAGTACAATTATTTGAATAATTAGATATGCAGTGCAATAATATTATGATACAATTTGAGCAATATGGGGCTGGTTTGGACCTACGTACCTTCTCCAATAAGAAGAATGAACCCCCAGCTCATCACAAAGGGATGCACCTGAAATTAATGCATCACAAAAAGATCAAATTAATATCGCAATTCAAGAAACTATTGTTATACGAATTTAATGTTTGATTAATCGAGAGATGAACTCCTACTCGCGTCAAATTTACAGGGGAAAAAGTTAACTGAACAAAGAAGAACGCTAAGAGCAGAACGCATACGTTGAAAATCTGGTCGGGGTCCTGGGACTGAATGTTGATGCCGCCCCGGAAGTGCAGGAGCCAGACGAGCATGAGCACGGCGGTGGTGAGGAAGAGCACGTGCGCGAGCATGGCGACGCGCGAGGCCACCACGGAGTGGTGGTAGTTCCCGATGATCCCGTGCGCCATGGCTGATCGATGCCGCAACCCTTCGATCGAGCTACCTCTTGATGATCGCCGCAGCAAGAAGACGACCGGCCAAGGGTCGATTGAGATCGAGAGGCAAGCGAGCTTGTGGAGGCAGGAGCAGTTGGGGATTGATCGGTGGTTGCACAGCTTTGCATGGGAGGAGAGCGCTGGTTTTAACGACCGTGCGCGCGGGGACCGACGGGTAGGTCCGGGACGGGGGAATCTGAGGTTACGCTGTGGTGGTGGTTTTGGGTTTGGTATATCGACGGGCCGGATGTTTAAGCAAGGCATCTTGCGCCTCCTCATACACCTCTCGTGGCTTTGTCAGGGAGCAAGAAATCTTGTGGAACGTTAGGAGTTTACCCATACTGCTCATTCATGGGCTGTCATATGATCATGTCGAGGATTGAAGTCAAAAGTGTCCTAGAAAAACTGATGGACAGAACATGCAGCGACATGAATCCTGCGGAAGAAGGAAGTGCCTACTTGCTTTTTGTTGGGGTTGTGCGAGCTGCGAAGTGCGAAGGATGAAGCAAACAGGCCACCTGACGGAATATGTTCCTTTCGGGCACAATTCATTTGGGCCATTTTCTGCGTGTTCTGGATCGTTACAGGCCGGGCCTATTTGTTTCTGAGACGAGTTTGGTATACAAAATTTGGAGATTAAAATGGGCTGAATGCAGCGCCTCCCTAGTGCAAAGCCCGAATTAGCTCCTAAAAACAGCCCAGAACGTTGTTCTGTGGACCGAAACTGAGAGCCCATCTGCTCTCCATGCTTGTTCTGTGGACTGAATATCTTATACTCTCTCCGTTTTTAATTATATGACATCGTTAATTTTTTTATTGAATTTTGACCAATAATATATACGAAAATAATTAGTTGCTTAACGTGAAATGTATATTATTGGATCTATCATCAAAAGCACTTTAAGATTAACTTATACATTTAGCTATTTGCACAAATATTTATGAATAAAATCAACGGTGTCATATATTTAAAAACGGAGAGAGTACTCTCCTACAGCCCTACTACAATCAGTCACTAAAACCCAATGAAGAAAATTAGCTCAAAAAAAAAACCAACGAAGAAAAGAAAAATCCAGCTGAGCTTCGTCTAGAAAGAGGATGAGGCTTCCCTGTTCCCAGGGCGTGCTCCCATCCGTGTTCCCACTCACGTGGCAGCCATCCGTTCGTCGTCCCTAGGGCCCACTAATTTTCCCCGTTCTCCTTTCTACACCAAGAATGGCGGAGATAGAAATCCTCTCCAAAATCGCATGAACACAGGCGCTGACCTATGAAGCTCCTTCCCAACTGCCATGCACAGAGGCGCTGAAGCTCATCCCCTACTCCCCATAGAAAACCTAGAATTGATGAAATAACAAGGGTCGCATCTAATTAATTAACCTCTTTAATATTATTCAGCACTTACGTAACTAGATTGAATTGATGAGTCGTCTGGTGGTTATGTATGGCAACGCGAAGAACTACAGATGCAAGAGATGAGTTCTCTGGTCATGGCGTTTTGTACCGTATCTGGATTGCTCCATCCAAGCTAGTTAGAACGACTAACCTCTAAACAATTCACATCCCCTCTGTGGCCCCTAGCAGAAACGAATATCAAGATCAAACAAGGATCCGCGCAGCACTGATTTATGGAGAAAGAAAGCTTGCGATTTTGCAGCAGGTGATTTTCATCTTCGCTGTTGCTGATGTAGAAAACGGAAGAGAGAAAATAAGTCGGGTCCCCATGATGGAGAAGACGAACCGATGGCTGCCACGTGTGCGGGAACACCATGGGAACAGGCCGTGGGAACAGGGAAGCCTCGTCCCTAGAAAGAACTCTATCAACTGTTGCGATCAGCAGTCGCTCAAAAAAAAAAAATATTGCGATCAGCTGTTGCTTGGCGTTGCTTCGGAGGCAATGCAGTTCACGATGGAATCGAGTAATCCATCGACGAGCTGCCTCAGCTAGTAACCGATTGAGTGACAGCAGTTCAGGCCCTTTTGGTGGGATCGGGATCCTCTGAAATGAGGCTCTCAATTCAGAGAGCTACAGTGTTTGAAATTGAGTGAAATCTCAGTCGTTGGATGGTAAATGGATAGTAAGACCGGATGCTACAGTAACAGTACCAAAACGGGATACAGTAACTCTCAGTACTGTTTCTGTAGTGATCTACAGTGTTCTAATTCACTCTCCTGTTCACCTCTTCATATATTACTATAGCAATCGCTACGGTACTCTGAATTGAGAACCCGGATCCCTTTTTGGTGTCGTTCGCCACTAGTTTGTGCAGGCTGGCCATGTACGCAAAGGCAGCCTTTATCGACTTCCGGTCAGGGCGGCCGGACGCCGGCCGCGACGTAGGAGCCAACTGCGGAGCTGTTACTCCTGCGCCTGAACAGTCACACGCACAGGTGTCGATTCACGAGCGGCAGCAAGCAGTTGTTGCTGCTCGGTTTGGCTCGTGCAATTGGCTCTTCAACCGCGCTCGCTTCGACGCGTCGTTACAAGTGCAAAACAAAATCCCAGATTGATGCTGGATTCTCCTACATGGGAAACGGTGACAGCCAGGTGCCCAGGTGGCCCGTTGCCCATGTAGGCATGCTTGAGACAACGGTTTTGACAACCGATGCAAGAATCATGAGGACGTGATGGGGGTTGGCAGGTAAAAACAAGAGGTTCCATTTTTCTTTTAGGGGTGTTCGGCGTATAGAGGTCTAAATTTTAGAGGGGTCTAAACTTTAGATAAGTTATATTAAATAAAGTTTAATTACAAAACTAACTACAGAATCTTGGTCTAATTTCTAAGACTAATCTAATGAGGGTAATTACGCCATGATTAGATGATGGTACTGTAGCATTACTGTAGCATGACTGTAGTAAACACATAGATTAATTAGGCTCATTAGATTCGTCTCGTAAAGATGTACCCATCTGTAAAAAGGTTTTGTCATTAAACTTTATTTAGTACTAGGTTCTCTTTGTTTAGAAGCCTCTAAAATTTAGCGCTAAAAGAAACGAACAGGGCCTTTGTCTTCTCTGTTCTCTCGATGCGTGAAGTGTGGAATCTACCCAGGTCGGTAATGATGTTCCATACCGCCACCAAATCCAGGTTGTCAGGTGCAATCTTAGGGTGTGTTTCGCATCAGTTTTTTGTGCAGCTTATTGGGTGGCTTATGAACAATGAAGTAGAAGCATTGCCAAACACCTGATTCAGAAACGACTTATGGTAGCTTGTCAGAAGAAGCCGGTTTCAAAAATGAATTGAGGAGCGGAAGCCAGAAAAACTGGCTTATTTCGGCTCACGCCTGCAGTCTCGCGCCTAAGCCCAACATTTGCCCTTCAGGTTTGTTAGCAACTTACCCCTCCTGCCATCGCGCACCCGTGACCCAGCGCCTCCTTCCCCTATGCGCTGCCTCTCCCTTTCTCTCGTTCGTCTCTCCCTACCGCGAGTACACTCCGGCGTCCATCGCCGAGCCCGTCCTGTGGCCAAGGAGGCGAGGCCTCGGACGGATCTAGAGGAGGGGCACCCGGTGAAGCTTCTCCCGATCCCACGGCACCTGATTTGGCTCCTTGGCATGGATCGCTGGCGGCCGAATCGGAAGATGCTGAGATTTTGGCCATGATTTTTCTAGGGGAACGTGAGGGGGATTTTGAGTTCATGCAGCAAGTGGCGGGTTAATCTAATGGGATTAGCTGCTAGAAGGGCTGAACGAGGTGTCCGGAGTAATCCAAACACGCTATGACTGTGGTTGCCGTGCTCTGTTTGGGGGGGAAAAGGAGAGAACCATGGAAGGAGGAAGAAGAACCAAACCTTTCTTTGTTTTTTATTCGTTCTGTGGGTCCCACCAGTGATGCCCGCACACTGCGTTTTGTGGAGCGAAGCCAGTTTTCCAACATTATTACTTTTGGAAACATTATTGTTATAAATAATTAGTTAGTTTAATTTGTTTTTTAACATTATTTCTTTCATTATTACATGTGTATAACTATGTCTAAAATAGACGGGAGCATTAAGGTCATTTTGACAAAATAAACTGTTTTTAGAAAAGACAAGCTAACCTGTTTTGCCAAACAGTTTAACAGGATAAGCTCTTTTCATATATAAAGTCAGAATGAGTCAGAAAAGCTAATTTCATAGATAAGAATAAACCGAAACCCTCACAAACACACCTTTCCAATTTTCCCCTCGTCGTGTCATGATGGCGTTAGGTGCTCGCCATGCCTCGGCGAGAGCAATTAGAGTGAAGATCTCGCATCGTGGTACGTACGTCGTGTGCCAAGCTAATGAAGCACCGTGTCGCAGTACGTACACCTGTGACCGTACCCGACGATCAAGCCGTACGTATTTCCGGGCGCACCTAGAAAACGCTGCCAGTGTCCTTTCCCCTCGGCAGCCTTCAAGCCAAAGCGTGTGATTTCGGTTTCGCAAGCCACGCTTTTACGCCGCCAGCCTCCACAGAGATTCAAACCGCAGTGAATCCCGACCGCAAGAGCCCGCCGGCCAGCACTCCATTGAATGCTGGAGCCGGACGCGGCACGCCGGCCAACGCGCCGTGACTCCGTGTCCGCCCTTCGTAGACTGACACATGGGGCCCATCCGTTGGCGACATCAGCCGTCGACTTGGATTCCCCTTTGCCTCCTGTTTTCTCACTTTCCCCCCGGCTGCCCTCGAATCTCCTACCCCACACACCGCGCGCGCGCGCGCGAGAGCACCCGTGACGCTGAGCGGTGGGCCCCACTCCGCCGTCCAGCTCTGCTCCAGCGCGGAGACAGGCGGGCGGGACGACGCGGACGGAAATCGCCCCGCCTTTTGGTGCAGGGATCCCGGCGCTTTACAGCCCCCTGCGTGGTCCCTACGCGTCATTGGCGGCGCGGGGCGCGACCGCGCGAGCTGGCGTCGTCTTCCCCGGCTTCTCTCGTACTACCCTCGCCGTTGCGCGACCGACCGGTTTCAAACCGGTGCGACCGCGAGGGGCAGTGCCGTCATTTTCGCGGCGCAACCCTAAATCGCCGCGGCTCGGGCCCCACGCATGTGCCGCCGGCCCTCGCCCTCTTTCCATGTGCTCTGTACTACTCCTCCCTTCTCTCTCTCTCTCTCTCTCTCTTCACTTAAAATCTCACCACCCAAAACTTCTCCTGTTTCTCTCCCTTCTCCCCCCTTCTCTCCCTCTCTCTCTCTCTCTCTAGCGTAATGCCGTCTCCCACCGCCTCCACCGCGGGGCGGCGGCGCCGCGGCGGGGGCGCTGGTCCCTGGTGCGCGGCCGTGATCCTGGTCCTGGCGCTCGCCGTCGGCGCGGCGGCGCAGACTTCGCCGTCCGATGTGGAGGCGATGCGGGCGGTGGCGAAGGCGCTGGGCGCGGACAAGACGCTCGGATGGGACACCGCCGGCGACCCCTGCTCGCCCAAGCCATGGGACGGGGTGTCCTGCCAGGGGGGCCGCGTCACCCGCATCCAGGTCGGGAAACGCGGGCTGAAGGGCACCCTGGCGCCGGAGGTGCGCAACCTCTCCGAGCTCACCCACCTCGAGGTGATGTTCAACGAGCTCTACGGCCCGCTGCCCTCCCTCGGGGGCCACGGGGGGCTCTCCCAGCTCCAGTTCCTCCTGGCCCACAACTGCAACTTCACCTCCATTCCGCCGGGCTTCTTCGGCGGCCTCAACTCCCTCGTGGTCATCGACATCGACCACAACCCGTTCGCGCCGTGGACGCTCCCCGCCGACCTCGGCGGCTGCACCTCCCTCCAAAACTTCTCCGCGAACAGCGCCAACGTCACCGGCAACATCCCGGACTTCTTTGGCGCGATGCCGTCGCTTGCGCAGCTGGGGCTGGCCGACAATCTGCTGTCCGGACCGGTGCCGGTGTCTCTGTCCGGCGCGCCGATTGTGCAGCTTTGGCTCAACAATCAGGGGGGAGACAAGTTAAACGGGTCCATTAACTTTGTCACCAAGATGACAGGCCTGCAGCAACTGTGGCTGCAATCTAACACCTTCACAGGTCCCCTGCCGGATTTCAAGGGGCTTGATAGTCTTCAGGATTTGCAGCTTCGCGACAACCAATTCACCGGGCCGGTGCCGGGTACTCTTGCCAACTTGAAGGCTTTGAAGAAGTTGACCCTGACAAATAACTTGCTTCAGGGACCGACGCCCAACTTTCCGAAGAGTGTTGTTGTAGATATGTTGGATGGGACTGAGAGGTTCTGCTTGCCGAATCCTGGAGTGCCATGTGATCCCCGAGTGAACCTGCTGCTCGAGGTGGCAGCTGGTTTCATGTACCCAAAGAAGCTAGCAGATGATTGGAAGGGGAATGATCCGTGTAATGGTTTCACCGGTGTTACATGCAACTCTACTGGCAACATTACAGTGCTGAATTTGAAGGACATGGGGCTCAGTGGCAGCATCCCACCGTCCATTGGGAAGATTGCCAGCCTGCAGACTCTGGTTCTTGCTAATAACAACATCACTGGAACGGTGCCGAAGGAGATTGCTGCATTGCCTGCACTGAAAAATGTTGATCTGTCAAATAACAATCTATATGGGGAACTACCTCCTTTTGCCAAGAATGTCTTGGTCAAAACCGATGGCAACCCAAACATTGGCAAGGATGCTCCTGCTCCAACAGCAGGATCAGGTGGCACCGGTGGCGGTGATAACAGTCCATCTGGAGGTGGCAGTGGAAATAGCGGAAAGAATGGGGGATCGTCTTCGACTTCTGCTGGAGTCATTGCAGGATCAGTGGTTGGTGCAGTTGCTGGACTTGGCCTTATTGGTGCCTTGGGTTTCTATTGCTACAAGAGAAAGCAGAAGCCTTTGGGAAGGGTGCAGAGTCCACATGCTATGGTCGTCCATCCGCGGCACTCTGGGTCAGATGACATGGTTAAAATCACAGTTGCAGGGGGTAATGCCAATGGTGGTGCTCGTGTGAGTGAGACATATAGCCACGGGAGCAGCGATCCACATGAGATTCGTGTTCCTGATGGTGGAAACATGGTCATTTCTATCCAAGTTCTCCGAAATGTGACCAACAACTTCAGTCAGGAGAACATCCTTGGTCGAGGTGGTTTTGGCACTGTTTATAAGGGTGAGCTTCACGATGGCACAAAGATTGCCGTGAAACGGATGGAGGCTGGTGTGATGGGTAACAAGGGGCTAAATGAGTTCAAATCAGAGATTGCTGTGCTGACCAAGGTTCGTCACCGGAACCTTGTGTCGCTGCTTGGCTATTGCCTTGATGGAAATGAGAGGATTCTCGTGTATGAGTACATGCCACAGGGGACTCTGAGCGAACACCTGTTTGAGTGGTCAGAACATAATCTGCGGCCACTGGAATGGAAGAAGCGACTGAGCATTGCGCTTGATGTTGCTAGGGGTGTTGAATACCTACACAGCCTTGCGCAACAGACCTTCATCCACAGGGACTTGAAGCCATCTAACATACTTCTTGGTGATGACATGAAGGCAAAGGTGGCGGACTTCGGATTGGTCAGGCTTGCACCATCTGATGGGAAGTGTGTCTCAGTGGAAACAAGGCTCGCTGGCACGTTTGGGTACCTTGCCCCAGAGTATGCAGGTGATCATCCTATAACTGTTTTGCTAAGTATAAAGATGATTTTTGTCCAGTTCAATAAGCACCATACATCTAAACTATTGCATATCAGTCTCAGTATCATCAAATATTTTCATACTGTAGTTTTCCTACGAACTGATCATTCAGTTTAGTTTTTGTGCCGTGTTTTTCTGCAAGACTTGTGATACTTTACATGCTCACTAACCATATTCGAAGATTCCAACTGTTATACTTGAAAAGATTTGAAATGCATCAGTGATATACGTAAGTGCTGGACTATATTTTCAGTGATCACCGCACTCCAAGGATGAGTTTATTTGCTGAGTAGGTCTGTTTGATCAGATGTTAGATTGTAGTTGATTTTTTCGCTCTTCCAAATGTTAAAATCTACGGTTGAATGTTCTGTACTTCTGTTATACAAAAGTATTGGTGTTAGACGTACACTGTACAAGCAATAAAATTAACAAGTGTGCTTGTTCTGTTTACACATTGTATGGATGTTACTGTGTCTGAAAGGAGTGATTTATAAGTAGAGGTCCCCCCACACTAAGCAACTGTATTCATAAACTGAAAATTTCTTTTTGACCACTGCACCATTTCCCCTCTATTATTTGTAGTATTTAGACATTCAATAGCCTCCAGCAGCATTAATTTTGTTTTAATTGTACTTCTAGATTGCTGCTAGTATTGTCCAGCTTCTTCCTGTTTGTAAACAGTATCGGATAGCCGTATCATCTTTACAGCCTTGTCCTGATTGATAACTTGAGCCAAGCTGCATTTTGTTAAGCATTATTGATTAATTCATATCTTCTACTCCACATCTTTATAATACAAGCATTTTGTATGCAGTTACTGGACGAGTTACCACAAAAGCTGATGTCTTCAGCTTCGGTGTCATCCTGATGGAATTGATCACTGGACGCAGGGCACTTGATGAGACTCAACCCGAGGATAGCATGCATTTAGTTACGTGGTTCCGGAGAATGCAGCTCAACAAGGATACTTTCCGGAAAGCAATAGACCCAGTTATTGACCTTGATGAGGAGACATTTGCTAGTGTTAGCACTGTCGCGGAGCTTGCTGGTCACTGCTGCGCAAGAGAACCACACCAGAGGCCCGACATGGGCCATGCTGTCAATGTGCTCTCTACGCTTTCAGATGTGTGGAAACCATCCGATCCAGACTCAGACGACAGCTATGGTATTGACCTGGACATGACGCTGCCTCAAGCACTGAAGAAATGGCAAGCCTTTGAGGACAGCAGCCATTTTGATGGCGCAACCTCTTCATTTGTTGCAAGCTTGGATAACACTCAGACAAGCATTCCGACAAGGCCTCCTGGATTTGCCGAGTCGTTCACCTCCGCTGATGGAAGATAGGCAGTTAGCGAGTCCGAAACCTGAAGCTGGTTTGAAAGCAGAAGGCTCAAGTGATCCTTGTGTTCATTCTTTTAGTCTCCTCATCCCCTAATCTTTTCATGTTTCTTAATTTGGATCTGTACTACCTTTTAGCTACCCGTTGATCATGTGTTGTGATCGTGACTCAAGTATTACCTGGAAGTTTGCAGATCTGCTAACTGTTCGTTGTCAGTTGCTAAGCTGAGGCTAGTAGAATGATAGGATTGTTGGGTTGTATTGGATATTGATAATTTGCAAATGAAGGTGATATTTATTTGCAAAAAAATGAGAAACCTGAAGCTGATCTATGTTCTTTTGCAGCAGAACTCGGCTATGATCACGCTAGTCCTATTTTTCTCTCCTGGGATGACCACGACACAATCCATGTAGCTCAATTATTGGAGGTCTTGATCTAGCTAGCTTCTAATCTTTCCGTAATTATTGAACAGATAGATACCTTGCCATGTGAGTGTAACCATGTTGCAAGTGTAGAAAATTGTAAATTACACAAGAGGCTTTGGCTACAATCTCCGGATCACTAGCTGGATCCAAAGACACGGGTCGCGATGTGCTGTTGTACCTACAGCACGTGAAGCAGGTCAACTAAGCACGCACCAGTCTATGAAGCTTTGGTTCCAGCTCGTGCTAACTGCGAAACCACAGCTCTAACTGAACTTCCATGCTACCAAGTACCAACCTACCGGTACCTGCGAAACGAACCCGGACAGCGATGCCTGGCGGCGAAATTAAGCGTGTGATACCGGCCTTTTTGCCTGAAATCAGGGCAAAGACAACGGGGAGAAGGTAACGATGTGACTAGTACTACAGATTATCTGGTGAGAGCGAGACTGGAATTGCTATCCAGTTGTCCGATCGCGACTCGATCGAGTGCATGGTCCTGTACTCCTGTTCCATCAGATATGTTTTCTGAAGTGTGAACGCGCACTTGCTACGCGAAAATTCTCCTCTTTATTCGATGATGGCGGAGTCCAGTTCGTGTACCACAGGTAGGTCCGTGGGGCGTGAGGACATGAGGTGTTGGACAGAGCCTTATCCTCTGCTCTAGGCTTGGTAGCGTCCAAACTACGTCCACCTCAGACACAGGGTGGCCGCAGCTGCAAGCTTACCAAAACTGGACGTTCTTGACGAATCCCCGTTGCCATCCATGCAGATCAAGTCCGTGAGCTCACCACTCCAGCTCCATCTGGATTGTCTGCGACCGGACGCTGGGTTGCCGATCGGACAGCGCGCCCCGTCGTGTGCGAAAGCGCCGGGCTGGCCTTCTGGGGACCATGCGAGCGTCGCCTGCGTTGGCGATGCGAGAAGAATCGTTGTCCCGGTGGATGGTGATCGGTTTGCTGGATTGCCGTATACGTGTGTGTACGCAGCCGGCAGATGCTTGCAAGGTTGCAGCTGCACGGCACTTAATTTTGTGCAAGGTTGCGAGAGTAAAGGCAACCCGCGCTTCTCGGCTGCTGCTCTTCCGCTCGCGTGAAGTGCAAGCAAAGACACGGCAGCAGAGAGCGTGCGCTGCGCGGAAGCGGCCGGACGGCGAGGAGGACTGGGGCCGGAACAAACAGCTCATCCAGGACTTGCAGCCGGCCGGCAGCGCAGGACCCTTGGGACGTGGGAGCTGGGGCCAGAGATAATAGACCGACCGACCGGTGGCGCTCGTGCTGTCGACCTGCGTGTGCGCCGGGGCTGTGACCTGTGAGGGACGTCGATCGCGTGGACCGAACGCAATGGTAGCTAGGCTGCTAGGCACCCCACTTCTCACCGCCGTTTACTCGCCGGCAGAATAGTTGCAGCACCGTGCACCACCACATCACGTGAATGTTTTCGGTCCTGTTTCGACCGAAAAGGGTGTACACACGGACCGTTGCGCCCGATCGGCGCGGTGACCACCACCGGCGTGGATCGCCACGGCACGGCACCTACTGACCTGGAGTACTTACCAACCAGTCTCGCTGGCGTGCGTGCGCGCGTGACCACCACCGCGCGACTGCCAGTCCTGTTTCAGGGGCCCGAGGTGATGTCTTTACCGGGGACGTCACGCTCCTCGACTTTTCTCCCGCACTACTGATGTTCCAAAGCTTACGATGGAAGGAAGAGCTACGGCTGGCGACGCGGACGGTGGTTCAGTTAAGCCGAGCTTGGCTGCAGGGGAGCCTCGCATGCTACTACAATCGAACGAGGTCCACAATTGTTGATCCGTGTGACGGTTGGGCTAGGCCATTCATGCTGGTATCGATAATAGGATTTGTTCTTGTGCAAGCCCAGAGCGCGTGTCTCGAGTCATCTGAGAAACAGGAGTTATAGCCAGCATCGAATTGACGACTTGGGTTTTGAACATTTCGGTTCTGAATGATTGGCCGCATCACAAACCAAACAAATTCAGGACAACCACAAATCCAAACGAATTCTTCCATCCGTAAATGCCGAGCCATAGTTTTAGTTTTTACCTGTCAATGTGCATCTTCCGTGTATGCCGAGCAAAAGAATTGTTCCGAAGAGTAGATTAGACTTTCTCCGTTGTGAATTTCGTTCCCCCACATAGCATACGAACATTAGTCAGTGAAATAGTCGAAGTACGAACTGTTTGTGCTTTCTTTTTTTTGGGGGGGGGGGGGGGGGGTGGTGGTCTGATCAGAAATACAAAGCGATGCGGTGTTTGTTAGCACGGTAGAATAGGTCTAGCTGACATTCAGTGTTTCAGTTAGTCTGATCTTATCACCTGATGTACACCTGGGGCGTGTTCGGCGTTTTAGAGTCTAAAATTTAGAGGGGTTTAAACAAAAAGAATCTTGTCTTAAATAAAGTTTAATTACAAAACTAACTGCAGAACCCCCCCTCTAAATCGCGAGACGAATTTAACGAGGGTAGTTAAGCCGTGATTAGACGATATTTACTGTAGCATCACTGTAGCAAAACATGGATTAATTAGGCTCATTAGATTCGTCTCGTAAAGATGTACCCATCTGTAAAAAGGTTTTGTCATTAGACTTTATTTAATACTCCTAAATAATAAGATTCTCTTTAGAGCTAAATTTTAGAGGGGTCTAAACAAGTACAACGAACACACCCCTGGTCTTCCGGACAAGTTTTGCTATAGATTAAAAGGCTGCTGGTTGCTCACGTTCTGAAACTGTACGGCTGTACATGTACAAATATTCACCGGTGATGATCAGTAAAAGCTTGCGCATTGCAGGGGTGTTTAGTCACACTTTGCTACACCAAACTTTAGACAAGTTTGACTAAATTGATAAGTGTTTGGTTGATAACAAACTTTAGGCAAAATTCTTTTGTGCTTCACATGTCATAGAGATGAAAAGTATGACAAAATTCCTTTTGGCATGGCAAAGTGTGGCTTGAAAATTTTTTGCCACATTTTTTGTGACTTGCCATACTTACCTAAACTTAAGTGTGGTAAATGATGGCTAGCATCCAAACATTTATTCATTACTAGTACACAGAGCTTTCTTACTATGCTAAACATGATCAGGCTGCTTGTTCTACACAGGCGTAGCATGGGCCACTAATTGGCTTCGTATTGGGCCTGTTAGAACATGAGACACTGGGTTAATTCGGCCACAGAGGCCCAAAGCGTTGGAATGGAGGCAATCAGTTGCTCTGAAGATTTTGCTAAAATCTCCTGAACTCTCCCGACGCTACAGTTGAGAGGAGGCGAAAAAAAGGTCCCCGGTCGCCGCCGGCGGAGGTGGCCGTCTCCGTCGCCTCCGATGGCCCTCGGGGCATCGGGAGGTGGCGGAGATTGCTGTCCCTCTGCCGGTCGGCGGAGTTCGTCCTAGCCTAGGTTTATATAGGTCTAGGGTTTGGTGTCGGTGGCCTCCGGCGAGACGCTGGCGTGACTGGTCCTCTCGAGCTCCGTCGCGTCCTGCCGGTGCTTCACTCCGACGCCGGCGGTGAGCTCGTGGAGGTGGGGTTCCCGACGCGGAGCCCTTATACAGGAGTCTTCGGCGTGGTGGTCACCCGTCTCGGTGAGGCGGGGCGGCGGCCGGCTGTTCGTGTCCCAGGGACAGAGGAGGCTGCGGGTCCAGCGGAAGATGGAGGGTGGCTCGTGCTCGGCTTCCCCGCGGTGGTCGTCATCGTCGGCGAGCGTCGAGCCATGGTCAAGGCGAGCTTGGGGCGCTGCCCCGGCTGACGGTGCGTTCGGCTTTTGCTCATCTTGCCCATGGGGGCGAGTGTCTTCTCCAGCTCTTGAAAAGCGTCTGCGCGAAGGAGTCTTCTGGCTCCGGGGAGCTCATCTTGGTCTCGGGAAGACGGCGGATGGTTCCGGCGCGGCGGTGACCATCTTCAGTGTGCAAGGTTCCAGGGGCCTTTCTATGTTTTTGCTGTTTGTTAGGGACCTTGTTGCAATTTGACAAAGACAGCTGTCCTCTGTTTCCTGTATCCTACCTGTATTTGTACGGTATTTTGTACGTTCCCTTAACTAATAATACAGGTATGGTTTGATCCCAAAAAAAAAAGATTTTGCTAAAAGAAAGTTGCTCCGAAGATCTTTTCTAGTTTAGGTTGATGTAGATGCACCTTTTCTTACATAAAAATATACAATCAGACATATTCGAAGGTAGGTGCTCACATGCGTTTGAGACTTAGGACCAATATATCTGGATATAAATCACTACAGGAAAGGTCGATGAAATGTAGTTTGTGCTACGTTTTCGAGTTATTTTGCTACCGTGTTTAGAAGCATTCTCAGGGTACCACATGCTTGTTGCCATGGTGACTACCGCTAAAAATATAACTACGGGCATTTGTATCAAATCAGAGACTCGAGCCCGGATAAATATAACTAATTGAGCTATGTTTAGACAATACAACCATATTAATTAGCCTTTTTAAGCACAAAAGAGACCAAACCAAATAGAACATTGACATGAGAATGCAATTACTCCTACACCTTGCATAGGCTTTTATATACTCCCTCTGTTTTTAATTATACGATGCCGTTGACTTTTTTTATTAAACTTTGACCAACAATATATATATAAATAATTAGTTATTTATCGAGAAATGTATATTGTTGGATATATCATCAAAAGCACTTTAAGATTAACTTATACATTTATCTATTTGCACAAATATTTATGAATAAGACGAATGGTCAAAGTAACGAAAAAAGTCAACTGATATATTTAAAAATGAAAGGAGTATCCAAATAGTAGGTCCGGTGTAAATTGCTTCGACACTGACAAATGAAGAGCACGTAGACATACATGGCATGAAGAAAAAATGATTTGCACAAAGATTCGATTATTAGTCCTTTGTACCACTTTTGTCTTGAAAGACTATTTTTAAAGTTGATCAAAGTCAAACTGAGTTATACAAATTTTATAGAGAAGAGCATTAACACGGACGATACCAAATAAGCACACCATGAAAATATAATTCATGATGTATCAAGTTATACTAATTCGGTAATAAAAATATTGATAATTTTTGAAATAAATTTTATCAAACTTAAACTGGCTTGGCTTTGACCATTCTAAAAATAGTCTTTGTAGGATGTACTCCCTCCATCTATAAATGTAGGTCTTTCTAGTATTTAAACACGAAAATAGTCAAGATGTTAAAAGACTGTCATAACCTTTATTTTTACCTTAATCCATCACTTCATAAACCCTCCCACCTAATAGTACTATCAAATTTGTCTTATCCTCAAAACGTCATACATTTAGGAAAAAATTCAAATTCTCAAAATGCCTTATATAAAGGGACCAAGGGAGTAAGTATTTTGAGAAAATTCCTTATTTGCCATTCAAAATTTAACTCTTCCCTTATTTGCCATCGAAATTGTGCACTTCCCTCATTTGCCATCGGATTAAAACTCGCTTCCCTTATTTGCCACTCCAGTCACTTTAGCTAATAGAAAACTTTACTCCCGCCACAACAGTGTTCATGCTACAATACCAAAATAATTTTGTCTCAATGTGTATTTTATTTAAAAAAAGTTTAAAAATTTTTGGATGAAAATTTGAGGTGATTTTGCATAAAAACAAAATATTTCCTCTAATTTTCATCCGAAAATTTTGAATTTTTCTTTGCATATAGTATACATTGAGATAAATCCATTTTGCTACTACAACACAACTAACGTAATGACGGGAGCATGATAATCTAACCAACAAAGTGATGGAAGTGGCATATAAGGGAAGTAAATTTTGATCCGATGGCAAATAAGGGAAGTGCACAATTTCGATGGCAAATAAAGGAAGAGTTAAATTTTGGATGGCAAATAAGGAATTTGCTCAAGTATTTTTGGTATTCCATCGGGGCTATTTGTGCCATTTCACTTTTTGGTGAAGCTTTTGGCAAGTTTCTATTCAACCCTAAATCAAACTTGGCAAGTTTCTATTCAACCCTAAATCAAACTTGGCAAGTTTCTAAGGCTTCTTTTAATGCTAAATTTTAGAGGCCTCTAAACAAAGAAAATCTAGTACTAAATAAAGTTTAATGACAAAACCTTTTTACAGATGGGTACATCTTTACGAGACGAATCTAATGAGCCTAATTAATCTATGTTTTGCTACAGTCATGCTACAGTAATGCTACAGTAACCATCATCTAATTATGCCTTAATTATTCTCATTAGATTCGTCTCGCGAATTAGACAAAGGTTCTATAGTTAGTTTTGTAATTAAACTTTATTTAATATAACTTATCTAGAATTTAGACCCCTCTAAAATTTAGACCTCTATACGCCGAACACCCCATCAAACCGAGGGAGTAGGAGCTTGTGGCATGGGGGGTGTTCGTTTCATGGGGTCTAAAATTTAGAGGGGTCTAAAAAAGAATCTTATCATTTAAGAGTATTAAATAAAGTTTAATTATAAAACTAACTACAGAACCCCTGGTCTAATTCGCGAGACGAATCTAATGAGGGTAAGCAATCTGTGTTTAGACGATAGTTACTGTAGCATGACTGTAGCAAAACATAGCTTACTTAGGCTCGTTAGATTCGTCTCGTAAAGATGTATCCATCTGTAAAAAAGTTTTGTCATTAAACTTTATTTAGTACTAAATTCTCTTTATTTACAGGCCTTTAAAATTTAGCGTTAAAAGAAACAAACAGGGCCCAGGAATGCTGCAGCTGCAGTTCATCACTGTACTTTGACTCGCACGGGTGAAATCTTCACACGAGATAAGCGGCACCCTGACCCCCCAAGTGGCTAACTGCAAAGGACAGACAAACCGGTCACGTTCAAAGTACCTGAGCCCTGGGCCCCGGAACAAACATGCAACGTCCCAGCGCCACGTCACCTCAGGATTTGACCCCGTCCCCGCATTCCCCGTCGCGGCCCCCTGGCTTCTCCTCTCTCTTTCTCGTCCTCACAGAAACTTTTTCCACATGAGGACTCCACCATCACTACTGTTGACCTGCGGGACCCAAAAGGCACGGCCCCTTAGCCATGAGTGGGCCCGAGATGTCATCTACACACGGCCTTCGACGGCAGCGAAGGGTATATGACTCGACGTCCACGAGGGCACCGGAGGACGCGCGGACAGCGACCGGACGGGGCCCACGCGTCAGCTCCGTGCTCAGGCCACAGTGCTTGGGGTCGCGTGGTGCTCGGCGTGAGCGCACCGTCGCACGCCACGAAATGACGGGAAAGCCCCTGCCGCCGCGGCCCAAAACGGCAAAACCCCAGAACCTCCCACCGAGCGGCAAGCAGGAGACGACCCGTGGCCTCGGGGCAATGCCGTCCACGCGCGCGCTCCGGCGGCTCGACACGCGGCGGCCGCCGCCGCCCCGGACGATCCCGCAGCCGGCGGCGGCGGCGGCGGCGAAGGAGGAGGAGGGGAGCCCGTGGTCGCAGTCCTCCTCCTCTTCTTCCTCTTCCTCGGCGCCCGCCAAGCACTCCGCCGCCCCGGCCGCGGCGGCGAGGGCCGGATCGGAGGCGCGCGCGTACCCGCTGCGCGACTTCCCGGGGAGGGACGCGGCGGCGCTCGGCGGCGCGTTCAGGGACAACGTGTGGTGGCTGCTGAAGCAGTGGGCCCCCGCCGCGACGGGGTCGGTGTCGGCGTGGCGCGCGCTGCTCTCGGACGAGCGCACGGGCGCCTTCGTCCCCATCTTCGCGGTAGAGGAGCTCGTCGCCGCGTCGCCCGCGCCGCTCTGCGATCTCTGCCGCTGCGCCGGTTAGTAAGCTTCGCCTCCCTGCTCCCCCTTCGTGTATTTGGGAGCAATGCGTGCGCCGTTCGCTAGGTTTGACGGATGCGAACCGCGAGTTTTCGCTTGATTTGAGTTGATTCGGGTGATTGGGTTGTGGGGAATTTTGTTGTAAGCGCTTTCTTGTCCGTAGCGCTTTGAGGAAATGCGAGAAGTTCTTGGGTTTTCTTTTCGCAGTATTTTCTTGCAATTCGTTAATTCCTCCTAGCTAATGGTTCATATGAATGCATAAGCAGTTCAGCAACTAGTAGAATTTGTTCATTCTGGTTCAAACGACTGATTGATCGATAAAATTTTGTTTCTATTCTTGCATTTATGCCCCCTTTTTTACTCTACACAATGCCGGAAATTGACGGAGTCCAAGATGCTTGTTTCGATTTTTTTAAACCACTTCCTGAAAATGTAATGCAGTTGTAATGATGACCCCTATGGCCTCTTAAAGTTTCTTTCTTCTACTGGAAAAATGGTAGTTTCGTGCATTAATTAAGTTTATTCCTAGCTCTGTGACTGCCAACTCACCACTGCACGATTAATCAAATGCATTATCTGGGCTACGGTTTCAGGTTGGAGCCACCACTGGGTATCGAAGAGGAAATTCCATTTCATCATCCCGAAGACGGTCGATTGGGACCATCCGTCAGTGGCAAATACGCTTCTCAGACGCAGTGACCACCTTCTCCATGGCCTGATCCATAGTAATGGCTTTGGCCACCTTGTCACAATCCGTGGTCGTGACGGTGGCTCCACTGTCCTCTCTGGGTGCCAGATAATGGATATATGGGATCGACTTTGCGCCGCTCTCCGTGTCAGGTAACAGTCTTCAGCTAATCTTCCTTTCCTGTTCAGAAACACTCTGCACGTAGATTAGTTCTAAAGTAGCATCAGTGAAGTATCATTTAGGTGCTGTAAGTACATTTTCTGAGAGATGGTTTATGCGATGTGGCAATTTAGGCAGGAATGTAGCAAAAAATCTGAACGTATATAAAGGCTATAAACTTAAGAACAGTTACCTCCTTGGTTATGTCTCCTGAGATTTGTGAGCTTCCTCTGCAGGGCTGTTTCTGTGGTGGACTTGACCCGGAAGCATGCGGTGGACCTCCGCCTCCTTCACGGTGTCGCACTTGGTAAGACATGGTTCACCCGTTGGGGGTACTGCCTTGCCAAGGGCTGTTTCAGCGTGTCTACCTCCACCTATGCCGCTGCTTTGGAAGCCCTAGCTGCCCTGCCTGTTGACTATCTCCGCAGCCGTCATGTCCGCCGTGTGGTGACCATCTACCGCCGCCTCTCCAACAAGCCTCTGATCACTGTCCGTGAGTTCCTCTGTTGCCTCCTTGACTGGAAGCACCGTGAGCCCCCGCTTTCGCCGCCACCTGCAAATACATGCCCGCGGTTGCCATTCTCACTGCCAGAGCCATGTGTCATGAAGAGGCTGAGGGAGCCATACCAGCGATTTGAAGATGTGATTGACCTGCTCGATTGTCGGTGGTCCAAGAAGCGGCTGCTTAATGCTGCTGAAGTCGTTGTTGGTAAGCTGTTGGAGCATGCTGATGGCCCAAAAATGACACGGCAAGAAGTGCGAGATGCTGCAAGGGGTGCCATTGGTGACACTGGTCTCCTGGACTTCGTCATAAAATCCCTTAGTAACACCATTGTTGGTAGCTGTATCGTGCATCGTGTGGCTGACCCTGAGAATCGGTTGCTTCACTTCAGCCTTGAGAAATATGTTGAGCCAGAGCAAGAGCCAGTGGAAGTTGAGGCAGAACGCACCCCTCCTGTGATCCGATGGCCGAGCACAGCAGAGGTGGAGCGGGATCTGCGTGCTGTGTACCGGGCAATGGTGGAGGCACGCAGTGAGTCAGCACAGGCTGTTCTGGACTGCAAGCACTGGGTAAAATGGTGGGGCCTCAGGGATGAGTCTGATGACCAGCTAAGGTTTGTTATTGAGTGGCGACCGCAACCATGGGAGGCTGCGGAGCTTACATGGTCGATGCCGCCAGGGGATATTGTGGTGGTGCCACTGCATGCATCCATAGGTGAGCTGCTTGTTGAGGCAGAGAACGCGCTGCGTGACTCGTACTGCTGCTTTGAGGAATTCCACGCTGAGGCACTGGACGGCATTGCTGGGGAGAAGTGGGATCCGGTGATGCTTGGTGGGGCGGAGTCTGGTGACACCATCGGTGTGCATGGCCACGGAGCGAACATGAAGACCGGGCTACGGTGCCAGGGCGGAGTTGATGCATGGGTGGTAAGGTGCGTATGTGGTGCACAGGATGATGACGGGGAACGTATGTTGGCATGCGATGTGTGCAATGTCTGGCATCACACGCGCTGTGTCGGCATTGCGGATGATCAGCCTGTGCCACCATTATTCCTATGCATGGTCTGCAGTGGTGCGCTCATGGCCGCTGGACCTATTGTGAATGAGGTGATAACGGTACCTGTGAAGTGACAATTCTTTTGCCCCTTTCTTAGTTCTGACATCCTTTTGTTCTTATGTCTGACGAGGTAACCTGGTTCTGAAACTGCAACCTTTTGTGTAAAGTGGGCTAATGTTGTAGGATTGATGTAGTAATACCGGATTTTATCAGTAAAAGTAGTAGAGAAGAACAGGATTAGGCAGTAGAGAAGGAAGCACTATCCATGTCGTTAGCAGCCCGACAGGAAATTTTGTACCTGGAACGTTACAGAATATGATATTGTAAATTGCTGTTATGTGATGTCACCTTCTACTGTCTGAATCTTGTCAATGTAGTTAAACTTGTTCTCTGTGTTATAACTTATAAGAATTGTTCGAGGGCAAATTGCACCGAGTTGGTGTTTGGCTCGGTGTTGGTCTCTCTCAAAAAAAGATGGGCTTCAGGCGTAGTTACTGTATCGGGTTGATACGACATAGTATGGCGCTCTGTGATGGGTGTGACGTTTTGGTATGTGGTTTCAAATCTTAAAATGTGATTTGAGATTGGCACAAAGAAATGATGAAGCTGTGGGTGGGAGGAGGGGTAGAGCTGTATGTGACATATGACGCTCTGTGATTCGTGGGACGTGTTTGAAATATGTGGTTTCCAATCTTAAAATGATCAACATTTCCACTGTGGTACAATCTGTTTCAAAAATGTCTGAACAATTTACAAGAAAAATGCGATTTGCATCCTCGACCCTCAAAAAGAAAACCCCTCTCGTTATTCGATAGTGTTGAATAAAGGATTTTAAAATGTTGAAAATAAATATTTATTAACTATAAATTCAATTTTCTGAATGTGTCGCAACTCGCAATTTAAGTACAAAATATATTGAACTATTTATTCCAAAATGTTGAAGTAACTTTGGAAAAAATGTTTGCTACACTTTTTTTTTTGAAGAAAATCTGCTTTTTTTTTTAGCATTGAAGAAAATCTGCTAACCTAGTTTTTTTAAGGGAAATTTGCTATCACAGCTACGTTACTGGGCTCCCCCCCCCCACACTCCCACCCCCCAAAAAAAAAAACTACGTTAATGGGCTGATTGGGTTGTTGTGGGCCAAGTATTCAGCAACGAGGGAGAATAGTCTCCTCTCCGGATCCGTCAGCCGCAAGACGACCCATTGGCCCGTTTCATAACCAGCGCAGCCGTTCGTTTGCCTCGTCTCCCTCTGATCGATCGCCCGTTCCTTCCGTCTCCATGTCTCGCCGCGGCTCAGGTAACCCCTCCCGCTTCTCCCCTCCTATACGCTTTTTAGGATTTCGATTTTCGTTTTCGCTCTTGCTCCCGTGGCTGGTTCCTGTCGGATCTGGCATCGGGCGTTGAGGTATTGTTTTCTGTTCGAGTCAGTTCGTATGTGGCTGTAGATTTCGCTGCGAGTTTGTGGGATTGGCCTTCGCAATGTTGCGGCGATAGGTTCGTGTCGAACTGTTAACCTGCTAAAATAATCGACTAGCTTTGTATGGTTTGGCTATCCATGCTGCTTTTGGAACTGCAGAGCAGGAGCCGATGCTATTCATCAAAGAACCGATTGTTCTCGAAATTACCAAATCGGTAAAGAACAGATTATTCTCGAATAACCGTTCGTAGATGTTACCACATTAGCATTTAGCAGGTGTCAGGCATATTTATTTTATGATAAATCTGAATCCCCTTGAGGAAGGATATTTCTATTTGGGCCTGTCTAGCTGTTACCCGAGTATATCACATTGGAACTTTTTCTACATGTATCATGTGTAATATGGGATGTTGCTGGCTTGCTGCTACCCTTGGAAGTTCTGAATTATCGGCTTCTCCTTAAGTTCTGAATGCACTGGATTCTGATACTGTGTTGATTTAGTAAGTACACGCACAGCAATGTGCAATAAGCTCACTCAGGACTTTTTGATGGGCACCTTATCTATGATGACTACCGGTGCTCCAAACATCCCTAAACGGCCAGTCTCCTCCTACTCCCTACTACTAAATATCCCTAAACGGCCAGTCTCCTCCTACTCCCTACTACTAAACATCCCTAAACGGCCAGTCTCCCAGGTTCGTGAGTAACCTGTTGTTGTGATTAGTAATATTTATCTTTGGTTCGGACATGACACGCAACAGTTATGACTTATGAGGCTGGCTGGGGCTTTGTTTTATAATTATAAAATGATTCTAGTTCCTCTCCTTATGTTATGTGGATGCGGGTTGTCGTCTATGTTGTTTATTGTTCCTAACTAGTTTACCTGAAACGTTACCATATCAGGTTCTGTATACGCAACCTTGTTCTTTAATCTTTATAGTTAGTTTGCATTGATATCTCTGTTAATCGAATCGTATCATTAGCCTCTACTTAATGCATATTATCATGTTGGCAGGAAGCTCAGAACCCCATGTTGCTCCACAGCCAGGTAAATATGTTGAATTGGCATTGTTTTCGATTTCATTTTTAAGTATGTGTTTTGCCTGTAAGCCTTTTTTGTACTATGTTATATTGTTGCGGTACAAATATGTTGCATATTTTGCATCCATTTTTTCCCCATGTAACTGTTTTTTCAATTTTTAAGGAAAGAAGTCCACTTTTCAAATCCTGAACTTTTGACCTTGTTCGTATTTCAACCTTAAACTTTAAAGCTTATAACTCTCAAAGCCGTTCACTTTACAACCCTTGAGGCCTTGACCAAAACCAAAGTGGTTTTTGCCTGTTTTGGCAATGATTTGGCATAACTTGAGATCCAAGTCCACGTCACGGAAAGATCCATGTGGACTGATTTAAGATGATTTGGCGGGCCTCCCTTTCTTGGGGAGCATTAATTAAGTTCCTAATGACAGTGTTCCACTGTCCAGTCTAACATTAATTTCTAACATTGTCTAATCCAGTGCTTTTCACAAGCGAGATAGTGGTTGCACATAGCTCAACAACATCCTTGCCAGCAGTAACAGCTATTCAGCTAGTGGTTCAGTCTCACACCGTCGATACAGCATCGTTAGTTTGGCCACTACCACCTAGAGTTAAGGCCGATCCTAGGGCCATACACAATGCTGTCATATGCAACTTTACCTATGAATCTTCCAACTTACATGTCGTCCAATCATGTTTCTAATTTAATTGATATGATAAATGTACCAAAGTCCTCAACTCCTACCAATTAGGATGCCGCATCAGGACAAAGCCACCTCAAACGAGGGTTGTAAAATGCAGAGTCTTAAGAATTTGATGTTGTAATTAAAGTTCACCGTTTCAACTTTCAACTGAAGTTCAAGGTTGAAAAGTGGACTTTTCATTTTTCAAAATGTATAAATTAAATGTTACTACATTTACATTCATGATTTAAACTGTCCTCTTATGTCACCAGCATGGCCCTTATGCAAACTTGATTCTTATGGGACAGTGCTCCGTTGCTTAGTAGTCCTAAGTTTATGCATTTGTTATTAACTGTGGTGCAATTTGTTTTATTAGCAGTGGACCAAGCTTCTATTGAGAGCAGTGATAGCTCCATGTTCAGAGGATCAGTGTCCATCATCGGTAAATGTTTTATTTTTTGACATTAATTTTGGAACAAACGTAGCCAGTCATGGACACAGTGCTGATCAATATAATTGTTCGAATGGATATGATTAACAGGCAGTGCCATGGAAAAGAGAGCTGGACGCCCAATCATGAAATCTGCTGATCCATGCCTTATCCATTCTGAGGAGTTTGTGGCTGTAAGTATTATGTCCTCCCCACCCCCCATCAAAATGGAGTGAAAGATGAATAAGTTTTTAGCCCTGTTATTTTCCCCTCAATAGTGTAAATGTTGAATTAATTTTTAGTAATTTATTCTGCGATTGTGTGATATGGTATCATTGTTGGTCGGTGCAGTGTGTCAACGACTTCAACATCCCCTTCGAGAAGTGTGAGGATTATCTCTACAAGTTGTTCGAATGCCGCGAGAGAACTTAGCTTCTTGGAGTTGATTCACCATCTTATAATGTTGTGATCACATCAGTAGTACCTGGCAATAGTGTTGCTGTAACTGGTGTCTTCTGCATTCTGACATAATTAACGATAGTGTGGTGGTATGTTCAATCTGGATTGGAACAATCCTTCAAGGCACGGTGATTTTTAATATAAAGAATTAATGGTACGGTTCTGTAGAATATGTTTTGGCATTCTTGGTTAAAATTCATGACGTTTTCAATCAGCCTGGGTCAGGAATAGGGCTGTAAATTGGTGACCTTTAAGGGCACCTCCGACCCTCTTTAGTGTAAACAAACTTGGGTTGAACTAAAGATTCTAACGGTCACCAAGTGACTTAATGAGTTCCATTAACCTTTTTCTTTGCAGCGTTTGCTGGGAAAATTAACTTGCTCCATTGATAATTTGACTTCATACTTCACGTACAGATCTTTTCATTGAAAATTATCTTTTCGTGTGAAACTGTATAAACTGGTAGAGGTCCTTTTAATTTGTTATTCGTTGAATTAATGTTACCATGTATTTCCACCCAATACTTTTCTTTCTTTCAATTATTTTTTTTTTCCATAGGAGTTGTAAGCCTTCCATATTTGATGAGTCAATGTGTCACAATATTGCAAAACCACATACTCCCTCTGTTCACGTTGTTTAGGGGCGCATTTGACAGAGGCACGGAGACCAATTCGTAACCTTCGTTGCTGCAAACACCGTCGCTCTCCATTCAATTCGTGTTTGGACCCTTCGTTCCCCTGTCCACGTCGCTCTCCTTTGAACTCCCTGGCCGGCGCATGACATGCGATTGGCCCGCTCAATTTCTTGCTCTCTGCATGAATACAGCCCACGCGAACAGACACAGACGGTGCGAACCGAAGGATTTTTTTCCACGGTTCGATGTCCTCAGTTTAGAAAGCGAAATATATATAACCGCCTTTCCTCCCATGGTTCGATTGCTCAGGACGATCTAGGAGGTTTTCCGTCGCGTCGGTCGACGGCGCTGCCGTTCACGCCGATCAACACATATACTATCCATTTTCTTTCTTTCGTATCCACAATTCCACATCTACCAAAGCCCCCATTTTTTTTCCGACGCCGTCCAAGATGGCGAAGCGCCGCCGCCAGACGAAGACCGGCGGCGGCAGCAGGCGGCACATCACGAAGCAGGCAGCAGGCAGCAGACGAAGTGGCGGAGGACATCTTCCTGCGGCTGCCGGTCAAGTCCCTGGCCGCTTCCCGCTGCGTGTCGCCGTCCTGGAACGGCCTCATCTCCTCGCCCGCCTTCGCTCGCCGCCACCGCGAGGCCGCCGCGGCGCGCGCAGGCGCCGCCCCTCGGTTCGTGTCCGGGACGAGCACACCCACCTCCGCGTCGCCTCGCCCGGCGACACGGCGCCCCGTCCGTCGCCGTGCGCGGGCTGCCCGCGCGTGTTCTCCGGCGCCGGCGGCGCGTGCGGCGGCCCCATCCTCGTCGGCCGGTCTTGCAAGGGAGAATTCTTCGTGTGCAACCCGTCCACCGGCAGCGAGCTGCGCCTGCCCCCGCGCCTCCAGCCGTGGTACTTCCACGGCGCCGGCCTCGGCTACGACGGCGGCGAAGACAGGCACAAGGCCGTGCTGCTCGAGCTAGGCGCCGCCGGCCACGTGCCGAGGCTGCAGTGCAGCGTCGTCACCGTCGGTGGGCCGTGGAGCTGGCGGGCGCCGCGCGGCCAGCGGACGATGCCCATCATCTCCGACGACGCGATCGTGGCGGCGTGCACGGACCCGGTGTTCGCCGACGGACGCCTCCACTGGATGCTTCTGAACGGGGCACGCGGCCACCTAGACGGCGTCCTTTCTTTCGAGCTCGGCAGCGAGGCCTTCCGCCGCCTCCCGCTGCCGCCGCCTTTCGCCGATGAAAACCTCCCAGGGTCGGACCGCGAGACGATGGCCGAGCTCGACGGCCGCCTCTGCCTGGTGCGCGACCTCAGCTACCCGCGAAGGGACGTCGCTGTGTTCGAGGTCTGGATGCTGCGGGACTACAACCACCCCCTGTCATGGTCGTTGGACCGCCGCATCGATCTGACGCCGCATATTGGGAAGCAACTGACGAGGCTATGGGAAGGCGAGTTCTTCGTGGTCTGCTACACCGGCGGCCAGTCCTCCGGCGAGAGCAGGAAGATCGTGCTAGCGACCACTGGCTTTGCGCAGAGGGCGTACGTGTATGAACCTGACACCGGGGAGCTGCGCACCTTGGTCTGTTGGGTTGACTACGGTGTGCAACCGCAGCTGCGCCTTGTGCTCCACCAAGGGAGCCTGTTGCAAGTGGATGGCATGGAGTATCACAACAAAGACATCAAATTCACGTTCACGGATGAGAGGAGGATTTCTGCACCTAGATACGTCTCACTCTTCGATTATTGAAGATTGAGAAGTCTTCACCCAACGAAGTAGTAATCTTTCTGCATGGTGTTCATTTCAATTTCGAATATTAAAAACTCTGTTCCCTATAAATGTCTGGATAAAGATGACATACTCAGAATTTCCTTTTCCCTATGTCACTCCATACCGCTTTCGATTTAGTATGCTACGGTAATGAAATCAGTTGCGAGCAGCAGTGCTAGCATGGAGTATATCAACGTTGGAACCATCATGGATACTTTGCCTAAACATCAGATCAGATGGCATTCGTGGCTTTTGATTTGTCGCTGCACTCGTCTGAACTTGTTGCAGACTATGTAAGACGCCATTTGTTGTGCAAACACTAGGCAGTGCGTGCGATTTTGAGTTCGAGAGTCCGTTCGTGGTTGCAGACGCATGTGTAGATCATTCTGTTGTTCCAAACAGATCTTTGTAAAGGATCACTATTTACTTGGATGCAACAGGGGGTCCGCTCGACTTGCATCAGCTCATCAATTGATTCTTTGTTTTCTTCCTCACGAACTGTTTGCATGCAGTTAGTCGGTATCTCTCCAGAGATCGTCTACTGTCGTGCACTTATAATGTGGTTCAGACTTCAGAGTGGGAGAGTACCGTGAACAACTTCTAGCAAAAGTTTTGCTGTTTCTTAATTTATAAGAAATTAATCGCGTAATAATATGTAATATTTCTCACAAACTCGTGTCAGAACGTACGAATATACACACGTCGAGACGTAAGTACTTACACCAGGCACGTTGTTGCCGAGCCGTAACGTCATCGATCCGGACGTAAGAGTGCTCCGTCCACGGCCGGGGCTGGCATGCTCGCCATCGATCGGCAGGCCGCAGGCAGCCGGCCTCTTGCAAGATCGAGCTGATACGTCGTCATGTCCACACGCCCTCAGCTGATGGATACAGTGTTTGGGAGCCTATCGGCAATCGCGTCACGTTCTGCAGTTCTGCAGAGATAGAGTTAATTAGCACTACGTTCGATTGCACATGTATTTAGCAACACCGTATAAGAAACCGACAGAAGCAATCTATGCAATGAAGGAATACATTGCGAATTCCACTGGTAGGAAAAAACAGAGCCGGGTGAAAATGCTCTGTTCAAACGAAACTCTATGCTTCTTTCCACATAGCGTATGTTTTACAAAACAGGAAAGTTATGTAAACTTGAGTAATGATTCCTTAGATTGAAGTCATAGTTTAACTTGGATGAGCACTTAAACACGTACAAGGAACTAAAATTGGTGCAAGGTGTCAACACCTCCTGATTGACAACCACTACGGTGACCACAGCAGCATCACATTCTCAGTTCTTTGCACAATCCTCTACTACTGGCTAACTTTAGGACATAAACATCTCTCTCCATATCAACATGGTCTTCCATATGATTCATTAAAGTCCGAAGGTTGCATCCTACTAACATATTACTAACACATCAATTAAAGTCCGAAGTGAGTACATTAAGCTGATAAAATGTAGTACAAGATAAGAAAAAAAAAAAAGATTGATTTGCACGAACAGAATCACGACCGTAAAGGCGGCTTGTTGGTGCTTTTTTAGAAAGAAGCATGAGCTTTACATTGCTAATGCTCTTACGATCTTATACCAACCAGATTGTACTATCATACATTCAAATCTTCTTTGTATTAGAGTGGCATCTCGTGGAAAGTGTGCTAGGATGTTGGTTTAGCTCCACGAACAGCACCACGGCCCATGCTCTGCTCTGCGTCCACAGAGAGCAGGCCCCTGTCTTGCCGCCCACGTCCAGGGGATATTGTTTTCTCGAAAATCCGAGTCCGAGCAGGAAACCGAGCTTCTGGTCTTGTGGCATCGCGCTGCCATCTGCGCGGCGGCCACCCGCTTCGTGCAATCCACGCTACTGCACCGCCGCCGCCTCCCTCAAACCGTGTGTATAAAAGGGCAGGACCACCCCATGGCGAAGCCGTCCCTCACCATCCTTTCCTCCTCCTCCCCACAATCCAGCCATCGAAGAAGCCGATCGATCGAGATGGAGCACCCAGCCACAGCCACCGCCGCCGCCGCAGAAGCGTTTCCGTCTTCCGAGAGGAAAAGCATCGCCGTCGGCAACGCCGAGGACTACGAGGAGACGTGCCGCCTCGGCGAGGGCAGCTACGGCGCCGTCATGAAAGCGCGCCACCGCGTCACCGGCAAGACCGTCGCCATCAAGCGCATCACGGCGCCCGACGACGTCGCCGACCGCGAGGAGGAGCTGCGGCGGGAGGCGCGGTTCCTGGAGGCGTGCAGCGGCATCCCGTTCGTCGTCGGCTTCCACGGCCTCGTCCGCGACCCGGCCAACCCCGCGGATCTCGGCCTCGTCATGGAGTTCGTCGGCCCCAGTGTCGCCGACTTCCTTCTTCGCCAGCGAGCACGCGACAGCACGCCGCTGCCGGAGTCCAGCGTGCGCGCCGTGATGCGGCAGCTGCTGACGGCCGCCGACAAGATGCAGGAGCGCGGCGTCGTCCACCGCGACATCAAGCCCGAGAACATCCTCGTCGACCAGGACCGAGGCGTCGTGAAGCTCTGCGATTTCGGGCTCGCCATGTATCTCTCCGACGCGCCGCCGTACGAGCCGGCCGGCACGATGTGCTACAAGGCCCCCGAGATGCTGCTGGACATGCCGGAGTACGACGCGCGCGTCGACGCCTGGTCCATCGGCTGCGTCATGGCCACGATCGTCAGGGGAAGGCCGCTGTTCCAGGGATGCTACGAGGAGGGCCAGCTCTGCGCCATCTTCGACGTCCTCGGCGTGCCGGACGACGAGACGTGGCCGGAGTTCTCGTCCACGGACTTCGCGACCGAGGTGGTGCCGGAGCTCGACATGCAGCGGTACAACGTGCTCCGCGAGTTCTTCCCCGAGGCGACGCTGTCCGAGGAAGGGTTTGAGGTCCTGAGCGGGCTGCTAACGTGCAACCCCGATAAGCGGCTCACGGCGGCCGCGGCGCTCAAGCTGCCGTGGTTTGCCAACGTCGACGTACTGGAGTTGCCAAGGAAAGAAGTGCCATCAGCATTGCCCAGGGCCAAGAAGAGGAGGTTGCTGGTCGCTTCTCCGGAGTTCGCCAAGAGACTGAAGCTGCAGTGCGTGTGATTTGAGTTCGGAGAGTTCTTTGGTTGTTGCAGACGCGTGTACAGATCATAGTTTTGTCGAAAAAAACACTATGTTGTGATGGATGTATGTAATGTTGTGAATATTATATGACATATGGCTAATTGGTTCCCTGAATGTTCGTACGACATAGTCTCTGACGTAGTGTTGCGAACAGCTCCATTTGCATCAGCCTAGAAACCAAAATCCAGATTCGTCCGGTCCGAACACTATTTTCCTAGATGCAGCAGGAGTCCACTCGACTTGCATCAACTCATCAGTTGATTACTGTATTTGTTTTCTTCCTCATGAACTGTTTTGCAGTTCATCAGTGTCTCTCCAGAGATCGTTTACTGTCGTGCACTCATACTTTGGTTCAGACTTTAGAGTGGCCGATTCAGTTCAGTGAACCACTTCTTACAAAAGTTTTGCCTGTTTTCTGCATTTTGCGTTAATATTTCTCAGAAACTCGTTTCATGACGTATGAATATACACACGTCGAGACGTATGTACGTGCAGTACGCACGTTGCTGTCGAGCCCTGACGTGATCAATGCGGAGGTAAGACAGTAAGAGTGCTCCGTCCATGGCCGAGGCCGGCCAGCTCGCCATCGATCGGCAGTCATCCGGCCTGCAAGATCAAGCTGAAACATTGTCACGTACACAAGCTCCCAGATGATGGATACAGTGTTTTGGAGACTGTCGCGTCACGTTCTGCAGAGATAGAGTTGATTACCGCTACATCCACTTGTACATGTTTTAGACTATTAGTAGTGCACTACGCTTGCTACTGAACTAAAATTTTCTGTGCTCTAGTACTACTGCCTGGTACAGCACCCTCACTCGTGTGCTCTGAAATTAGTCTTGTTTCAGGACTCTGCTCTGCAGCTGAATTTAGTTTTGTTTCAGGTTTTGCCCATGAATGCGCAAATGTACAAGGCCAATTTTGCTCACGGACACGTCCACTTTGTGGAATTGTCCAGCGGACACTGGAAAAAGTCATTTTTGCTGACGGACACTCTGGAAATGTGGAAATTTGCCTCTGGACACCGCCCTATTAAAAAAATAATTTTGGCCAGCAGATGGGAGAGAAAATTTCAGAAATGACTTGCATGCCCTTGAGCCCAGACTCGACTAAACTGAATCCTATCCAAACCCAAACAGCAGCCGCGCGTTCGACCCATGACTGCGTCGTCTCCCTGCTGTGCGACCGCAACGGCGCTGGCGGCTAGCCGCGCACTGCTGCAACGCCGCCACATCTGGAAGGCCCGCTCCCATCCGCCTCATCGCAGCAGCTCACCGGTGCTCTCCCCTCCGCCAGACCATCCCCCCCCCCCCCTCCCCCCCCATCTCGTTGGCCCCTCCCCTCTGCATCTCGCATCTAGTTGTGGATGGGGAGTTGAGGCAGCACAAGGATGTCGCCTCTGTAGCGTCCCGCCTCCTCAAGGCCGGGCCCGCACACCTGGCAGCTCTGTAGGAATCAAGACTACCCTCACAGATCAACACATGTCTTTTCTGCGCACTTTGTCCTCACTCATGCGCACCCGGAAAGGACTTCCCGATCGTTCACCCATCCCGAAATTGCTCCAGGCCAAACACGCTTAACCTCGGAGTTCTTTCGAGATGAGCTTCCGGAAAAGAAGTTGCAACTTGTTGATATGAGTATTCTATCAATCCTATTAAGCCCTGGGCCAGGATGTTACATACTCACCCCCTTAGAAGACCGACGTCCTCGTCGGTCAACCCCAATCCAGGAACGTTCCCTCTTGGCCACGTCCGTGCGTCCAGTGCCAGCGCATGTGCCATGCTGTGTGACTACTCTAGGCCCACACCAGCCATGCGCATCATGCCTGCGCAATTATGCCCACACGCGCCTGTGAAACCGCGAGGGTCGGCTCTAATACCACTGTAGCGTCCCGCCTCCCTGAGGCTGGGCCACAGCTCTCTAGGAATCAAGACTACCCTCACAGATCAACACATGTCTTTTCTGCACACTTTGTCCTCACTCATGCGCACCCGGAAAGGACTTTCCAATCGGTCACCCATCCCGAAATTGCTCCAGGCCAAGCATGCTTAACCTCGGAGTTCTTTCGAGATGAGCTTCCGGAAAAGAAGTTGCAACTTGTTGATATGAGTATTCTATCAATCCTATTAAGCCCTGGGCCAGGATGTTACAGCCTCGAGGCCGCTTGACCGGCATGGAGTCTCCATCAAAACCAATCAATTTGAAATGGGTGCCTGAAGGGTAAGTTTTGATTAGGCCTTTTCCATTGAGTCTGTTCATGTGTGATTCTGTGATGTGTGGCCTTTTGCATTGCGTTAGATTTAGAGATAGTGTTCTGATGTGCTTGTTATTTCACTTTGTTGGTAGGATGGACTCGACATCTGCATGTAGAGTTTGGATTAAGGTTGTGGCTTATGTCGATGAGAGTAGTGTGGAGTATCATGTGACAGAGGAGATAAAATGGATTTTAGACAAGGATACAACTTGTTTCATAGATGTGATGAAAGACCTTGACGAGCACATAAAACGTGGTAGCAATCAGGATCTGATAGTTACCGTTTGGGACAAAATCAACAACCGGTATACTGAGATAGCCTCTGATAGTGCTTTGCTAGATGCATTCGAGATGTATTGGGATGTTAGGAAGCTTCCATTGCAAGTTGTTGTAAGTGAAACTGAGTCTACGCAACCTAGTGGCAAATCTGTCTCGTGTGTGGATCAAACTATGATTGTGGGCAAAGAAGGTGGCAGTGATGAGCATGTTGGTATTACAGAGCTGGCTGTACCTGCATCGCAACATGTTTTATCCTCACAGCAGAGTCAGATTAAGGACACAACAAACACTAACACTGAAAAATAGGCCGTTGTCCGTAATGATCCATGGGGTGAATTCGACGAGGTTGAGTATGTCGGAGTTAATGACGAAAAGGAGAAGTATACCGACCTAGTGTCAGATGATGAGGTCGAGGACCCTGACTTTGTCCCCGATTCTGATTCTGATGATGCAGATGATTTAGAAGCCAATGATCTGAAGGGTTGTGATTATCTTACACATGTAACAGATATTGAGAATCTTAAAATTGAAGTTGGTGTCACTTTTGAAGATGGTGATACATTCAAGAGGTGCATTAGACAATATGCAGTACTAAATGAAGTTGAACTTGCAGTTCCTTATTCTGAGTCAACAAGATATCAGGCATATTGCAAGGCTAAGAGGTGTAACTGGAAGATTCACGCATCTAGGCTGCAGGATGGAAAAAACTTGGATGGTATGTACTATATTTCACAATGTTATGTCTTTTTTACTTTGTTTTACTTGGATTTATTTTGCATCCAGTACTAATCTTTTTTCTTTACTTTTCAGATTAAGAAGATGCCACACAAGCATAGATGTATAAGCACCAGTCAATTGGATAATAACTGCATGGCAACCAAATATTGGGTTAAAGACAGGGTCATCAACAAGTTGAGGACCCAACAATTGGTGCTGCAGCTTTGAAGAAGAGTTTGGAGGAGAAATATTGTATCAAGCTGTCATATTATGTTGTTTGGGATGGTAGGCAAGCTGCACTGGATGAGACTTTGGGTGGCTGAGAAGAAGAGCCCTGGAAGCATTGTAGAGGTGGCATATGACATTGTGAATGGGAAGCATAGGTTCAGCAAGATCTTTGTAGCATTGAAGGCTTGCGTTGACGGATTCTTGCAAGGGTGCAGACCTTATCTTGGGGTTGATTCAACCATGCTTACAGATAAGTATAGAGGACACCTGGCATCCGCAATTGGGATCGATGGGCACAATTGGATGTTCCCTGTTGCTTATGGTATATTTGACACCGAGACTAAAGAAAATTGGGGGTGGTTTATGGAATGTCTGCACAAGGCAATAAGCTCGCCTCAAGGACTGGTTATATCCACGGATGCAGGAAAGGGCATAGATTCTGCTGTTACAAAGGTGTTTAGTAATGGTGTTGAGCATAGAGAATGCATGAGGCATTTAGTGAAGAATTTTCAGAAGAGGTTTCATGAACAGGTTTTTGAGAGGAATATGTGGCCTGCTGCTAGAGCCTACAAAAGGGATGTCTACCAGAAGCATTACAATGCCATGAAGGAAGCCTGTCCTAGAGCCATGGAGTGGATTGAAAATGAGCACAAGCACCTGTGGGCAAGATCTAGTTTCTCTACTTTCAGCAAGTGTGGCTACGTTACAAACAATATTGCAGAGACCTTCAATAGCTGGATCAGGCATGAAAAGTCACTACCCGTGGTGGAGCTGATGGACAGAATAAGGCAGACGATCATGGAGAGGTTTTGTACAAGAGGTAGACTTGCTGAAAAGCTGAAAGGTAAGATTCTACCCCATGTCATGAAGCAGCTAGCAGAAAAAAGCAGGAATTTACACTACCAACTCCATAAAAGTCGACCTTTTATTGGAGAGGTTGGTGGTGTGAACAAGGACCTGTCCACTTGGAGACATACAGTGGATCTAAACACCAAAGGATGTACATGCAACCAATGGCAGCTAACAGGGCTGCCTTGTACGCATGCCATTTCTTTCATTGACTCTTTAAGAGAGATTGAATTAGACGATTTTGTACACTACTACTATTCTGTAGACATGTTCAAGAAAGCATATGCATCTTGGGTATGCCCTCTGCTTGACAAGAGTCAATGGGAGAAAGTGGACGTAGGCTTCAAGCTGTGGCCACCAATTCTAAAAAGAGCACCTGGTCGGCCAAGGACTAGAAGGATTTTTGGTGTTGAAGAAGGAGGATCGACCAAAAAGAGGCGCCAGTGCAAGAGGTGTCGAGGTTTTGGTCACCTACAAAAGACATGCAATGAACCTGTGTATGAAGAAGGGGCACCTCCACCAGCACCTCCAAAGCCTAAAAGAGTTAGAAAAAAGAAGACCAAGGCAATAGAAGTAATTGAAGCGGCAACTTCTATGTAAATTTCGACAACCTGTGTCAAATTAAGATTGCTATATTCTACACTTTGTTTCACACTAACTACTTTGTTTGTATTTTTAATCACTCAGGTTATCACCATCAAGGTCAACAATCGACCAAAGTTAGTCCAACATGAGCCCAGGGCCACTCACTAGGCAGAGAGCTCTTCTCCTTGGGCCAAACTCCCCTATTGCTACAGTTGGCCAGCTGCAGGTGAACAATAGCCCTGGTCCATTGACTAGAAAGAGGGCTCTACTCTTTGGCTCAAGCTCACCAATTGCTACATTAGAGACCACGCCAAACAAGAAGGCCAAAAACTAGTAGGAATGGTGTTCTGTTTCAATCTGAATTGTAATGTGCCTGGGAGCTATATGCATGTCATGTCTCTTTGAACTCAAATGTGTGTTGTCTGGTGCTATATGCCTAGCTGATCTGAAGCACTTATATACAGTGCTATATGTATGTTTCATTTTGAACAACAATCTATTTCGTATGGACCTCTGTATGTCAGTTTATCCATGTTATGTGTGCATGAGCCGTCCTATGTTGAAATATATGTCCAGTAATTTTCTTGTCAAGATAACATCTACAGTACACATGCCCAGAAAAAACGTGTCCACAATAATAATAATAATAATAATAATAATAATAATAATAATAATAATAACAGCAGATTACATAAATCATTCAGAAACTACCAAATGGCAGTCAAAAACAATACAAAACCGATTTCGTTTGCCAGATGCGCTACAAGGGCATTATAGTACTTCCACCCGATTCCTCTCCCATCTGCTGGCCGAAATTATTTTTTTAATAGGGGCGGTGTCCAACAGCAAATTTCCACATTTCCAGAGTGTCCGTCAGCAAAAACGACTTTATCCAAGTGTTCGCTGGCCAATTCCACAAAGTGGGCGTGTCCGTGAGCAAAATTGGCCAATGTACAATGATGCTGTGAGCTTGAGCATTGAGAGCAAATATGTTTGCACTACGGGAATTCCTGTTCTGAGAAGCAAAATCCATAATTCATCCAGAAGTCCATAATCCCCACCAAAATCGAGGTTTGTCGCCGCCTCAATTGAGCTTGTGAGGTCGACCTAGTGCTGCCCGAGCCTGGCGCGTCTCCGGCACACGACGCCCACCCCCCTTTGCCTGTCGCTTCCGGCTCCACGTCGTCCTTAACCTCCAGAAGTGCCTCTGCCATCGCTGGGAAATCCTCTTTGAGATGCCTCGGTGGAGGTGGCATGGATGTGGTCGGGTCATGTTCGGGGGCGGACAAACAAGATCTGTCTCCCGGCAGCTATGGCCACAGCGGTTGCACAACCTCGTGGACGTTGGTGTCGTGCCGTGCCAACTTCTTGACATGCTGGCACGGCTCCACGCCCGTCGTGCTCCTGTGCAGCGCAGGCTACCGTCCATGCGCCCATGCCACACGAGCTTTCCGGCATCGCGTGCTTGGACTGCCGACTCCTTGACGCCGCGCGGCTGCTCGAGCAGGGCACGTTCCACGCGCTGTCCATCTCCAATAACATCATCCAGCGCACGTTGCGGAGTTCATACCATAGCTCGAGTCCTTCGCGTAACAGATGCTTTAATTTGTCAAAATGAACATGCTGCCACGCATCTACTAATCATGAAAATTTTCAAAGTTTAGCTTGCAACGTGTCGTAATCCTAACTAGAGGATGAGTAGGAATCGTGAAAATTTCCATAATGGAGCCTAGTCTTCTAATCAAAGCCAATTTGCTTAATTTTCACAATTTATTAAATGAACCAAGTCACATGTGCACCTTGCCCGGCGAGATGAAGTAAAGCATCTGCTCTCAAGTTACGTGGCTACGGAGAAAGTGAAAGGTGATCAGAGTCAAATCTCACCACATCAAATACGAGATAATTTCACCCTAGTCAATACGACAAGCAACCAAACATAAGTTTGCTTTGACCAAAAGTTACTTGGTCATGGCAGAACTGAAAACAATTTTTTTTTCAAGATCGTGCTTGGCACGTTTTGTATTAAGACGAAGAGAGTTTTACAACGACCCCCACCATCCCAAGCTAACTTGAGTGGTGTCCAACAACAAGGGACAAGACATGAAGAACCACAACCGATACAAGCCAACTTATCATTCCGAAGCAACGTCCTAAGCTCGGAGAGCAACTAAAGCTTCTGAATGAGGAAATGTAGAACCCGACGCGAAGACAACAATCCCCACCGCTCGAACCTCCAAACACCCCGACAAGTATGAAGGCCTCCAAGACGACGCCTCCAAGGAGAATACGACGATTGATGCGCCGTCGCCGTCCATCCCGAGGGACCGGAAATGAGTTTTCACCCGAAGGACCTCCATGAGCAGCAAGAGCACCACGACAACGCCTCCAACGAGAAAATCGGCACTGAAAGTGTCGACGTTGCCGGCACCGGCAGATCCTGCTGGGCAAGGCTTTCACCCGATGCTTAGCACCCAACCTGTCCGCTCCCGCCGAAAGGGCCATGAGTGGCATCGCCACCGCAGCCACACCGCAGAGCCGCCCTCTCCTCCTCGGACGAATCCGGACCGGAGGAGTAGACGCCGACCAGCGGCAGCAAGCACTTGGCTTGCCGCCGACACCATCCCCGACCATCCACTTTGCCCCATCGCTGTCCAAAGCGCCGAAGACCACACCTCCGCCATGGATGACGTCGACGTTGCTGCCGCGCCCGCCATGGTAGCTTCCGTCGCCGCCACCGCAGCCGCACACCCCCCTCCATGGGAGCCGTTGCAGCCGCCGCGCGCAAGGCCTTCGCGCCCCCGTCAAAGGGGCTGCCGCCGCCACGCACATCGGGTCCGGAACCTCCACCGCGGAGGCCACCGACGCCGACACACGCCACACGCGGCACCACCATCAAGGATGCCGCCATATCCGCCCTTGTGCGACCTAGATCTGACCACCATGGCCGTGAATCCGCCGCCAAACGCCGGCGAGTTCACGCCTCCGCCATGGCTTCCACCGAGGTCCTGTGGAGGAGGAGAAGAGCCTCTCGGGGAAGAAACGCCTCGCCGCCACCGTCCTCGCGCCCGCCCGCTTTGGCGCCGCAGCACTCAGGCGGTGGCGTGGCCGGGGAGAGGATGAGGAGGCGTCGGCGGCGCTCGGCTAGGGTTCGCCCCCGAGTCGCCCAAGGGGAGCGACGCGAGGGGCGTTTCGCAGTTTTTCCCCTTGTTGTATCTACTGAAAACAATTTTTAGATAGAGGGGGTCAAACAATAGTTAGATTACTTAAAGGAGAAAAATATGATTTTAAAAGTAATTAGTTGTCACAGAGAGAGCTAAATATAATTTTAGGGACAATTAGATGTTATTAAAAGACCTAACATGATTTTTAAATACATTGGATATTAAAATATTGTGTATTGCGTCATAGTGGGGGGAGGGGGGGCATGGCCCCTATCAACATCCCCTCAGTACCGTCGTTGGCCTCCCAACCAAACAAGAAGCTACTTTTAATTATTGCATTGCTAAAGACCTGCTTTAATCTGGCATGTATTGCCGAGGCTAGAAGTAATCCAAGTAACTGAAAGGAAACCGCGTACCGATAGGCTTGTCAGTTCGGTCGTTGGCCACCCAACCAAACAAAATTTACTTTTGATTATTGCATTGCTAAAGTTATGCTTTAATATGGCCTCGATTCTACCCTGGCTACAACTAAGAGCAGGTATAATGGAGTGGATTGAGCGGGCGAAATCCGACGTGGGAGAGAGAGAGAAACGATGAGAGAGACAGGAGCGGGCGAGTTGCCAGGCGCCGGCAAAAAGCGGGCGCGGACGCGCTTGTGGGGCCGGCATCGTCGTTCTCTCGCCTCCCATTTGCTAGGCACGGCTTGTGAAACAAAAAAATCATAAAGAATTGGTAGGGCCCATCACCATAACTCCCGTCATTTGAACGAGCTGGCGTTTCTTTTCGCCAACAGCCGGCGTAGCATTATCCTTGCTCTAAAGCAAGTAACTGAAGGGAGAAGTCTACTCTATTTGTCGGCGCTTTCTCAAAACAAGCGCTTGCATCACAGTTAGGATGTTGGGAATTTGAGATGTGAATGCTCTTAATTACACCGATTGTACTCTGATTCATTGGTGTCTTCATTTCAGAATCAAAGGTTCCATAAAAGTGTGTTAGAGTGGCATTGCGGCGCTTATGTTGGCTTAGCTCCGGGAAGGGGTGCACGAACAGCATCACGGCCGCAAAGCGGCTTCGCGATTTACCATTTCTATCCAGAAACCGTTAACACGGGCTGAATGCGGCGTGAAGCCAGAGCAGGGCCCTGTCGAGCTGCCCATATCCTGCAGATATTGTTTTCTCGAACAATTCGAGTCCGAACAGGAATCCGAGCCGATCTTGTGACATCGCGTCCCGCTCTGCCATCTGCGCGGCAAGCACGTGCTTCGTGCAATCCACGCTACTACTGCATTGCCGGTTCCAACCGTGCATAAAAGGGCAGGACCACCCCCATGCCGAGGCCGTCCCTCATCATCCTTCCCTCCTCCTCCTTACGATCCAGCCAAGAAGTGGATCGATCGAGATGGATTACCCAGCCACCGCCGCCGCCGCAGAAGCGTCTCTGTCTTCCAAGAGGAAGAGCATCGCCGTCGGCAACGCCGAGGAATACGAGGAGACGTGCCGCCTCGGCCAGGGCAGCTACGGCGCCGACATGAAGGCGCGGCACCGCGCCACGGGCAAGACCGTCGCCATCAAGCGCATCACGGAGCCCGACGTCGCCGACCGCGAGGAGGAGCTGCGGCGGGAGGCGCGGTTTCTGGAGGAGTGCAGCGACATCCAGTTCGTCGTCGGCTTCCACGGCCTCGTCCGCGACCCGGCCAACGCCGCGGACCTCGGCCTCGTCATGGAGTTCGTCGGCCCCAGCGTCGCCGACTTCCTTCTTCGCCAGCGAGCGCGCGACAGCACGCCGCTCCCGGAGCCCAGCGTGCGCGCCGTGGTGCGGCAGCTGCTGACGACGGCACGGCATCCCACAAGATGGAGGAGCGCGGCATCGTGCACCGCGACATCAAGCCCGAGAACATCCTCGTCGACCAGGACCGAGGCGTCGTGAAGCTCTGCGACTTCGGGCTGGCCATGTCCCTGATCTCCGACGCGCCGCCGTACGAGCCGGCCGGCACGATGTGCTACAAGGCACCCGAGATGCTGCTGGACATGCCCGAGTACGACGCGCGCGTCGACGCCTGGTCCATCGGATGCGTCATGGCGACGATCGTCAGGGGCAGGCCGCTGTTCCAGGGTTGTTACGAGGAAGGGCAGCTCTGCGCCATCTTCGACGTGCTCGGCGTCACGGACGACGAGACGTGGCCCGGGTTCTCGGCCACGGATTTCGCCACCGAAGTGATGCCGGAGCTCGACATGCAGCGGTACAACGTGCTCCGCTGGAAGGCGACGCTGTCCGAGGAAGGGTTCCAGGTCCTGAGCGGGCTGCTCACTTGCAACCCGGACAAGCGGCTCACGGCGGCCGCGGCGCTCAAGCTTCCATGGTTCGCCAACGTTGACGTGCTGGAGTTGCCAAGGAAATAAGTGCCATCAACATTGCCCAGGGCCAAGAAGAGGAGGTTGCTGGTCGCTTCTCCGGAGTTCGCCAAGAGACTGAAGCTGCAGTGCGTGTGATTTGAGTTCGAGAGTTCTTTGGTTGTTGCAGAAGCATGTACAGATCATAGTGTTGTCCAAAACAACACTATGTTGTGATGTATGTATGTAATGTTGTGAATATTATATGACATATGACTAATTGGTTCCCTGAATGGGTCTTTCGAAAAAGGAAAATGGTTCCTTCAATGTTCGTACGACATAGTCTCTGACGTTGTGTTGCCAACAGCTCCATTTGCATCAGCCTAGAAACCAAAATCCAGAATTCGTCCGGTCTGAACACTATTTTCCTAGATGCAGCAGGAGTCCACTCGACTTGCATCAGCTCATCAGTTGAATACTGTATTTGTTTTCTTCCTCTTGAACTGTTTTGCAGTTCGTCAGTGTCTCTCCAGAGATCGTTTACTATCTCTTTTTTTTTTTTTTTGCTGGGGAGGTTTTTTTTTTTTTTTTTGCGAGGGAGATCGTTTACTGTCGTGCACTCATTCTTTTGGTTCAGACTTCAGAGTGCAAAAGTTTTGCTGTTTTCTGCATTTTGCGGGATAACAGGTTAATATTTCCAGAAACTCGTTTCATGACGTACGAATATACACACGTCGAGACGTATGTACGTGCAGTATGCACATTGCTGTCGAGCCCTGACGTGACCAATGCGGAGGTAAGACCGTAAGAGTGCTCCGTCCATGGCCGGGACCGGCCAGCTTGCCATCGGTCGGCAGTCATCCGGCCTGCAACATCAAGCTGAAACATTGTCACGTACACAGCTGATGGATACAGTGTTTGGGAGACTGTCGCATCGCATGACGTTCTGCAGGGCGTGTTCGTTTTGTTTAGCACTAAAGTTTAGGTCAAAATTTTTGCTATTTAAAAATATAAAATAAAATGTAATTACAAAACTTTCTGCAGAAACTTGGACTACTTTGCGAGACGAATCTAATGAGGGTAATTAAGCTATGTGAGAAGCCATGTTGAGATGTGCCAAGGCTTGATGATTGTGATGAGTAATTGACTTGGTGTTGAGTTGAAATGCGGATTTTGATATTGCTTTAGCTTGTTCGTTTTGGCAACTTTGAGTGTTGCTTTATAACTAAACATAGTTGGTGAAGGTGTTGGAGGAGAAAGAAATGCGTTTGCTTGTCTCATGATGTGTAGGTCAATGGAGTCAACTTGATGGTCAACGGCGGGAGGATCGGGACCAAGCGGGGACTTGGGGCCGGACGATCGAGAGGCCGGGTGAGGTCAAGGGTGATCCACACCGTACACGTGGAGAGGACGAGAAGCACGGACAGTTTCGCAGTTTGGCCTCAAAACCGTGGAGGTGATGAAGACGGCGTGTTGACCAGGGTCAAGGCGAACGGGAGGCCGGTGCAAGTGAAGGGTCCCGACGGGCTGGGACCGAGGAGACTTGACGGCGATGAGGTTCGCGGGACGAGGTGACACGCGTCGACATCGAGATGGTTTCCCGGTTTGGCCTCAAAACCGGTGGTGGACGGTTTCCCGGTTTGTCCTCAAAACCGGCAGTGGATGGTTTCCCGGTTTGGCCTCAAAACCGGTGGTGGATGGTTTCCCGGTTTGGCCTCAAAATCAGTGGTCGACGGTTTCCCGGTTTAGCCTCAAAACCGGTGGTGAGCGGTTTCCCGGTTTAGGCCTCAAAACCGGTGGTGGACGGTTTGTCGGTTTGGGCCTCAAAACGGACGGCGGACGGTTTTTCCGGTTTGGGCCTCAAAACTGGCGGCGGACGGTTTCCCGGTTTGGGCTTCAAAACCGGCGGTGGCGGATGGTGGTGCATGTGGCACCATCGCGAATGTAGCTTCGAGGTGAAGCTAAGTTGTGAAGGTCCCGACGGCGTTCGGGTGATGGAGAAAAAATTGGACGGAAACGCCCTTATGTATGTATGGGTGTGTTGTAGTGTGAGGGGCATTTTCGGAATATGAAAATGTCCAAGGGGATAAGGTGAGGGGGCTGGTTGGCTGCCCTCCCTTGAGCCTCTCACTTGTGTTTGTGAGGGAGGGCTTGAGAGAGGAGAGAAAGAGAGGGGAGAAGAGAGGAGATGGCTCTTTGATTGAGCTTTTTGTCATCCTTAGTTTGTGTGTGCTAGGGAGTGGCTTGACACATACATCTTTGAGCAATACCAAGTATCAATTCGTTCTCAAAGTGTTCTCCTCATCTTGAATCCCGAATTTGTTATTTTCCCCATTTTCGGAGCTATTTTTGGGTGATTTTCGATTCGCCTTGTATGATGCGTTTTGGGATGGATTTCTTAGGGGATCTTGGTGCTATGATGTGCTAGAACAATCCTTGGTAGGTCCTTGACCGAATCCATGGCACGAGCACCTTCGATTTGATGATTTGGTGAAGTTTCCTTCTCTAGTTCATTCAAACCCTACCTTTCATGGTAGAATCCAAAATCCGTATGGATTTCTTTGGGTTTTTGGTGTGACTCCTATTGGATGATGTTCCCCATCTCAAGACGAAGTTTTGGTTCAAATTTCGTGATTTTTGGAGGTCGTTTGGTCGGGTTTCGAGATTTTTCTTGAGCTTGCGCGCGAGCTGTCCTGACAGGGCCGGACTATCCGGCATAATACCGGAGTATCCGATGGCCGGAGTGTCCGACATGTTACCGGAGTGTCCGATGGGGAGGTTCTGATGTTGGTTCCAGATTCCGGAGTATCCGGCAACTTACCGGACTATCCGATAGGAGGTTTCTGTTATGATTTTTTTCAGATCATCTTTTTAAGTGTGTCTTTGTTTAATTTGCTTCCGTAAGTGTTTATATCTCTTCTACAATCATTCCTAGGGTCAACACATTACGTTTCATGTGTGTGTGTGATCTTTGTGGTTGTTCTTGAGGTGGGTTGTGACATAGGACAAGTTCTTTGCAAGAATTTTTATCGGCTCCCATTAACCCCCCCCCCCTCTGGTCGCCTTCTCGGTCCTTCAATTGGTATCAGAGCCGGTTTGATCACTTGTTGGCTTTTACCGGCCTTGTGATCCATAGGCGACATCTTGCGCTTGCTTGTTTGTGCTTCGGCTATTTGCTAACACTAACCGGTGCTTTGTCATGGTGCCAAGTGCATGTTCTCGTGTGTCTTTGTCCTCAGATGTTGAGATGTGTGGAATTGCTATTGAGGATGACACCAAGATGAGTCGAGTTTTGGATGCTTGCACGGATGATCTTGAGGAGAAGGAAGAGGTGTATCTCACAAAGGAGGAACTTAATGTGGTCGAGCTTTTCAAGCTTTCAAGTGGCAATGAGATGGCACATGAGGATCTTGTCTCCGAGCTTTTCAAGATGAGCCAAGGTAATCTCGTCATGGGCATTGTGGCTTTATTCACTACGGTTCATGCTTGTGATGCTAAAATTGTCGAACTCAAAAAGAATTTGAGAATTTCTATGCCTAGTGATGAGAGCTTGTTGTCTAGACTTGATAATGTGAATGCTTTGCCTTCTTGCAAGTCTAGTGCTTCTTTGCCTTGTGATGATTGTGTTGCCTTGCTCAAAAAGAACGATGAGTTGAATGCTTCGATGGCTTGCTTGAAATCTGAAAATGAGAAGTTGAAGCATAATTGTTCTTCATGTGAAAAACAATTGGGCAATGCTAGATATGTTATTGACATGTTGAATGAGAATGCTTCTTTGCCATGCATGTCTTGCAAGTCTTTGAGTGATGAGATAGAGTTGTTAAAGTCAAATGCTTTTATGCCTTGTGTTTCTTGTGATGCTTTGCACAAGAAAAATGATAAATTAAAATCCTCTATCATTCGGTTGAAAGCAAATGCCATTTTGCAATGTGGTACATGTACTATGTATGATGAAACATCAGAGTCAAATAATTCTAATTCTTGCACTTCTTGCTCAAGCATGCTTGTTGAAATTAAAGAACTAAAATTGACTCACTCCACTTGTCTAGAACAACTTGAAATTGCTAGGGCTACAATTTCCGAAATCAACTCTATGCATTCTAGCACTTGTTCCTCTACTTTGAATGATGATGCTTGCCTTAATTCTTGTGCTAATCATGATTCTTTGCATGATATGCATTTGAGTGATGCTCCTTCTATTCCTTGCACATCATGCCATGATTTGAGAAATGAGGTTAAGGCTTTGAAGCTAATGCGCGATGATATGAGCGCTAAGTTGATTGAGCACAATGATATGAGTGCTAGACTTGAGAAGGAGAATGATCTCTTGCGTACCACATATGCCGAGTGCATTGAGAAGGAGATCAAAATCTTAAGAGATACTCCATGTGGTACTTGTGAACGCCTCAAATCTCAAAATGAGGTTTTGCTCCAACTATGCAAGAGATTAGATGCTAAGCTTCTTGATTCACACAATTCTTCTCACTCCGATTTTGGTGTTCCCAAAACTTCTTCTTTGTCTTCGGAGTTGAGTTCTTCTCATGTTGAGCGTGAGTCTTCGGATGTTAGCACTTGTGCTATTGCTTTGGATGATTCTTCTTTGGCTAATATTCATGTTGTTGGCTTTTCCGGTGCTACCCAAAGGATTTCAAGTAGCAAAGGTGCTTCTTGCTCAAATGCATCTTCTCCTAAAGAAAAGCATCATTGCACGTTTTGCAAGAAAGATGGGCACATTGTCGAGTTTTGCTTTCGCCGTGTCAAATACGAGCGTCGTGTGCGTGCAAAAGCTTTTAGGAACACACATTGTTCTTTCCATAGCATGTGTGGACCTAATGTTGACTCCAAGTCAAGTGATGCTTCTAAATCTTCATGCAAGTCTCAAGGGACTTCTCACTTGAGCGAGAATGGTGCTCCTTCCTCTCAAACCGTCTCTCCAAATAAGCCATTGTACCATTGCTCCTATTGTGATAAGGATGGGCATCAAATTGACTTTTGCTTTAGGCATGCCAAACATATGCGCCGATCTTGTGCTTCAAGCTCTACGAGTATTCATAGCTTTTCTCATGGCATGAAAACTCATGAGCCTAGAACAAGACATCGCTTTATTGATGGATTCTTTGGCTCCTTTTCTTGTGGGTTAGAACGTGCCCGTGGACATGCTTCTAATGCTTCTTGTGTTGGTCCACGACATGGTTCTCATGATGCTTTCAATGGTTCTTCTCATGTTGTTCCCTTTAGAGGTTCTCGTTGTTTTGCTAGTGGTTACACTCGTTCTTCCTCTCGAGTTGCTATTTTGCGACATACTTCTAAGGATGTTTCAAAGTCTTATCATTTGAACCAAAGTTTGCATCATGCTAACCCTCATGATAAATTGAGTACATATATTGGTCATGTGTCCAAGTGTTGGATTCCCAAGTATTTGCTTACTAACCCTTCGGGATCCAAGACTCGGACATCTCTCTCTTCTCATGTGTAGGTTGGGGACGCGGGTTGGAGGACATGAGCTTGATTGGTCTCGGTCTTTGCATGACGTGATTGAGACATGGATGGTTCTCCATACCCTTATACATGGCCTCCAAGAGGCATGCGCTTCATTTTGGCGTCTTCACCTATTTTGTGAGCTTTCGTATACACTCATACCTTTTACATTCATGTACATTTATTTGTGGTGTGAGGTGTTTGTTCATATGCTCACTTGATCCTCTCGGCATATACTGTTTGTGTATATCATGTAACATGCTTTATTTCTCTCTTGCCCATTGACCGCTTTTATGTGTGTGCACTATTTAGTTAGCATGTGACTATCTTTGTTATATCCAACCATGCATGCTAGCTTTGTATTTGTTATTGGCTTTTGATCACATATTCATGCTTTAAATTCTCTCTTGTCCTAAATTGCTTCTTTTCATGTACACCATTGAGTAGCATGTTTCTATATTGTTTTTAACCTATCATGCTAGCTTTGTGATCGCTCTTCTAGTTATTGTCACCTTTTCATGTATCTTGTGTGACCCATAATGTATCCCCTCATGTTTTGCGATGATTTGCAAATTATGCTTATGTGCTTACCTTTCATTTAGAATATGCTCCTTATTGCTATATTTCTATACCCCTTCTTTGATTGTTTATTGATTGCCTTAACTAATGTCTCCTTGTCCTCATTTGAATTGGTTCTAGAGTTGTTTTATTGAGGGGGAGATTGGCTTGGTTTGAGGGGGAGTTATTATTTTCCTTGAGATTTGGAGCTTGTCTTTTGCTTTGGACTTTTGAGATATCTCTCTTGTAAAAATGTATCTCACTTTTGAGCATTACATCTCATCATGGTAACATATGCTTTGTAGATGGTCAGCTTCATCTCTTATGCCTCCTTGTATTTCTTGTTGCTATGGTTGAGTTTGAGCTAAGTTGTGTGAATGTAAGTAGCAAACTCTACAAACTTAGGCTTTTCTAGATGGCTTGGCATAATTTCATTTTGAGCAAGCATGCTAAACTCAAAGATGAAAATTGGCATTTTGTGAATCTTGTGATCTATGCATGCCAATGTCTTGCTCACCATGTGTATACTTGCTTATATCCTTGTCAAGACTTGTGTTAAGGCTAGCATAGAAAATGTCTTGGCTTTCGCAACTTGTGTTTGGGGGATGGAATGCTTTTGCAAATGTTTAGCTCATGATGGGACTTTGGGGGAACGAATGTTCCTTTTGCCAAAAGGCATACTCTTTTGCTCTTGTGCTTAAATTGCTAAAATCAATTTGATCTTTTGTTCTTAATGCTAAATCCAAAATGGTGCCTTGATGCCTCAGGGTGTTTGCCGTACCCAGTCGTGCGACCCTCCGCATGGATAAAAGGTTACTTGAGGATAAACATAACATAAGTAAATGCTTTTGTTCCTAAATCATTATCTCTTTTGTGTTTACTCACTTGATCAAATTGAGTCTTTGTTGCATATGTGAGCGTTTGTCAAAGCACATTTTTCCGAATGCTTGTTGCTTGACTTGAGATTGACACTAGCTAGTTTTCATGGATTCACTTAATGCTTGTTTTGCCTTGGCTAGCAGTAATTATACATGTGGTGGCAACTTTTATCATGATATAGCAAGTTTGAATCTATACTGATCAATTCAATCTTCTTGCTTAGCTTGTCTAGCTATTTGCCTTTGTGTCATACTCTCTATTACGGCCTTTGTGCGATTGTGTGCTCATGCTTTTACACCTCAAGGCTTGCTTGATTACTAGCAATGATAAATGCTCGTTGGTATAAGTGTTGAAGCTCCTTAAGTTTCCATCCTCATGCATTGATTTTTTGGCTCTCTTGTATTCTTGATGAGTTCATTGCCAAAGGGGGAGAGATTTCAAGGGTAGTAATGCACAATGTGAGAAATTGAGTAGCATATCCATTGCATGAGAGATACATTCATAACTCAAGGGGGAGCATCCATTCATAACTCAAGGGGGAGCATTCATTCATAACTTGGAGGGTAGTATTCATGTGTATTTGAGATTTTCTCAAGTCTCTTGTGTTCTTTGCGATGAAATGGTCATGATGAACAATTACTCTAGTTTATGGACCATGAGCCGCTTTCTTGCCAACTCTTGGCTTTTGCGATTTTCATTTATGCTAAGTGGCCAATTTCGACTCTTTATTGGTTTTCGGTCTAGTTAGGCTTCATTGAATTCGCATTTCAAATCTAAATTCTTGTGCATTTGGTGTTGTCAATGTAATCATCAAGGGGGAGATTGAGAAGCCATGTTGATATGTGCCATGGCTTGGCTTTGTGATGAGTAATTGACATTGGTTACTTCCTTGTTGAACTTAATTTTAGTATGCAAGGTTATAGGAATTGCACAAGATTTGGTTTTTGTCAAGATACTCATCAAAGGGGAGATTGAGAAGCCATGTTGAAATGTGTCATGGCTTGACTTTGTGATGAGTAATTGACATTGGTCTCTTCCTCATGGAACATAAAAAGCAATGTTTATTTATGAGGATTGTATGAGATTTTCTTTGTGTCAATATACTCATCAAGGGGGAGATTGAGAAGCCATGTTGAGATGTGCCAAGGCTTGATGATTGTGATGAGTAATTGACTTGGTGTTGAGTTGAAATGCGGATTTTGATATTGCTTTAGCTTGTTCGTTTTGGCAACTTTGAGTGTTGCTTTATAACTAAACATAGTTGGTGAAGGTGTTGGAGGAGAAAGAAATGCGTTTGCTTGTCTCATGATGTGTAGGTCAATGGAGTCAACTTGATGGTCAACGGCGGGAGGATCGGGACCAAGCGGGGACTTGGGGCCGGACGATCGAGAGGCCGGGTGAGGTCAAGGGTGATCCACACCGTACACGTGGAGAGGACGAGAAGCACGGACAGTTTCGCAGTTTGGCCTCAAAACCGTGGAGGTGATGAAGACGGCGTGTTGACCAGGGTCAAGGCGAACGGGAGGCCGGTGCAAGTGAAGGGTCCCGACGGGCTGGGACCGAGGAGACTTGACGGCGATGAGGTTCGCGGGACGAGGTGACACGCGTCGACATCGAGATGGTTTCCCGGTTTGGCCTCAAAACCGGTGGTGGACGGTTTCCCGGTTTGTCCTCAAAACCGGCAGTGGATGGTTTCCCGGTTTGGCCTCAAAACCGGTGGTGGATGGTTTCCCGGTTTGGCCTCAAAATCAGTGGTCGACGGTTTCCCGGTTTAGCCTCAAAACCGGTGGTGAGCGGTTTCCCGGTTTAGGCCTCAAAACCGGTGGTGGACGGTTTGTCGGTTTGGGCCTCAAAACGGACGGCGGACGGTTTTCCGGTTTGGGCCTCAAAACTGGCGGCGGACGGTTTCCCGGTTTGGGCTTCAAAACCGGCGGTGGCGGATGGTGGTGCATGTGGCACCATCGCGAATGTAGCTTCGAGGTGAAGCTAAGTTGTGAAGGTCCCGACGGCGTTCGGGTGATGGAGAAAAAATTGGACGGAAACGCCCTTATGTATGTATGGGTGTGTTGTAGTGTGAGGGGCATTTTCGGAATATGAAAATGTCCAAGGGGATAAGGTGAGGGGGCTGGTTGGCTGCCCTCCCTTGAGCCTCTCACTTGTGTTTGTGAGGGAGGGCTTGAGAGAGGAGAGAAAGAGAGGGGAGAAGAGAGGAGATGGCTCTTTGATTGAGCTTTTTGTCATCCTTAGTTTGTGTGTGCTAGGGAGTGGCTTGACACATACATCTTTGAGCAATACCAAGTATCAATTCGTTCTCAAAGTGTTCTCCTCATCTTGAATCCCGAATTTGTTATTTTCCCCATTTTCGGAGCTATTTTTGGGTGATTTTCGATTCGCCTTGTATGATGCGTTTTGGGATGGATTTCTTAGGGGATCTTGGTGCTATGATGTGCTAGAACAATCCTTGGTAGGTCCTTGACCGAATCCATGGCACGAGCACCTTCGATTTGATGATTTGGTGAAGTTTCCTTCTCTAGTTCATTCAAACCCTACCTTTCATGGTAGAATCCAAAATCCGTATGGATTTCTTTGGGTTTTTGGTGTGACTCCTATTGGATGATGTTCCCCATCTCAAGACGAAGTTTTGGTTCAAATTTCGTGATTTTTGGAGGTCGTTTGGTCGGGTTTCGAGATTTTTCTTGAGCTTGCGCGCGAGCTGTCCTGACAGGGCCGGACTATCCGGCATAATACCGGAGTATCCGATGGCCGGAGTGTCCGACATGTTACCGGAGTGTCCGATGGGGAGGTTCTGATGTTGGTTCCAGATTCCGGAGTATCCGGCAACTTACCGGACTATCCGATAGGAGGTTTCTGTTATGATTTTTTTCAGATCATCTTTTTAAGTGTGTCTTTGTTTAATTTGCTTCCGTAAGTGTTTATATCTCTTCTACAATCATTCCTAGGGTCAACACATTACGTTTCATGTGTGTGTGTGATCTTTGTGGTTGTTCTTGAGGTGGGTTGTGACATAGGACAAGTTCTTTGCAAGAATTTTTATCGGCTCCCATTAACCCCCCCCCCCTCTGGTCGCCTTCTCGGTCCTTCACTATGATTAGACGATGGTTACTGTAGCATCACTGTAGCAAAACATAGCTTAATTAGGCTCGTTAGATTCGTCTCGTAAATTAGCACCCATCTGTAAAAAGGTTTTGTAATTAAACTTTATTTAATACCCTTAAATAACAAGATTCTCTGGACTAAACTTTAGGACTAAAGGAAACGAACAGGGCCTGTCCACTTGTACTCCCTCCGATTGTCGCTGTTGACTTTTAGATGTTATATTTGACCATTTGTCTTATTCAAATTATTCATGTAAATATCAAAACAAATATGTCATGATTTAAACATATTCAATGATAAAACAAGTTATAAAAAATAAATAGTATTTGCATAAAATTTTTGAATAAGACGAACGGTCAAACGTGACGTCTAAAAGTAAAAAATGACACTCTTTTGGGGACAGAGGGAGTACATGTTTTAGACTATTAGTACTGTACTATTGCTTGCTACTCCTACTGAACTAAAATTTTATGTGCTCTAGTACTGCTGCTTGGTACAGCACCCTGACTCGTGTGCTCTGAAATTAGTTTTGTTTCAGGACTGCTGTGCAGCTGAATTTAGTTTTGTTTCAGGTTTTGCCCATGAATGCGCAAATGTATAATGATACTGTCAGCTTGAGTGCTGAGAGCAAATCGGTTTGCATTATTGGAATTCCTGTTCTCATAAGCAAAGTCCCCAATTAATCCAAAATCTATAATGCCAACCGAAATCGAGGTTTGTCGCCGCCTCAATGGAGCCTGTGCAATCGTCGTGATACTGGCGTAGCTTGCGCGTCTCCGGCACACGACGCCCACCCCTTTGCCTATCGCCTCCAGCTCCACGTCATCCTTAACCTACACTAGTGCCTCCGCCATCGCCGGGAAATCCTCTTTGAGACGCCTCGGTGGATGCAGAGCAGGTGATGTGGGCTCGGGGAACATGGATGCAGAGCAGGTGATGTCTCCCAGCAGCCATAGTCAAAATAATGTCTGCCGCCCTGAGCTTGGTCACGAGCTTGTCCTCGTTGCGGAGCTTGAGTGGGTCGCATCGGTTGCACGACCTCTTGGCTCTTGGACGCTGGTGTTGTGCCGTGCCAACTCCTTGACACGCTGGCACGGCTCTACGCGCGTCGTGCGCCGGCGGCACAGGCCACAGGATCTCTCCAGCATCGCGAGCTTGGACAGCCGTCCTTGACGTCGCGCGGCTACTCGAGCTTGGCACGTTCCACACGCTTTTCATCTATGATGACATCATCCAGCGCGCGTTGCAGTGTTCATCAGTTGCTACCATAGCTCGAGTCCTTTGCGCAACATATGCTTGTCGAAATGCCACATGTTGCCACGCATCTACTAATCACAAAAATTATCATAGTTTAGCTTGTAATTGTAACTAGAGGATGAGTAGGACTCATGTAAATTTCCATAATGGGTCCTTCTCTTCTAATCAAAGCTAATTTGCTTAATTTTCGCAATTTCTCAAACGAACCTAAGTCACATGTGCACCTCACTCACGTGACGAGACGAAGTAAGCACGTGCTCTCCAATAAGTTACGTGGTCCTGATGTAAGGCATACCGGAGTACATTGAACGATAGTCCGGTCGGTGCAAAGGTTCAATAGCGTTACAAGGCACCAACGGTGCATATTTCATGACATTATTAAATCATCTATAGTAAAACTTTCCTCAGGACTTGGCATCTCATATCCTACTCGTTCTCTCAACTCATCGATCACTGATGGGAAACACAGTGCCAGCTGCCGGAACCCCTCGCTTAGCACGACTGTCCACACGTCTTCCTGAGCCAACAAGAAGTCAATGCACTTATCTTTCAGCTCCGGGCAGTTATGCGCTTCAGCACAACATATCGTGGCAGCAACCGTCTCCGGCGACACAAGCTCCCACAGCTTCTGGGCGCACGTATGTTTCAGCCCGTCCATGTGGAACGTATCTGCCGCTGCTAGCAAACGCTGGAGCAGCTCGGTGCTCAGCTCGACGTCTCTGGGCAACATGTCGGTGTACATGAACCGCAACACGACCCTGAAAGTCTCTGGCTCAATGCCGTCGATGGTGCCGTCCATCTTGTTAGCATCTGCGTCGCTGAACTGCGATTTGAAAAACGGCGAGTACGGCTTGGTGCGCGAAGAAGGTCTCGCCGCCGACCAAGAAGGAAACGTCTCCATCGTCACCGACAGGCTGTGGCGTGCATCTGATATCATTGTTGGCGTCGACGCCTCCGCCAGCAGCGAGGTTCGTAGATTCGGTGTCGTCGAGCTTCAACTCGGCGAAAGCTGACTCCAGCATGTTGCAAACTTGGACTCGGCGTGATCTGGGCACAGGTAGCGTGGATTCGATCATAAGCATGAGATTAGATGAACACAGATACGAATTGTACACAACTCGGCTTTCTTCTTTTCTTTCTGAAGACAACTCGGACACGTCTGGAGGGCAACATGGACACGGACTCCGCCGGGGCGCCGCTGCCCGGCGTACAGACATCGTCCGCTTCGTTCACAAGATCCTTCCCTGCAACAAGCGCACCAGCACTACGCAGTGTCGCGCCGCGCCGGCCACCAGACCTCCGGGGCGCGCGGTCTCCTGTATTGCCCTTTGTTCCCGGTGGTAGTGCACGCCGCGCCAGCCAGGCTGCCAGGGAGACTTCGACAACACGCAGCGCACGCATGATCCCAGAGGAGGCTTCGAAGATCAACGCTGCAGGAAGGCGTGATACTAGTCCATGATCACTGATAGCGACTTGTACACTGAATTTGAGAATTTCTCCAAGCGGCTTGTGTTACACACTGATCATCTAGTGGAACCTTTACACACTAGCTGTATCGATCCGTCAATATGAATCAGCAAAAAAATGCCAATATTCCCCCAAGGAAAAAAAAACTTCTTGCCTCAAAGCAAGTGCACAATTCCATTTCAGATACCAAAAATTACAACAGGAGGCATACCGAGTTCTGCTTGAATAGTTCAGAAAGCATTCACAACAATGAGTTTAAACTACATAATGCGTGCATTGTATACTAGTACCATAGCAGAAATAGGCAACCAAAACAATGCACATACCCTCATTTGAACATCATTCATATCAAAGCTACGCTATCACTGAACTATCTGTTGTCCCTATATATTTAGTGATGTATCATCGCCTCCTTCCCAGCTCCTCAATAAGATGAGGGTACTGCTGAAAGAACCGAGTAAAATCAGGCGTTACGATGACAGACCAGGGAACATCTCTCCTCGCCATAAAGTCCAGGCACTTTTCCTTCAGCTCCAGGCAGCTATACCTATCTGACAACACTAGAATGCTTGGAACTATATTCACTGTCGCGATGTCCCACAGCTTCTTGGCACAACAAAGTTTCAGCCTGTCCAATGCATATAGGTCAGCTGCAACCAGCAAAGACGAAACTGTCTTGATCGGTGAATCACCAAATTCATCATCTCCAGGAAATGCATCAGTGTAAATGAACTTAAGCATCATTTTGAATATTGCGGGATAGATTTGAATGGTAATGGACGGCATTGTAGCCTCTGCCATGGATCCCAGCAGCTGAGCTCTGAACACTGGCGAGCGGGCAGCCAGCACAGCTCTATGTGCATGGAATGTCGCGTCAGCGACGATGAATGAGACATCGGTACCTGTATTGCTCTCCAGCAGCATGCCAAGTTGTTTTCCAAGGTCTGAAGGTGGCACGTGGATTGAGTTGTCACTTACAATCGTGATGGCACACATAAACCTGAATCGGCCCTGGGTTAAATGGTTGTTTTCCAAATCCGTCACTGTAATGAACCGAGGAAAACCACACTCGTGCTTATGGGACAGAACAATGCCAGACTTTGGACCAGAAAATTTCTGGCCATCCTTATCCATCAATGCCACCTCAAAAAAGGCAGTGACACTTGACTTGCTGAGTAGCTCCACATAGATAGATATATATGATCCATTGTCAGAGACAACACGTCCACGCGGGTACAGCATTAGCTTCCACAAGTGCCCACCCGCAGAGAAGGCAACGGAGTCTATGGATGTGCCAATGGCGAGCTTGTTGGCTTTCTCATAGTCTACATCAAACTGATAGTACGCCGAGTCCACAGTCCGACCTACCAGCGCCACTGAAAAATAAAATAACACTCAATTTGCTGAGAAATTATCACAAACCACTAACAATTTCTAAAATTCCTAATGAATAAATATACATTTCATAAACTTGGCACCAACTCGGGGGTCGAAAACAAATACGTGAACTAAAGTAATTGAGGATCATGAGAAGCACTTACTGTCACTAGGCCGAAGGCGGTGGGGCTGTTGGTAGTGACCAGGGTTTAAGCGCCGCTGACGCAGATCAGGAAGAATACGAGGGAATTTCAGACCCAACTGCACGTAACCCTCAGAAAAAAAGAACTCATCATTAGCCTCTGCTGCAATAAAGTCAAGACATTTGTTCTTCAATTCTGGGCAAGTATACATTTCTGCAGCATTGAAGATTGTGGCCACTGTATCCAATGTCACGTCATCCAACAACTTTCGTGCGCACAAAAGCTTCAATCGGTGCAACGCATAACGATCAGCTGCAGCAAGCAAATTCTGAAACAGAGTGGCTGGAAATTTGCAATGCTCATCATCTTCAACCCCGTTATGGACCTTCAGCAGACAAGCCCACAAAACAAACTGGGCCTTCCCATGACTATTGTTCTCTCCCGAATTTCGTTGCGTTTTTTGTTCGGATTTTTTTTTTTCATTACTCCGAAGTCACGCACGTCTTCACAAAACAAATTCGCACGCACGCAGGTCAACCAATCTCAGGCAGGCAGCAGTTCCAAAAAAAAAAAAAAAAAACTCAGGCAGGCAGAGGGGGAAAAACACGCACAAAAATAACGGGAGACACGTCTGTGTGATAAACAAAAACCGGCAATACCACCCGCTGGCCGGCACACATCGGCTCCGGCCTCCTTCTTGAGGCTGAAATTTTGCATTGGACCGCGTTATAGCGCGTTGGTACGCGCGTTAGGGAACCGCGCGTACCCTTTCTTCGCCCGCCACGTGTCCGACCGGCGGTCGGAACGCCGCGGTCGGAACGCCGCCCACCTCCTCACCTTCTTCCTCGCCCTCCGGCCCCGCCCACCGCCAGCCAGCCGCCCGCCACCCACCGCCATGCCAACCGCCCTCCCCCAACCCTTCCTTCTAAGCTCGTCAGAAATGAAGGTCCTCGTCGCCGGCGTCGCCCCCGCAACCCAAACCCCTAACCCCGCCGGCGCTAATCCGCCACCCGCGACGCGGCGACGCCCTCGCCGCCGCGTCGCACCGCCCGCCCACACCCCGTGCTCCGCCGCCACCTCAACGCCGAGCTCCGCCGCCCGCCCTAATCCGCCACCGGCGACGCGGCGGCGCCCTCGCCGCCGCATCGCGCCGCCCGCCATCACCCCACGCTCTGCCGTCACCTCGACGTCGAGCTCCGCCGCCCTCCCTAATCAGCCACCGGCGACGCGGCGGCGCACTCGCCGCCGCATCGCGCCGCCCGCCATCACCCCGCGCTCCGCCGCCACCTCGACGCCGAGCTCCGCCGCCCGCCCTAATCCGCCACCGTCGACGCGGCGGCGCCCTCGCCGCCGCGTCGCGCCGCCCACCATCACCTGCGCTCCGCCACCAGCGCGCGTGGGCCGGGCCGCACACGGACGCGCGTCAAGATCTGAGCGCGTCCGGCCGCGCAATAGAGTTTCCGAACATAATGACTGCGAATGGGCTGCAGCTTAAGAAGCTTACATGGGCTCCATCTGGGACAATGGGCGGCAGCATGAACAAGCTTAGATGGACATGTAAGTTGGGCTGGACCTAGATGTAAATGGTTGTGACCTGTGAATATATTTAGCCCGGGTCTGACGGGTAGTGAGTTCGGGTTCAGCTAAACCGCCTCCGAACCCGGCCTAGCCTTTTTTTTTCTGTTAGTAGACCTATGGATACAAGTTTTTCCTCAAATCCTCCTCCTAATAGGAGAAAAATCCGTCAGGTTGCGGGTAATGGGCACCCATTGCCATCCCTAATCGTGTGTTACTCGCGTTCGAAGAAAGAAGATGCACATGAGACGTTGTGGGCTGGCTGCGCCTAGCGGGCACACGTACATTGAGCCTATCAAATATTCTTCTGTTTTCTTTTCTTTTTCTTTTAAATTTATTACTATGATATTTATATTTTGCAATGACAAACTGACAATTGTAAATAGTTTATACTAAGGGTACATGAGTAATTTTTATCCTCCTCCTCTCTTTGTTGAAACAGAAACTACAACTAGCCAAACAATTTCTGAACTGATTCTGTTTCTGGTGAGAATCGTTTTGGTTTGAAACTGAAATATTTCTAATTCTCGAAGAATCTGAAACCGTACCAAACGCAAAAGCATGTCTTTAGCAATGCCATAATCAAAAGTAACATCTTGTTTGGTTGGGAGTCATTGGAACTGAGGGAGAAACTGGTAAAGATACCCCTTAAGTTCAGTGGCGGAGCCACATGCATGGGTATTCCCAGGAATACCCTACTTTTTTTTGCAAAAAGTCAAGTATACATAGTTTTTGTGCACATAGAGTTATATTGGGCAAAAAACTTGTGTATTTGAGTTGTAATCCAAGGAATCTGGCTCATATCCAGCCCGTCCTCCCACCAGGCCGCTCACTACATCTGCCCACAGTCCGCCCATCGCTCTTCTGCTCGGCTGCCCCCGGCCCCCGCACTGCCGCACCACCGATTCGCAGGCTCGCAGCGCTCTCGTCTCTCGAGTCTCGACGCATCCTTTTCGAATTTTGATTTCTTATAGTTGTACAGGCTGTAGCATACGTACTTGTAGAGCCATCTGAAATGAAGAAGGATAAATCAATTGATTTGAACTCTTTGTGGGAAAGAGCTGCAAAAGCACGAAGAGTATAATCCACATCAACGTCTGTTCAGAATCCAAGTTCTCCTGATGGTCCAGCAACTATTGAGAGTCAAGTTCATAATCAGATTATTCCTTTAATGAGTCTGAGGTTGCAACTAATTAGATAGCAAGAGAGGTGATGCCAGTAGAAATTGAACCGTATATTGGTAGTAGAAAGTACCAGGCCCGTCTTCAGAGCCTTCCTCTTGGTCTTCTATTAGAGATGGTGAGGAATCAAGGTATGAATCAAGGGATGAAGCGATGTATGACATTGACTTGCTGTCTCATGATCCTGGAAAGAGGGTTTCCATCAAAGGATATGATATCAATGGAAGAAATTACTGATAAGAGGATAGTACATAGCAATGGGGCCAAGTCAACCTAGGGGGCACTTTTTTTTTTGGCTTCAACTATGGGGAATACCCAACTTGAAAATCCTAGCTCCGCCACTGCTTAAGTTACTTGGCTTAGTTGTAGCCTGGGTAGAATCTAGGCAAATTTAAAGCATGTCTTTAACATCTTGTTTGTTTGAGTGGCCAATGACGGATCTAAGAGGGGTGCTAGCGGGGGCCCATGCCCCCCTTTACACTCTTATGTGCTACACAATATTTAACATCCAATCATTTCTGAAAATTATATTTACCTCATTTAGTGACTCTTAAATGCTCCTAAAAATTATATTTAGCTCTTTAGTGACAACTAATTACCTTCAAGTTCAACAATATACTTTTCTCCTTTAATTAATTTAACTATTGTTTGACAACCCCCCCCCCCCCCCCCCACCCCAACGTAAAACATTGTTTCCAGTTCTCCCAGTGGTGACCAAGGAACTTTTGGTCAGAACAAAGTTTATGTTTGGTTGACAATAGTGTCTTGCATTTGATGTGGTGAGATTTGACTCTGATCACCTCTCTCTTTATACGGTAGCCACGTAACTTATCGGAGATCACATGGTGCCTTCATCTCGCCTGGCGGCCAAGGTGCACATGTGACTTAGGTTAGTTTAATAAATTTTGAAAATTAAGAAAATTAGCTTTGATTAAAAGAGAAGGATCCCTTATGGAAAATTTCATAATAATTTTCATAATTAGTAGATGCGTGGCAACATGTGGCATTTCGACAAGCATCCGTTGCGCAAAGGACGTTATGATAGCAACTCTGCAACGCGTGCTGGATGATGTCATCAGAGATGGGGAGCGTGTGGAACGTGCTAAGCTCGAGCAGCCGCGCGGCGTCAAGGACGGCAGTCCAAGCTCGCGATGCTGGAGCGCTCATGTGGCACAACCTGTGGGACACAACGCTCTTGATTCAGGGACTTATCTAAGCCTTCCATCCAATATATGTGTGATGTATATTTAATGTACTAATAGTAGTATTAATGATGCATCATATCTACATTACATATATGCTAGATGAATGATCCAGATAGAATCCACGTTTTAGGTGGACTTTATAATCTAATTAGCCCAGCCAGAGGCCTGTGCCGGCGCACGACGCGCGTGAAGCCGTTCCAGCCTATCAAGAAAAAGGAGTTGGCACGGCACGACACCAACATCCACGAGGTCGTGCAACCGCTGCAACCCGCTCAAGCTCCGCAACGAGGACAAGCTCGTGACCAAGCGCAGGGCTGCAGTCATCATTTTGACTATGGCTGCCGGGGGAGACATCACCTGCTCTGCATCCATCTTCACCGAGCCCACATCACCTGCTCTGCATCCACCGAGGCGTGTCCAAGAGGATTTCCTGGCGATGGCGGAGGCACTAGTGTAGGTTAAGGACGACGTGGAGCCGGAGGCGATAGGCAAAGGGGTGGGCGTCGTGTGCCAGAAACGCACCATGCTCCGGCCATGTACAAGTGGACGTAGTGGTAATCAACTCTATCTCAGCAGAACGTGATACGTCAGGCTCCCCAACACTGTATCCATCAGCTGGGAGCATGTGGACGTGACAATGTTTCAGCTTGATCTTGCAGGCTGGATGACTGCCGATCGATGGCGAGTTGGCCGGTCCCTGCCATGGACGGAGCACTCTTACGGTCTTACCTCCGCATTGATCACGTCAGGGCTCGACAGTAACGTGCGCACTGCACGTACATACGTCTTGACGTGTGTATATTCGTACGTCATGAAACGAGTTTCTAAGAAATATTAACCTAATATCCCGCAAAATGCAGAAAACAGCAAAACTTTAGTAAGAAGTGGTTAACTGAACTGAATCGTCCACTCTGAAGTCTGAAACAAAGTATGAGTGCACGACAGTAAACGATCTCTGGAGAGACACTGACGAACCGCAAACAGTTCATGAGGAAGAAAACAAATATAGTAATCAACTGATGAGCTGATGCAAGTTGAGTGGACCCCTGTTGAATCTAGCAAATAGTGTTCGGACCGGAAGAATTCTAGATTTTGGTTTCTGTTCAAATGGATCCGTTCGCAACACTCGCAGAAGCTGTAGCCTGCAGCATCTGCCTCCACCTTCCCTAATATTTGCGCATAACGAAATTCAGAGATGCTCCGTCAGAGATTATGTTGTAGGAACATTCAGGGAACCAATTGATGTCATACTATTCACATCGTTACATTACATCAGTCATTACAAAATCTGTTTGGAAACAGATTGATCTACAGATGCATCTTGCGACCAAGAAATAAATCTCGAACTCAGAATCACACGCACTGCAGCTCCAGTCTCTTGGCGAACTCCGGAGAAGCGACCAGCAACCTCCTCTTCTTGGCCCTGGGCAATGCTGATGGCACTTCTTTCCTTGGCAGTTCCAGAACGTCGACGTTGGCGAACCATGGCAACTTGAGCGCCGCGGCCGCCGTGAGCCTCTTGTCAGGGTTGCAGGTGAGGAGGCCGCTCAGGACCTCGAACCCTTCCTCGGACAGCGTCGCCTCGGGGAAGAACTCGCGGAGCACGTTGTACCGCTGCATGTCCAGCTCCGGCACCACCTCGGTGGCGAAATCCGTGGACGAGAACTCCGGCCATGTCTCGTCGTCCGGCACGCCGAGCACGTCGAAGATGGCGCAGAGCTGCCCTTCCTCGTAGCACCCCTGGAACAGCGGCCGCCCCCTAATGATGGTCGCCATGACGCAGCCGATGGACCACGCGTCGACCCGCGCGTCGTACTCGGGTGTCAGGGCCCAAACCAGTTGGTCATAAGAGTTGTGGGCTGTTCGAGCAGGCTTGCCCAGGCCCAAGCAAGGAGCAGTGGACTACAAGAGGCAGCGAGCAACACACACACGGGCATCAATCAATTATACAGAAAATAGCTACGGCTCCTGTTCATCTTCTTCCCCAAGCCTCCTCTCCTCTAGGTCTACAATCCCTTGCTGTACTTCCTCTTAATCCCCTTGCTTGCTGAGTTCTGATCGACCTCCCTCTCCCCGAGGTCGTGTAATCCCTGAGTTGTACCCAAAGCCACCAATTCGTGTGAGATTCATAGTTGCAGCCATGGAGGTTGTTAACAATATGGTATCAGAGACACCGGTCCTTGAGGGCGCCGCGCTTGAGGAGCTCAAGGCCCTCCTTGACTTGCAGACGAAGATGTTCATTGAAGCCATAGACAAACTCTTTGACGAGCAGGACGCCAAGTGGGATGCACGGGTTGCCCAATCCGGCGCCCGTACAAGCGGGGGCTCGGGCGTCCTCGACGCTGCGGTGTCTCAGGAGGTCACCCCTGACCTCGACCTCGCCGCTGATGCGACCTCGACCACCGACGCCGAGCCTAGCGACATCAACACTGGAGCGCTCGCCAAGTGTTCGACGAAATTCCCCAACCTCGTCGTCGACGCCTCCATGCCCGTTCCAGTGTGCACCGTCACCGAGGAGGTCATCCCCAACTCCGACCATGTTGCTGGTGCGACCTCGGCAATCTACGTCGAGCCCTGCGACGGCGACATCGGCACGTTCACCAAGTGCTCGACGAAATGTCCGAGCCACGGCATCTGCTGTGATGTATGCCGCTACCGAGGAACCCTTCGTGGACCTTGTCCTTGCCGCTGCTACGTCCAACATCAACTCGGGCATCGGCGTCGCCCTCTCCGACGAACCGGACGTCGCCACCACCATGTCCGGCCACAATTACACGGCAACCTTCGACAGTGCGAGCAGCAAAGTCGACGTCCTCATGCCCGCCAACTGTTTGACTAAACGCTCAGGCTGTGATGTTGATGCCGTACTTGCACCCGATCTGGCGGCCACCAACTGCTTGACGAAACATGGTGAGGAAAGCATGGTGTACCTGTATCCCTTGTACCTGAAAAGACTTGAGCATCAACCATGGTCACCACCTCTGCTACTCGAGACCACCCAGGACAGTCCGGTTCTACAGGCAGTGCTGTGCCCTTCCTACTACTGTGAAGACAAAGGGCAACACAGTTGGCCAACACTTTCAGCATGTTTGATGACAGGTGATATTGCTAAGCTTCGCCCAATACCCTGGCCATCTTTCATCTCAAGCGTTGATTGTTCTACGAGTTGGAGTTGCAGTTTTGTTTGGAAACCCCCATGGCCACTTCAATTTCGTCAGAACATCAGGTCTGTACCACCTACTATACTTCACGAGCTTCTGAAATGCAGAAGAGTGTCATCAGTGTGTGGGGGATGTGCTGAAGTGGAACTAACATCCGGTGACAAATGGGAACTACATCTGGTTGCTGAGCTGATTTTTGGAGCTGATGAAATATACATTCAGAGCAGCAGAGGCGTGGTGGTGATGTTGAGTGGTCTGAGATGGTTACTTGAGCACAGTATTGATCTATTCAAAAAAATGGTTGAGCTGATTCTATGGTCATTAGCAACTCTGATGCATGTTCTGGGAATTGGATTTCAATTGAGGCCTATGCCTTGGCCTTACTTTATCTGTGGGCAGAGCCTTGGTGTGTTCATGCTCAAGTCTGAAAGCCCAAGTGGCCTCCTCACAACTGAAGCTGGTATTTGTGTGGTCATATCAGTGCTAACAACCTGGGCAAGAACTAAAGGAACATCTTCCAGTTCACATGGTGCATGGGAGTTGTTTTTCAGCACAACCACAAGCTACTCAGAAAAACTATCCTTCCTGTCGCACAATTCAGCTAGCTGCTTTGGTATTGGTAATTATGTGGGAAACATCGTCTTTTTCAGTTATGATGATGCAAAGACGGAGGGGAAGCAACCTGTGAAGATCTGTTGCAAATGCATTCAAAAGCAGTTGTCATCTGTTGATATGCACATCATTCTTTGGTTGTGTGCACTTCTTACCGAAATTCATTCCACATCAACAAGCAGCTTATTTTCTCGGATGTTCTTATGTCACTGCAAACCTCTACAGAGCTTTGTTGGCACAATGATATTGACTGAAGTTCTGCAAATGGAAAATAGGAAAGTTGGGGATGTTAGACACAGTAAGCAAGAGGGCCAAGACACTTCTCTTTCCTTCACGTGGAAGCATGGAAATTCTTTCAGCCAAGGTTGCAGGTTATACAGCTACAATGGAATTGTGGTGCCATGGCTACACAGATGCTCTATGATCCGGAGGGAACTGCTCAACGTCCGCTTGAGGGCAAGCTGGACGTTAAGAAGGGGGGAATGTCAGGGCCCAAACCAGTTGGTCATAAGAGTTGTGGGCTGTTCGAGCAGGCTTGCCCAGGCCCAAGCAAGGAGCAGTGGACTACAAGAGGCAGCGAGCAACACACACACGGGCATCAATCAATTATACAGAAAATAGCTACGGCTCCTGTTCATCTTCTTCCCCAAGCCTCCTCTCCTCTAGGTCTACAATCCCTTGCTGTACTTCCTCTTAATCCCCTTGCTTGCTGAGTTCTGATCGACCTCCCTCTCCCCGAGGTCGTGTAATCCCTGAGTTGTACCCAAAGCCACCAATTCGTGTGAGATTCATAGTTGCAGCCATGGAGGTTGTTAACATCGGGCATGTCCAGCAGCATCTCGGGGGCCTTGTAACACATCGTGCCGGCCGGCTCGTACGGCGGCGCGTCGGAGAGGGACATGGCGAGCCCGAAGTCGCATATCTTGACGACGCCCTGGTCCTGGTCGACGAGGATGTTCTCGGGCTTGATGTCGCGGTGGACGATGCCGCGCTCCTGCATCTTGTCGGCGGCCGTCAGCAGCTGCCGCATGACGGCGCGAACGCTGGACTCCGGAAGCGGCGTTCTGTCGCGTGCTCGCTGGCGAAGAAGGAAGTCGGCGACGCTCGGGCCGACGAACTCCATGACGAGGCCGAGGTTTGCGGCGTTGGCCGGGTCGCGGACGAGGCCGTGGAAGCCGACGACGAACGGGATGCCGCTGCACGCCTCCAGGAACCGCGCCTCCCGCCGCAGCTCCCCCTTGCGGTCGACGACGTCGGGAGCCGTGATGCCCTTGATGGCGACGGTCGTGCCCGTGGCGCGGTGCCGTGCCTTCACGACGGCGCCGTAGCTGCCCGCGCCGAGGTGGCACGTTTCCTCGTAGTCCTCGGCGTTTCCGGCGGCGATGCTCTTCCTCTTGGAAGACGGAAACGCTTCCACGGGGGCGGTGGCGGTGGCTGGGTGCTCCATCACGATCGATCGACTTCGCTCTTTTTGCTCTGTTTTTCCTCTTGAATCCTGCTTAGGTATTACATGGCTGGATCGTGGGTAGAAGGAGGAAAGGATGGTGAGGGACGGCCACGCCATGGGGTGGTCCTGCCCTTTTATACACGGTTTGGAGGGAGGCGGCGGTGCAGTAGCGTGGATTGCACGAAGCGCGTGCGTGTCGCGCAGATGGCAGCTCGACGCGATGTCTGTCACAAGATCAGCTCGCATTCCTGCTCGGACTCAGATTTTCAAGAAAACAGTATCCCCAGGACGTGGGCTGCTCGACAGGGCCTGCTCTGACTTCACGCACAGGGAATGCAAAACGGAAACTCTATTGCGCGGCCGGACGCGCTCAGGTCTTAACACACGTCCGAGTGCGGCCCGACCCACGCGCGCTGGTGGCGCGATGCGGCGCCTCGCCGCATCGTCGCCGGTGGCGGATTAGGGCGGGCGGCGGAGCTCGGCGTCGAGGTGGCGGCGGAGCGCGGGGTGATGGCGGGCGGCGCGATGCAGCGGCGAGGGCGCCGCCGCGTCGCCGGTGGCGGATTAGGGCGGGCGGCGGAGCTCGGCGTCGAGGTGGCGGCGGAGCGCGGGGTGTGGGCGGGCGGTGCGACGCGGCGGCGAGGGCGCCGCCGCGTCGCGGGTGGTGGATTAGCGCCGGCGGGGTTAGGGGTTTGGGTTGCGGGGGCGATGCCGGCGACGAGGACCTTCATTTCCGACGAGCTTAGAAGGAAGGGTTGGGGGAGGGCGGCCGGCATGGCGGTGGGCGACGGCGCGGCGGTGCGGCGAGGCGGCGCGAGCGCCGCCGGAGCCGCGGGCGGCTGGCTGGCGATGGGCGGGGCCGGAGGGCGGGAGGGCGAGGAAGAAGGTGAGGAGGTGGACGGCGTTCCGACCGCCGGTCGGACACGTGGCGGGCAGAGGGAGGGTATGCGTTCCGAATTGAGCTAGTGCTTGATTAGAATTTGGAGAGAAAACGACCAAAGCCCTAGCACAATATTCACCTAAACATTTAACGCGTTGAACGGGTAGAAGTAAATGTATAAACAATAATTCCTCCATTACAAAATAACTTAAAGTTGCGAAAAGGCCTGTAATCTAGTTGTTTAAAGAGTCTCGTAGCATCTCAGATCCTGGTTTCGACTTCTTGTGGAAACGAATTTTTTAGGATTTAACGGTGTTGTGCTTTCAGCGGTAGACGACGTGGCCGTCGACAACAAGGCATCAGTGATGACTTCGTCAATGTTAAGGATTTGCCGGCTCAATTTTCGAATATACTGATAAAGATAGAATTTGTGTTGTGAGTGTCTGAATTATACTATGTAATAAAAGAAAAACTTTATAGTTGTTCAAAGTCAAATCAAGATAAGTGTTTGTTAGGAAATGCATGGTCCGTGTTTCTCCAGCAAGACGCGTGACAACAACAATAGTTTGTCAATTATGGAACCAGTTCACCGTGGACCATGAGAAGGAATGGGAACCAAATAACATTTGGAAAAAATCTATTTTACTCCTCTAAACAATCTACTTTGTCTATTTTACTGCTAAACAAAATGGTAGTTTATTTTACCCCCTAAACAATTCTATTTGGTGTAATGTACACTTTGTTGAAGTTTGTCTTTTTTGTATCTATGCCTACAAGTGGAATTTGAAGATCAAATTTTGCATGATGGTAACTCATATATAAACCTATATTAAAAAAATTATGACATATTATTTTGATATTATTTACATAATTCAATATAAATTTATGTTATATGCATAAATATGATATAAAAAAATAATTTAAAAATATTGTAACATAGATTATTGTGGCAACTAACATCATGTAAAATTTGAGCTTTAAATTCTACTTATAGAATGAGAAACAAAAGAAACAAACTGCAATAGGTATACATTGCATCGAATGAAATTGTTTGAGAGAGTAAAGTGAGCCATTATTTTATTTAGAGGATGAAACAGATAAAGTGAATTATTTGGAAGAATAAAATGGACTTTTCCCGTAACATTTTATAATTCGCACGCCTTCCATGCACGAGACGATCTCTTTTCTGGCACCCAGGCAGCGCATGGGTTAGCAAATCATTGTCGACCGTGGTTGCAGTCCAGAGAAGGAAGACGAAGAGGGAGAATGGCGGACGTCAATCTTCTTCTGCCGCACCTCGTCGCTTGCCTTCTCCTCGTGCCGTTCTCCTGCGCGGCGGCGTCGGTGGTCACCCACCTCCCGGGGTACGACGGCCCTCTTCCCTTCTACCTGGAGACCGGGTAAGCACCAGAACCAACACCGTGCTCTGCTCTTCATGCTCTGCAATGGCGGATCGATGCTCACTCAAGGCGGCGCAGGTACGTGGGCGTGGAGGAGGAGACGGGAACGGAGCTGTTCTACTACTTCGTGGAATCGGAGCGGAGCCCCGCCACCGACGCCGTGCTGCTGTGGCTCACGGGTGGGCCAAGATGCTCGTCTTTCTGCGGCCTCGCCTTTGAAACAGGTTAGCCCCGTCAGGCTCCGTTCGCTACGCTGACTTTTTCTTTCCCCTCCAAGAGTACAAGATTTCAATTTTCAAATGCTCAGTGTTGAATTCGTGCGAAACTTTAACTTCTGTTCCCTAAATGGTTCTGTAACTTCTGTTCATGGCGAAACTTGATAATACCCAGTTGTCATTTTTCTTTCACTGCAGGTCCTATAAAGTTTGTGTTGGAACCTTATAACGGTAGTCTGCCACGGTTGGTCCGTAATCCCTACTCGTGGACACAGGTGATAAACTCGTTTCTAACTCTAAAAAATGGTTCTCTTACTATAGTTTTATTTATTTTTCTCTTTTTTTTACTAAAAAAAAGGGAATTTCATTAATATTGAAGCATATTACATTCTCTGATTAGAAAAGCCCAATCAATGTCAACTCCATTTATGGAAGACAAGAAACTTTGAAATAGCCGTAAATTCCAACAACTAGGATCACCATTCCCCGATCTGATTGTGGTTTCTGAAAATGTCTCTAGGTGGCAAGTATTCTCTTCTTGGATTCCCCTGTTGGCTCGGGTTTCTCGTATGCTCGTGATCCCAAAGGCTATTCTGTTGGGGACTACTCATCTTCTTTGCAAGTCCGAACATTTCTAAAGAAGGTGAAAATTGGGGCAGTTCATCTGTACTGCAGTCCAAAATGCAATTGGCCCTTGTTTGAGTGGATGAACATGTCCGTTAACCATTTACCACCTTTTGCATGTGTGTGCAGTGGTTCAATGATCATCCACGGTATCTTTCAAATCCTTTCTACATTGGAGGAGACTCATATGCTGGAAAAATGACTCCACTTATTGCTCAATATATTTCAGAAGGTAACTTTTGATGTGAAACTCGCTTGACCTCAAATCTATAAATTAGCATCATAGGAATTGAGCCTAGCTTAGTTGGTTAAGAGCCGAGCCCTCTTTAACCATAATTCGGTTGCCTATTCTTCTTAATTATATAAGTCACCTAAGTGGAGTCATTTTTTATGCTAAGTCCCTCCTATGTTGCTCAAGTTTTTTTTTTTTTCATAAATTAGCATCATATCCCCTCATCTTCTTTGGGATAGCGAAGAACCTAACCGCCTTAATGGGTGACAATCACTTGATTCTCAATAAAACATTACTAAACATAATTTTGGACCTTTGCAGGTCTCCTTAGAATATTTACAAAACATTTCTCGCAATCACTTGATTCTCAATAAAACATTACTAAACATAATTTTGGACCTTTGCAGGTCTCCTTAGAATATTTACAAAGGAAACTTTGTCCTGAATAAACACTTATTCCATTTTCTCTGAATTACAAAACCCACTTTTGAATTTGATTTAACTATGATGCAGGAATTGAACAAAGGCAGCAGCCACATATAAATCTGAAGGCACGCTATTTCTCTTGTCCTCTAATATAATCTTGTTTTGCTCAACATGTAATTGTGTCTCTTGTTCATTGCCATGTTTGTTCAATTATTTACAGGGATATCTAGTTGGTAACCCAATTACAGATCCAAGGTTTGATCAGAATTCAATAATTCCAGCTTCTCATGGTTTTGGAGTAATATCTGATCAGTTATATGAGGTAATTACACGTCGATTATTTCTTAAACTTTTGCATGGTGCACTTCATGTTTTGTAGTGTGTTCTCATTCCCTATTTCAAAGGCTGCAGTGGATAATTGTGAAGGAGATTATGTAAACCCTAAGAACGAAAGTTGCGCTGCGGTGCTACATACTGTTAACAATGTAAGAAATATTTGCGTGCATACTATTTTTCAGATATAACACTATTAGCTGCTACTTACTGATGGACTTTCATTTCATTGTAGCTCATTTCTGAAATTGCTCAAGCTCATATATTGTATAAAGTATGTGCTGTTGCTGCACCTAAACCTGCAGATTATGATGATCAAAGAAGGTTTCTGTCAGAAGAACTTGTCCAGTTAAGGAAGCCGCCACCTCGTCCTTCTGTCGATTGTTTTGTAAGTCGGTCTTAAATATATCTGAATTTAATGTAATATAATTTATTTCAATCGTATAGCAATAATATATCTCGAACTACTGCCTTCTGGAATGCAGACTTTTGGTTACTACTTGGCTTACTTCTGGATGAACAACAATGCTACTAGACATGCTCTTGGGGTCAAGGAGGTAAAATGCATTTATACTTTCAAATATTGTTGCCAAAAACTACCTACAGAAAGCACAACTCCAAAATCATAAGATGCGCATGATTCGCTAGATACGCAGGCTGTAAACCTCACTCTCATTTCACAATGATACAAATATGGAAAACCTCAACAGGGAACAACGAGCGAATGGATAAGATGCGTGGATTACCTTCCTTATGCACGGGACCTCGTAAGCAGCATAAATTACCACTTGAACCTCACAACCAGAGGTTACCGTGCTCTTGTATATAGGTACAAGCATCAGAACTCAGAGCAATTTCGGTATTCATACAAGCTGAATCTTCTTCCACGTCCTCTCATTCTGGCATCTGGCTGCAGCGGAGACCATGATCTTGTCATACCTCATCTCGGCACGCAAGCGTGGATACGATCATTGAATTTCTCCATATTAGAAGAATGGAGAGCATGGCATCTTGATGGCCAAGCTGCAGGGTTAAGTCATGTTTTCTTTTTCCTTATTTTTCTCGCAGAAACTACACGCACAAGGACTGTAGATCAACTGCTGAACATGATACAACTGTTTGCAAGAAAAATGTTTTTAATACACATCAATTCTATGTTACTCTCCCTCCCTTTCCCTCTCTCTCAGTGACAGGTATACGCCCCTTGAGTTTTGCCTCTTTTGTGCAGGTTTACAATTACATATGCGAATAGCTTAACCTTTGCAACAGTAAAGGTATCATGTTTTCCTTCTCATGTCAACATTTCGTCGATAAAAAGTGTTGGATTAGGTAGAAGAATGAGACGTGTTCGCCTAAACAAAACCCTGACGATTGTTGCTTGTGCAGGGTGCTGGCCATACAGCTCCAGAGTATCGGCCAAAAGAAAGCTTCGCGATGGCCCAAAGGTGGCTGGATAATAAGCCTCTCTGACGTGTATGATTTTATCTGCTGCTCAAGTCATTGAGAACAAACCGTATATTTGCCTCCTTATCGTGGAAGTGGGAATGCCTCTTTCCCCCCCCCAAAAAAAAAAAAAAGAAAAAAGAGAAAGAAGCGGGAATGCCTTTTGGTCGTATCCATTAGAACAGTTGGAAAACGATAGTTTGGCCAGTTGAAGTCAGCCACTCCAATATTCTATTGCATGTTAAAACTTACTATTTCGCCTTTTAGCAGGTTACAGGCGTGATATTGCTCGCCGGAACACACCACGGACACAAATCACAGCCCGACTTTGTAATAACATAGCCAAGAAGACCCAGAGAATTTGTACAAGATACCTCATGTGCTCAAGAAGTTCATCAGTAAAATCAATCTCCCGTCAGAATACAGGGAGAGAATAAATTATGAATTTTATTTGTAACCAATAGTTACAAGAATGGATACTTTGTATAGACAACTAAAGATCCTACAACACCCTATTCTTGAAGCCGCTCTATGTTTTCCTTTCAAATTGGTATTCATATACGGAACGAATCTGAAACTCCCGTCATCTTTCTTGTACAATATCTCTGGGATGGTGCTTGTGATCCTGTGGTGCCTATGAATGGTGCTTGTGGTCAGATGGAGGACTTCCTGATTAGGAAATCATGTGTGGTGGCAATGGTCTGATAAAGCTCTCTGTATGACTGGAGGACTCTATGTCGCCATATTCTACTTCAAGTGGATCTTCCGTATGCTCACCTTCGTGCTCAGACAGTAGGTGGATCAATGACACAAAATGATGGCCGGTGTTGGCCGGATCTGCCCGCTTGGCAGATAAAAGCGGTAGTGGACGAAAGGATGCCAGACCGTCGGAGAAGACCACCATTCTTATGTTTCGATCTGCCTTGTCCTCCTCCCTCGACGATGGACACAAATGATTGCTTGGCAGAGATTATTAGCGAGCAGTCATCTGGGCAATGATTTGCGCGGAGGTGACGGGAGAACTAAATCGGCACTAGATGCACGCGACCTTTAGTACTGATATTCATGTACTAAATTTATACCTTTCTCATTTTTTTGGTTTATGTAATAAACCAGGCTATGTGTGTGTCGACTGTTGCGGACACACGGAGGCTGAAATGTAATTCCATTTTCTAAAAAAAAAAGTATCCTGAGGACTACAGTTGATTATCTTGTGATTCTTTTGGAAGTATTTCACGTCTACATAGACTAAATAATGGGAATATCTTTGATCTGCAAACGAGCGAAATCAGATTCTGACAGCTAAACCAGCTGCTGTGGGCATACAATGAGCATAACAAAAGCAAACGAGAAACATACATACAGGGATCTCAGACATTTAGTTACATTAAAACGAGAATCATGGAAAATGATTGCTAGCATGTGCGGATTACTCTATGACTTCCGGAAGCTCGCGATTAACGCGGAGCTATCACCTTAGATTAAGTAAAGGTTGGTCAAAATGCTAACGTGCCAAACCAGATTTCGTCCTCACTGATGAGTTCCCCCCACGACCCAAGGATGAGCCAGAGGGGCAATTCAGTTGAGCTGGAGGAACCATGTTTTTAAAAATAGAAGAATAATTAATAACCACGCCTTCCATGCATGCGTGCGATCATGTAAACACATCGCTAATCTTCAACGCCTAATTAGCACCTCACCATTCACATTCAACTACAATCAAAGTAGAGGTATGGCTTCCAGGCTTCCAAGCTTCCATGCGTTCATGCCGGCGGACATTGCCGTCGCTGTCTTCTTCTGCTTCTCGTAGTCGTAGCCCTTCTTCTGCCGCTGCCGAAGCTCGGCAGCGCGGCGTCGACGGTGGTCACCCACCTGCCGGGTTTCGACGGCCCTCTGCCCTTCTACCTGGAGACCGGGTGAGTTAGCAGCACCAGCAAGCTACGCTCTGTTTTTGAAATTGAGTGGTCCGATCCATAGAGTGACATTGCGCTTGTGCAGGTACGTGGGCGTGGAAGAGGAGACCGGGACGGAGCTCTTCTACTACTTTGTGGAGTCGGAGCGCAACCCCGGAACGGACGCCGTCATACTGTGGCTGACAGGGGGGCCGCGGTGCTCGGCCTTCAGCGGCCTCGCGTACGAAATTGGTCAGTAACATGTTCCTATTAACACAAACAGACATAGGTAACATCCTGAAGAGATATACATCAGGCTGATGAAATGATCTTGAGATTGACGAAATCATCGTAGATGCTTCACTATCAACATGCACATCGCATACCACTAAAGCAATCAATGACACTTGTGCTGAGTTGTTGGAGATTTGAATCTGAAAGCCATGTTCTACCACAAGAAACCTGACAAAATAAGCTATACAAAGCCCTAGAGGCAAGCTTTACAATTACAAAGCCTTGCATATTTTTTTATTGAAGTTCAGTTGGCCCATATAACTTAATGCTTGATTTACAATGTAATAATCTAGGCCAAATTAGACAACATATATATGCCCTTTTTTACTGATTAATGTGTAAAAAAACAATTGTGTTTTAGTTACATTTATAATGGATGTGAGAGGCATTAAGATTAATTGTATTTACAGGTGGTGTACCTACGTATTTTCAGGTCCTGTGAGGTTTATCGTGAAACCTTATGATGGCACATTGCCGAAGTTGGTCTATAATCCGCATTCCTGGACACAAGTGGGAATGAGGATACTTCTTTTTCTTCTCATTCTTTTTCCTGATGCAATTTGGTGAACCATTTGATCAATCGTGCTCAGGTGGCAAGCATTCTCTTCGTGGACTCTCGTCGTCCGGCACGCCGAGCACGTCGAAGATGGCGCAGAGCTGCCCTTCCTCGTAGCACCCCTGGAACAGCGGCCGCCCCCTAATGATGGTCGCCATGACGCAGCCGATGGACCACGCGTCAACCCGCGCGTCGTACTCGGGCATGTCCAGCAGCATCTCGGGGGCCTTGTAACACATCGTGCCGGCCGGCTCGTACGGCGGCGCGTCGGAGAGGGACATGGCGAGCCCGAAGTCGCATATCTTGACGACGCCCTGGTCCTGGTCGACGAGGATGTTCTCGGGCTTGATGTCGCGGTGGACGATGCCGCGCTCCTGCATCTTGTCGGCGGCCGTCAGCAGCTGCCGCATGACGGCGCGAACGCTGGACTCCGGAAGCGGCGTTCTGTCGCGTGCTCGCTGGCGAAGAAGGAAGTCGGCGACGCTCGGGCCGACGAACTCCATGACGAGGCCGAGGTTTGCGGCGTTGGCCGGGTCGCGGACGAGGCCGTGGAAGCCGACGACGAACGGGATGCCACTGCACGCCTCCAGGAACCGCGCCTCCCGCCGCAGCTCCCCCTTGCGGTCGACGACGTCGGGAGCCGTGATGCCCTTGATGGCGACGGTCGTGCCCGTGGCGCGGTGCCGTGCCTTCACGACGGCGCCGTAGCTGCCCGCGCCGAGGCGGCACGTTTCCTCGTAGTCCTCGGCGTTTCCGGCGGCGATGCTCTTCCTCTTGGAAGACGGAAACGCTTCCACGGGGGCAGTGGCGGTGGCTGGGTGCTCCATCACGATCGATCGACTTCGCTCTTTTTGCTCTGTTTTTCCTCTTGAATCCTGCTTAGGTATTACATGGCTGGATCGTGGGTAGGAGGAGGAAAGGATGGTGAGGGACGGCCACGCCATGGGGTGGTCCTGCCCTTTTATACACGGTTTGGAGGGAGGCGGCGGTGCAGTAGCGTGGATTGCACGAAGCGCGTGCGTGTCGCGCAGATGGCAGCTCGACGCGATGTCTGTCACAAGATCAGCTCGCATTCCTGCTCGGACTCAGATTTTCAAGAAAACAGTATCCCCAGGACGTGGGCTGCTCGACAGGGCCTGCTCTGACTTCACGCACAGGGAATGCAAAACGGAAACTCTATTGCGCGGCCGGACGCGCTCAGGTCTTAACACACGTCCGAGTGCGGCCCGACCCACGCGCGCTGGGGACGTCTGGCCTGCGGTTAACCGCAACAACTGGATTTTGTGGTCGATGGCAACTCTCTTAGAGTAATGATGAATCCAGCTGCAGCTTCCACTCATCAACCGCGCGGCGCCGGAGCGCGCCCGTCACGTGCCAGGCAGCTGTGGGCCCAGCGAGCCCCAAACAAGCTTCATTGTTTGAAAAAAGCATAGATTCCAAACCGAATTTTCGATTTGCAAACCGATTGCACCGTTATGTTCGTTGCGACAAAACTTTCGAAACAAGACCCCTCTTCACTATATTTTAATTTTTTTAAAAAAAAGATAAAAATGATGAAAAAAAATTAGAGCCACAAATGAAAAAGTTGGCTAACAAATGAAAATGTTAGAGCAACAGACCAAAAAAGTTAAAACCAAATAAGAAAGTTGAAAAAACAAATAATAAAGTTACACAACTAAATAGAAAAGTTGGACAACAAACCAAAATGTTGGAGCAACAACAAAAAAAAGTTGAAACCAAATAAGAAAGTTCAACAAACAAATAAAAAAGTTAGACGAACAAACATAAAAGTTAAAGGAACAAAAGAAAAAGTTGGACGACCAAACAGAAAAGTTGGAGGAACAAATCAAAAAGTTGGTCAACCAAACAGAAAAGTTGCAGCAACTTTTTTAGTGTCGAATTTTTTTATTGTCAAAATATAAGCAAGTGGGATCTAGTTTTGAAGATCTCGTTGCGACGAACACAGTGGTGAAATCGGTTTTTCATTTAGATGCACGGTTTGCCGTCTACGGATTTTTTTAGTTTGAAATATTGATGACATCAGCACAGACCCACCTCAAACCAACTCTACCTGTACGTGTGCGCTTGCTCGTTTCTCCTTCCGACAGCCTGTTCGGTTTCCCAAAATAGCAACGACCGCAACAAACGAAACTTGTGGTGACCGCAAGTTTCGTTTGTTGCGGTCCCCGCGCGCTGGTGGCGCGATGCGGCGCCTCACCGCATCGTCGCCGGTGGCGGATTAGGGCGGGCGGCGGAGCTCGGCGTCGAGGTGGCGGCGGAGCGCGGGGTGATGGCGGGCGGCGCGATGCAGCGGCGAGGGCGCCGCCGCGTCGCCGTTGGCGGATTAGGGCGGGCGGCGGAGCTCGGCGTCGAGGTGGCGGCGGAGCGCGGGGTGTGGGCGGGCGGTGCGACGCGGCGGCGAGGGCACCGCCGCGTCGCGGGTGGTGGATTAGCGCCGGCGGGGTTAGGGGTTTGGGTTGCGGGGGCGACGCCGGCGACGAGGACCTTCATTTCCGACGAGCTTAGAAGGAAGGGTTGGGGGAGGGCGGCCGGCATGACGGTGGGCGACGGCGCGGCGGTGCGGCGAGGCGGCGCGAGCGCCGCCGGAGCCGCGGGCGGCTGGCTGGCGATGGGCGGGGCCGGAGGGCGGGAGGGCGAGGAAGAAGGTGAGGAGGTGGACGGCGTTCCGACCGCCGGTCGGACACGTGGCGGGCAGAGGGAGGGTATGCGTTCCGAATTGAGCTAGTGCTTGATTAGAATTTGGAATAAGAAGTGCAATTGAAAAATAAGAAGTGGAAGGGGCATTTACGTACCTGGCCCTATTTTGAAGGCTAATTGCACGTTTGGCCCTTTTTTTTAGGGTTTGCGTATTTGACCCTCTTTTTTTAACTGAAGTCTCCGTTTGGCCCTCTTTTTCAACCCCGTCAGCAGCAACCTAATTTAAGAATTAAAAAAATGAAAGAAAAGAAGATGATAATGAAGGGGCAAGGAAAAAGACCGAACTACCCTCATGTCTTCCCGTTCATGAGTCTACTCTTTCTTCTTCCTCCCGTTGCTCTCTCTCTGGTTTCCATCCCATGGCTGCCTCAACCCTAACCCTAGACTCCCTGTGGCGGCGCGGTTTTAGCTGGGAGAGGAGGTGGTGCGAGGGCAGCGCGCGGATGCGGGCGCGGACCCGTCGCGTCGCAGGCGCGGCACCAACCGACTCGCGGGCGTGGCCCCTGGCGCGCGGACTCGGTAGCAGCTCGCCCACGCACGGGAGGCTGCAATGGCTCGCGTTCTCGGCCGCGTTGATCCAGCGGCGGCCACCACCAGGCACCAGCGGGCCTCTACAGCATGCGGATGCGGCAACCTGCCTGCCTCAGTCTTCTCTAGCTTGGTGTTCTCGTATAAGACAATTAAAAAAATCCTGGATTATGCTTCCTGCTACTCCTAGATGGGTTCTCTCGTATCGATGTGATATACCCGCAGGCCGCAGCTTGTTGTTGTATCATTCGATGTGTGCTAGTAATGATAGGCTTGAATTGAGAAATGCTGCCGAATTTTTTTTTAACTGAAATGCTTGATGTCTGTCCCTTTTGAGTCCAAAATATTTGCAACTGAAATGATGCCAATGTTTTCTAAAAAAATTGAATTTTCGTCAAATTTCAGTTAGAATGTTCAAGTTTGAATTCTAGTTGCTGTCAAAATTTTAAAACTGTAGCTAGTACATTTGTTCAAATCTTGTTTCAGTGAATAGGGTCATCCATGCAAAAGATTTTTTAAAGTAGGGTCAAACATGCAAAAGGTATGTAGGTCTTTTTACCATGAACTTAACACCGTTAAAGGCCTCAAGCGGAATAGGGTCAAGTTCGAGCTTCAGTTTGAAAAAAGAGGGTCAAACACGCAAACCCTAAAAAAGAGGGCCAAACCTGCAATTGGCTTTCAAAATAGGGCCAGATACGCAAATGCCCCGAAGTGGAAAGGCAGTGAGCTATGCAAAATGTGCAATGCTAGAGAAACTCCGGGGCACCTCATGTTCTTATGCCCCTTGGCAAAACTGGTGTGGTGTGTGGTGAGAGATGCTCTTAGATGGCCATATTCACCAACCAACCTACAAGAATATATAGACCTAACGATGCTAAATAGAAGCCATCATAACAATTGCATCATGTTTTTTATGTTAGGCTGCTTTTGCTGGGCGCTGTGGCTAACTCGCAATGACTATGTTTTCCGTGATGCGTTATGCACATCCCCGCAGGCTGTGGCGTACAAGGCAGTGTCGCTCTATCGACGATGGAGAATCCTGCTCAAGGAGGATGGGCGAGCGCTGGTTGAAAAGCTGGTGGAGAAGATCGAACTACAACTGGAGAAGCTTAATCAATAATTTGTCTAGTAGTCTCAATGCTTTCATTTCCGAACATGTAATCTCTGGTCTGTAATCGGCCTAAAGAATTTTCTTTCTCTGAACTGGTATGCTATCGTTCTGGATGCTTAGACTGACTCCAACAGTCTACCCAAATGTCACATATACCTTAAAATGGGTGTTAAAACATCAAAAAACCTTCTCCAACAGAGTACCTACAGGTCTTGCCCATTATCGGAGACGCTCGGTAGAGGACCTAGCACTAGGGCGGAGACCGCCCATGACCCAGCCTCCGCGCCTCGTCGCCCTCTGCCGCGGCCCCTCCCCCACCTCCTGGTCGGCGTCGAGCAGGCGAGCCCGGCGGCAAGAACTCGAGATAGCGAGGCCAAGAACTCAAGAAACTACCCTGCTAGCCTGCTGCAGTTAGATTTCTTCTCTCCGGCAGTGGGAGGAAGGGGGAGGGCGGGCGGAGGCGGCGACGGGCGTGCAGGCGCGGGTGGGGGCAACGGCGCACGACGAGGAGGCGGGGCAGGACCGCGGCGGGCGGCGCTCGGGGTGCGGTGGGGCGACGAGGAGGGGCGCGGTGGGGCGGCGTCGTCGCGCGGCGCGGCGGGGCGATGAGGCGGCGGTCGTCGCGGGGCGTGGGAAGGCGACGAGGCGGTGCGCGGCGGGGCGGCGTCGCGCGGCGCGGCGGGGCGGGAGGGCGACGAGGCGGCGGTCGTCGCGAGGCGCGGCGGCGGCGGCGGCGTCGCCGGGGATCGATTCGGCGTCGTCGCAAGGAGGAAGACGAAGTTTTCTTTTTTTTTAACTAAAAGAAGAAGGTGTTGGGTCTGCTGTTGGAGATTGCAATTTTGAGTCTTTTCTTTCCATCTCAAGCTGATCTATTTGGCCTTTAGGTCTTCAATTTTAGACTCTATTGTTGGAGTCAGTCTTAGAAGTTGGGTAGAGGAGTTAGATGGAGATAGAATGTTACGGAGTGCCCTCTTTTGCTACGTATGCCGGTATGCGCATGATTGTAAAACTGGTAACCCCAGTGCTACTAATGTTCGCTTTCAATATAAAGCGGGGCTCCTGGCCTTTTGTCTAAAAACATCGAGCCCGAGAACATCCTCGTCGACCAGGACCGAGGCGTCGTGAAGCTCTGCGACTTCGGGCTCGCCATGTCGCTCTCCGACGCGCCGCCGTACGAGCCGGCCGGCACGATGTGCTACAAGGCGCCCGAGATGCTGCTGGACATGCCCGAGTACGACGCGCGGGTCGATCGACGCGTGGTCCATCGGCTGCGTCATGGCGACGATCATCAGGGGGCGGCCGCTGTTCAAGGGGTGCTACGAGGAAGGGCAGCTCTGCGCCATCTTCGACGTGCTCGGCGTCCCGGACGACGAGACGTGGCCAGAGTTCTCGTCCACAGATTTCGCCACTGAGGTGGTGCCGGAGCTCGACATGCAGCGGTACAATGTGCTCCGTGAGTTCTTCCCCGAGGCGACGCTGTCCGAGGAAGGGTTCGAGGTTCTGAGCGGCCTCCTCACTTGCAACCCGGACAAGCGGCTCACGGCGGCCGCGGCGCTGAAGCTCCCGTGGTTCGCGAACGTTGATGTGCTGGAGCTGCCGAAGAAAGAAGTGTCGTCAGCGTTGCCAAAGCCCATGAAGAAGCGGTTGCTGGTCGCTTCTCCGGAATTCGCCAAGAGACGGAAGCTGCTGTGCGTGTGATTTGAGTTCGAGAGTTCTTTGGTGGTTTCAGACGTATGTATTGATGCACATATCATTTTGTTGTCCACAACGGATCTTTGTAAAGGCTTATGTAATGTTGTGAATATTATATGACATTAATGATTAATTGGTTCCTTGAATGTTAGTCTCTGACGGAGCATCTCTGAATTTCGTTATGCCCAAATGTTAGGGAAGGTGGAGGCAGATGCTGCAGCGTCTGCGAGTGTTCGGTTCGTGGAGAGGTTCTTGAAGGAATCCTTCGTCATTTCTGCTTTCTGCATTCTTGAAACTGATCGAGGGTACGGTGGTCGTCTGGGTCGGTTCTTCGTTGTTTTGTTCGTTTGCTTTCCTGGAACTGGTAGAGCTTAGCTAGGTTTCTGTTGTTCTCTTTAGAGCTGCGTTCACCTGTGATGAACTAAAAACATCTGGACATGGCCGAGAATTGATGAATCGTAGTAGGTTACTGGATCAGTTCTCGTGTGTTCTTACGGCAATTATTAGACTCTTGGGCTTGGGCACTTGCTTTTGTAAACTGTAGCGTTTTGTTGGGTTCCCAATGTGAGAATTGGTACTGCTTAGCAAACATCTCGTGACGAGTAATGGAGAATTTTGGCAAGTTGTTCATGATGCGTTTCTCTTGCTATTATGCTCGAAATCATGTGATAAATCTTTCCTGAGTGCCAAAAACCAGCAGATTCGGATTGGACACATGACTAACCGTCTATGATCTTTTAGGGGCCGTTTGGATTGAGGGAATTTCAAAGAAATTTCGAAGGAAGATGTTCCTGTAAAAAGGATTCACAGTTTTGCGTTTGGAACAGAGGAAATGAGATTTCCTTTCCTCAGGAACGGCACTCTTTCCTTCACAAAACGTAGGAAAGAAAACCTCCACAAAAAACTAAAGGAAACTTTCCTTTGAAACTGAAGGCGCGAGGGATGAGCTAACAGTCACGTTAATTTACGGCAAACCATGTTGGCAGTCGACACCCTGCCAACTGCCAGTCTGCACGTACGCACAGAACGTGGAAGCAATTGTTTAAGTATCTTCTCTGGATCTACGGCAAAATCAATTGCTAACTAGTTGCTAAAATTTTGCTTTATTATCACAATACGCGCAGCAGAGATTCCAATTGATTGGAGGTCTACTCCTGTGATAGTAATGAACATGAGCTGGAGGAATGGATAAAGATGCTACTTTATTAAAGACAACAAGGGATTATTAATTATATTTAAATGCATTGTATAATGATTATATGGTTTCTATAAAGATTTTAGTTAGTGGTAATGCATTTAGCTCCTTTGTTATTCATTTCTGCAATTCAAATACCTCAAATTCTCTATTCCTCTGTTTTGAATTCCTACGGTTTTGTCATGTTTTCCTTTCCTGTGTTTTCTCTATTCCTGCGTTTTTTCCTATTCCTGTGTTTTTCATTCCTTTGTTCCAAACGGGGCCTTAGAGTTTTAGGGGCAAAAGCCCCCCCCCCCCCCCCCCCCTCCGCCGCCTTACGTAAACGGCAGAGTTCGTCCATCTATGATCTTTGTTTGTGCTATTGAAACCATACATGAGACGCTCGCCCCCACCTCTCTCTCTCTCTTGTTACTGTAGCGTCGTCTTCCTCCCATCGATCTGAAGCTCTTTCCGTCCTTGATTCAGCCAGATCTGGCCCCCCTCCCCTAATCTTGGCAACTGGGCTTCCTTGCTGTCGTCTCTGGGGAGGGGGACCCACCCAATCAGTAGCTTCTACCTCTAGTATGCTTAGCGTCTAGTTCTACTACTAGTTTTTCTGTTTTCTTTGTACAGCAAGCTCCTTGTAGCCATGGAGCCGACCATCGCCGCCTTGTTTGTGGTGATGATTTGCCTCTACTCCAGCTTTCGGCAGTCAAGGTGTGCTTCCTCGGTTGTTTGTTCCCTATGTGGTTGTTGCCGTTATGGCTTTTGTCCCCATCGACTTCCTCTCCGGTGGGCGTATCCCCTTTCCCTTCTACACCTCCACTGCTCTGGAATCGGTTCGCCGGAATGTTGTAGGTGGTCGGATCTCTTCGTTGATGCTATTGGACACGCACTGGGGGCTCTCCATGTGGGTTGATCGCTTCAATCAGCTGATCCCCTTTTCTTGTTGCGGAGTCCTCTTATGGTCGCGTCCGGTGTTGCTTCATCAAGATCTACGACGGCGACTCCTACCTCTGAAGCAGCCTCTGCGGCGGCCGCCGGGTGGACCGCCGGTGTGCCAAGCATGCTGTGCAATGAGGCCTTTTGCCCATCCATTCCGCGATGGTTCGTCGACCTCAAGCCGCACCCACTGTCTGGTCTCGGCATGGATGGAGGTGCTTTTGTCTGTAGCTCGGCGTTCGGATCTTGGCCAGCTTCTCCTCTTCTCCCGGCGATGGAGCTGTCTGCGACGGCGAGCCCTTCGTTGTCTGCAGATTTCCCGTTCAAAGGACCTGTTTGTAATTTGTAATTTTCTGTTTTCTGTCCTTTATCTGCTCAAGGGCTTTATTGTTATTTGTAGATCTTGTAAGGGCCCTTTTGCATATGTAATGAACCTTCTGGAGTAATGGAGACTATCCTAGCCCCTAGGGGGCGTATTGCCTTCAAAAAAAAAAAAACCATACACAATCATCGGCAGGTATCTCTGATTACTGTTGTTTTGCCAGTTGGTTATGCTGTAAATTCAGTTCGCAGTGCCTCTCTTTCTTTAATCTCATTGCAAATCGAGTATCTGCCCGATGATGTTTATTTGCTCCAAAGTTTGGTCTCTGTGTGGAATCTGATGCTTCGGTTCTGAAGTTGAGTACTCGAGAATTGGGATTATTCCCGTGTTCAGTGTTCTTGATACGCAATCCTCGTCGTCGCCATGTTCAGATGTATACTGATTCGTATTCTGTATTCAGAGTTGCTAATACTATCTCTGTGCTGATACAGGGCACCCAACTATTCGTATTCTGAAACCAAGAGTGATCTATACACGGATTAAATGAAACATGAAGTTAATTACACAGACATGTTATCAAACGAGTTGGTCGCCACGTGCTTGATGAGTTGATGTTGTTGATCCTTTTGTTACAACACTGATCCATCGTTTGCCATCTTATATACATGCAGAAAGATTCGTATACCTGAACTTGTTTTCAATTTCACATCCACAGGTATCCTCTGCGACAAGAACATTGGCAGCTTGAACTTTGCTAAATTTTAGCCAAATCTGATTGTAGTCTGCACATGTTGCATCTACAATTGGAAGTTAATTGCAGAATCTGGCTTTGCTACATTGTCCTGAGTACAGGCAGTGTATGGCTCCTGTCTGCACAGCGTATGTGCCCGTATCCTATACGTATCCGATCGTATACTCCCTTCCTCTAACCAACGTCCTAGCGACACGATCTCGCCTTTCCGAATCCCGACGCTCGCCTCCACCCCCGACACGACTCCGCCGCCCCACGACCGCGGCGGCCATCACTCACCGCCGTGGGGGCCCACACCCCCTGATCGCGCCCGCCGGCCATGGTTCACAGCGCGTACGACGCCGTCGAGCTCGTGACCGGAGTCCCGGGCCGCATCGAGGCCGTCGCCTCCCACGCCGGGAAGCTCCTCGTCGCGGCATCCGATTCCGAAGGATTCCTCCGCGGCTCTGACTGCTCCCTGCGCATCTACTGCGCTCCGTCCTCCGCCGATGGCGACGAGATCCGGCGGGACGGTCCCTACACGCTCGAGCGGCAGGAGGCGCGGTTCTGGCGCCGCCCGCCCTTGGCCATGGAGGTCAGCGCCAGCCGCGACCTCCTCCTCTCGCTCTCCGAGTGGGTCGCTCTCCACCGCCTCCCTGGGCTCGAGACAGTCGCCGCCGTCTCCTCCAAGACTAAAGGCGCCAACGCCATTGCCTGGGACGACCGGCGGGGCCTCCTCGCCGTCGGCCGACAGAAGCGTCTCACCATTTTCCGCCTCGATAGTAAGAGCCTAGTTGCATTAGCTATCTGCTTCATACGATTCTAGTTTTTTTTTTTTTTGTCTTTTAATTAAATTTAACCGTAGGTTGCACATATGATTCATTGGGATTTCAGTAGAGCTAGGGATTGCATATTGGTAGTGCTCGAATTGAGGTTGGGGAATGCAAATTTCAGATTGATTTTGTTTGGTTATGGAGTGGAAATTGGTATGTCATTGCCAATCTGGAGAATTAGGAACTAGTTGCTTCACCAATGTATTGTCATGATCATTTAATTAATTAAACTGTTAAGTTGGAAGCCTTTAGTGAATCGTTCAAACTTACCTTGATCGGCATATTTAATCTTCCGGAATGTTCCATGATAGTTGATAACCTGTTTACGCTTAGACCGATGCTGAGCTCATTACAACATTTGCGTTCGGACAACCTTGGCATGTTACTGTCGGAGCTGACTTGTTTCAACCCAACGGTCTTGCTATCATCTATTTTAGCCTAATTTAGTTATAGCATGAGATGTAATGACCTTATTCAACCTTAATAAAATGTGTACCTTTTACTAAGAATATTTCGTGCTTCATTGCTTTTGTGGAAATTCATTCATTTTGAAACTGCATCTGGCTAATGGAGTTCGTTGCCCATATGAATTTTGGAGAAGCTTCTGACATTGAACATGCTCTTTTGTTGAAATTCGTAGCAGGAAAAGCAGTCTAAGAAAATTATGCTTCGCACTGTTCGAAGGGCAGGATACATATGTTTATCAGCATCTATACATTCAATAAGTGGATAGGTTGCTTTGTGATTATTGCCTATAAATTTGTATTCTCATTTTAGGGCCTATTAATTGATCTGTGTAAACTTGTTTGTCAAATTAGGGAAATGAATGATAAGAAATGTTCTAGAGTGGACCATGGAAATAGCATATTAAACGATATCATTTTGGATTGGTGAGTTAAATATATTTTTATTTGTCAGGCGGTCGAGAGTTTGTCGAGGTGAAGGAATTTGGTATACCAGATTTGGTGAAATCTATGGCCTGGTGTGGTGACAACATATGTCTTGGGATTAGGAGGGAGTATCTGATAATAAACAGTATGACTGGGGCACAAACTGAGGTGTTTTCTTCTGGGAGGATTGCTCCTCCTTTAGTTGTACATCTTCCTACTGGGGAGCTCCTCCTAGGAAAGGTATAAGTCCTCTTTTTTTAATCTAAGATCTATTTGATTTGCCATTACATGATTTTGTTTGCCAGTTGGATAGCGACTTATTTTTGGCATTCTTAAGTTCAAAAGTGACAATGTTCTTTGCTGAATGGAAATTTTGTTTTAAAAATAAAGTTTTTTAAGCCCAGATTAAGAGAATCTTATCAAGTCAAATGCTGGAATATTCCTGTCACAATTTATGAGGATACTTAGTTTTCATGGTAACAATGATGTTACACTGCCATCAGTTAGAATGCATGTTGTCTTGGTTATTTTATCATCAGGACATGCTTTCATTTGATTCCTTAAGATGTTTTCCAAAGTGGTAAGAACAGTAATGATAGAAAATCTAATTTTGTTTGGCAAAGTATCTCTTAAATTTCTCTACATTGAAATACTTGATTGGTTTCTGTAACATTTTCTTCCACCCTTCTTTTAGTTGTAGTTCACATGTTGTAGTATTTCCTCTGTGTATTCAGGATAACATCGGGGTATTTGTTGATCAAAACGGGAAGCTTATTCAAGATGGGAGGATAATTTGGTCTGACACGCCTGCTTCTGTTGTGATACATAAACCATATGCTGTGGCACGCCTGCCACGGCATGTTGAGGTGAGTTCTTATGATCTTTGTATGATCTCATTTCAAGAAATAATGTGGAGATAATAAGTTTCATAATTTGGTATTGTTTCAGATACGGTCTCTTAGAGCCCCTAATGCATTGGTTCAGACAGTTGTCCTTCGTGATGTTCAAAAGCTTGTTCAAACCGACAATTGTATACTTGCTGCACTTTCAAACTCTGTTTATGGTTTGCTGCCTGTTCCTATTGGTGCCCAGGTATCCATTTTTGTCTTTTTTATTCTTATGAGCGTGTTGGTATCTAAATATGTGCTTGTGTTACTCACAGGTCGCAGTATTCATGTCTCATGATACTTACGGAATGTAATGTGCTCTACAGAGTTTAAAACATCCTAGAGCTTTGTTAGACACCCTCTGTGCCATAAAGCGCACTATCACTCATGAATTTTTATGGATTTGTTCATTGAGAAAACCTGTTTCCGGTTTGTTACTAAACACATTTTACTGTTGCTCGGAAGTGAAAGAAATAGCTCCTTGTCCTAATTTCACTGAAACTTTCTGGATAATATACAACAAAAATTAAAGCAGAAGTGCTGTGATATAATGATTCTTCTTGAAAATAAAGATCAACAAGACTATTATATGAGATGAGGCTATTTCCACCGGAATGTCAGCACCTAGCTTGAAAATATAAGTAGGCATTAAATAGCCGTTTTGATCATTCCAAGAGTTGTTTGCCACTTTTGTGTTCCCCGTAAATATACATCTTACATATAATTTGTTCTACAGATAGTGCAACTGACCGCTTCTGGAGAATTTGAAGAGGCACTAGCATTGTGTAAGCTGCTTCCTCCAGAGGATTCAAACTTACGGGCTGCAAAGGAAAGCTCAATACACATAAGGTATATTTAAATTTTCAATCTAAAGGTGACAACAATACTTGATTTGGAGTCTGTTGATATGAAAAGCTGAGTTTATCCACATATCTGTTTGTCATTACATTACCTGATTGAGTATACATGTTCATCGTTAGTCAGGCTGTTGCAAGCACAACAGAGCACGATGCCCAGTTTTTTGTTGGAATATGATGATCCAAGATGTGAAATACAATTAATTACAGATATCCTCTTTTCCTGGAAAACTAATCACATGCCTTGTATGACACACCACATGTTTCTTTTCCAATACACTTCTAATAGGATTTCTACCTTTGTGGCATTTACACGTTGTTGTTCAATTCATAAACGGAACAGCATTTGTCTCTCATGTACTTTTATTTGATTAGTATGCAGCATTGGTTATGCATGCCATGTTAAGTGGTGCATATCAGGTGCAAATGGGCTAAAAGTTGGAAATTTGAAACTTCCGTAAAAAAACATGCCTAGGTTCTCAAATTTTTGAAAAAATTTACCATCCATAGTTGATGCAATACTATGGATGCGCCCAAAATTGCAACACCAAACTCATTTCGTTTGCAAGATAAAAAATTATGAAATGTTTCACAGATGTGCACTAAACTCCAAATTTCACATTTTTGTATCTCGCAAACAATGTGACTTTGGTGTTTCAATTTTTGGGTGCATCCTTAATATTTCTATGGATGGTATTTTTTTTTTAAAAAAAAAAATTGAGAACCTCTAGGCATGCTTTTTGACGGAATTTTCAAATGTCCAGCTTTTAGCCCATTTTCACTGGATATGGACCCATGTTAAGCGGTCAGAATTTCACTTTGCTTTCACTGATAGGAGTTTGATGAATATGTGGCTAGGATATTAAGCTAGATGTTGTTCAGTTATAACCTTTGTGTCCAATAAGGGAAATATGAACCTATTTGAAAACATTCTTCCAGAAAAAAAAATCCGAAATTGTCATTCATGTTGAGGCATATCCTGCAAGTTTGCCTCTGTGCAAACAGTATTAAGTGATATCAAATTACAGTTATGAAAGATATTTGTAGTATTAAAACATGGGGATGTTGTAAAGGAAATTTCTGTTTAAGTTATGTGGTCTTGTACAAACATTTGGTGGACAGTATTAAATGATATCAAATTCTAAATTATGTCGGATCAACATCTAGTCTATAATTAAAGGCCATGCACTGAGCTTTCTACATTGCTACTCAAAGGAAATTCTGTGCTCCCTTGTAATATTTTACCATGAACGAAACTAAGTGACAACTTTTTTTGTTTTGGATTTCGTGATTTAGATATGGGCACTTTTTGTTCGATAGTGGGAGCTATGAGGAAGCAATGGAGCAGTTTTCAGATTCTCATGTGGATATTACTTACGTGCTATCTCTATACCCTTCTATTGTTCTGCCTCAAACACACATTATAGGTGAACATGACAAGCTGCAAGACATGCCAGAATTAGCGAGGGAATCCTCTGATGTGACAGATGAGATGGAATCATACTCTTTACAACTTCATGAATCTGATGATAAATCCCCATTGGAGATAAAGAAAATGAGTCACAACGCTCTGACCGCTCTTGTGAAGTACTTGCAAAAGAAAAGAAGTGGAATAATCGAGAGAGCAACAGCTGAAGTAACAGAGGAAGTGGTCTCTGGAGCTGTGCACCACAGTTTAATCTTATCTGATTCATATAAGTCAAAGAAGCCAAACAAGGTAGACAATGCCTTCTTTTCCTTTTTATTGCAAGTTCTTTAATTAGTAACTAATAATAACAACCAGTGACACGTGAAATTGCATGAATCAGAAACTAATATACAGAAAAAATACGGTAAACAAGGCCTGGGTTTCTCTAACTATCAGTATTAAGAAGTAAATTGAAACTTTTATCCTGTTTGATGATTGAGGCTTTGAGAATGACTTGTCGTAGCACTCAGTTAGAATCCATATTTGCTTTAACGATATCTGCTTATTGTTCGTGATACTATAGGTTGCCTTTTTTATAGCCAATTTATTTTCTGATCTCTTCTGACATTATTTTTTTCTTAAGGAGCGTGAATGTTTAATTCTTTTTGTATCATAGAAGTCTCTAGATTGGTTTGTCAAGCTGTATGAGAGTTTAACATCCGCAGAAAACTATAAAAATTAATAAAGCAAGCTTGTTTATGCTTCCGTTTATCCAGGAAGCAGACTGGGATACTTCCTAGTGTTGGCCACACATGATAACTTAAGCTTGATAAGAATTTAACTTCCTGCCTAGTACCATACTGTTCTTATTCCTTTATGATTTCATGATTTCTGTTCTCTCTTTCTTTTACTTTTACGATTATTTATTTCTTGCCGGTGTACCACTCTATTCAAAGGATTTTCACAGGCATTGGGTGTTTATTAGTGTGTATGGTGCTACATCAATTGTGCGGAGGAGTGCAAATTTAACTGCAAATAAGCCAAAGTTAAATCTAATAATTCGACTGTGTTGTATTTCAGAAGCGAGCTCAAACACATACAAGTTCTATAGCTAGAGAAATGGCAACTGTGCTGGACACATCTCTGCTTCAAGCTCTTATTCTTACGAGGCAGTCATCAGGGGCAACGGAATTGTTGAAAGGGCTTAATTTTTGTGATTTGAAGATATGCGAAGAGTTTCTGAAGGAGCGGAATGAATATTTGGTGTTACTTGAGCTCTACAGAAGCAATGGAATGCACCGGGAAGCTCTCCAGCTGCTCAATCAGTTAGTTGAAGAATCAAAATCTGAGATTGGAAATACTGATTTTAATAAAAAGTTTAATCCTCAAATGATCATTGAATATCTCAGGGTATTATTGCTGCTTCTTTGTTTTGTTACAGTGCTATTACTATTCTTCACATACAGAACCTCCATATGACCTCATCACAGTGCTTTTGTTGCATGGTGTGGTTTTGGTCCTCGTATGAACTGTATCCACAAGCTTGATATAAATACTCATTGTTAATATATAAAATGCAGAAACACCTGAAGGATATTGAATCGGAAGGGCAATCCATGTTTCTTAGAGTTGTAACCTTTTTTTTTTTGTGCATACTATTGTGTGACAACTCAGACTGATAATCCAAGTTCCATGCATTTATTATTGATATGAATGTAGGATCATATGGATTTGGTATTGCTTGTTAGTAATCTGTCATGTCCTGTTCCATGCACTTCTTGGCCTCCAAGAATTGCTTGTTCGTATTGGAGAAACTTGTTGCGCAATGGTGGTTTTCTATTGTATTGTTTGATATGTTTGTTCAAGATTATTGATAGAACTTTGATTTGACATTACGAATGCAGTATTCTTCTTAAAACACTTTGTTTTGCATTTCTATGGCTGATTTGAACCTTGGCACTATGAACACAATGTCCTTGTCACATTTTCTCTTTTTCGGTTCTGTGGCTAATTTGAGGTTCTTTGCATTTTATTTTGCAGCCCCTTTGTAGATCTGACCCAATGCTGGTGTTAGAGTCTTCCTTGTATGTCCTTGAACGCAACCCGTCAGAGACTATTGAGCTGTTTTTATCTGAAAATGTTCCTGCGGATTTGGTAAATTCATATCTGAAACAACATGCCCCGAATTTGCAGTCAACTTACTTAGAATTGATGCTTTCAATGAGTGAAACTGGGATAAATCCTAATCTTCAAAATGAGCTGGTATGTACTCTTTCAATTGTTATGTTTGTATGTACTCTCATCCAATCAATTCATTTGATGCTGCTTGGCTGATCTTCTGACATTTTAACTTTCTGGTCTTCAGGTGCAACTGTATCTTTCTGAAGTTCTTGACTGGTACAAGATTCTGAAGGAAGAGGGAAACTGGACTGAGAAAACATACTCCCCTACACGAAAGAAGTTAATATCTACATTAGAGAGTAATTCAGGTTACAATACAGACCTACTTCTTAAGCGTCTTCCCCAGGATTCTCTTTTTGAAGAGCGTGCTATATTGTATGGAAAAATAAATCAGCACCTCCGTGCACTGTCTCTCTATGTTCACAAGGTACCATTGCTCTGTAATATGTCTTTGATCATCTACATACTTTTGTTTTGTTTGGTTTGGTATTGGTTTTTCAAGATTATATCCATTTTAAACTGTGCACTATTTTGCAGCTCCAGATGCCGGAGCGAGCGGTTGCGTATTGTGACCGTGTTTATGAGGAAGGAGGACAACAACCTTCCAAGTCAAATATCTATTTTAATCTTCTACAAATTTATCTGAATCCAAGAAAAGCTCAAAAGGAATTTGAGCAGAAAATTATTCCAGTGGCATCACAACTCCCTGGAAATCAAAAAGTTAGCTCTGCTGCTAAGGTCAGGATGGGCCGTACAGGTAAAAAGGTTGTTGAGATTGAAGGGGCTGATGACGTACGCTTTAGCCCCAGTGGGACTGATAGTGGCCGAAGTGATGGTGATGGAGACGATGTAAGTGATGGAGGCCCTATAATGTTGAATGAAGCACTTGAACTACTAAGCCAACGGTGGGACAGAATAAATGGTGCGCAGGCACTTAGGTTACTACCCAGAGACACAAAACTCCAGGTAAATCGTTTTATATATCGTCGATGTTTTTTTTTTTTTCATTTGGCTTAGTTCTATGCTAGGTAATCACCCACCGTTCTATTGCATTTTTATGATTAAAGTTAATATAATGAAAGAAAAATCTTTTTGTTAATGTTCCTAAATCAGAAGTATGCAAAATGTGTTGAAAAAAAAGTGATGTTGTTATGTGGATTTTAGGCCGGGTCTCTTTTATTGTTTTATATTCATATTTTTCACTTTGCATATTAGGCCCTTTTAGATAACAACATTCCTTCAGCTGTTTAATTTTTTAGAATGTTCATTTAATAAAGCTTCTGAAGGTTCTAATTATCTGATTTGGACGCTTGCAGGATCTGGTGTCATTTCTTGAGCCACTATTGCGTAACTCCAGTGAACATCTACGCAATTATTTGGTTATCAAAAACTTGATTTTCCGGGCAAACTTGCAGGTCACCTTGATGCCATGTTCTCTCCTTTTCTGTTGTCCCTTGCTGTCAATGTTTATTTCTAGCTTTGGAAATGTTACTACATTCTTTAAGTTTGCTTAGATTGTTGTGTGGCCGTGCTCCCTTGTTGGATATCCATTCGTTCCAGTATGTTTGTCCAGTAATTAATAAAATAATGATGCATTTAATATTTCTGCACGGGAAAACAGAAAACACGGATTACTTAGCTAAACTGCCAAACTACTTGAAAATGTGTTGTCTCGTCACGTATGCCATTATAATTTTGTGATGTGTTGGTGACTTTCTTAATAGTGTTGTGACAACTGTTACCAAATGTAGTGCAATGTATGAACTTTTACCCATATTCTCACAATTGTTTCAATATTTCAGGTAAAGGAGGATTTGTATAAACGGCGTCAAGCTGCTGTCAAGATTGATGGAGATAGCATGTGCTCTCTTTGCCATAAGCGCATTGCAAATAGTGCTTTTGCAATTTATCCAAATGGACAGACATTGGTGCATTTTGTTTGCTTTAGAGAATCGCAGCAGATTAAGGCTGTTAGAGGAGGAAATTCTGTGAAACGTAGATGATATGGCCATGCTCCAGGTACATTCAGAACTCCACATTGATAGGTCAAATATTACGCCAGTTTTTCCTCAAAAAAAAAACGTTATGCCAGTAGTGGACTGATATTCTTGATGGCTTGACTGCTCGACTCTTGTCGACCATTATGACATGAGTTGTATACGGCAACTTTTTTTCCCTAACCATTGTAAACCTCTGAAACATCACACAGTCGTCCTTTCCATCGTCATGCCCCCTGGATCCTTGTATTGCATTTCCTTGAATATCTTGCTATCTGAAACCCTGACCACCGCTACCTCATTCTGGAAGACAATTAAGATGATCTGGTCTGGTTTTCTGAAACAGAGTTGCCTTCTCCATTATATGTTGTGTTCTGAGCTTGCCAATTGCCACCACCATAACTACTGTTCTGAAATTCTCTGATGGAATATAAATGAGTAAATGACAATTGCTCGGCCAACAATGCACAGTTGCACACATGGATGCTACTTCTCTTGTGTGCTTATTTTAATGATGCAATAATAAATACTTGACAGTAATTGTTCGTCTTGCATTTATTCATCTATCGCATTTTACTTTTGCAATATGGCTTTTCTTCTATTATTATGCTGAAAAGAAATAATACTAGCTCCTGTTGAATAATATTGTTATTATACTCACCAGGTCATAAAATCAACCGTCTGGAATGTAAGGTTCACACACCTGAGCCAAGGTGGGCAATGCTTGGAACAAGCTGTTTCGACGCTCATTCCATTTCACTTCCTTTTTTTGGCTACATGCAGTGCGCTTTGATGGATGTTCAGTGGTAACTTATAGAGAATGCCGTTTGTGGTTGAAATTGCATTTCTTTCATCGCATCAAATCCCAAATTTCATTGATGTCAACTACTTGAAGTCCTGTTGTTGGTTGGTCTTTACTGGATACAGCTTCAGAAATTTGGAAGTGGTCTTCAATCTCTTTGAAGGCTTGGTGTATTTAGTTGGGTGTCCATACTCGCTCTCTTCAATATTTTAGTCCAGAGAGCGTACTGGGAGATTTCTAAATGTTGATTAAGTGTTGTAGAGTTTCGGTGAAGGGGTGGCTAGCCGTGTTTGTAGTTTACCAACATGTCTTCTGCTGGGGTGTAAATATGTGGTGGCTCTGTCTGATGTGTCGTTCTGAAATTTTGAAGGATTGTAATATTGAGCCTGTTCGTTTGGATGTTTTGCAGCAGGCAGCAGCAGCAGCTACAGTGTTCGCAGTTATTTTTTTCAGCATCAGCTACAGTGTTCACAGTTATTTTTCTGCAGCCGTGCCAGACTTTGTAACTTTTTTTACCCATGTTAGGAAGCAGAGGGCACGAGTGAAAGGGAGGGCAAAAAAAAATGGTTTTCGGAACGCACGTTTGCATCTGTTGTCTTGATTTTTGCTCGGCAACTTTACACGATAGCAAAACGGGAATTATTCTTTTTTTTTTCACAATGCATGAATTAAATCCGTTCAAAATTCCCGCGTGAACGAAAGTAGGAGTACTTATACTAAATCACTATGATTTCTTTTTTCTTTTTCCTCTCGAAACACTAAAGTCACCACGAGTTCTTGAGTGGCTTCTCGAGCAGCGCCGAGAGGTACATCTCCTTCCTCTCCGGCCCCCTGTCGAGCTTCCTCCCCGTGACCCACTTGAGCTTGCGGAACCCCACGCTCTCCAGCACCTCCACGTACGCCGGCATCTCCGCCGCCCCGCAGAAGAAGTGGTCGAGCCAGAAGAGTCCGCCAGGTCGGAGCACCCGGTACACATCGAACACCGCGAAGTGCATGGCGGCGGGCGGGATCCATCCGCTGAGCACGTGCATGGAGTGCACGACGTCCAGCGTGTTGTCGAAAAACGGCAGCCGCGCGGCGACGCTGACGTAGAGCGGCACGACCCCGCGCGCCGCGACGAAGGCGCTGAAGGGCCCGTTGAGGTTGACGGTGGTGGCCACGACGGTGACGCCGCGCTCGCGCATGCGCACGGCGAAGGTGCCCGACCCGCCGCCGATGTCGAGACCGATGCGGACGGAGCCCGGCGGCGACGCGGACGCGAGCACCTCGTCGATGGAGAAGTTGAGCGGGCTCCGTCGCTTCCCCGTGGAGTTGAGCCAGCGGTGGCGCTCCGGGCCGGCGAGGTCGAAGCAGTCCTTGCAGTCGTCGAAGCGCGGGGATCGCGCGCGGGCGACGAGGCAGCGGAAGGACTTGCAGGTGTAGGCGGACCAGTGGACGGAGCGGTCGGGCGGGGTGGCCCAGAGCGAGTCGGGGAGCGGGCGCGGCGGCGCCGGATCGCGCGGCGCGGCGGGGCGGCAGCGGCGGCGCGGGAGGGGCTCGCAGCCGCGAAGCATGAGCCGCTGCGCTTGGAGCTCGTCGTCGGGGCAGGAGCCGTTCACCGGGTAGGTGAGGAAGGCGGCCAGGAGGTCCGGGAACGCCAGGCACGGGTGGCCCACCGGCGGCCGCAGCTCCGCCGTGCCCCAGTTGGCGTTGCGCCCGTACGGCAAAGCGTGCGGCCCCGCGAATGCGTGGAACTCCGGCGGGAGATCCGGGAGGTTGACGGAGGCGGTGGTGGTTTCCGGACTAGTTGTTGCCGTTCTCGGCGCGGCCGTCGTGGCGGATGGAGGCTGCGGCGAGCAGGAAGAGTAGGAGGAGGCGAGGAGGAAGGTGGTGAGGTTGGAGCCGAGCAGGACGGCGACGTACAGGAGCGTGCGGCGGAGGGGGACGCCGGAGGCCGCGGCGTCCGCCAGCCGTGTGACGGACATCGACATGGACATGACGCGGCAATTAGCTAGGATTCCGGTGGCTCCTATTGATTTAGCATCTTCTAATTACATCTCGATCGAGTCGAGACTTTGACTTTGCTCGTTGATTCCTCTTCTCCACCCCGCGCGCGATCCATAGTTGAATAATAAACTCGTGGAACGAGAATACTTTCACGTGGTGATGAAGACGTACCAAGCTGCTGCTCCAAAATGTAAGTTTGGTCTTGTTGAGTTGCGAGCCCGGTGCCGTAGAGCACTAGGGGGAGCAGGGACTGGAGAGAAGCTAGCGAGCCCAGCGAGAGAGTAAGGCGGCGGGAAAACATTTTTGCTCCGTGATCTCTCCCCGCGTTCGCTCGCGATCCGCGCCAGCCTTGCTGCGGAACAAAGCAACGGACTGCAAAATGGATCAGCCGCAACTTTGGCGGACCCAGTTCACGGCGGGTTTACAGGACGACGATGAGACCACCTGCTTCTCCCGAGGACGTCCCGGTTGTGATCGATCTAGCAAGCTCCGGCTCTCTGAGCTCCCGCCTGCTGTGATCGCACGCAATTTCGGCACGCCGATCAGTGCATAGACCGAACCACACATGGGTTTGTGAATCCCACATGGGCCACCCATGGCTACGGCCCAAGTCCACAATCCAATGCGGATTCACACGCATGAGATTTTTTTTTTCACGGCTGTGCCTGCTGCTGTTGCTGTCTCCTACCCTGATCGCTACAGGCACAGTGGCTGTTCCGATTCCGAGTTGGCATCTCCTCTCCTTCCCCCGGTCCGCTTAATATATATACCTCCTGAGGGATCGATTATGGGTTAACAAAAGGTAGCCATCTCCTTCGTCGGAAGAAAATAATCGTTCCAAACGAGGATAAACACCGACCCCGAAGGAGCACAGCGGCCATGGCGTTGAAGGAGACCCAGATCATGGTGGATCCGAAGGAACTTGCGAGGTCCAAGGCATACAAGGCTAACGTACTATTAATCGGCCTAGCCGTCTCGTTTATTATAGGTTCCCTGATGTGCAGCTTCCTCATCCCGGGCCTGCAACTAGGAACCATGGCCAAGTTATGGCTGCTGGCGGCCATCCTGTTCGTTGAGACCGTGATCAGCATACGGTTGCATGAGGAGGAATTCGGCTCGTCCGCCCCGCAGATTGAGAAGCCAAAGATGTTGCGCGGTGATGACTTATGCTAAAGCTTGCTGTGCACGTGTCCTGTGTTGGTTATTTGTTGGTTGCTGGAACAAAAGTGCTGTGTAGTTTTAGTTCGCCGCATGTCATTGCTGCATTTCCTGCTTTGTAATGCATATTACATGTGGGTTTGTGAATCCCACGATAACAAGCAGCCCCGTGAAAACGAAAAGGCCTAATCGATAAGACGTTTATCCGAGCAACTACGATTACATACCTGAAAATCATGATGAACGTCTGCACCCATCGGTGCGTGACGGTACCGTAGTGTTCAGTCGCAGGAGCACCGTAGTGCTAGTTTAGCCGGTAGACATAAGAGAAGAAAAAAAGTGCTGGTCGTGACAAACTGAAGACGTGATAATTGCGGCAATATGAACGGTGACTACTGTATTCTTTTCAAAAGAATGTACAAACATATCTTACCTCACATGTCAAACATAAAACATCTGTGTAAGGTGACAGCATATAATTTTAGGATGAAATCTACGAGACTATGAACTATGCACAAAAGGGGGTCAGAAAGAAACTGTAAACACAGCAAAATTGGACTATAAACAGTTCCTTAAAATGATGAGAACATTAGAAGATGATATGGTGTTCCTCTGTGCTGTACGACTGAATCCCATCAAGAGTTCTCTTATATATATGGCGATGTATGACTGAATTTGCAGCTGCTGCAGTACTTGCTGTACTTCATGCAACAAAGACAATGTCTTCTGAAAGATGCAATCTCAGCACCAGAAAATTGTGGTGCCATGTCCTCAATCCACATGTTGTTTTCTTTTGAGCCGCAGGTTTACATACCAATTTGCAAGGCACCGCAATATCAATCCCACAAGTATCTTGAATATAGCTAACATAAAGTAGGTCAGAACTGACCAAAGCAGAATACATAGTATTCTCCAGATGAATGGGCCAGCAGGAAGGAGGGTAGCATACACTGGAGTCAAAACACGAATTACCTGAACAAACAATGCAATTCTTTGTCCATCAGAAACCTAGAATTTAAGGTGGGTGGCAGTATAATAGCATGGGCATTCATGTATAAACTTACCACGCAAGCAGGGGCCAGCGGGATGAAAGTTAGGTCCTTCTGGCGGTCATCAGGTTTGTCATTCAAAATCTACATACAATTTTTTCCAGATGATGGGCATTAATAACATTTTGGCTGACAAGGATCCAAACTCTAGGAAATAAGCACAGTACCACAAACGTTTGAATACTATAAACCGATCAAAGTAGAATAGCAGTGCTTGAACAAATGTCAAGTGAATAATCACAAGAGAGTAAATAGGAATAGGAACATATCACGAATTAATCTTTAATGGATGCCAAACATCAGGCAAATGGCAAATAAATCTTTTCACCACGTTTTTATTCCTAAAATATGTCACATACTTGATAGGATCCAGTAACACAGAGCACCATCAATTCCCGTATATATAAAAAAAAAAGTATCATCAAAGAATCATTTAGAGTCTAGAGAACTTAAAACCCAACACTGTCTTCGCACAACAATAGCAAAATCAATGCCTTCTAAGTAAATAAACATGGATGATTTGGTGCATGTATGTCTCGGTTAATCCTTTAAACTTGTAAATAATCTCATAACAAGCTGTTGCTTATTAGGTTGTTAAGTGTATCAAAATGCCATAGACTCTAGAAGCCGAAATACTTATAGAATAGAGATACATGTAACAGATGAAGTTAACCACCAGTGTTCGGCACCTCACCTGCTTGCAAAGGTCTTCTAGAAATTCTGAATAAGCAACAGGCTTTATCTCATTAAATTTTGCAAGGAACGAATGCTTGATGGCATCAATAAGTACTTCACATAAAAATACCAATAATGCATTCTGCGGTGACAACAAACAACAAGAAAACTGTTAGAACTGCTAGAAGAAGCACAATGCAAGATATATTGTCATGCCACACTTACAACAAGAAAACTGTCAAACCATCGCCCCTCTGCTTCCAAGATATTTTGGGCAAGTACAAATAGCAGAAAAGCCGTGATGTGAAATCTCTCGATGATGTCTGCAAAATTTTAACGTATCAAGCAAATAATTATCATCTTTGTAACATCAATGACCAAAAATAATTTTAAGCGCAGGGCATCATGGTAACTAGATGTAAACTTGCACCGATAAGTAGTTCGTTGAACATGAATGAATATCCAACACAAGCATAGCAATTCATACTACCGGAAAAATGTCACTAACCGCTAGGAAATAGAATCAGCTTATGCTGTGGAAGTTCAAACTGATTAAGTAGGCATCAGACCAACATGGCAACATATATGGTTTTGGTTACGTTCAAAGAAGGTTTGTGCAAACAAACTTTATCTCAAAACTGCAACTAAATTTTTTTTTTCCTTGACTTGTGACTAAGCGGTTGACGTGATGACCACTTTTAAGTACTTCAGCAACAAATATAGACGCATACAGTCCAATAAAAAACCATGTTGTATGGAATAATGAAGATGTCGAAATTAAAAGTGCACTCACCATAGTATACCAAATTGTGGAGGTTCTCTTTGCTAACACGCTTAAATACATTGCTTTTGATCTCAGCAAAATTGTTGGACACCAAAAGAGCCAATAATGCATTGTTGTGGGCAATAATACATGTGGACAAGGTGATAGCCTGGGCTAAGAGGACAAAGGAATGGACAAGTATGATTTGTTAAGGAATTCAAACACATTGAGCTAAACATCAAGTAGCAGCAGTGACGAGGATGCAAGTAAATTGATAACAAAATTGGACTAGCTTGATGTTGAATAAAACTAAAATCATGATATGCCTATCATGTAAGGACATTAAGATCGTAAGATAACTAACTGAAGCTACGGTAGATATAAGAAGATTGGCTGATGCAATTTTCAGAAAAGGATATCAAATGCAACGACAGCAATCGCCTCATCCAGTAGGAATCGCATCAATTCAAATGTCACATTATCTGCTGAACATGTTGACAGTCCCTCGGCTGAGTTGAACAGAACTTGCAAAACATCCTCACCAAAAGATTGACAGAGTTTGTCAAAAATCTGAAAAGAAAATTCAAGGTTAATAGTGCAGATTACTAATGATACACATGTATTTTAAATGCGGAGTTTACTCACCTCTAGAACATTGTATACGACATACAGTTTGATCGTGCCCTGACCCCGAATGACATGATAAATCAAGCTAATATCTGACACAAACAAGAAGCAATTGAAGGTGCTTATCAAATGTGTATAGAGTATCATGTTAGTCAATACAATGTATAAAAAACCAACCTATCATTTGCAAAGAAGCAACTCCTAGGGCTAGAACTACAAAGCATCCATAATCCGACAAATCAGCAGCATTTGGCCGTAGAAACTGTCTGCCACAAACACAACAGATAAATAATATATGAATCAATATGTACACAAAAAGACTAAACTGGAGGGAGTGATGGTAGGAAAAGAGTAATTACAAATATCATGAAGTAAAGCTGTTAAGTAAATGTTTGACTGCATTTCTTGCACTACTAAAAAGAATGATCATCGCCAATTATAAGCCCTCCTAACCAGTTAAGCAGCACTGGCAATGGGGGATACAGAGCATTAATAGCGAGATGGAAAATGAATAAAAGTGACTTGCCTTGGCAACGTACTGCCTTGAAATAAAGGCAGAGACATGCATGTTCCTGATTAGATATACTTAACAGGACCCAATTGTTTTTACGAAACCATGCAATTAAAACTGAATTAATCTCAACTAGAATACATGTAAGTCTCTTAAATATTTAAGAAACAAACCATCCTGTAAGTCTCAACACATAACGAGGCTCATTTCGGACACCACAACGAAAAGCTATGGCCAGACAGCGTAGAATTTTCAGTAGCTCTAAACTTAAGCAGAGGCTTCCAAATTAGACAGCAAAGTAAGATACCCTCACCCAGTCCAGGTGGTCACTTCCAATGTAATTATAAACAAAGTTGTCATTTAAAATGTTAAATTCAAAATGGTACCTCATCTGAACAGAAAACAAACCTAGTATGACATGGAATCAAGCATAACCAGCATTATCACAATGACATTATCTTAATTAACAACAATTCAGTTTAAACCTGTTACAGGCACCAGGCACCTGAAAAACAAAAATCTAGTAAAAAGTAGTAGTGAAAGCCCACCTTGTTTTCAGCACCCGCCATACCGTAACGACAATCCGTGCAGGCATAATTGTCAGCAACGACAGAAAGGAATCCAAGCAGACAAAGAATCCTGCGACAATTAGCTGCAGCATTTTATCACAATCAAACATCTTCCTGTCAAATAAAGAAATGCACAGTAATCCTGAAACATGATAATACTGGATAGTGCATGATACATCTGTGCTCATCTTGTCAGGATCACATCAAAATATGGAATCACTTGAATTACTTAAGGCAACAGTTATAAGTCCATAGCAGCAGATACATTACATGCACTTATGACCAACCACCCGACTAGGGATAGATCGTATTTCAACTCAAGACCAAAAAAGAGTCAGTACAAAGACATATGGTAGTTCTGATAGCATGTCAGATCCATAAGCAACACCTAAAAATGGCAGTACTCTTTTTATATACTTTGACAGCTTGACGCTATAACTACTCATTTATGTGTGATATACCTCGTAACTTCTCGAGTAGTAAGTGTTGTACTTGTTTTAAAGGATGTTAGGATGTCAGATCTATAAGCAACACCCAAAAATGGCAGTACTCTGACAGCTTGACGCTATAACTACTCATTTATGTGTGATACCTTGTACCTTCTCGAGTAGCAAGGGTTGCGCTAGTTTTTCTTTTGTTTTTTTTTTTTTTGAAAACAATGAATGATACGCAGTATTTTTTCTAGTTTGGCTTCAAAAAACGTTACCACGAGTAGCATACTTTGAATAACTCTCTAAAACTGTTTAGTTAAATTTTATCATAACATCCTTTATTTGGTCTATTCAACTGCTTCCCAAAAACCATGCTTAAAATACCCTACCAGAATCAGAATTATCCATATTCGCTCTCGGTTAAAAATGTGTGGTGCATTATGGTTTCAGGAATACAGCAATTTGATGATAGCTCTTGCATATTAGCTCTCAGTTAAAACGCAATGTAAGTATGGTTTCAGGAATATAACAAATTGCTGATACACGCATATTGGAATTAGTGTTCAGCAATGCCTGGCCAAGCAAGTTAATAAAGTCAAAAATATAGTTTCTAACCCACGGGGTGTAATAAAAGTAAATTAAAAGTGCAGATGTGTACCCGCTCACATCTCCAAGGGACATGAAACATAGTGTTGTACACCCGCTGTCGTTTCTTCTCATTGCCCACTGCAATTGTGCTTCTAAGTGAATTACCGCCATATAGTTCGCCAAGGAAGTATCTGAATGGTGAATTGTCAAGGCGCTCGACTTCTGCAGTAGCATAATGGTTGAAATATGTGTAAATATGCATGTAAAGCATTTCTTAACTACATAAGAAATAACCCATTCTAACCAAATATAGCGCTGAAATGTACAACTATCATCCACTGCGGTGAAAACACAGAGACAGACTCGGACAAAAAAAGAAATCTGCAAACTGGTTATGGGAAGAATGCAAAGTTTTCAAAACACAACGCACACTCTACTTCCCTGGTTTAAATGTATTTGGATTTAACTTTGCTTATCCCTTAATATGTAGACCAGCTTGATTTTATCTTGCTGAGGTTTTAAGAGAGCACACAGAAACTCAGTGCGGCCTTGTTTTAGAAAAAAAAAACTATTAAATCAGGAAGAAGGTTATAATAACTTCCCGTTAGAATCACAAATGAGCTCACAAAACCACATTGCCCTGTATTTCTGATCAGATCACCCCCAAATTTAGTTGGATACACCACACATCCAGAAACATAAACAATTTGCCTTATGACTATTTCACTTTGCAGGACTAAAGTTCCTATCCTATGCTATGCAGGAACAGAATTTATAAATGGACGTCCTGTCTTGGTCATCCAACGAAAATGTACCAAACTATCTCATCGATTTCCATCAAATATGCATGGTCTAAGATCAGGGCTGATGAAACGACAGCCACATGATCAAAATCCAAAGATTGGAGGCAGGTAGTTTTGCATAATTACAAATGAACAGAGAGATCTGTACCTCCGAGAATGTTACCGTTCTCCTTCATGAACTTTTCCCAGTCCAGCGACTCCTCTTTCTCCAGCTTCTTCTTCACGCCCCCATTCGCTTCAGGCGGCCATGCCGCGGCCACCGCATCGGCCGCCACCGCCGCGGCAGCAGCTGTACTCTCCCGCGTGCTGCCGCAGCTGCTGGTTCCATCCTCCGCAGACGCTGCCAGGACCCTCCCATTCCCGGCCACGCTCCTCTGCCTCAGCTCCACCCCCACGTACGTCACGCAGCTCGCCGCGGACCTCTCAGCGTCCGAGCTCACGCACACTGTCTCCGTCGCCGACCTCAGATCCGTTATCCTGAACGCGGACGCGTCCCCGCCACCCTCACGCGGCCCCCCCTCCGCGGGCGCCTCCTCGATCGGGGGGCTCCGGAACCCGCGCTTCCGCTTGGAGCGCTTCCTGCGGCGACGCTGGCCATTCGACGTGGTGTCGGGCAGGGAACGAGGAGAGAAGTCGTCCGCGTCGTCGGCGGAGAGATCGCCGGCGAGGAGCTCGTACGAGAGCTGGCGGCCGCTGGATCGGAGCGACATCAGCGGCCGCGGCGAACGACGAGGCGGAGACGAGAGGGCCCTCGCGAACCCTAAGGCGTGGGCGTCGCCGCGCGCGCGGCGACGGCGAGGAGCGGAGGCGGAGGAGTAACGGGCGCAGCGAAGAATACTTCTTTCTTCCTTTGCCGGTCGCGTTTATTATGTGCTTCTAATTCAGATTTTTGTGTTGCTTTAATTTATGCGATTATTTGGCATTTTCTATGAGATGGCGATGACACGGCACTAGTACAGAATGGACGGGGGCTTCGTGGCGTCCTGCTAAAGGGAATGAATATTTTTCCTAATTCATTGGGTGCTTTCGAGAATCGAAAACGTTGGCAATGTACAATGCTGCCATGCTGTTCCAGCCTATGCACATTTAATTCCTGTATCGTCGAATTCTAGTAAATTTAAAATAGAAAGGATTATTTATCAATCAACTAAGGGTTTGTTTGACAGAGCTTCGGATTATATAAAAAACAGATTCTGCATTGAATTCTGATGTAAAACAGATTCTCTGGCTTCTTCTGGATTCTCTGTCAAAACAGCTTCTCCAGTCAGACCGTTTGGCAAAACAGATTCTCTTATTTTTTTCTGAAATAGATTATGCATGTCAAATGACTGCAATACCTCTAAAATTAAAGCTTCGGTTTGTCGACTCTTGTGCTATATTGAAATGAAAATAAGTCTAGGAAATAAATTAAATATAAATAGATGACTACTAATAAAATCAAATTTAAATATTTTTAAAAATTTGCAAAATATAGTCAAGTGTGGTCTAGTTCCGAAGACCTCGTCGCAACGCTTGTAACGGTGTAATCAGTTCGCAATTCGGATGTTCGATTTGTAATCTATGAATTTTTTAAACAACCACAATTGCATTTGTCAAGTGGACCCGTCTATGCATGCATGTGTATCAGATTGAGAATCCAAGAGAAGCTACAAATCTCCGCTTCTGCTCCCACGGTCAAAATGAAAATATTCTGTCAGGTCTTTTGCTCAGAATCTGTTTTCCAAGCAGGTGATTGGCAAACGTCGAATAGAAGCAGAAGCAGAAGCACCTCCAGAATCTGTGCCAAAGAAGGCCTAAAAAGTACACTTCACGCGACGGCTATCACCCACAGGATGATGATCGAATGGTTTTGACATCGTCTTCAATCTCCGATCATATCATATCACCTCCTAACCCTTTATTCAGCCATCCCTGACGTCTGCTTCTTCTTCCTCGCCACGCTAACCATTGTGCCTTGTGCTAACCATTTTTCGTTTCTTCACACAAGGTGTATTTTTATTTTAAATTTCATTGAATGAGATAATATATCATTCAATGTTGCTAAATATTACAAACTATTTTCATTCCTTAACAATATCAATTGGTTTCAAGCTCTAAAGTAACCATTAAAAAAAAACTATATATTTTGTCTATCATAAGTCATAAGCTTATATGCCTCCACACCACTCATAAGAGATGGAAGCTCCAAAAAGCCTTTACTAAAGACTGGAAGCTCCAAAACACCAGGCCATGTGCGAAAGGACTTTGCTGCCCTTCTGCCTCCCCGCATCCATACACTAGCCCGTGACGAAATCAAGTCGCGCCCCGTGCCCGTGACTCCTCTTCTTTGAATCAAAGCCTATCGCATCTCCATTTTGACGGCATCGATCCAGCTCGGCAGGGGCGGCGCGGCGTAGGATTCCATCAGGGCATGGAGGCGACGCGGAGCCACAACACGCGTGGAAGGGCAGCGCGGGCATGACCTGCTCGTCGGGTCCCCTGCTCGTCCCGTGTGGCGCCATAGAGGAAGAAGCAGCCCGCAGTGCCATTGGGGAAGAAGCAACGTGGGCACATCAGAATTCTCAGGTCAGAAGTTCAATGATTTGTAATTTCTCACTTTTTTATTTGAAAAATAAATGTTTTTAATTTTTTTTTGAATTTCTGGACTCTTGTATATGAAAAACCATGGCAGGGGCAAAATGGTCATAAATTTAGTCTGTTTTGGCCTAAGAATGAGAATAGACAACATATATTATTATTGGCATTTAGAAAACTTTCCTCTTTATTAATGGTTTTTTTGGAGCTTCCTTTCTCAGTGGAGGCAATTCACCCGAGAGAAAGCAAGTCGGAAAACCCACCGGTCGAGACTGAGGGTCGGTCAATCGTTCGCCTCGCGCCCGCGGCGGCCCAACGGTTCGATTATCACCGTCGTCGGGGGACCCTCCGCCGCTCCGCCTCGACCGGAGTGACGCATTCGGCCGCCCCCGTGGAGTCCTTCCCCTGTAAGCTCTCCTCCTCCTCATCGCCCCACTGCTGGCCTCCACTAAACTGGCGTGGACAAGTGGCGTTCCTCTGGTCTGATCCACACCCAATCCAAATCCCATATTCATCCGATCCACAAGTTTCTCTCGGGTTTGTTTGCCGCGTCGAGTGAGAAGCAGTAGCAGCAAGCATGTTTCTTTGTCCGGGTTCAGAAACTGTTCAAGGCACCTGTGGTTAAAGACATGTCCGGAGGTGAGTGTCCACTGGCCAGTGGCCACTTGTAAACTTTGAAGTACCACGTTTTGCTGTCGTACAGGCAACGGGTGATCACTTGTATATTCGTCCGCTAGCTATCTAAAGTACATATTTATATGTGTTTTAGTGTTAGCTCAAGGAACAGATTATACAATGTAAGTTTCAGCTATTAGTTGAAAGATTGCATGTTCTGGAGTTATAGGTTCCAAATCTGGCTGTGAGCTTAGTACTTTACTGTAGGAACTGTAACTTACGGTAAATTTAAATTCATCAAATGGATAATGGCGAGAAAAACTTTTGATTAAATAGGCCAAGTTTGTAGTCATACATTGCAGGTAGATATGTTGGTGCATGCTATCACTTCTTGTGTGTTTAATGATTACAGCAGCAAGACAAGAGAACATCTGCCAAGTTTGAACTTACAAATACACTGAACTTGTAGATTGGGCTTATTTTGACCGTGATTCTATATCTTGTTTCACTCGAGAAGCCATTTTTTGCACAAATTTACTGCTCGCATCCCTTATCTACTTTCAAAAGACATTTGATTGATGGCACCATAACCGTGTAGCTAATAATTAAAATATTATGAACTCAAGCCTAATCTTGAGTTCAGCAATTGTAAATGGATGTCAAAATGAATACTTTTACTTCACAAGTAGTTATTGGTTCTTTTTTTCTTTGTCACCATGCTGAATCCCTATGCACAAGCACTCCCTAGTATAATGTGCATCAAAATTGATTCCGGGGACCATGTTTTGCAGATTTATCTCCTTATTTTCAATAAAAGGATCTTAGGATTTCAGATAGCACTGCCAGGTATGACGGCAAGCAATCTGTTAGACCAAGGATTTCCAATGAATATGGTACAAACTTGTGAAAAAAACGAATTTATATATTTTCCAATGAATACGATATGCAACCTGTGAAAGGAAAAATCTGTTACACCAATCAATCAAGCTTTTATAAAAGATCAGAGTCTATTTTTCAGGCTAGCCAGGCGGGTTTAAAGAACATTGTTATGGTTTTTCTGTTTTGTTGCTGCCACTGTATTCTCAGGTTTAAAGATCGGTGAATCAATTCGCATGTTTATTGTCTACCCAGGGAAAAAATATGGTTTCATTGCTGCAAGAAGTCATGGATCGTCAAGGTTTTCAGTGGCTCAACATTACATTCATCAATAACATCTTTGTTGGCAACGTTTTCAAAGGCTTACTTTCCTAATGTCCGATCGCTATCTACTACTAGTGGCGTGGTACGGGGTTTGACATACCATTGGTTGAGAAATCTGTTACTGCAATGGAGGTTGGATTTATTCACTTCTACCGTAAGCCTTTTCTTCAACAAACTGAGACCACTGCACTACTCAGAAAATCAAGGACAAAAGTTTCTGCTAATATTGTTGATATTATGACTGAGCAGTGCTTCAATATTCAATTAGATGAACCACTAACTCCTGAGAAGCTCAAAACACTTCATTGGCTCTTAGCTGAAACTTTTGAACCTCATAATTTACAAACTAAGAGCTTTCTGGAGGATGAAGTATCTATAAGCTCTTATTCTGTCATTGTTGAGGTCGGTCCCCGGATTGCATTTCCAACAGCATTCTCAACCAACGCTGTCACTATATGTAAATCTGTCTCGGTAGTGGAAGTGATTCGACTGGAGAGATCAAGAAGATACCTTTTGTGCCTTGAGCCTGGTAGTGACCCGCTTGATGAAAAGCAGCTCAGTGACTTTGTTGCTCTGGTTCATGATCAAATGACAGAGTGTGTTTATCCCAACAAGCTCACATCATTTCATTCCAATGTAGTTCCTAAACATGTCTCTGTTGTTCCAGTCATTGGAAGTGAGAAAGAAGCATTGGAAGAAAGAATTTTGAAGATGGGGCCTTTTATCAGCGATTATATCAAATGCAATCAAACTACAGTGGAACCTTTTATCACAAAATCCAACAGTGAACATAGCAGGAATGATTTTTTTAATGGAAAGCTTGTAGTAGATGGAGAGACCATGCCAAAACCATTGTTTCAGTTAATGAAGAGTTCCATGAAGGCCAAGGATATCTCGAGTGCAATAAAGGGATTCCCAGTAAATCATCTACATCCAATGATTCCTGGTTCTGCTTCGCCATTGTACATTTCAACGCGTGAGCTTGACATTTTATTTACAGCAGAAACCTATAATTTTCCACCTGCAATGGAACCATACCTTGGTTCTGAGAAAGGTGTTAGTGGTCGCATAAGAGACACACATGCTACTGGAAAGGGGTCTTTTATTGCTGCTTCTACTGCTGGTTATTGTGTTTGTAATCTCCGAATTGATGATTCATATGTGCCTTGGGAGGATCCATCTTTTCCATACCAATTGAATCTGGCTTCTCTCTTGCAAATTCTTGTTGATGCTAGTGATGGTACATCTGACTATGGGGGTACGTTTGGTGAGCCTCTAATTCAGGGCTTTACAAGAAATTTTGGGATGATACTAAATGGGGAGCGGTGTGAGTGGCTGAAACCGATAATGTTCAGCGGAGCAATTGGGCAAATTGATCATGCACATGTATCCAACGGGGATCCAAAAATCGGCATGCTAGTTGTGAAGATTGGTGGTCCACCATATAGATTTGGTACAGGTGGTGCTGCTGCATCAAGTATGATCAATGAACAGAATGATGCAGAGGTTGTTTTCAGTGCACTACAGAGTGGAGATGCTGAGATGGCCCATAAACTGTATCGTGTGGTCAGGACATGTGCAGAAATGGGAGACAACAACCCCATTATAAGCTTTCTTGATCAGGGAGCTGGTGACAGCTGCAATGTTTTGAAAGAAACAATGTATACTCAGGGCTCTGAAACAGACATCCGCTCAATAGTTTTTGGTGATGATACATTGTCGGTGTTGGAGATATGGGGTGCTGAGTACCATGAACAGGATGTACTACTGGTGAAACCTGAGAGCAGAACCTTACTGGAATCACTTTGTGAGAGGGAAAGAGTTCCAATGACTGTCATTGGAACAATCAATGGCAGTGGGAAGATTATTTTAACTGACAGTGCTGCAGTGGAGCATGCCAAGTTGTATGGAATTGCTGCTACCACCCCTGTTGAAGAACTTGAGCTTGAAAAAGTTCTTGAAGATATTCCTCAAAAGACCTTTGACATAAAGAGAACTTTGAAAGTCACGGAGCCTTTAATCATTGCACCTGACGTGACACTTATGGATGCTCTGAATCGTATATTGAGGCTCCCTTCCGTATGTTCAAAGCGTTTCTTGACCACAAAGGTAGACAGGTCTGTGACAGGCCTTGTTGCACAACAGCAGACGGTCGGGCCTCTCCAACTTCCACTTGCAGATGTGGCTGTAATTTCACAGTCATATACAGACCTAACAGGTGGTGCTTGCAGCATTGGTGAACAACCAATAAAGGGTTTACTTAATCCCAAGGCCATGGCACGACTTGCTCTTGGTGAGGCATTGACTAATCTGGTTTGGGCTAAGGTTACATCCTTTTCGGATGTTAAAGCAAGCGCAAATTGGATGTACGCTGGAAAACTTGATGGACATTGTGCAGATATGAACGATGCAGCTGTTGCATTGGCTCATTGCATGAGTGAACTTGGTATTTCAATAGAGTGGGGAAGGAGAAGTCTTTCCATGTCAGCTCAATGTGATGGTGAGGTTGTCAAGGCTCCTATAAACCTGGTCATCAGTACCTACGCAAGTTGTCCGGATATAACATTGACAGTAACTCCTGATTTGAAGCTCGGCGAGGATGGAGTTTTGCTGCATATTGACATGGCTAACGGAAAACGCCGGCTTGGTGGTTCTGCTCTTGCACAGGCATTTGATCAAATTGGAAATGAGTGCCCAGATATTGATGACGTTTCCTACTTGAAGAAGGTATTTGAGACCATTCAGGAATTACTCATTCAACGTCTTATTTCAGCTGGCCATGACATAAGTGATGGTGGTCTTATTGTGTGTGTTCTTGAGATGGCATTTGCTGGCAATTTTGGAATTAAGCTGGACATAGACCTGGAAGATACTAGTGAAGTTCTTGAATCACTGTTTGCGGAGGAGCTTGGCCTTGTTATTGAAGTACGCTCGAAAAATCTCAGTTTTGTGAAGCATAAGCTTGAAGCAAGAGGTATATCCACTCATGTGATCGGAGAAGTTACTACCTCACCAGAAATAGAAGTAGTCGTTGATGGCAAACTGCATCTCAAGGAAAAAACTTCGGAACTTAGGGATGTTTGGGAGGAAACAAGCTTCAAGCTTGAGGAGCTACAACGTCTGAAATCATGTGTCAAACTTGAGAAAGATGGACTAAGAAACAGAACATCACCATCATGGTATTTGTCTTTTAGTCCCAAATTCACAGATGAGAAACTATTGGTTGCATCCTTAAAACCAAAGGTCGCCGTCATTCGCGAAGAAGGGAGTAACGGGGACAGGGAAATGGCTGCTGCATTTTATGCTGCTGGATTTGAACCATGGGATGTCACAATGTCAGACCTCTTGGCTGGGAAATCTTCTCTAGTGGAATTCCGTGGTGCCGCTTTTGTTGGTGGTTCCAGCTATGCAGATGTGCTGGATTCAGCAAAAGGGTGGGCTGCATCAATCAGGTTCAACCAACTCCTCAGAGATCAATTCCTGCATTTCTACAACAGATCAGACACGTTCAGTCTTGGTGTGTGCAACGGCTGTCAGCTCATGGCTCTTCTTGGCTGGGTGCCAGGATCAGATGTTGGAGGATCTCTTGGTAAGGGTGGAGACATGTCCCAGCCAAGATTTATTCTCAATGAATCTGGCCGTTTTGAGTGCCGTTTTATCAGTGTGTCCATTAAGAATTCTCCTGCAATTATGTTCAAAGGGATGGAAGGTTCTACCTTGGGTATCTGGAGCGCTCATGCTAAGGGAAGAGCTTTCTTCCCCGATGAAAGTGTTCTAGCTAATGTTGTTAAATCTAACTTGGCTCCTGTGCTCTATTGTGATGATACTAATAACATAACTGAAATTTATCCCTTCAATCCCAGTGGTTCTCCACTAGGCATCGCTGCCCTTTGCTCCCCAGATGGAAGGCACCTTGCTATGATGCCACACCCTGAGCGTTCCTTCATGATGTGGCAATATCCATGGTATCCCAAGGAATGGCAGGTCAAGAAAAGTGACCCCAGCCCTTGGCTACGGATGTTCCAGAATGCTCGAGAATGGTGCTCATAGTACAGGTAGATCAAGCTATCACTATTTTTTTAATTTTTGTGGCTCTGCACATTATGTTTCTAAGGCACATATATTTCTTCGTTGATTTCGTACTTTTTCATTTCTGTAAAACAGGTACCGTCTGCAATCTTTATGAAACTATCAATCATTGAATATCCTGAACTGTAAGCATGTTGTAAAGTATGTATACTCTTGTATCGAAAGTTCCTGTTGCGATATTTGGTTGTCAGAAGTCTTGATGTTTTAGAGCATTTGCTTACTTCCAATTCCAAGAAAAGAATCGGCAATACATGTTTGCTAGTGATGCGCAGTAATCTTCTTGCTATGCAGCACTAACATGTACATGAGATCAATTTTACTGAATATCCAATTCTGGAACATACAGGGAACAAATTGATGGACTTATGACTCTGCTTCAGTCAAGACTGCTGAAACAGCACATAGTACTTCCATATATTTTGATTTGACATATCTATATACACGATTAATATCTATATACAGCTCCAATGAAAACATTTGGGTAAGGCACAGGAACCGTCAATATATGAATCTGACCTTTTGATTCTTTTTAATGTAATAATGTCATCTACTATCCAATAAAAATATAAGTTTCTTTGCATTACTATTTTTGAGAAAAACAGCCTCTTTTTTATTGATATTTTGTTATGATCGCTTTATGACCACTATATTTGCTATTAGTGAGCCACCTCTCCTGTTTTTTCCCCTTCACAGATCATGAACCAACCTAGTATCAGTATAGCCAGCCTGAGTGTATAGATTATTTCTTCGTTGTTACTTGAAGTACCAGCTCATATAAATTCATATCTTTTGAGGTGTTGAGACCTATATTCCTCTCCACAATATCCATGAATTTAACTAGTGATAAATATTAGAAGCTCCAGTGTCGGAGTGGCTGTAGCCCCAGACTTTGAGGCTCTGAAAACGAAATCCTGCTGGTTTGCCAAGATTTAAATTTCTGCCTGGCTGATAGTCGTCGACCATTCAATGAGTTGTCATTACAGTGTGGATCGAGCACCACATGTTAGGGTTAGACCATGGCAGATGGAGTGGAATGTGTAACGAACATTACAAAGTTTGACTTGATCTGTCAATGAAAAAGCATGGAAAGAGAGGACATATCGCTATAGAACCAAATGAACGCTATTTACACTGAATGAATGAAAAGAACATTTTATTGGACGTGAAGAATGAAATAACTTTCTAAATCGAATGAACCAAATACTAGTTTAATTACACGGGGAAAGGCTCTGTCTAGAGACGGATAGTCAAACAGAAGAAATATACACAGGGCAGAGAGGCAGAGAATTGACATCCCATCCCAGTGCTACACTGCTACGGGGGCGTCGTCTGCGGGCAGCACGAGCTGCCCCCCGTGTTGGCGTCATGTGTGCAGCACGACGGCCCGGGCCGCGAGGACAGCAGTGACCTCCTCGCCGCCGCGCGCGCCACCACATCACCCCGCGGTCCTGTCCTCGCGCCGTGCGCGCCCGCGGCGACCAAGGCCAGCACCAGCAGCACGGTGCACACGCGCATAGAGCTCGACGGTCTCGCACCCACGCCCATGTCCAGCAGGCACGGTAGGTTGCTCGAGGTGGATCACCGCGAATGGTGAATGCAGGCTTGCCTTTAGCCGTACAGGTATCCTGGTACGTTACGACGAGGGGTGCCGGCCATTTATAGGCGGCGCCGACGAGACGAGGCCGTGAAGGGGAAAGCGTGTGCTTGGAAATGCGGCGTGGTTTTCCCTGAGGCTCGCGCGAAGTTGTCGTGAAGTTCTCCGGTGGTAGCAAGTGAGCCAATGAATGGCGTTCCGCGGCAGCGCGGGTACTTGGCGAGAATTTTCACCGAGGAGATGGGCGGGCCGGCGGGAACGCGAGGAAGATCAAGAGCGTTCCGAATGGGCCGGTTTTGGGCTCATTGGCGTCGTTTCGGCGTGGGCTAGGCGCTGCCTCCACGACGATTAGGCCCGGCCCGTCCGAATCGCATTAGGGCGCGTGGCCGCCGCGAGTGCACAGGGGAAAGCATCTTTCCCTTCCCTTTCTCTCGCGCTCGCGGCGGCGCGTGCTTCTTCCACCCCCCGCTTCCCCCGCACGTTTGTCTCCACTCTCCACAGCATCGCGCCGTCAGCGAACACTCCTCGCCTCCACCGGGGCGACGCGCGCCGGCCGCCTCCAAGGGCTCTTCCTTCGCGGCGGTGGTCGGCGTCTTGGCAGTCCTCCTTTCACTCCTCTACTGGACTGGCGTGGACGCGGAAATCAGTTCGTCTTTAGCTGGTAAGGAATCTTATCTCGCTTGGATGGAATGGACCATTCTTTTCAGAATGGTGCCGCGGTAGTTGTTCCAGTATTCGCAGCTCCTTATCATTTCCGTATCTAATACTCTCTTCCCCGATCCGTCCAGTTTTATGGTATAATATTTGCCGCGCCTCCGTTTCTTCAGTTTAGCTGGGTACGGATTTTGGTGTGCTTATCGGGCTTAGAAGGGAGCTCGGGGCGGTGACTGGACCGTCGGCGGCTGTGTTTTGGCGGTGCAGTGAGTGAGGCGACGGCGGCGGCGCCAGCACTGCGGGGTACTGGTGGCAGGCGGGCGGTGTTGGTAACGGTGGAACGCAAAAACAGAGGTTACCGCGGGAGGGCGAGCATGCTGACGTCCTTCGGAAGAGAGATCGACTGAAAGAGGGCCAGTTTTCAGGCGCCTGGGCAATATCACTTCCTAAGGTTTGCTGCGTAGTGGATTGAGCACTTGTAGAAGTGGCTCCATAGGCACTTTTTTGGGGGGGCGGGTTTAGGTACTGCTCACTTCGAGGTACTACTCACTTTCTTGGAGGAATTAGTAAGTTTGAAGGTGGATATCCACTGATAATGTATCGTCGTTAGAACTTGAGATATTTTGAACTGTATGTCGCTGTTGTGCGGCCAACATTCTGTCACTTTGTGTTTGTGTCGATTGCTCTTCTGATAGACGGCTTTAAAATATGAAGTATCTGTAGGGGTAAAACATGGAGCATACTTTCGGCTGCTGTTTGAAAGCTTGTATGTTGTGGTTATACACCAATAGGCTGCAAATTCGGTTGATGTTAATTTGGTTTTCTTACTGTTGCATCACAGATACATGTTACAATAATTTGCAAGGTAAGTATAAGTGTTTTTTAATCTTTTAACTCCATTCCTTCTTTATCCATCAGCCGAGCTCCTGACAGGTTTTTCAAAAAATTGCCAGATGAAGAAACTTTGAGAGATAGAAAAACGAAGTATAAACACCAGATGGTGGATAGAATACAAGTTTTGTTTGATTAAACTAGCAGACTTCCTACCACTAGTTTGTGTGAATAATCAATCCGCAATATAGAATCATATATTATGAAGTTGGAACTATCAACAGTGAACACGTGGAAATGTGTTTACTGGTCATATTTATACATCCATCTTTACTTGAAAACCTGTTGTACATTGGTTTGTTGGCAGCACTAGTTTCCTGTTCACATTTAAAAATAATGGCACCATAGGCAGTTAGGCACTGATTTCTCCAGTAAAAGTTAATTATCTGATTCATGAGTCCGAATCATAGTAGATGAAATGTTGAAAAAGAATACTCTTCTTTCACTTATCCTGATCAATATTTCTTCTTTGCTTCACTCTGATCACTAGTCTCTGTATACATTTATACGTTGTGCTACTTCCTAATTTGTAATTACAGTGTATAATCAACTATAATTCGTGATCTATGTGCTGCAGATCATCCTATATATCCGATAAAAATTCCTTGGATCTCAAATGGCATCACCTGTTGAAATGGTGGCAAGCAATCTCTTACATCTCCAAGGCTTTTCTCAGAATAAGGTATTGGATATATGAAAGACACTATTGTGTATGTTCTATATTTTATCTGTCATTACTGGATTCTTATGCTTATTCTCTAAACAGGGACAAAGATATGGTTTCATTGCTACGAAAAGTTCTGGATCTAGAAGGTCCCGGTTGACTCGACACTGCTTTCATCAACAGCATCTTTGTTGGCCACGGATTCAAAGGGTTACACTTCCTAATATCCGACTGCTGCCAGCTCCTGGTGCTGTGGCATCCAAAGGCTTTGACAGTCCATTGGTTGAGAAAGTTTATACTGCAGTGGATGCTGAAATTATACACTTGTACCGTAAACCATTTCTTCAGGAAAGTGAGACCATGGAGCTGCTCAGGAAAGCAAAGGCAAAGATTTCTTCTAATATTGTTGAAATAAGGACAGAACAATGCTTCAACATTCAATTGAACGGTGCTCTAACTCCTGAGAAGCTCGCAACACTTCACTGGCTCTTAGCAGAAACATATGAACCTGAGAATTTACAAACAGGGAGCTTCTTGGAGGAGGAAGTCTCTAGAAGTCCTAGTACTGTTATTGTTGAGGTCGGTCCCCGAATGACGTTCTCAACTGCTTTCTCAACCAATGCTGTCTCAATATGTAAATCTCTCTCATTAGTGGAGGTGACTCGATTGGAGCGGTCAAGAAGATACCTTTTGCGTCTTGAACCTGGTAGTGACCCACTCGATGAAAGCCAGCTCAGTGACTTTGCTGCTCTGGTTCATGATAGAATGACAGAGTGTGTTTATCCCAGCAAGCTCACATCTTTTCAATCAGATGTAATTCCTGAACCTGTTCGTGTTGTTCCAGTCATTGAAAGGGGGAAAGAAGCATTGGAGGAAATAAATGTGAAGATGGGTCTTGCTTTTGATGAACAAGATATCAACTACTATACCCATCTCTTCAGAGACGATATCAAACGCAACCCAACTACTGTGGAACTTTTTGATATCGCACAATCCAATAGTGAACATAGTAGACACTGGTTTTTTAGTGGAAAGCTTGTAATAGATGGAAAGGCCATGCCCGAAACTTTGTTTCAGTTAGTGAAGAAACCCCTGAAGGCCAACCCCAATAACTCGGTCATCGGATTCAAAGATAACTCTAGTGCAATAAAAGGGTTCCAAGTTAATCATCTGCGTCCGATGATTCCTGGTTCCACTTCACCATTATCTACAATGATGCGTGAGCTTGACATTTTATTCACAGCAGAAACCCATAATTTTCCTTGTGCTGTTGCACCTTACCCAGGAGCTGAGACAGGTGCAGGTGGTCGTATAAGAGACACACATGCCACTGGAAAAGGTTCTTTTATTGTTGCTTCAACAGCTGGTTACTGCGTTGGTAATCTTCGACTTGAAGCTTCGTATGCACCCTGGGAGGATCAATCCTTTTCATACCCTGTGAATTTGGCCTCGCCATTGCAAATTCTTATTGATGCTAGTGACGGGGCGTCTGACTATGGGAACAAGTTTGGTGAGCCGCTAATTCAGGGATATACCAGAAATTTTGGAATGAGGTTGCTGAATGGGGAGCGTCGTGAATGGTTGAAGCCAATAATGTTCAGCGGAGCAATCGGGCAAATTGACCATGCACATATATCAAAGGGTGATCCAGAAATTGGCATGCTAGTTGTGAAGATTGGCGGTCCAGCATACAGAATTGGTATGGGCGGTGGTGCGGCTTCAAGTATGGTCAGTGGCCAGAATGATGCGGAGCTTGATTTCAATGCAGTACAGCGTGGAGATGCTGAGATGGCACAGAAATTGTATCGAGTTGTCAGAGCATGTGCAGAAATGGGAGAGGACAACCCCATCATCAGCATTCATGATCAGGGCGCAGGAGGAAATTGTAATGTCGTGAAGGAAATAATATACCCTAAGGGTGCTGAAATTGATATCCGGTCAATCGTTGTTGGTGACCATACACTGTCGGTGTTGGAGATTTGGGGAGCTGAGTACCAGGAACAGGATGCACTACTGGTGAAACCTGAGAGCAGAAGCCTGTTGGAGTCACTTTGTGAGAGGGAAAGGGTTTCCATGGCTGTCATTGGGAAAATTGATGGCTGTGGAAAGATTGTTTTGATTGATAGCGCTGCTGTGGAGCATGCCAAGTCAAATGGCCTCCCTCCTCCAACTCCTGTGGAAGAACTTGAGCTTGAAAAGGTTCTAGGAGACATGCCTCAAAAGACCTTTGAATTCAAGCGAGTTTCTCGTGTCACTGAGCCTTTGGACATTGCACCTGAGGTTACACTAATGGATGCTCTGAAGCGGGTATTGAGGCTCCCTTCTGTATGTTCGAAGCGTTTCTTGACCACAAAGGTTGACAGGTGTGTGACAGGCCTTGTTGCACAACAGCAGACAGTTGGACCTCTCCAACTTCCCCTTGCTGATGTGGCTGTGATTGCACAGACATACACAGACCTAACGGGTGGTGCTTGTAGTATTGGAGAACAACCAATAAAGGGTTTGCTTGATCATAAGGCCATGGCCAGACTTGCTGTTGGGGAGGCCTTGACTAATTTGGTTTGGGCAAAGGTTACATCTCTTGCTGATGTCAAAGCAAGCGGGAATTGGATGCACGCTGCAAAACTCGATGGAGAAGGTGCAGATATGTATGATGCAGCTGTGGCATTGGCTGACTGCATGATTGAGCTTGGTATTGCAATAGATGGAGGGAAGGACAGTCTTTCCATGGCAGCTCAGTGTGATGGCGAGGTTGTCAAGGCTCCTGGAAATCTGGTCATCAGCACATACGTGACATGTCCTGATATAACGTTGACAGTAACCCCTGATTTGAAGCTTGGTAATGATGGAGTTCTGCTACACATTGACCTCGCTAAAGGAAAACACCGTCTTGGTGGTTCTGCCCTTGCACAAGCCTTTGGTCAAATTGGAAATGACTGCCCGGATGTAGATGATGTTTCCTACTTGAAAAAGGTCTTTGAGGCCATTCAGGAACTGCTAAGCGAGCGTCTTATTTCTGCAGGCCATGACATAAGTGATGGTGGTCTTATTGTGTGTGTTCTTGAGATGGCATTTGCTGGTAACTGTGGTATGAAGCTGGAGATGAACTTGGAAGCTAGAAACCTTCCTGAAGCACTCTTTGCAGAAGAGCTTGGACTTGTAATTGAAGTGCACTCGAAGTATCTTGATGTCGTGAAGCAAAAGCTTGCAGCAGCAGGTGTTTCAGCTAATGTAATTGGACAAGTTACTACCTCACCGGCAATAGAAGTTGTTATTGATGGGCAGGTGCATCTTAAGGAAAAAATGTCAGATCTCAGGGATCTCTGGGAGGAAACAAGCTTCCAGCTTGAGGAGCTACAACGTCTGAAATCTTGTGTCAAACTTGAGAAAGAAGGACTCAAAAGAAGAACGTCACCATCATGGTCTTTGTCTTTTACTCCCAAGTTCACAGATGAGAAACTGCTGATTGCATCTTCTAAACCTAAGGTTGCCATCATTCGTGAAGAAGGGAGCAATGGGGATAGGGAAATGGCTGCTGCATTCTACGCTGCTGGATTCGAACCATGGGATATCACAATGTCTGACCTCTTGGCTGGGAAATCTTCTCTAGAGGAGTTCCGTGGGATTGCGTTTGTTGGTGGTTTCAGCTACGCAGATGTGCTAGATTCAGCAAAAGGTTGGGCTGCATCAATCAGGTTCAACCAACCCCTGATACAGCAGTTCCAGGATTTCTACCATAGGCCAGACACGTTCAGTCTTGGAGTATGCAATGGATGTCAGCTCATGGCTCTTCTTGGATGGGTGCCAGGATCAGATGTTGGAGGTTCTCTCGGTTCAGGTGGAGATATGTCCCAGCCAAGGTTTATTCACAATGAATCTGGCCGTTTCGAGTGTCGGTTTACCAGTGTGGCCATAGGGGATTCTCCTGCTATAATGTTCAAAGGGATGGAAGGTTCTACCTTGGGTGTTTGGAGTGCTCATGGTGAAGGAAGAGCTTTCTTCCCAGATGATAATGTTCTAGCTACTGTTTTGAAGTCTAATCTAGCTCCCATCCGATATTGTGATGATGCCAACAATATAACTGAGACCTATCCCTTCAATCCCAATGGTTCCCCGCTAGGTATTGCAGCCCTTTGCTCCCCTGATGGAAGGCACCTGGCTATGATGCCACACCCAGAGCGATGCTTTATGATGTGGCAATATCCTTGGTATCCAAAGGATTGGCAGGTTGAGAAGAGTGGCCCTAGCCCTTGGCTACGGATGTTCCAGAATGCTCGAGAATGGTGTTCCTAGAGCAGGTTTATCATCAATCTTATTATTGCTTTCGATTTCTGTTTATGGTATTTTAAAAAGATAGAATTTCATTTTACTGGATACTTAGCTTTCTGTGTCATAGTACTGAATGATTAGACTTCTGGAAGATCGGATTAATGGCAACTCTAAAATTAGATTTTCAGGCCCTGTTAGACCCGCTAAGTGAGTATTAGATTTTACTTTATGTTAACCCTGCTAGTTTTGTGTATCATTGGTAAAGTCTATTGCGTTCGCTAGCACTTCAGTTCTCCTTTATTCTCTGCTGTTCTACCGTCTGTTCCAGCTGCTGGACTATAAGCTTTGTTGCTCATTTCAGTCTCTGTTTTTTTGATGCTGCTTGCCAGATAACGTTTACTAATTTCCAACTTCTATGATTTTGCAGTACAGTGTCCGGCTGCAGGGACAAGTAATCTCGGGGATGGGTGCTGTTATGATCATGGATGATATATGGAATAATTGCTATTTGACCTAGCGTATGCTACCCAATAATCCATTGTTGGAAAGCTTAATTGAAACTTTGAGGAATGGAGAAGTTCCAATTGTGCGCTAAAATGGAATAATTGTATTTTGATGAATGGAAAAGTTCCAATTGTTCGCTAGAATGGAATAATAGTATTGGACCTCCATATACATTATCCAGTAATAATCAAATATATTTCTGATGGAATGATTGTCATCTGCAGATTGTCATGCAGACTATGCAGCCATTTGTGGTTTGCATGCTATTTCCCCGGTTTCAAATAATTGCCAGTGTTGATCGTACTGTTCAAACTGGAGGAAGTAAATGATTAAACATATTTTCTTGCCTTTTGTCTGTCTGTGCAACGAATCAACAAATGCTATCTGAATTAGTGGTTGCTTTTGTACCGTATTTTCACCCCTTTTCTGTACCGTTTTGTAATGTCAGTTCTTATGCTATCTGTATGACGATGGATACATGTGACCTCGAAGCGCACAAGTTATGGAAGTTATGGTACCTTGGTTAGAGCAGCCACAATGGTGGACATATAGATGTCATTAGGCCAGTCTCAGTACATACTTTTATTTTATATTTTTCAAGGTGTGCACATTAGATTTAGAATTTTAATATGATAAATAAAATGGTCTTTCTCAATGCACAATTTCATCTTATAGTTTCATAAGCAAAGTATAATATTAAATTCTTGTATTGAGATTGGTCAAAACATGTTAAGATGAAAGTTTTTGTTCTCAATGGGTCTTTTAATAAGCTTTCATATATATGAAACCGTGCCAACTTCCTTTTATTAGGATGAAAAGAACTTCTTCTCTTTCATCTTAATTGATGTGTCATGTCATCTATTTTATTGATGTGGCACCTTATTTAATGTTGATAAAAGACCCATTGAAACTGGCCTTATGCAATGTGAGGATGAGCGTTACAACATTAAATGCATAAGTTGGCATTTGTCGTATTGCTTAGCAATAGCAAATAAACAATCCGTTCTACTTTCCCCCAGCTCACGAGATGCTTTGGGCGGATCAGGTTGTATAATTTTTTTTTATTCAACATGGGGCTCACTCATATGCATACCACCAGGCACAACATTTTGGGAATTGACTTTGCTATTGTCCCTGCTGTGGGACCCGCCTATATTTACAAGGTGGTACAAATACATTGCTGCTTCTCTTAGTATGGAGTGGTATTTCGGATCTTTAATACTCTGCATCTTATCTGTAAACTGAGCTATGTTTTCTAGCTTGGTTATTGAGCAATTTCGTATCCTTTTTACATATGTTACAGAAAACTACAACTTCTTAAGCATTTTGTAGAAAACTATAACTATTTTGACACTTAGTTGCAACAACCTACAACTTTCTACAAGTTTGGGGTTCCTTGGCCTTCTGGCCATGTAGCCCGATCTTTGTTTTCTTTGCGCTTATTATATATAACAATATAATAGCATAGTAGAGGCTTCCCCTACTGTAAATTCCTACTACCTCCTTCCCGAATTATCTGTCGTCCTGGCACAAATCACGCAAACCGATGCTTCAGGCAAATGACCTTTTTGCCCTTGTACGACTGGGTTGGTGCCACATGAGTCCAAGCGAATGCCGTGGGGCCCACCACCAAATTTCTCCCTTCGTGTTCGATCTCCCCGAGCAGCTCTCGGTGGCCGTCGCCGCGTAGCTCCCAAGCACAGTCGTCCTCGACGCGCAGCGAAGCGACTCCTGCGGCGACGACAAGGCAGACGGCCGCAGCGATGTCCAGATGCTCAGCTCGTCGCCGCCACCTAGCACACCAACGCTCCTAGCCATGGACGTCTGGGCGCTACTCCCGCAACAGCTGCTCGAGCTCCGCGTGTTGATTTGATGGAAGGAAGGCTGATTCCTTATGGATTTCATGAAGGCAAACTTGATTTGATCTCACGGTGGAACTTGTGCCACTGAATCGGCGAGGTCCTTGGCCTCCCGCAAGCTTGTGCTTACGCGGCCACGCGCGAGCTGCTCGTGCGCGGTACAGCCGCCGCAGCTGTGAGCTCCTCCTCCACGCAACTTGCCGTTGCAACCGTGAGCTCCTCCTCCGTGCGGCAGGGCCGTTGCCTCCCTGGCCAGCAGCTCGCCGTCGTAGCATCCTCGCAATACTCCATCGTCGCCGCGCAGCTTGCCAACGCGCAACTCTGCACGGCCGCTGCCCAGGTCGCCTCGGAACGCCGTGCGAATCCGCCTTCCTGTGGCCCATGATCGACGAGGAATCGCCGGGGCGGGAGGGGATTTGGTTGGAGAGTGAGAAGATTGTTTCCCCTGGTGAGAGTGGGGGAGAGAACAGAGACTTTTTTTTCCTTTTTCTGTGGAGGAGGACGACGCACGGCTGCGGAGATTAGATTGGCGCGTGGGACCGGCAGCGTCAGACGACAGCTATTTTGAGAAAATGGATTTCGCTAGAACGACAGGTAATTGGGGAAGGAGGGAGTAAAAAAAAAAAAAACCTACAACTTTCTAACTAGTCCAATAGCTGACATGCGGGTTCCCTTATTTCATGTTGTAGAGGCTGGCATGTGGGTCAATGGTAGGAAAGTTCTAGTTTTGTGAAAAAGTGTCAAAAATAGTAGTATGTTTCTGCAGTGAGCATACGAAGTTGGTAGTTTTCTGCAACTATTGTAGTTGTAGATTTTTAAAATTTACTCAACAATTTAAGCGTTATATCTGTTCCAACATGTGAAACTACACCTACAGCTATAAACAAAGTTCATGCCTGCGCGTTTAGAAGACTGCAATTTGGCAATAGTCTATTTCTAGAACTTGATAGCAACGCTTGTTGGCGGAAGCCCGCTACGCTGCAGACTCTCTAGACAATAGTTGACTCGAGTACTACGAAAATCAAGCAGGAGATAGAAGGCTGACCCAGTATAGCCACATGTGCTTGATTTGTTAATCAAACAGGGAAAGGTTGCCAGCCACAAATTACGAAAAGATAATTTACATGAACTTGCAGATATGAGAGTACCCTGTTTTCTTTAATCAACAGATCAAGTAGATCCCATCGTCATTCGTGATACTTTAGCATAACACCAACCCCCAGTCCCAAGGGTCACTACAAGATACTAGTTTTGCAGTTTCTTCAGAGTCAAATGACTAATCATCCTCCTCAGGATCGAAGTCCCTAACCTTCACGTCCGCATTTTCACCATACTGGATGCAGTTGTCGATGTACGATAACACATATTGGATGCTGGGGAAAAAAAGGGGGCCTGTTAGAAATACAGGAGGATAGCCAAATAGTTGAAGAAACAAATATCGTTTTGTAGACCTACAGACAAATATACCATAAACCCATCAATGCACATAGGTTGCAGCCCTTTATAATATGGACAGATTTAGAAATTCCCCAGGCCAAGACTTGCTATTGAGATTAAATCAAAGCATGATTTACGCAACAGCAAAACAATGAACAATAGCATCACATCTGAGTGTGATGCTACAAGTCGTTTTTAAGGTGGCAAGAAGCATACATCAACAATATCGTAGATGAAAAGTGCATTAACAGGGATGATAACATAGCATGCAAAGGTATGGTCTCCAACGGATATCAAGGTGATGAAAGGCTCCACTTGTCACTCAATTTAGAAGATTTATTTGAAAACTATAACTTAACCATGCAAATCGGCTTTAAGAAAACAACGAAAGGCTAAGGTTCTAGCAAAAGAAATAGCATCACCTGCTCTCCTTTCTCAAGTCAAGTGGTATGAAATTCACCATGCTGTAGTCATCAACCTATATGATATGATGGGACTGATTAGTATTGAAGGAAGAGAACAATGAGAGAAAGATGTAAAAGGGCAAAGTAGAAAAGATAGAGCATGAAATTGGTGTCAGTGAGATAAATAGCATCCCAAATTGATTTAAATATGTAAGGAAATCGAGAACTACAGTGTATTCGTTATAGACTAACGTTCAAATGAGCATGCCTAGATGAATGTGCCTTTCTTCCTGAACCATTTTTATCAATGTTACTGGGCTTTCTGCCAAGCCCAAGAAACTTAAAGTACTTCAAATGGCTAAAGCAAATAGCAAATCCATGTTCTCATGTAATCATGAAGTTACATGGAATTAACTAAAGAAAGTGAAATTCCACATATCCAAACTGGAATAGTAACACGGATATATCAATGAAAAAGAAAACTTAAAAAAATCCGTGTGTGGAAAGCCCTCATATATGAGTATATTTTCCTTAAATCCGATAACTCATACTATGATGTTAACAGCTAGAGTAAGATCTACGTGCCTCATCACAGGCAAACCTGAATTGGTATTTTGATAGAATGCTCCCAACTTACAACAACAAAGCATTTTGTCTTAGATGGGCAGAATGCTCCCAACTTCACATTCATAAATTTATATAAAAATACAGGTGATATTCCATTAGCCCATTGCAAAATAAATGAACCATAGAACAGAAAGGATGTTTAAACAAGTTAACATTGTAATGAAAAGTATCTAGCGTAACTGCATAAGCACAGAACATCGCGGTCTAGTACATGGCAGCGCTGCATTAAACATACTTTAAAATCAAGCTACATAGCATGTTTAGTCTTAGCCTGGCAAAAACTTAAACAAGCTACTAAGTCTGTGAAGTCTAAGTCTGGCATAAAAATTACATGACGATCAAAGTCAGCGCTTCAGTACAAATCCAGCATTTATGAGCTCGTGACATCACTAAAGAACTCTGCTCATAACATTTAAACACATACATGTTTTCATAAAGGACAACATCATACAGAATGCCAGAGAATGGAAGGCATACCAGTTCAGCTAGACACTTGTTTAGCTTGCCAAACCGAGGTCCCATTTGTTGATTTAGCTGTGACAGAAGAACCTGTGCGTTTGGGTCCAGATACCTGGAAATATCAAAATATTAATACAGAAATGAGCAGTTCAGGTTAAGGCGTCTGCATAAATGAGGGAACTAAAACATACTCTTCTACATCTTTCTTGTTGGGGACTAGATCCATCTTTGAAAGGATGTTGATGTGAGGGAGTTCAAGCTGAATCATGGCAGAAAGAGATGCCATGCAACCACTGATGTATTTTGTTACATCAGTAATGAACTGGATCAACAAAAACAAGTCAGGCTTGGGTTTTAGTTCTTGCAAAGAAAAGGAACAAATAGTGATCCAAACCTGCGAATCAAGAAGGTATACAGCGCAAACATTGAAATTTTTCCGTTTCAGATGTTCGACAAAGTTACGCAGAACTGGAACATGGGTGAAGAGTTCAATCTGGCCTGAAAAAACGAGATGTGGAACATTGTTAGATATCTCAACTTTTCATGTATAGAACAGTAGAAGAAAGATGTAAACCTATGCATTTCTATTGCTATAAACACACAAGGCTTAATTCAAGATGGTATTTTGTGAACGCTAAGTGTACTAGTAAAAGAATAATATTCAAGGTAAGTGTACAATGCAGATGGTTGCTAGTTATTACAAGCCCATTTTAAGTGGTGAGAATAATATGAAACTGCGTAAGTTGTAAAAGAACAATTAAAGCATGCAAACATGAACTGAGAATATACCAGGGCAATCGAAGACAAGATAGTCATCATCCAAATAGTTCTCAAGCTGTTCATCCAACCAATCATCCAAACTGTCTTCAAGGTGCCCAAGCCTTTGTTAAGGAAACCAAGAGACAACATACAATCCTAATAGAATAAATTCGATGCACATAGAGACTAAAAATATCATTGATGAGTTACATTGAAATGATCTACGTAGTTAGTTCTGGAGCAATACATTCTAAATGTTCATTGTCATATCCAGTAACATCCAATAATTGGTTGGCCACAATTTACAGCATTTCTGGTTTAACTGTAATAATGCAAAATATACTACGATTCGAACATTCAGTCCAACAGTCTGAACTTGCACCTCCAACCAGTGCAGTTAGTTTGAAAAATGAAACAGCAACACATTTGCAAATGATGAGCAACAGGGGGTCAGTTCAAAACTAAATAGCTTGGGTGAGAAACAAAGTATAATGAACATGGACAGTATAAATCAACAGGATACTCCATGCAATAGATAAGGCCACCATTTGGTCCCATCCCAAGCTCCTCCATAACATCCTCCAACGATATGAGCTCTCTAATGTCTACAAAGATGCCAGAAAAAGATAAATAAGAACCATGTCTGAATTTGCACATACATATCACAAAAGCATCCATCCTTAGTTCCTTACCCATATCCACAGGATAGTTGAAGTGCTCCGCGGCAGGGTCGAGATTGACTATATGAATCGACCTGCCCACGGTCTGACAGTGGTCGTACAGACTGGAGCAGTAGGTTGACTGCACAGAATCAACAGCTAATTAGAACAAGCCATAATCATCTTCTCTGTAATGAAACCGCAGCTCCTATGTGTACTAGCATTTTTATTTTTATTTTTGCAAGTTCTCTGAAATGTAAATTTGAACTCCCACTGCTACAGGACTAAACTGTCTCCTACCAAAAAAACTAGTAGAAATTAAAACGCAAGCATCACCGTCAGAGCCCTAATCGATTGGGCAACGAACTGATGTAAGTGACAGAACCCTAAACAGGATCAAACCAAACGTCACGCGTCCATGGCAACCGATCGAAGGCATAAGCGCGAAAGGAAGCGAGCAGGAAGTCGGGGACCCTCACCTTGCCGCTCCCGGCGGGTCCGATGACGAGCTGTGCGTACCCCATGGCGGCGCGAGGCGATGGAACAGAGAGACAGGGGCGAGGGTTTGGAGTAGGGTTTAGAGAGAGGGGGTGGTGGACCAGGGGAGACGGCGGAGGGAGAGAGAGAGAGGGGTCTGATTAGAAGGCGGAGGAGATGGCGGCGGCGAGGTAGGCGGCGCACCAGACGATGGCCGCGAGGAGGGTGCCGATTAGGGTGGAAATTGCCATCGAGGATTCGGCCGGCTCGCTTGCGGACTGGACTGGTCCGTGCGGTCGCCTTGCGCCTCCGACTCGAGTCGCGAGACCTTTTCCCTCCTCCCCGATGGACGGACGCTTTCTTCCCGAACCGCTGGTTTGGTGCACTTGCGTCAGATCTGACGGCTCCCGGTGTACAAGGTCGGTTCGGATGAAAAATAAAAACGATTTGAAAGCCAAACAATGTCCATTATTAACGATTAGTATATAAAAAGTTTATACAGACACATACTGGTAGTCCTTCTTGTACAGGTTTCGTTACATGGGATGCATATCTTAGCAATCAATGCTTGAACTGGAACTCCCTTTCGAAAATTCAAATGCAGGCTTACACTACGGCTATGTAAATGAAAGAAGATACCAAATACATAAATGTATGAGAAAAAGATCTTCATCGCTGGTGTGTGGTAGCTTAGGGCTTAAGAGGCGGGGAGCAGCTTATGTGGGTGTTGTAAGACCCGCACGAAGGCCTGGCACCGTCCGTGACGGGCACCTCCTTCTCCTCGCCCATCAGGAGCCGACGCGCCAACTTGGAGCCGAGCACCGGTGGGGTCATCTTCGACAGCACGCCGTCGTCGCCCGACGCTGGAGCGCCATGTGCGCTGATCACCGTGTCGTGGTCGATCGCCGTCTCCCACTGAACCGCAGGGGAACCAGCGGAAACCCGCGGTTCCTCCGGAGATGACCACGAAGGCTGGAGGAGGATGCAGACAGCGAGGACTAGCGCAGCCGCGTACACGAAGCGAACCATCTTGTTGTACTAGTATTTGTTTCTGTACTGCGCTGGTGTGTGTGTGTGTGTTCGTGTTACTGTGCCGTGACGGGTGCAACGAAAACGATGGCCGATGGACGGCGTTATATAGAGAGCCAGTGAGCGATCGAAGAGGGGGAGGCAACTTGCGTGTATCTCGATCGCGCGCGGTACCTCTTTCTTGGCAGAGAAGTTTGCTGCAGCACAATGTACCACTCGCTCACTGATCACTCGGCGAAGATACGACAAAACCAGGGAACTAGTTTTCTAAACTAAGTACATGCATATGACTCAGCGTTGACGACGAGTAGTACTGCTAGCGCAGCGCGTCGCATATGACAAGCATGCTGTGAGTTGTTTGACCATGAAAAGCTGCCAGATAATCGTCTCGGAAAATTGCCGATCGGAAGTCAAATTCACACACACAGCTGTCCTACGTCGCCCGGCACCGGAACCACTGGCTGGTCTCGCCGATCTTCACGTGGCACCGGAGGCTTCGCAGGCGCGACACGTACGTCTGCTGAGTACGCGCCGCGCCAGCTTTCTTTCAACGCCGCCAGCCGGCCACCGTCGTCGCGACCGCACGAGCGCCGTGGTTGGACTGATCGACGACGACGTATTTCGATTGCCCACGTCTTTTGACTTCGGGTATGTGCTTGTTGGCAATTTCACGTGCCCACTTGACGAGTGTGACGCATCTTTTAATTGTGCACGACGTGCTGCACTACGTGGCGATCGCAGTCAGCTCACTGACTCAGCGAAGATACTACTTGGGAACGAATTTTCTAAACATACAGTACTGCGTGCATATGACTCAGCGACGAGTAGCGCAGCGCGTCGGCATATATGCATGCAGTGAGCTGTTTGACCATGAAAAGCTGCCAGTAATCTTTTCAGAACATTGCCGCGCGGTAGTCAGATTGACACGCACTGCCGTCGCGTCCCACTCGTCAGTCGACCGGGACTGGAAACGCTGGCTGGTCTCGCCGTTCGTCACGTGGCGCCGGAGGCGGGAGACAACCTTGAGCTGTCGAGACGATCACCGTGTTGGAGGCTCACGAGGGCTAGCTAGCATGCATGCATGCTGCTGAATACGCGCCGCGACAGCTTACAATGCCGGCCACCGTATTGACGACCGACACTATCATCGTTTACTGCCAGGCGACTTCTACGGCGCGCCATCGTATACAGTACCAGTATATTTGGACATGCACGCATGGGTGAGAATCTTCGGAGACGGTCAACCGCGCGCACGAACGCGGTGGTTGGGCTTTTGCAACAGAAAATTGTGGACAGATGATTGCCGACGACGTTTTACTTTTGATTTCCCATGTCTTTTGACTCTGGGTACTACGTGCTTGTTGGCATTTTCACGTGCCCCACTTGTCGAGTTTGACGCATCTTTGCGCACGACGTGCTGCATTACGTGGCGATCGCCAGCTCGATACGACCCGACGTAAAAGTATGTGCGCTGCAAGTTCAGACCCCCCGGAACTTTGTTGCCCTGCTCAAGTTGTCGATTTTTTTTATTTTTTTTTTGAGGCAACTACGGTAGGCAAGATAGGGGTGGAAAGTGGATACGGATAATCCGTATTATTCGATATTCGTATCCGATAAAATACAAATGTGGTACGAAATTTGCCATTCGATTAATATTTTTACACTATTCGAATTCGCATTCGAATTCGATTAGAAAATATGGATGTGGATATGGTTTGAGGTTTTGACGTCAGATATTCGACATATCCGTATTTGTATTCGTATCCGCTACTATATCATAAATATACCCTTATATTACATAAAACCTATTATAAATTTGATTCAATTTTGATATGAACTATTGTAGACCATGTGAAATAATGCTATTAAAGATACTTTAGAAAGGAAAAAGTATAGTAATTGCTTTAACAACATAGAAAGTTAGATGTATCCGTATCCGTCCGAATTATAGTAACATTCGCTTTTGTATTCGCATTCGTTTAATATTCGATCCGTATTCGTATTCGAAAACATTCGTATTCGTATCCATATTCGTTTACAAATATGGATATGGATGTGGGAAAGGCATTATCCGATTCGTATTCGATCCGTTTCCACCCCTAAGGCAAGAGCCTACCTGAACCTTGTATTAGAAAGCACAATCATAGTACAAGAGTTGGTACACGGGGAGCAGAAAAAAGAAGTGACCACCAGGTAAATAGGGACTACATTATGGTACGAAATGAACTACTCCAGGAACGAATGCTACTTCGGTGCAAGTCCTTGTTGCAGCGGAAGGACCACAGCTGCAAATCGTCTGCGCAGGCTCGGGTAGCACAAGTTGACGCCAGGACATTGTCAAAAGCTTTTCTGTTGCGCGTTTTCCAGATGTTCCATAGCAACGCTGTCGTATAGTGTTCATAATTTTCCGGTTTGTCCCAGGCCAAAGAGAATGCGCTAGCGGCCAGAATGCTTCGATCTGAGCAGGATCCGAGAGGATGCCCAGGGTCTCCCAAACCTGCCGTGGAACAGGACACGAGCTGAACAGGTGGACGGTGCTTTCGGCACGTAACAGTGCGGGCAAGCTGCAGATTCATTCCATCCTTTTCTGAATAGGAAATCTTTTGTTCTGAGACGGTCTCTATGCAGTACCCAGAGGAAAATTTGACATCTTGAGGGTGCATAGCTTTCCCAAATCTGATCAGCAAACAGGTCTCTAGGGACCGAGGTGAATCTCAGCATGTACGCCGCTTTTGTTGAGAAAACAGAGACAGTACCTCTCATGACTCGTTTGTCAGGTGCTTCCGGGTTTAGATGCACCATGGTAAGGCGCAACAGGAGGCTGTCCAGCTCGAACTGGGCTGCAGAGGTGAGCCTGTTCCTAAGGTGAAGAGAAGGGGCGCCTGAAAGCAGAACACTCATGACCGAGATGTTTGCCCTAGTGGTGTGGGAGAAAAGAGCCGGGTAGTCAGTGGCCAGAGTTTGGTTGCCATCCCAGAGATCTAACCAGAATGAGGTCGCCGACCCTTTGCCTAAGGTGACTGCAGTAGCATCTCTTAATGAGGGTAGCAGCTCCATGAGAGTTTTCCAAGTTGGAGTGTCTGAGTATTTGATATCACCAAAATCTTGATCAGAACCCCTGCCATATTGTGAGTGGAACCAGACATGCCATGGATCATTTGAATCGTTCAGCAGCCTTGCCAAGAACTTTTGCTGCTGACACTCATTTTGTTTCTCAAGATCAGTTATCCCGAGGCCCCCATTCTCTTTTGGCTGACAAACTTCTATCCAAGCAACTTTGCAGTCTTTACCTTTGCACGCTTCCTTCCTAGTCCACAGGAATGATCTTCTCTTTTTGTCACATTGGTGAATAGTCCCCTTAGGGATGAGAACAGCACACATAGTGTAGGTGGAGAGGGAGGTTACTGAGGTGTTTATAAGCCTTCCACGTGCACCTTGGTCAAGGTGGGATCCCAACCAGCCAGTGAGCCTCTTGTCATGCTTGGAGATGAGAGGTTGCATGTCTTCAGGTCTTAGCTTGACTGTGGCGAGGGGCAGGCCTAGATATGGCTGAGGGAAACTAGATACAGAACAGCCGAGGAGATTTACCATGTTGAGGACCTGTTCTTGTGGGATGTTCATGGGCAGGAAGGTTGATTTATCAAGGTTGATCTTCAGGCTTGTGGCAAGGGAGAACTGCTGGAGGATGTCTTTCAGAGTTTGAAGCTGGGAGGTATCACCCTTTAGGAGGATAAGAGTGTCATCGGCGTACTGCAACACCGGGCAAGGTACATCACTGACAAGAGGGTGCTGCAGCTGTCCATGAACAGAAGCATGTTGGATAAGTTCTTGTAAGATATCGACCACCGGGATGAACAAGTATGGCGAGAGAGAGTCTCCCTATCTGAGTCCTTGCTTACATGGGATCCATGGGCCCGGCACTCCATTTAAGACAACTGCAGTATGGCTGGAAGTGGCAAGAGAAAGGATCCAAGATCTCCATCGCATGCCAAAACCTTTTGCCTGAAGAACTAGGTCTAAAGCCTGCCAGTTGTCTGAATCAAAAGCTTTCTGAAAATCCAACTTGATGATCAGTGCTGGTGCTCCTCTTTTGTGGCAGGCCTGTACAAGCTCAGCTGCATAAACAAAATTTTCTGATATGCTTCTGCCTTTCAGGAACCCTGTTTTATCTGGATGCACCAAGAAGGGGATCAACGGTTGTAGCCTGGTAGTGAGCGACTTTGACAGGCATTTTACATTGCAATTCTGAAGGGAAATAGGTCTAAAAGCGGCTGGGTCAGAGGCACCAGGCTTCTTGGGGATAAGCACTAGATGAACCTTGTTGATCCTGTGCAGGTCTGCTCTGCCCTGGTGAAAATCTTGGGCTAGGTGAACCAAGTCATTTCCTGTCAGGCCCCAGGTAGCTTTGTAGAAGGACGGCCCAAAGCCATCGGGTCCCGGTGCGTTGTCATTCCTCATTGTCATGACTGCCGCTTTGATTTCTTGAGGCTGAAAAGGTGCTTCAAGAGAGGATGCTTGACGAGAGTGGAGTTTGCGGGAGGCACATAGAGCAGTTAGGTCAAAGGAGACAGAGATATTTCTTTGAGATCCTAACAACTCTTTATAGAAGTTGTCGATATAACGCCGAGGCATGAGAAATAGTCAAGAGTGGACAATAAAGTTGAAATTTTCCAAAGATAAGAAACAAAACTACATGAAAAATCTAGGATTTATCTTCATTTTGAGTATATATATATGTATTATAGCTTAGGAGTTAATTCATTGGCGGAGCTAGTTATGATTCATGGCATTCAGATGAATGCCCAAAAAAAAACTAAAAATAGGCTAAATGTTATATAAAAATTCTGAAAAACATTGAGATTTGAGCTAAAAATGAACACCTAACATCAAAATATGAAAAAAAATGAATGCCCAGCTGTAATTGTTGTTTTTTTAACCAAAATTCACCCATGAACCATGGTGCTTCCGACACTGGCGAGGCGCTGTAGGCCGCGTTGGTGCCACAGCCGAAGGCGGGAGGTGCGACAGCGAGTTGCCGTGTGTCACGAGAGGAGCCGCCGACGAAGGCGGCCTTGAGCAGCCGGACACCTGGAAAACGAGGAAGGAGGCGGCGAGGAGTAGCAATGGCGGGAAGCACTGCGTACGCGCGGCTCGCCATCTCTAGGATTATATTTGTGTGACTGTGTCCGCCTGCGATCTGTGCGCGTGTGAGGTTTGAGCTGCCAACTCTCGGTCGAGCTGATCTCGTACTGAGGATGATGATAGCGATGGCTCTGCGTCTGCATGGCTCTTATATTGGCATGGAGGAGCCGGATGTACCCGGGCCGGTTTCGTTCATGGGAAGGAACAGAGCAATGCAGGGGAAAGTTCCAAGTAAATTTTGTTTTGAATTTCGAAAAGTAAAACCCCTCTCATTGGCGCCACATCAGATGCCTTGGTACTGAAGTAGTCATGGTGCCAGGTGATGCCCGGAATGGTAAGGCCAGAGCTGCCGGCTACGAGGGACTGCAGTTTTCGTCAGTGGCGGAGCTGAGATGCCTCGGTTGGGCATTCATTTTTCCGTATTTTTTAAGCTAAGTATTCATTTTTATCTCAAATATATATATTTTTGAGGATTTTTTAATCATATTTAGCTCATTTTCAAAAAATTTAAGTATTCATATGCATACCCAAGATCCCTATCAGCTCCGCCACTGGTTTTCGTTCAGCTTCAGACCTCTGGTTTGGTTTCCCCTGCTCATCTCGCCTGCTCATAGTGGAGTACAACTGGCAGATATACATGCGCGACATAGGGCCCGTTCGTTTCATGGGCCTAAAGGCCTAAACCTAAACTTTAGTAGGAAGTTTAGGACTAGATGCAACGAACGGGCCGGACTAAAATCTAGTCCTACCGGCGCCAGCGGCCTTTTTTCCGTAGCAGCTCCGATGGCCCTAAACTGACCTAAAGCCGCGGGTGGACGCAACGTGCCCCTCGTCCTCGTCTTATCCTCTTCTCGCACCCGCCGCCGCCGCCGCCGCGCTCCTCTCGCGCACCACGCTTTCCGCGCTCCTCTCGCGCACCCTGCTCGCCGCGGTCCTCCTCGCCACCACGCTCGCCTCGCACCGCGCCGATCTGCAGCCGCTCACCGGGCGCTCCCCATGGACGGCTTCGGAGGAGACGGCAGCGGCCCGTTATACGGTCATGAAGATCCCTTTTCGCCGGACCATTCAGTCCATGTGTTCGGCGACGAGGATGACCGTCGCCCACCCGCCCCCGCCCCCGCCGCACGTAGGCCGCTGGATCTGAACTCCCAGACCGACGGTTGGTCGCCGCTTGTGGACTACCCGCCCACTTTCGACGGAGACGGTGCGGGGGGAAGCGGCTGTGGTGGCGGTCGCGGATTCGGAGGCAGCGGCGGTGGTGCCGGTCGCCGTTTCGGAGGAAGCGCGAGTGCTGGCCCTCAAGGGTTTGGTGCAACCGCCGGTGGTGGAGGTGGCGTCTTCGGAGGAAGCGGCGGCGCCGGGTTTGGAGGAAGCGCCGGAGGTGTCGGCCGCGGGTTCGGTGCAAACGGCGGGGCGGGGGGCCGCTTCTTCGGTCCCAACGGCGGAGGTGGCGGCGCCGGCTTCGGAGGAAGCGCCCGTAGCGGCGGATGTGGAGGAAGCGGCGGTAGCGGTGGCATGCCTCCGACTCAAAACCGTCGTGGCGGCGGGGGAGGCAACCGGACGCTTGGACTCCGTGCCGGTCGCAGCGAGCGGGCATCTGCGAGCCGAGGTTCCGCGCGGGGAGATGGTACTCCTCGGTCCCGTCCTCCCGTCCGTGATTCAAGCCGGTCCGCGAACCAGTCAGGACCGTCACGGGGACGACGCGGTCGACTGGATGACTCCGACAACTTCGACGAGGAGGACGACGACGACGAGGTCGACGACATAGCTCCGTCAAATAAGGTATGCACTAACAACCTTCGCCTTCTCTCATCTTCCATGATTCCTCATATATGGTGCATTAGATGTGTTCATGCAATGATTTGTAATATGCATAATGCTGTAGACGAAATATGACAAGGCAAATTGGGTTCCTGAAGAGAATTCTTCATTGCTTTGTCGATTGCTATTAGAACAAATGCACCTTGGTAACTACATCCAAGGCAACATGACCAGTAGAGGTTACAAGCTTCTGCAAGAAAGATGGAGGGAAGAAACTAATAGTTTCCTCAAGCTTAAGGCCTTTGCCAACCGAATTGGACAGCTCAAAGCTTTGTATGGTTTCTTCAAACTGTTGCACACTGAAACGGGCCTAGGAACAAATCCAGAAAATGGTTGGCCTGTTGCTACTGAGAAATGGTGGAATGATAATGCAAAGGTAACTGTACAATGATGAGAAAACATGTGTTTGCTTCCTTCTTTTTCACACATGATCTGTACCTAACGTTGCTGTTCTCCATTACTTCAATGCAGGGAAAGTCTGAGTGGAAGAAATATAAATACGGGCCTCCAGAATTCCTCCCTTTGCTGGAACAAGTGTTTGATGGTGTTGCTGTTGATGGATCCACTGCATTTGGTCCAGGAGAGGAGTTAGAGGATAAGGAGCAAAATGCTGACGAAGATGACCTGATGGAGATTAATCGGGACAGTGCTAGGAGCCATGGTAGTCTCAAGAGGGCTAGCAGTACCAGCACTACGGCCACTAGCCCTAGCAAAAAGATCAGGAGCCCTAGTATGAAGCTGATGAAGGATTGGCTAGGCGTTAGCAAGGAGAGGAAAGATATTCAACATGAGTACTTTCAACGCAAACTAGTCCTGCAGGAAAAGAAGGAAACGAAGGAAACAAAGGCAGAGCGTAGGAGGCGACAATTGAAACAGGCACAAGACATGGCTTTGGCTGCCGGTATTGATGTCAACAGTGCAGAGTACTTTGCTTTGGGCCAATTATGCAAGAATGAGGGAGAGAGAGAATTCTTCCTCAACATTCCAGCAGAGGGAATGCTGTCTTATCTGCAGCGATTTATGCGACTGAAAAAGTTGGGTTAGTGTGGGTACATTGCAGCATAACTGTTAGCTGTCTATGTAATGAGAGACTTGTGTTCTTTTATTTGCTTTCCTTTTCAATTCTGAGAGTTGTAATGTACATCATCGAGAACATTCGCCTCATATGCATTTTTCTTCAAGTTTGTCCTGTGGTTGCTGGAATTTTGAGTTTTCATTTCCATTCGGCTTCAATGTTAACAGTCCAGATTTATCATTGACTGTGAACAGTCCATAGTACTTTCCTTTGTTTAGTTTTCATTTTCCATTCGGCTTCTGTACACAAAATATCATCTTGTAACAATCTTTGTTGTTTGTATTGTGACAGGATGATGATGATAACAGCAGTGAAGACGAGACATGCAGTGATGATGATGAGGATGATGACAGTAGCAGTGACGACGAATTGATCGCCATGCTAGCAGATGATGATGAAGAAGAAGAAGCGGCATTTTTTCTCTTAGGTATGCATCATGACCAAGCTCACTACCACAAAGTGCCGATGCAAAGGGGTCCCGAGAGTGGATTACAGTGGGTAATGAGAAACCTTAATCATGGGGGGCAATGTTACGAAATGTATAGAATGCAACCTGAGGTGTTCCATTCTCTTCATGATTTACTAGTTCAGTCTTATGGTCTTAAAGGATCTAGTAGATGCCATACAATTGAGGCATTAGCCATGTTCTTGTGGGTCTGTGGGGCAAGGGAGTCGGTTAGGCAAGCAAGAAACAGGTTTGGGAGGTCACTTGACACGGTCCACCGGAACTTTGCAAAAGTATTGAAATGTGTCTTGAAGCTAGCTGCAGATAACATAAAACCAGTTGACCCCGAGTTCAGGACAATCCCTAGAAGAGTGCAACAACCTAGGTTCAGTCCATACTTCAACAATTGTATTGGCGCGCTTGATGGAACACATATACAGGTAGTTGTCCCAAATGACATAGCTGTTCAATATCGGAATCGAAAGGGCGTCACTACGCAGAATGTTCTGGCTGTTTGTGACTTTGACATGAGATTTACATATGTGCTTGCTGGCTGGCCTGGGTCTGTACATGATGTCAGAGTGTTCAATGATGCTATGCGAAGGCGAGGCAGCAAATTTCCTCATCCACCGCAAGGTAAATCTATGTCATATGCATTCGGTTATGTCACTTGCATGTGTTCATCAATGTAAACCACCGGGCTGAGTTGTGATCTAATTGAATGTGTCGTGTTCATGCAGGTAAGTACTACCTAGTGGACTCTGGATACCCTAATCGGCGAGGATATCTTGCACCATACAAGGGAACAAAGTACCACGTGCGTGAATGGACATTTGGAGGGATGCCGAGAGGTATGAAAGAGACCTTCAATCATGCTCATTCTTCTCTTAGAAATGTCGTGGAGAGGGCATTTGGTGTGTTAAAGAATAAATGGGAGATTTTGGACAAAGTGCGTAGTTTCCCTCGGGCAAAGCAAAGCCACATTATAGTTGCTTGCATGGCACTTCATAATTTTATTAGGGACAGTGCCGTAGAGGATGCTGAGTTTGCCAAAGCTGATAATGATGACAATTATGTCGCTGCTGAGGCTTATGAGGATGCAGACAGTTATGCTGCTGTTGCTGCAGATGCACAAATTGGCATGGAAGATGGTAACATGAACGCTCTCCGTGATGAAATTGCATATGCTTTGTTCAACCGGTCGCGTTAACGGCTTCTCAATTTGTGATGCAGTGTGTCATATGAAAGCTCCATTTTATTTCCATCCAATCTACTCGGTGATATCTTCAGGACTTGTAATGCTATTTATTTCCCGGATTCTAGTTTGCATGGACTTTTTCCATTCTTGTGTTATGGAGTTGTAATTAGATTTATGAGTGGATCATTACTTGTTGGACGTCCAGATAGATGTATGGTGTGGATGGATTATAATGATGTTGCATGATGTTGCATGGAATTGGGGGCAATTTGGTCATTTTGCTGATGAATAGTGGATTTTAGTGCATGCAAACGAACATCCTAAAATGACCTAAAATTTAGCAAACTTTTTATTCCCTAATGTTTAGGAGTGACATGGTTGTAGGACCTAATGTAAACGAACACAGCCATACTTCCTTGTAATTTTCGTGCACACTTTTCGAGAGGTGAAACGCGTAGATTGCTCTTCGATCGCCATGCACAACACGGCAACCGCAACGCGTTACGCAGCGTGTGTGTGCTGCAAGGAGCGGTGAAAGCGCACTTCGTAGCCAATACGACAATGCTTTTGCCGGAGCCGTGAAATTTGACCGAGAGCTACGCGTCGTCTATGTCTGAACTTTTTATGTGGGAGATGCGCTTGGGAACTGCACAGGAAGCTCTCGCGATGTTCTGTCTTGCCACAGTGGCGTGGCGATCAAATGACGATGATCACAATCGTCTCGGAAATTGGCCGGGACCATGGACCACTGAAAAAATGTAAAAGAACTTGAACGAAGCAGATCTGCAGATCCCCAGGGAATCTGCTTTTGTTGATTCTTTTTTTTTTTTAGAAATTACACAGTACAACTCACACACTCACAACGCACGCACACTCACCCCTATGAACGCACATACGCAAACCCTACCCCTATGAGCATCTTCGAAGACTGAGCCGGCAAATTCTCCAGATTCCCGAAGTCACCACTGGCGCCTCGCTGTCGACGGCCACGTCGCCTACCGCTGAAAGCACAAATGCCGTTAAATCCTAGAAAATTCGCTCCCACCGGGAGTCAAACCCAGGACCTCAAAGGTGTTACTCGGATGCCTTAACCGCTAGGCCAAGACCCCTTTCACTGCTTTTGTTGATTCTGTACATGTCGTCTTGTGTATTCATCACAGTAATGTTTGTTACATCGTCTACGTATTTTCTTGTGTATATCTACATTCTGCGATGCGGTCTTATCTTCATTATAGGCATGGACCTGACCGACCCCCTACGTCCACTTTGGTAAACAAATAATATGAAATAAGTTTTTTTTTTAGAGAGACATATATGAAATAAGTGCACACGAAAATGGAAACGCATGAGAAGCAAAACAGACCAATTGAAATGGGCCCGACTCGATGTCGCTGGAGCGGGCTGGGGCTACTCCCACGCGCAGCCCGGCCGGTAGCTGCTAGCCTGGACGCCGGGGGGCAGCAGGGGTTGTTGTGCCCGTCGTTGGAATGGCACGACGGTCCGGCCGAGTCCGCGCCGCCCTCCACCACTCCTTCCGCGAGAAACCGCCGCGCCAATTTGGAACGCAGCGGCGTTGCCCTCCTCCAGTTCCCGGACCCGAAATCATCCTGATCTTTTTTTTTGAATGAAAAATCATCCTGATCCTTCATCCTTGCCAGCCACCAATGTGGTTGCTAACGACGCTGCCGCGACATCGTCGGCACGGGTCTTTCCGTCGTCCCGATCCGTTACCGCGCGGGCCGCAGCTCGGCTTGTCCCCGTTCCAGCGCCGCGGGATTTGTATGGCACATGCATCGCGGGGAAGTGCCGGACGAGGAACAATAGCAGGTTTCTGCAACTCCTCCGCGTTGGTGGTTGATGCATTATGCATGGACGCGCACGCCGCGCGTCAGGTGCATGTATAGCCGCCACAGCGTGTTTTGCACAGTTGCTTACAAAAACGTGTTTTGCATGGTGTGAGTAGCTAATGCTGCTGCATGGAGCGCTCGCGATGAATTTATTTGGTATTTCCTGCACGACTGGAGCGAATGTGCAGAGGCGAGAGGCTCGTCTGCAGCGGATGCTTTGGGTCGTTGGTGTCAGTTGGTGAGGGTCTTCCTGAACGATAAAAAATCATGTTTGTCTGCTCTTTATCCGTTCAGCTAAATATTTGTCTGCTCTTTAAGGAGCGACATTTCAGTCTATCGTACTGAGATCTGCACACGTGGGTCCTTTCGTAAAAAAAAAAACTGCACACGTGGAGGTCCTTCGAGCTGGTCAACCATGGTCCATGGCGGCAAAAAAGTGTGCCCCTTTTCCGCAGCTCCTCCTCTGGAGATGGTCTCGAGCAGTCGGCCGCCGGAACGAAAAGGACCAGGCAGGCGGCGAGGAGCAGCGGCAGCATTCCGTGGACGGGGCGGCTGGCCATCTTGCGAGAGCGTTGAGCGTGGTACGATTGCAACTCGATCGTGTTGGCGTGGTGTGTGTGTATGTGGTGGACTGGTGGCGGTGGTGGTGGTTGCTTGTGCGTACTACGATTGCAACTCGATCTTGTTGATTGAGAGCTCAACCTTGCGAATGCCAATGGCTAGCTCGATCTGCATCAGGGCATTTATAGAAGCCCGGCTGCATGCATGTTATACTAAGGGGGTGTTCGTTGCATGGGGTCTAAAATTTAGAGGGAAGAATCTTGTCATTTAAGAGTATTAAATAAAGTTTAATTACAAAACTAACTGCAGAATCCCTGGTCTAAATCGCGAGACGAATCTAACGAGGGTAGATAAGCCGTGATTAGATGCTGGTTACTGTAGCATTACTGTAGCATCACTGTGACAAAATATAGATTAATTAGGCTCGTTAGATTCGTCTCGTAAAGATGTACCTATCTATAAAAAGGTTTTGTCATTAAATTTTATTTAATACTCTTAAATAATAAGATTCTCTTTATGTGACAGGTCTAAATGCTAAATGCTAAAGCAACGAACACCCCCTAAGTAAGCGAAGCAAATTTAGTGTAGCAAATCGTGCACGGCACCTTTGTACGGAAGAGAAGCCGTTTTAGGCGACACTGACAGACATAGCCGAAAAGGAAGACCAGGGTTACCGGCAAGTGAGCTAACCCAAAAATCGCACACGGTGCCTAATGAGCTGTGGCCACCCGGGCATGCCATGCAATTTCTCGGTCGAGACTTTCGCGTAGTACGTACGTAGCGCCCTTCACTATGCTTTCAAGATGAGACAGGAGAGAACGACACCAGACAGGCTCTAAAGTTCCTGGAAACCCCGTTTGTCTACAGGTTGTCGATCGGTCGGTGGTTAAAATGCACGGACGGACGTCACGCATCACGTGTGCCAGCTTAGCTAGCCGCCAAAACGTGGTGCACAGTGCGAGTAGACTAGTGCCGCTGCATGGAGCTCGCGATGTATTTTGTTGGTAACAATACAAAAACAAAACTGGAGCGCGAATGCGCAGAGGCGAGGCTAGTCTGCCACGCGCGCGGGCCCTTTAGTCAATCGAGATTCGCATGCAATGCGTGAAGTTTCTTGAAGCTGAGCATAGCCCAAAAAAGTCTCTTCTATTGCAGGTGGGGAGGGCTTAATTTGGAGTAGGGTTTAGAAAGGGGTGACGAGGGTGGAGGACGAGAGCAGTTTGGAACAGGAAAAAGCTAAACTCTGCTCAGGCATTTCAAAGGAACGGTTGGCACCCGAATTTTTAACTACATACTGGCGGCATGATTTGACTTCACACGAGCTTCTTCTCCAACTGCGGCGAGATCCCCGAGCTAAGACCTTCACCCCATGGTTGCAAAATTTGAGTGTAGTGCGCACCCGAGAAACCCTGTAGACTGCACTATCGGAACACGTCTCATTTTTTATGCGATCGTGTGAAATGTACATTTCTCACTATGTAACAAATTTCAATAACATTAAATTTCATGTTGCAAAGTTTTGGCTGTGCTGCAGCATCCAACAAGCAATAGCAAACAATTGCAACTACAGCAGCCAGCAACCACAACAATTTGTACCAATGAGACTCTATCCATTACTCACTATACATGATTCTTACAATTACAATCACAATCGTTGTATGATTGGATGATTCCTTATGTTGTTGGATGGCATGTCCTTGTTGAAACCCCAAGTATTTCTTGTTTTCTACTCTTTGCATTTAATTTCTATTTTGACCCCTCTGAGATTTCAAATAACTGATACTAATCATAGAGCCATCAATTAAGAACCGAAGGGAATAATAACTCATATAGTCAAGTGTCCATCGATATTGCATAACCTGTGTTTAGTAACAAATATAATTGTAGATATAAAATGTATCATGGTTTACGCCTCTGTTTGGAGCGGCTTATTCATAAAAATAAAGTAGAAGTTCTACCAAACAACAGGATTATACAACAGGTAATTAGTTAAGCAAATTTTCAGAATAATTAAAAGACAAAGAGAAGCAAAAGCTAGTATCACCAATATTTTAAATAAGCTGCTTCTTGAGTATTCAAAATGGATGCTTATAATGTTACATTCTGGTGTAGTTGTAGTATCTAACAATGTATGCTTATCCGAATACACGCCAATGGAACATGGGAAGAACAAATAAACCTCCGAAATAACTATATATACACGAAAAAGAAGTTAAAGTAACTATATAGAGTTGGAGGGGGACTGCTCCCGGCTCCCGCATCCAGCCCGGTTCTCCTAGGGCTTCGACGATGCTGGGGGACACGGTTTGGTGTGCACGTCGTTGGAATGGCACGATGGCCCGGCCGTCGAGTCCACGCCCCCCACCAGCCCTTCCTCCATAAAACGCCGCGCCAGCTTCGAACGCAGCAGCACCACCGGCTTCGGCACTGCACTCCCGTCCTGCCCCGACCCGAGGAGGCCGCCCAGACCCTCGCCGCGCGTTGCCGACGCTGCCGTGACGACGATCTTGTCATCAGCTGCAGGCGCCTTCCCCTCGTGCTCCGCCGCCACGCCGGTTCCAATTGCGGCGTCGTGCATGTGCGGCACGTCGCCGTGGGAAAGTGCCGGGCGCCGAGGAACACCAGGAGTCGGAGATGGTCTCGCGCAGTCGGCCGCCTGAATGAAGAGGAGACAGGCGGCGAGGAATAACGGTAGCATTCCGTGGACGGGGTGGCGCGCCATCAAGTGAGAGCGTGGAGTTTTTGGGAATCCCTGGAGCGTGTGAAGTGTGTGTTGTTGCACTTGTGCTTGCTTGTGTGTGTGAGCTACGAATGCAACTCGATCGTGTTGATTGAGCTTGATCTCTGCTTGCGAGTGACAATGGCTCTGCATCAGCTCGTGCATTTATAGGAGCTAGCTGCATGTGCATGGTGTTAAGTAAGTAAGAGAGCAACGCCAGCGCAAGTTCCACGTAGGTACGAACTAACATAGCTGAAAAAAAAATACAAGTGTAACAGTGCACGGCAACTTTATACGGAAGATAAGCCGTTCGAGGTGATACTGACAGACATAGCCGAAAAGGAAGACCGAGTTAACCGGCAAGCGAGTTGGCTCAAAATCGTGCACGGTGCCTAATGAGCTGTGACCACCTGGCCATGCGGCCATGCCATACAATTTCTCCGTCGAGACTTTCGCCTAGTACCGCTCTTCACTATACTATGCGCTTTCGAGAAGAGACGACAGGCAAGAGACATCAGACAGGCTCTAACGTTCCTGGTAACTCCGTTTGTCTACAGGCTGTCGATCGGTCGGTGTTTAAAATGCACGGACGCACGCCACGCATCACGTGGCAGCTGAGCTAGCCGCCAAAAAACGCGGTGCACAGTGCGAGTAGAGTAGTGCCGCTGCATGGAGCTCGCGATGTATTTTGTTTTGGTAACGATACAAAAACAAACCGGAGAGCGAGCGTGCAGAGGCGAAAGGCACATCTGCCACGCGCGGGCTCTTTAGTTTGGCCAAGCGAGGGGATACGCTTTGGGGCAGTGGTCGGTTGGTGAGAGTGCTCCTGCATGAAAACACCATGGAAAACGCGGCTGCGATGTGTTAATTGTCATGTTTGTTGTCTGCTCTTTATCCGTTCAGCTAAATATGTGTCTGCTTTTATCCGTTCTGAAAATGTTTGTCTGCTCTTTATCCGTTCAGAAAATGTTTGTGTGCACTTTAAGGAGCGACATTTGTGTCTATCGTACTGAGATCTGCACACGTGGTGGTCGTTCGAGCTGGTCAACCATGGCTGCATGCATGGTGGTTCAGAGCAACAGCCAACAGAGTGGTGGCCGCCGCTTTGCGGCCCTTCCTGGGCTTTGACATGCTCGTCCTGGACGCGTGGTTGTTTTCGTTGAGATTTGAGGCATGAGACGTACGTGTTGTTGCGCGTAATGGCAGTGAAAGGCAGTGCGTAGCAGCCGCGGCTCGGCAAGGCAACTCGGCCTACTAGAAATTACTACGCACAGTACGCGTGTAGCACTTTAACAGGGAGCACTTGACGGTGATTTATTTACAGGCAGATATGCTTAGATTGACGTAAGTGCCTTCGCATTTCGCGCTCGGGTGGTCCAAGTATAGTAGTAGCACTGACTTTTTTGTGACGGTTCCGCGCACACGTACGCGCAAGTAATAACGTGGTTATTGTGTTAGACTGTTAGTAGAGTAGACTCATTGTGTTAGAGTAGACTCTCTTTTTTTTTGCAAGGGTGTTAGAGTAGACTCTGGGATCAAGTCACTGAGATTCTCAGTGACTGGCTGACTGACGTAGTTTGACTGTGTGAGTTTGTAACGAGGTTTCGTGCTCGTGAAGCCATATACAAAAAGGTCCACCCAAGAGACTAGCCATTAATTTCGCACGACCAGCGCCCAAAAACGTCGAGAAAAGAGGGAAGAGAACAAAACTGTAGGAACAAACCATGAGCTGTCTGTCATGCATGGAGTGTGCACGTCTATTGTCGTGTTTGTCTGCTCTTTAAAGGAACGAAATTTCAGTCTATCATCTATAGCAAGGATCTGCACTGATCGAAGTTGAAAGAAGCACGCAAATTCAAGGACGCGTCCACGTAGCACAAAACCGAACAGAGGTCGAATTCCTAAGTCAGAGTTTGGGTGCTTGCTCTCGATACGAGTCGGCGTCCGAGTCTGAAGCGGTTACGTTCCACACTACACCCCACGAGCTAGCTAGATATAAGATCGACAAGGCTCGCCAGCAAAGTGTACGGCGACTGTAATTAGAGGATTCAGATTACCAAAGACTCGATTTGCCATGGACTGTCTCTTCGATTTGCTGCAATGGGGAGTCCTTATGTTCGCTTTCTGTGCCAACATTATGGTGCTCCTCATGCTCATATTCATGGGGATCGCCGAAGCGACCTACCGCCTGCGACGCCACCGTCGCCACAGCAGTAGCAGCGAGACGCCGTCGGCGTTGTCCATCGAGCAGGAGCAGCTGCTGGAGAGCATGCCGGACACACCCGGTGCTGCAGGATCAGGAGGCGGCGCTGGGCTGCCGACAACCGGGACACGTGCGTGAACGCCTTCCCCAATCAACAAGTAGATCAGGCCAACCGATTATAAGTTGTTCACGAGTGCTGCTGTCTGCACAGCGCTGCAAAGCAACGAGACGTGAGTGCTGCTGCATCCGTCATATGATGGTGACAGCTCCAACTTGGGTCGATCATTTGTCATCTTTTTTTGAACAAGTTTCAGATTCAAGGCATTTCCAACTTTTAATTTAGTTTGTACCATTCATACTTGATGATACTGTAGAACCTTTTTACACGTGTGGGCGGTCGTTATCCTACTTTTGAGACAGGCCAAACCAGAACAGAAGGGATACAATATACATATCCCTTCCAATAATGAGCTGCTGTCACGCAGCTATATATAGCACCGCCTCATGAAAGCACAACGATACATGATGAAAGAATTACAGCAAAAAGACGGAGGACTGAGATTACTGTAAGAACATTCCTTTCACAAAAAAAGAGAAAGAAATTACTGTAAGAACAAATTACAGCAGTAGTATTATATTGGGACACAAGAATTAACAGATAGAAGAATTCTACAAAAGCAGTAAGTATTAGGACTGTCATCAAACATCACGAAAAGAACAAATTAAATCGGACCTGTCACATGCATCCACACACGTCCAGTCCACCCGACCGGATTGACCCTCAGTGCCGTGACGGCGGAGCGCAGTCGTTGTGCACGCTGTTCGAGTGGCAGGAAATCCTGGCCGACGAGTCCGCGTCGACCGCCTCCCCCGCGAGAAGCCGCCGTGCCATCTTCAGACGCGGCACCACCGCCTCGCCGATCAGCAAGCCCACCCCTGTTTCTTCCCCCGTCGGGCGCTGCAACTCGAGCCCCTCGTCACCCACCGTCAGGAGCTTCTTAACAGCTTTTCTTATGATCAAGCTATGAACTGGTGAAAACGATCGCTTTCGAACAGAGTCGGTAGGTTTATAAGGCGGTACCGCTCCGTACTATCCACGAAGCGACGGTGCAATGAACAGGAAACCCGAGTCATTCCCACCGCGTTGAAGTAACATGCCGATGATCAAGCGGCGGGAACATTTGCCTGGACCGGCACGCGTCAGTCCACAAGCAAACCGTGACTTTGCTTGCGGAAGTTACTGCGTACGTACTCGCATCTATACGCGGCGAACTAGTCGGTGGCCTATAGTATATTTTGTAAAGATACGTAGGTAGTTTGTTCAGTTACTTTACAGGCATCGGATATGCTCCAGTAGCGTAGACCTTGGAGTGGGATTCTTCCCATCGAACTGATATTTCCACGCGGGTGGTTGGTGTCTGTACTAGCCGGAAGTGGAAATTGCGAACGAACTGGAGAATCTCTCCGATTTGACCGTGTGACGAGTCTACGTTTCGTGCTCATGAAGCCATGCAACAAGCTCGCTTTTCGAGTGCTGGCATTAGTAGTTTGGCACGAGCAGGGGCCGAGACGTGGAGAAATTGATGGGAGAGAGCATCTTCGCGCGTCAACCCTGTGCAATCACAGACGTGCATGGCTGAATAATAAGCGACCGTTCAGTCGATTAAGGAGGCAACAGATCACTTTTTTCTCCCGCGCAAACAGCATGATATTGTCTGAGACGACAAAGCAGTTGTGCGTACGTACGTGATTGTGTCACTCTCGGACTCGAAGTAACTCCGTATTATTTATCGAGAGGAAGGGACGGCCGAGCGATCAAATCCACATTGATCGATCGAGAGAGCTAGGCGTCGCACGGAAGGACATCAGACTAACTAGCAGGTCGAGAACACGTCCGGCCGGTCGGCCGCGTCATGGGCAGCCTGGCTGAGGGGTGTACGCGAAGTTGACGCCGCCAGAGCGTGAGATGATGCGCGCTCGGAGGAAGGCTGTCGCGAAGTTCCTGTTGGACAGCAACCCGGAGGCGAGGAGGAGGCTGGAGGAGGACCCGTTCAGGCCGGACTGGCATCCGAGCTCCACACCAGAGTGGAGGGCGGCGTTGGCACAGATCCTCGACGCCCACCCGCTCCAGGACGCCATGCTGCAGGCTGCTGGAGACTACCTGCGGAAATACACGTTGCCGCCGCCGACGTAGCTCGATTTCTCTGTCTCGATGCAACTTGTTTTTTTTTTTCTATCTACTATTAGAAAAATTTATGTAAACTCGCCGTGTGTACTAGTTTGCGAGCGATAGGATGCATATCAGTGATTATCAGTTATCCAGTGTCCCGATGCTCTCGAACTCTTGCCGTACAGGAAGGAGAGTTAAGCTTTATTATCTGTATTATATATTAAATCAATTCGCGGAGTAATTATACATGAGATCGTTGATACATATGGGCATTTGGTTTGTACTACTACTACACCCTTAATCCTTCGAATATATATGGAAGCGCTATACATCGGCTATACGTACGTTGTGTGCCGGCTTCTTGCAGGAGAACCTGTACCAGCAGCAGGGCCTACCTTAACCGTGGCGGCCTGGCGGGCAGGGCACGAAGTTGGAGGTACAGGAAGGCCCGGACGAGGCCTCCGTCACGACACCCAACCTGCGCGCCGATTTCATCAAACTCGCTGCCGACTCAAACGCCGGCGTGCGGTGGCCGTCGTCTCCACTCCTCGGAGAGCCAACACCACCGGCTCTGCTTGGTGGTGGAGCAGTCGCAGGCGACGTGGAGGCAGATGGCGATGCGCCTGAACCCGCCGTCTCGCGACCCTGCACCTGCACGGCGCCGTGGCCAAGAAGGTTGGCTTCACTGCGCACGTCCGGTGGAAGCGCGCGCGCTGAGCAGCCGGTTGGCCCGTGCAGGCAGAGCGAAGCGAGGACGAGGGCTGCTACAAGTATCGCCTTGCAGTTGTAGTTGCAGCTGGGCAGCTCCATCGTGTCCGGCAGCCTCTAGCCAATGTAGCTAATCTCAACCCTGGAACGAAAGAGCTAAACGGAAACCTGCGTGATTCCGAAACGAGAATCGATGGATGAGAGAACTAGCTGGAGCTTGTGCTTTGATGGGACGCGGTGGAGATGAGTACGAGGCATGGCATTCGGGGTGGTATTTGTACATGTTGGGCGCCCAATGGATTGCACCAATGCGAAATTTCGAAAGAAATTTGCAGGCAATGTGCAGTGCAACTTCTATCGGAGTTTTCTAAACAGGAACAGAGCACGTCACACATGCAGCACACATGCCGTGTCTCTGTAGTAGTAGTAACTTGTGACTATGCTGCATCAATGAGACTGAAAATCTTATTAATGGCAACAAACAAAAGGGAGAGAGAAAAGGATGGAGTAAACTGGTATAGTCAAATCGAAGGAACGTGTTGCATCTTGATGCTGCAAGGTCCGCCGGAATATTAATAAGCAGCTGCACTTTCCGCTCGCGACGAACAAGGAGGGCAAGAGAAGTGATGCACAACGTTCATACTAGTACGAGTATCTGAGATTCTAGAACTCAAAAGTGGTTGTCCAAGAAATTACGCTGCTTCTGGTCAATTAGCCCACGGCTCACAGATGACAAAGCCCGAAAATTAGCGGCATGGAACTTCTCAGAAATCCTAACGGTGAACTGGACACCATCTCTTCATGTACCTGCTCCCCTTGAACTCATAAGTGATTACGATCCCAACCACAGAACGTGCTGGGTTTTCATGGCAACGGCGAGTTAGCGCACCTTTTCAAACGGTACTTTGCCGGGAGAAGGCATGTGCAATGCGCGTTTCCAATGCAAACAAAACGGCATGACTTGCTTGGAAAGTTGGAAGGAGTAACGATACTTGTCGTGAAAGCTAGAGAAGGATCGTGTCAAAAAAACTACACATTTCGGTTTTTGTAATGGCGAGAAAGCAGCGTTCGCAGAGTAACTTAATTAACAGATGTTCAGTTCCAGCTTGCATGTGACTTCACCAGTATCTTACTTGAGACAAGACCTATGCGGAAATCAGAATTTGCAACCTGCATTCTTAATACATTTTCTTCACATTGATCCTTCAATAACTAGTTCTTGCTTCAATCTGATGAACATAAACTTATGCACAATAAATCAGCTAATACAAATTTGATTACGATTATTGTACTGATATGTTTTCAGCATCCTGTGCAACAATATGCATAACGCGACAAGTATCCTGGTCACAGACAATTGTCTTTCAGGATAGGTACTATAATAAGTCATGTGATGTTCCTCTTCAACAAAATTTACAAAGAAACTATAAGGAACCCAGAAAATAATACATAAATTAGTGAGAATCAGTAAAGTAACTACTTTAGTTGAAGCCAAAAAAAAGGTAGCCTTCTCTGCAGTCTACCATTTCGTGCTCTGAAAATAGAAGCTTACGAACTGGTCGGATTCACATCAGACACCACTCTAGCATCATCTGATTTCCGAGTTCTCTACAATATTACGGAATACAAAATTAGACAGAAGTACACAACTAAAGAAAGTGAGAAATTAACCAGAATAAACTGTTCTAAACTCAACAAGACAAACAAAAAGTTAAACCAGAGATAATGGACATTAAAGTTCTTGAGCTTTTTGTTGCCAAATTTGGGCCAGGCCATTTCCTAGGTGTTTCTAGGCTTACTATTTTGTTGCTACGTACTGTATGCCAGTAGTAATCAAGAGGGTCTGCTATCCATATGGCTACAAAGTGATTCTATCTACATACTGTATGCCAATAGTAATCAAGAGGGTCTGCCATCCATATGGCTACAAAGTGATTCTATCTAGAACTCTTACAGGGTGTTTGGGCTGTAGACTTGGCGGTGGAGGTGGCAGTTCTTCATTCTTCATGTCATACTCAGACAACAAATGGTTCTCTGGAGCTGCGGAGCTATCAGTAAAGAAAATAAGTTAGATATATATTATTAAAGCAAAATAAGACCATGCAGGCCAATTTGGGACGATCAGATTGTGAGTTACTAAAAATAAACTCCAGCATGTCTCTCAGTGTGGCCTTCTTGATTGTTTGGAACAATGTTAAATATACAATTCTATGAGGCTACGGGCAGGTAGGATGCCCTCCAGTCCTTTATTAATAAATATCAGATCAATGAAATTGAAAATCATATGCCACGATACAGAATGCTTTGTCTAATATCACACATGTTATACAACTTCGGCCAAAACAAATGATATCCACAGTTGACACTTTAAATATTGCCACGCATCCTGTTTCAGGTTACAAGCCTTAATATTGTTTAGTTTCAACTATACCATTGATTAGTGGACAGTATTAATAAATTTACGAAGGTAGCTAACCTATAGAATGATATCCTATAACATAACAATGTAATGCTACAAGCTAATAAGCTATAGGAAAAAATTTACAAGAACTGATGGGTGTCTTGACAAATTAGTAAATATCATTTAGACTTCCAGATATTTTCAACTTGATGTATATGTGCTATGGAGCATTAAGTGGTCTTTTGAAGAAATGAATATCCACTTTAAACCCATCACTTTACTATTTCATCTAGCACAAAAATGTATCGGTAACCAGAAAGTGTACATGTGTGATTTGTCACTTCAACCGATAGGGTAATAGTTCTGTCAACAAAAATTTCTACTTTCAGATCTGTCCCATTGAAATAGGGCAATGTCCAATAGGACTATAACGCCAATACAGCTGCGGCCATATGGATCTGATGGAGGGACATGCATAGATTTGTCGTGTTGGTACAGTGTATAATCAGAGAACAATATGAATAAATGATAGTCAGGAATCCATCGACGCATCAGTTAAGTTCTTACTTCGCTGTCTCCATGGGATTTTCTAAATACGTAACATCTTTTGCTTTGGGAGGCTTATCTTCAACCTGAGCAGGGAACAACCCATAGTTAGAATCCAACTAAAGTAAGAAAAGGCACATATAATACATCATTATTACACAAAAAATAAATGCAGATAAGTTAATGAAATATGTGCAAGCAATCTTACTATTGCGTAAAATGCTTAAATCATACTATTGCATAAAATAAGTTTAATTTGCACTGTTGAATAAAAATACTTAAATTCTTCTAATTTGTCAAATCCAGACTTGCAGTAGAACTGAACTACAGAATGTAAAAGAAGTGGTTAACTCCTTAACACATATTGTACATTCCACAGTTTAAGCAAAGAAAAAAATATGTCAGAACACAATGATTATGAAGCATCTAGCTAGATTAATATCAAAGAACAAAGTAAAACTGAGCTTTAGACCACTAACTTTTGAAGGATAATCACAGTTCTCTTCAGAGAAAAACTGGAAGAGTTCAAGGGTGCCTTCTAGTCCATATTCCTGTCAAAGAACATGTCTTTCAGAAAATCCCAACACATTTAGTCCAAAGTACAATTTCACTAGAATCAAAATAGGTTAGGTGTACTGTTACATACTCTGTTAAACGTTCCATTTACAGAAATTTCTGCTATGGGTAACCCAAAATTGGGGCCATCATATTTGTCACCAAACAGTGGTCTGTAGTCTTCATACTTAGTACTACTCGAAGGATGCTGCGCTGGTGACACAATCGTAAGCTGTCCTTCTGACTTGGACAATGCTTTGATCTTAGCCTGTCAACAAAACAGCTGCGGTTGAAACATGCCAACAAACTCGACGTTCGCATAATAATCGAAATAGTGAAATACGGAAAGTAGAATACTCCGAATTACAGGAAATGCTAATTATGCTTCGATACTTGCAAACAGTGAATGACAGAAGGGGACAGTTGCTGGACACCTAAATCACACCGGGTTGAATCTCAGAATTGAAATGGAATATAAATGACAGACCTACTTACTGAATACTGATCCATCATTCAGCCAGTCGAACACAAACAAATGCGTAACATATTCATTCAATTGTATATGAAAACTGGAATGTGCAGATCATAACATTTGACGTGTTGAGCTCATCAGCGTGAACTAGGAAGCTGAACTAGGGAATGTGACTGAAAACGATCTAAACAGCTGGAACAACAAGCAGCTAGCTTACCTTGGCATCTTTGATCCGCCTGGAAATGGCCGACAGCTTCTCGCGCTCCTCGGCGGTCTGAGACGAGCACAACGAAGAATCTTTTAGCAAAGAATCGAGAATTTCATCGGACGGAGAGAGAGAGTAAAGGGGTCGCTGAAGTTCGAGCGACGAGAGGGGATGGTGGTGCTCACTCGCTTGGAGACGGCGTCGAAGACCTGGTCGGCGGCGGCCTGCAGGTCGAGGAGGGCGCGGCCGAGGTCGCCGTACCCGGCGGCGTGGGCCTCCCGGCGCCGGCCCCCGTCCTCCGACACCCGCAGCATCTCTGCTTTCGGACGAGAAAACTGCTCGAAGTCAAGCAGAATTCAGGAGTGGACCCGGACCGTCTTGTGGCCCAATAAGAAAACGGCGACAGGCCGAACGCACGGCCTAACCTTACCCAATTTGGGCAGTGCCGGCCCAGTAATTAAGCGGCCGCCGAACGTTGCCGCTCGCCGGGTGGCCGTTGTCTCACTAGCACCTTGTTTTTATTTTTTTTGGTATGCGCAATTTTTTTTATTTAAAAAAACTAAGTATTGATCATGTCTGTTAGCTCAATTTGAGTCAATATACGACATCAAATTAAGAACATAAAGAATATGTTGTTTCACTCCGGCGCGACTGGCGACCGGTGGTCGATCGGATCGGATTGATCGGGGGGCATGACGAAGCAAAGATGCTTCTGGCGTCGTGCGCACGGTGCGCCGTGCACGCAGTTTGCGGGAATACGAGGTTCTCTCGGTTGAATTGATTTCACGAGCTTTTTCCAAGAATTTCTACAATATCGGAGGCATAGGTTGAAGCCTACACAAATCCTCTGTTGATTTGGAGACATCAATTTGAAGCACGTCGTTGTGGTGTGCTGCCGAAGGAACGTGGTACGAGCTAACCAAAACAAGGAGAGACGTGGGCAGGTGCGTGGAAAGTAGTAGTAGTTGAGAGATAATCAATTTTGTGTTTGGTCCATTTAATCACACTAGAGACCGTCTAGAACATCTCAAACTGACTCTTGTTTTCCTTTTGTTTTTCTCCCTGCTGAGCCTGCTCATGGCGAAGCCAGACGAGCTAGTGCAAGGAAAAGTAGGCAGAGTGCATTGTTTTTATTTTTTTTTGAAACAAAATGCCGAGAATCACCATGCAGCGTAGACTCTCTCTAGAAGTTGACCGTAACCAAAGCTTCCACGCTGTCCGGGTCCAAATCGATTCGGTCCACCGGAACAATCGACGCCGTCAGACCAGGAAAACTAGCACAGAACACACTTCATTATATGTTTTCCATGCTACTACGTATTCTAATTTCTATCGCGGCAAGATGAAGGGACAATCGACATAATGTCCACAGGCACCGAAGTCCACTTCTAACGTCGTTTTCTGCAGGAGGGTATCGCGATCAAGACTCGAGCGATCGGGGGCAAAACCATACTATAGCATCCTCTTACGAAGGAGCTTATGGCCAAACCAAAGTTTGGCAGGATGTCATTGCAAAAGACGAGAGAGATAAAAAGGGAAATCGGAAGCAGTGACGTTTGAACTCCCACCCAGAGCCTAACGATCCGGCAAATGTCTCAACTCCACGCCATCTCAATCGCTGTCCATTGTGTCGTGCCATCGGACCTGAACCCATTTTGCTCCTACAACTACCGGTCTGCAACCACCACTGGGCGCGTAGTGGCGCGGCCGTGGCGCCGACGACGCGCATCGCGGCCGGCATCGCCATCTGCCGGTCGTTGGCGGCACACAAGTCACAAGCCACAGGCCACAACAAAAACGCACGCGCCACGCGACTCGTCCCCTTCCTCCGCTCGCCGACACCGCGGCGCAAATCCCCACGACCCCCAAAGCGACGACGCGCGCCCCCCACCCCCTACGCGCCTGCGGCTACTCGGCTTGCTTCGCTTTTACCCACCTTTCTCCCTCGGAATCACCGCCGCATTCCGCGCCGCCGCCGCCTGAGATCCGTTCCCGCGATGGAGGTGAGCGCCGACTCAAACTCTCTCTACTTGCTGTTGGCCTGTTGCTGTCTTTGGTGGTCGGTGCTTCCGCTGGGGAGGGTTGGCCTTAGTTGCTGAATGAATGCTACTCGCGTCAGTTGAATCGTGATGGAGCGCCGAAACCTCGGGTTGGGGGAAGCGGGATTGCAGCAGGAGTTTTTCCCTGCGACGAATTTGCTTGCTTTTTTGTCGGGGGTGTATTCCACCGCGGTGGTGAGCAGCATTCAGCGAATTCCGCGCGGCTGCATTGCCTCCGTTTCTTACGGTGGTCTTACATTTCTGACGAAACTCATCCTTCCGAAGGCCTAAGCCACCTATTACTCCGGAAGACTGCTGCATCGCTTACAAATTCTGGATGCAAAGCCAGGGTCCCTGACCCGCGCGGATTGGTCTCCTTACTGAGTTACTGTTGAATTCTGGTATTGTGGTGTGTTTGGTTGATGGTATGTGGTTTGGGTAGCTGCAGGCTGAACTTTTTCAGTTTGTTAACAAGAGGATGCCAGATCTGATCTTCAGCTTCTCTGTCTCTTGTTGGGGATGCTCCCCTTCACAATTCGTGCAAAGGGATAGCAAATTGATAGTTGTTCCAATGGTCGTGGATACTAAGTAATACTCCAGATTATTGCATTTTCTTAGTGGCCTCATTTGCATATAGATTGCAAAAAATGATTGTTGTGTGATATGCTCTGACTTGTCATATTACTCTCTTTTTTTTAGACCTAATATTAGTACTCTTTTCTTTCGGTCCTTTATTTGAGCTTTTTGGGGAGTTAGGTGTCAGCTTAATGAATGTTATTGCTAACTTTTGCATTTATAGGAATATTAATTCCTCCTGGATCCTGGTACAGGGACAGCTGGTAGCCTGGTTCACATTACCTGGCTATCCTATGTAGTAATATTAGCATGATTTATTGTTGAAACATGTGGACCATGACCGTGTAGGATGTAGATGGATCCATGCCTTTCTATTTACTGTGTTCATGACACTACAAATTCTTTTCGCTTACTTAAACTCATTGTCTCTTAGACCTTGTCCTGTTCACGAGAAGTAATTAAATAACCAACTGGTTCAATTTGTTTGTTGATTCATAAGTCCCAGTGACTACACTAATGATTGAATAATACAAACTTGATCCGTATGGGGATTCGTATTTTGTGGGCTTGTTGTCACTCGTCAATACTTGTTACAAGATTTGAGATAAAAAAAATTCTTTTACTAACCGAATCTCGGCATGCATTCATTGCTGTAATATGTTTTAAGAACTCACCTAGTATTACTACATAAGTTGCACGACTATCCCTCGCTTTAATTTTACGGTATCAGCGCTTAGAATCAACTGGACATAGCTGAAGCAGATATATGTTATCTTATATAACTGATTGTGAAACTTACGAGTACATCATTCAGTGGACGTTCATTTATTGCACAGAGAGTTGTTCAGGATACAGAGGAGCATATTAGGTGTGCAACTTATTACACTTTTGGTGAAACATTTTTCAGAGAATATGATTGTTCTTTTTTTTTTTCAAAATGCTTGCCCCTTCACAATAATCTTGTTGTTTTGCTTTGGTACATCATTTGCGAAGAACTTTATCCAATATGTTTTCCCATGCTAAAGGCTTTTGCATGTGAAAGAACATTAGGTAATTTCTCTAAAATATAAAAACATTGGGAACCCTCTACCTAAAATGGGCACCAAAATCCGGTGGTCTAGATTTTTCTGTCTACTGCATTTTCAGTTTTCTTCTGACCCTTTGCCAAGTTTTTTTTCCCCTCCCAAAACCGAAGTTCCCCCTACTATAGTTTTCCTGTTCCTTCTCTCCCTCATCTCGTCCTCCAGCTGCCAATACGCCATCTGCCTCTCCTATCTGGCAGCTGTTTCCACACTGCTCTCTCTGGCATTCTGCGCCACAGCTAACCTCTTCCCCAACCTGGGTGCGTATGTTATAGTAACCACCTTTCAGTAAACCAATCCGTTCTATATGACGGCTGCCTGCATAAATTACACCGGCGGTACAACAACTTGTGAGGTGGGTGCATTTTAGTCACAGAACTTAAAAATTGCTCAATTGAATCACACAACTTGTTATGGAGGTGCAAATGAAGTCATAAACTTAAGATTCATTATAGAATAAGTTCTTATGGAGCAAAAAAAAAAGATTCAATGCTATTAAAAAAACTGTTTTTATAATACATATTTCACGTGCCATATGCAAAAAATCACTTTGTTTTCTTCCTACACTTGCAAATTGTGCTGAATTCATTTTTATCAATGCAATTCTTCATTACCGCTACCATTACTTCATAAGTCACGCCATATATGTCGATGTTGCATCATTTTGCCTACATGATGGTTGTTCCTTGTGCTCATATAATCAAAATATGATGTTGTCGTATGCTTTGTGACTTCGTTTGCACCATCATAACAAGTTGTGTGACTCAATTGAGCAATTTTCAATTTATATGACTAAATTGCACCCACCTCATAAGTTGTGGTACCAGCAATGCAATTCACTCTTTATTCTTTTGTCACTTTTGATGCTTTATTCCGCATAGGATCTAGGTTTGGCTCCTAGAAACTTGGAATATTTGGACTTTTGGTCATCTGAAATGTGTACTTCTGATGTTACCTATTGTCTAGTGCATAACCATTAGAATCATGATGTAGCTGTCTTCATCCATGTACTGAGGTCTTAGTTACACCTGAAGGTATCTCATCCTATTTTTTATTTATTTATTTTTGCAGGTGAGAACAGTAAAAGTTAGCAACCTTTCCTTAAGCGCTTTGAAAAGAGAGATAACAGAGTTCTTTAGTTTCTCTGGGGATATTGAATATGTTGAAATGCAAAGGTAATTTCTCAATACTTACTCTATTGGATGTATTTGCATTGGGAAAATTGAATAATGTTTCAGAACTATTTTTCTTCTGTTTTTGTTAGTGAATCTGAGTGGTCACAAGTTGCTTATGTCACATTTAAAGATTCACAAGGAGCAGACACTGCAGTTCTTCTCTCGGTATGTCCAAATTCCTGGAAGTCGTTTCTTCCGTTAGCCATTTAGTTTTTGTGTTGCACTAGGATGGTTTGATTTTTTTCCCCCAAGCTATAATACATTTGTTTTGGTCCAAGAGACCTATTCCAATCATTTGATTTCTCATCTACAGGGGGCAACAATTGTTGATCGTGCTGTTGTCATAACTCCAGCAGAGAACTATCAGCTGCCTCCCGAAGCACACAAACAATTATCAGTAAGAATATTTTGCATTTCATGACATGCTCTTACATCAAATTTTAGTGAAACTGTCTCAAGTCTGGTGGCTGTAATATATTAAAGTTGCTATCACATTCAGCTGCCTCCATATTTACTTGCTGTAAAGAAAGAATTCAGCATTACAGATAGTGAAGTGTATTCTTCTTAACAATGCACAAAAATTCCCTAGATTGAAACTCATCTTTCTTGCCGTTTAATGAGGCAGTTCATTTGAATCAGCCATCATGGCAAAATGAACTGCCTAATTTAGCGGTATTCAAATTAACTGTAAGGCAAATCTCAGCACACATGATTTGATGCTCACATTGTCCGCAATTCATTTTCAGACATAATAGTACTTTCCTTGAATATGTACTGATACATGACCTCTGTGCATGTGTGCATCTTGTTTTGGTACAACAAAAGGGAGGAAGTCCCTCTACTGAATCTGCAGTCCGGAAGGCAGAAGATGTTGTGAGCAGCATGTTGGCCAAGGGCTTTGTCCTCAGCAAGGATGCTCTCAACTTAGCAAAGTCCTTTGACGAGCGTCACAACATTCTGTCTAATGCTACTGCCACTGTCGCATCTCTAGACCGTCAGTACGGCGTGAGCGAGAAGATCAGTCTTGGGCGAGCCATTGTTGGCACCAAGGTCAAGGAGGTGGACGAACGGTATCAGGTGTCAGAACTCACAAAGTCTGCTTTGGCTGTTGCTGAGCAGAAAGCCAGCATTGCAAGCTCAGCCATCATGAGTAACCAATATGTCTCAGCTGGCGCATCCTGGCTAACCAGCGCATTTGGTATGGTAACCAAGGCAGCTGGTGACATGACCTCGATGGCCAAGGACAAGGTAGATAAGGCTGAAGAGGAGAGAAAAGCGATCATGTGGGAGGAGAGGAACGGGCTGGTGAGCGAGTATGCGAAGATCCATCTTGACGAGCCCTCTTCATGGGAACCTGCAGTCCTTCCTGTTGAATCAGTGGACGAGCAGAGGCTTCAGGCTGTGTGACCCACTCAACTGAATGTCAGCCCCTCCGGCCATTGTTATTCTTTTTTCTCTCGCCCTATATATAGATGATTCTTTTTTGCTGCCATGCTGAGTCAACTCGAAAGTGTTTACCACCTATAGTGTCATGTAAATTTCAGAACTTTGGCATTGTGTTCTTACAAGCTTTGTTATAGTAGACCACTGAATCTGAGTGGTCTGATTGTCTCTGCTGCTATAGAATGCAACTTCCCCTGTTAAATACAGCTTCTGATTGCTGAGTTTGAAAAGGATACAGAAGTGATTGCCACAGTTTTTCGTCGGGACTCCTTTCTATTCCATCACTCTCTGTGTTGCGCGCCTTGCATTACTCCGATGTCACTTGTTCAGTGTTTAACAGGTTCCAATGAATCTGCTGAAGAATGTTCCTAAATAACTCTTGAAGTATCTTTTCTTGTTTACAGCTTAATTCTGAAACGATGCGAGTATTATGGGACGTTGCACTCTATGCAGCCTTGCATGTGAAAAATTCTCGCTTGAATTATTAATTGACGGAGAACTAATATATCTGGCATAGACGATAGTTCAGGCGGATTGTAGTGCCTGACGTACGCCTACGTCTGACATCTCCCTCGTGCTTGACGAATACCTCCTACTAGTTCTTGCAACAGTTACTGTTTATTCGATCGATGATCATCTGCTAATTGATTAGTACCATGATGTTGCCAATGCTAGTACAAGCTAGTAAGAAGCTTCCTCTGTTGGTCAGTGGAGGCATTTGTTCACTGGTTACCTGGCTTTATGAAATCCCGATGTGGATTCGCTCTATGGGAGAAAATTTTGCAACTTGCATGGCACAGATAAGCTTCCTACGTGTATGTACATTGACAGCCGATAAAGTTTGCAGTTAACTAGATCATAACACGTGTAATCACGATCCAGATCATAAATCAAATGTGACAACCATGACCAATTTGGGTCAGGTTTCATTTTAATTTCAAGTGCAGACGCGGTGTGTGCTAAATTAAGTCTCTGACGGTCGCGCCTGACGGCATACGGCGCACTACATTTGTTCAAGATTGCGCCAACATCAAACCGTCAAAGTTCTACATACTCCATGTGACCATATTAGTACGTTACTTTACTGAGTACGGCGAGTAGCTATCGGGCCTCTCTCTTTCTGTCTGTATCCATTTCTCTCTTCTCCTGGCTCAGGCAATCCCTGTCTTCGAAAATATCTCCCAGGAATTTAAAACTAAAAATCACACGTCCCTTCAGATGGATTAAAGATGCTAGTGTTCGTCACTGGCGGCTCTTACAACCTCCGAGTGTTGGGTTAATTGTCGAATCACATTCAAGATAGCTGATTAACCTCCGATCCTCAGTGCAGTGTGCCACCCTCTAGTAAATATTGCCAACACATGAACTCCACAAAACAATATTACTTGGAACAGTCGAACAGAGGAGTAGCAACCTAGACTTGGTGAGACACAATAAAAACCAAAACCATGGAAGAGTAGTGCAAGAGAATTGGATCCTCCGGGAGAAATATGTCATGTCCTAGCAATGAAATCAATGTTCACCCTGTTCGGCAGGCTGAATCGCGGCTGTTATACTGTAGCGGCTGCTGAAGAAATAACCGCGAACACTATAACAGATGTTAAAAAAATAACTGAAACACTATAGCTGTTGAATCGTAACTGCTGCAATACAGCCAACCGAACAAGCTGGTTATGTGCACAAACCAGGCATTTACCTTACGAAAACAACTACGTGAGCCCCATTATGGCTCTATGATCTCCATCATGGTGGCTGTGTGGACAATGGCCAATAGTTTAACAAGTCTCCGTCACAAACTCTATATCCCTCAATATAAAAGGACAAAATCTATGTAGATCCACTTCGCAAATAAATATGTTTCGGAATATTTCACGTCGTTTTCAAAAGAATGATTTAAGTACAAGGCTACATGTCAAAATCTCAACACAGATGGGATCACGATAGATAAAGCCCATCGGTAGTAATTTCAAGGCACCTTTGGTCATAAAAAAAAGTCTCACATTGATAATTGAGAAAAAAAATAAAGATTTGTACAGTGCTTATTTTGATTGGGCTTGATAATAACCATGTATATTAAATAATTAACATAGCTGCAATTGTGTAGCAACTACATCTATTTTCCATTTTGTACATTGGAAGTGTCTAATTAACAAACATCGAATGCGAGTCTATGTCTATATCCATCTGCTCTGCTCAATATAAGCAACCTGTCACAAACACCTTTTCACCTTGCTTAGACTATCTGCACTGGTGAACCTCTATTTCCAACCTCTAAAAGGAATATTTTGTCCTGGTCATCAAGATTCTCATCTCTATATTTCTTTTTCCCGCAGCCATCAACCTCTATATCTCAACCTCTATACCAACTAAATTATATTTTATTCAAAATATCAACTATCCGAACTCTCTCGTCTCTCCTCTCTCTCGGTCTCTCCTCCCCTCCTTCCCGTCGCGCGCCGCCGGCCACTCCCCTTGCGGCTCGCGCGCCTCCGCCTGCACCGCCTCGTCGTCGGCCTCGACGTCGAGTGGCGCCCGCCGGCGGCCTCCACCACCACCACCAACAACGGCAATAACGCCGCGGGGCACCCGCCGCCGCCCGTGGCCGTGCTGCAGCTCTGCGTCGGCCGGCGCTGCCTCGTCTTCCAGATCCTCCGCGCCGACTACCGCTTCTACTTCGTCGGCGTCAGGGTCCACGACGACGCGGCCAAGCTGTGGTCCCAGTACGGGCTCGAGGTGGCGCGCGCCAAGGACCTCAACGGCAGGTTCACGCCGCACCTCAGCTCACCGGCGTCCACCGCCTCAACCAGCCAACGCCCAGGCCCGCATCCCGCTGATTTCACCTCTCTTCTTCCCCAATCGCCAATCACGCCTCTTCTTCCCCAATCGCCCCCCAATTTCACCTCTATTCTTCCACCTCAATCACCTCCGATTTCACCTCACGCGGTCTTGGCCAAGAAACAGAAGGCCATGGCGCCACCGCCCCCGCCTCCCTCCCTCCCCTCGCCTCGTGCACAACGGCGACGGCGCCGAGGACGGCGGAGTTGAGCGGGCATGCTCCGGTGTCGATTTCACGGCGGGCTGGTCGCGGGCATGGTCGGATGCGGCGGACGGGGTCGGCGAATCGAACGATGGAGGAGTTGGCGGAGGACGGGAGGAGGCCGACGAGGACGCCGCCACCTTCGGCCGCGCTCCGCGCCGTGTCCATCACGCCACGCTGCTGCTGGCCTTGCTGCTGCTGCCTCGCCTCGGCGAGCTCGGCGGCGGACAGTTTGCGCGGCGCCTCTGTTGGAGACGAGGTGGGTCTGCGTCGAGTATAGCGGGAGATCGCTACCCCGCCATGTTTGGCGGTCCCGGGAGTGAATGCTACCGTAGCGGTCGGGATAGCGTCCCCCGCTGCAGCAATTTTTACCGCTATCCTGTACTGGAGGTTGGGGATAGCGGTCCCAGTGCATATAGTCTTATACACCACAAGTTACTAGGGCTGGACGAAAAGCTCGTGGCTCGTTAGCTCGGCTCGGCTCGGGACTAGCTCGGCTCGACTTGGCTCGGCTCGTTCACTTTTTCTAACGAGCCGAGCCAGGTTTGTAACATAACGAGCTAGCTCGAGCTGGCTCGTGAGCCGCTCGCGAGCCAAACGAGCCAGTAAGTCCTAACAGGACCAGCACCCTTCGGTCCCCTCCTGCTTCCCTACATCTTATCCCATTCCCAATCATACTGCAACCACACCATGCCTCCTCCTAAATCCCCATCGCGTGCCTGCCTCACTCCGTTCGCAAGGCACACCGCCTACCTCGTTGGCCCGTGACCCTGCTCCCTCGCTGCCCACTTGCGAGGGTGTCCGTCCGAAGAAGCTCCGTGACCATGGCGACGACAGAAGAAGACCGAGTCAAGATCCATTCCGCGGATAGGTGACGTAACGCGCTGCAGTCGATAACTCAAGTTGGGCGGTGCTGCCCTCCCCTCTACTCCTCGTGCGGTGTTGCCGGCTCTTCCACATCACGAGCCCCTGTCCATTCTCGATCGCGACGACCTCCGCCTCCCCGCCAGACACGACGTCGTGCTCGAAGACGTGAAGTTGTACCTGGCGGCATGGTCGTCATCTTGTTTCCCAGGTCACGACACAGATGCTAGAGGTGAGCGACGAGCTTAACGAGCCAGCTCGAGCTCGTAGCGAGCCGAGCCGAGCCAGCATTCCAGCTCGTTAAGATAACGAGCCGAGCCGAGCTCGGCTTGTTATCTTAACGAGCTGGACCAAGCCGAGCCGAGCCGAGCCGAGCTGGCTCGCTAGTCCAGCCCTACAAGTTACCAACCCTCGATTCGCACAACCAAAAAAAAAAAAAGTTACCAACCCTCGAAATGGGACTGACGACGAGAGAGTGGAGGCTGCCACTCATCACCATTGACGTGCCCTCATGCGCCTCTCGATACACCGCCTTGGCGCCAGTGGCAGCTGATCTCCACGGCGAGTTCTGCCACTCCGAGTTCGACACGCTCGCTGTCCTGGGGCACGGGACCGGCGGCACCGTGTACAAGGTCCGCCACCGCCGCACGTCGGCGCTGTACGCACTGAAGATCCTTCGCCACGGAGAACCCGCGGCCGCAGCCGAGGCGGACATCACATGCCGCTTGGTCGATTCGCCGCGCGTCGTCCGCTGCCACTCCGTCCTTCCAACGGCCACCGGTGACATCGCGCTTCTCCTCGAGCTGGTGGACGGCGGCTCGCTCGACTCACTCATAGTATGTCACGGGGCGTTCCCGGAGGCAGCGGCCGCGGAGGTCGCGGCGCAGACGCTCACCGGGCTCGCGCACCTCCGCGCCCGCGGCGTCGTTCACCGGGACGTCAAGCCGGGTAACCTCCTCGTCAGCCGAGACGGGAATGTCAAGCTCGCCGACTTTGGAGTCGCCTGCAGGGTCGTCGTCTCCCGCGTCGGCGGCGGTGACGACCACTGCTGCGCGCAGCCCTACGAGGGCACGGCCGCGTACATGAGTCCCGAGCGCTTTGACACGGAGCGCCTGCGCGACGAGCACGGGGACGATCCGTACACCGCGGACGTGTGGAGTCTGGGGATGACCGTCCTGGAGCTCGTCATGGGGCGCCATCCTCTGCTTCCTCCCGAAGGGCAGAAGCCAGGATGGGGGGCTCCAGCCTCATGTGGGACATCTGCTTCGGTGAGGCAACTGCGCTGCCGGCGGATGGCCTCGCGTCGCCGGAGCTCCGGGACTTCGTGGCCATGTGCTTGCGCAAGGACCACCGCGAGAGAGCAACTGTCGCGGAGCTTCTTGGCCATCCGTTCGTGGCAGGGAGAGACGTTGCGGCGGCGAGACGTGCGCTGTGCGAGGTCATTGATCTGCAGTGCCGTTCGTAGAAACATTTTCGAATGGAAAGGAGAGCCTCGTAGAAGCGAGATTAGTGGGCAGTGTTGTAATGTACTAGCATGTACATACAGAAAGTTTAAAGAAAATCCCTGATACGCACGAATATTTGTGTTGCCTTTCGAGAACAGCAGTGCACGCCGTTTTGTTGAAGGATAGAGGAGAATTAATGTAAACTCACAGACAAGATAACTCGTTAGCACTAAAGGTTTGTACCTGATTCGACAATGGACAACAATAGGCTAGGTACACGGATTATTGCACCACTGAAAAACAAAAAAGTATTTACACTTAAGGAGAATAATCTATCAACCACTAATGCACTTATGCACAGGCCTTTTCTCCATCTTGTTGCTCATATTTGATGCTGTTTTGTGTCACATTTTTGTTTTTTTCCTTAAAAGATTCTTATATCTGAGTAATTTCTATAGGTGTAAATAATAATATCCACTGTAATATCGTACCTGTAAAACCTTAGGCCTCAAACAAAGACAACTACTCTAACTGAGACCAAAAACAAAAAACAAAAACTTAAGGAGTCAATCAATGATGGCTTTACGGCAATACTAGAACTTTGCTACCAACTTCATATATCTACCAAATCTAAATTATGTAAATGCCCACAAGTGCATATGTAATTTGAGCTGCTTTATAACGAGCCTAGCTACAAGCTTTATAGTATCGTTTCTTTGAAGAAAAATACATATGTGTCTGGCTATTATATTTCTTGATATAGATAATAAAGAAATGTTGTTTTATTTTTATTTTTCCATGCATGTCGGAGTCACTTGTAGCTAGGCTCGTTGTAATTACGTAGCAGCTAATAGTTACGCCAACTTGTATCATGCATCTGCTTGAAGGGGAAGATATGGGACATGGCGCCCTAGAATAAGCATATAATGATCAATGTCAAGAAGTGAGTAATATAGCCGCCACTCAATATTAAATTGTATTGGAAATGCTAGTATAGTCTAATGTTATGCTGATCCTCTTCCTAGCTTACCGGAATATCTCTTTTCTGGCCCCATCATCTCAGTCATCACAAAAAGGATAGGCTAACAGAACCGACTGCAACCTTTCAGAGCAAATGGCGGCTGATTTTTTTTTTAATTAGAGTGGTAAAGAAATAAATATTTTGAGTTATTAGTCAGGGGTGTCAGGTCACCTGCGTGAGATGATTTAGCCTGTTCGTTTCGCTGCAGCTGCGGCTGCAGCTGCAGAAAAATAACTGCGAAAACTGTAGCAGCTGCAGAAACACTGTAACTGCTGCAGAAGAAATAACTGCGAACACTGTAGCTGCTGCAAAGCAGCGAGACGAACACGCTGATACTGCATTGTGTTCATCGTTTCACAGTTCATAGATGCTACTGAAGAGTGAAGGCTTATATACCAAATCTTGCAGGTGAAGTATCTTTTGGTCAGGTATCTTGAGAGGCATCCAAATTCGATGCTAGCCAGGGTCAGTTAGCAATATGCCGAGTGACAAACCAATTGAATTAACATATTACTCAAGCTTTGTTTCGTTGAAGCTCTACTGGAAACTGCCCGTGGTTATGTGCTACTGCGTACTGAATTTCTAAGGAACAGGGCTCCATCTGCATGGTCTTGCAGGTCAGTTTTCAGTGCCACGACGGTCTGCGACGTTACCGATGCGGCATACGTGGCGTGCCTCACGGGGCGACACTTGTCAATGACGGTACGTACGACAAGACCCACGCACGCATGAACGGTGACAGTTTGATTTACTTTGATCCTAGACCGTTAAGGTCATTAGATACGAGATGCTGCCATGGTATCCTATCGACAAGTCGCTCTCGGAGGAGGAGTCGCCGGAGCGATGACTGCGAATGACAAGACGTCGTGGAAAAGACCGTTTGAATCTCGATTGGATCAGCCGTCGATCGATCCAATTCAAGCCAGCAAGTCACTATTCTAAGTACCACTAACAGTCAGCTGGACAGCGACAGTAAAGGCACGATTTTGTCAGAGAGCATATTCAGCCGTCAAGCGTGTCAAATGGCTGCTTTGTTGTTTGCGTCTCCCTTGCTAAACCCGCCGGATAAACTGTGCGAAGCTGGCGTCAGCCGTTACTCAAGCACTGTGCTGATTTGTGTGAATTTGTTTTTCAAGATGACATAGCAGCTGACGCTTTTATTAGCCTATATTTGGCACTTCTCTGCGATCTGATTAATTAGGTTGACCCGATGTCAATTGGAAGCAAAAGTTTTCGCGATAAATTCAGTTCTACTCACTCTGTCTCTAAATATAAGGCATTCTGGATTCAGTCAAAGTCAATTTTTTTCTAGTTTCGACCAATAATATCTATAAAAATAAAATATTTTAAATAAAAAAGTTACCTACTATGATATTGTTTTATAGTGTATCTAATAATATAAATTAGACTTTGTAAAAGTTTATCAATATTTCGCTATTTACAGTCAAAGTTTACAAAGTTTGACTTTGATCAAATCTCGAACGGCCTATATTTAGGGACGGAGAGAGTACCACACAATCAAAGTTTAATTCAGCCTTTCATGCAAATTAATACAACATATAATACTCTCCTCGTTTCGCAATATTTGTCCACATGCACCATGGCGCAAAAGCCAGGAAAATCAAATCGAATCCAGATCAACATCAAGTGACAACTGTCCTAGATGATGTACAACAATTGATACGAAAGCTAAGTGGCATATCATTTGACTGATTGCAACGGTAAGAACTAATAAAGCAATAATATTCTTATGGCCATTGTTCGTAGTTGATGTTGTCTTTGTTTATATCAAATTTTATTGACCACAAGTTAAACAGAACAGAGTATGAGTAAAGATTCATCGTTAGAATTTACCGAAGGTAATACAATCTGCATGGCTCAGAGCCCACTAAATCAAGGGTTGGGTGCACATTCTGAGGGTATTTACAGGAAATTCATAAGAAAATTCTCGCATGTTCTGAGAGTATTTACTGGAAATTCATATGAAAATTCTAGGATATTCTGAAAGTATTTACAGGAAATTCATAGGAAAACTCTAGCATATTCTGAGAGTAATTAGAAATTTTTTCACAGGGAACTCGTATTCTGAGAGTATTTACAAGAAATTCATAGAAAAAGTCTCGCGTTCCAAATAGAACGAATGATCTGTGACGGCAAGATACATTGATACGGAAGCACACGAATTCATGAAAGGGGTGAACGTGACCGGAATGCATTAGGGATGGCAATTCGGGGACGGGTAGCGGGTACCCGCCGGGTACCCGACCCGATGGGGACGGGCATGGGGCACGTTTTGTACCCATGGGTGGCGCCCGTACCCGCCCCGACATGAGTCGGGTTCGGGGCGGGGATTTATCCCCACCCATAGGTCACCCGGCGGGTACCCGACAATTTGAAATTGTATAGTGCAGCCGGCAACCGGACAGCCCACGTACTTGCAGCCCAGCCCAACATCGGAAACCCAGCCCAGCCCAACATCAATTTTGTCTAAATGATGGGAAAATGTGTTCATTGTGTTTTACCCGATGGGTACCCGCTACCCGCCCCGTTACCCGACGGGTACGGGGACGGGTATGGATTTCCACCCATGGGTACGGGTACGGGTACAGATTTCTACCCGACAGGCTTGACGGGACGGGCATAGGTATGCTCTACCCGCCCCGAACCCGCCCCATTGCCATCCCTAGAATGCATGAGCACATACGTGATGGTACTTTCCTACACAAAATAGCCCTCGTTCGATCGTAGGGGCACGTAATAAATGACAGCGTTCATGAAAATGACATCCCGTGCGTGCTTAATAAGACGCCATATCGGTTCACTTTTTTATTCGTTCGCTTGGATAATTTCGTGGATATACGTACATGATCATTTGAAAGGAACGTACGCGCGTAGAGCTGGAATGATGCATCAATGCTTGCAAAACTCGCATAAAAAAAAGGTGAATTGCAGGCAAGGCAGATCAATGTTGACCACCGTCCATATTTTTCCCAATAGATTTAATGAAAGGAAAATTCCAACGAAAACCATTTCAATTCGCAAAATAAAGAAAGAAAAATTCCACCAAAAACCAATTCAACTCGCGGTGGATGGATGATGATCAGGGTTGGCAAAACCGTCGGTAACCGGTCGGTTATCGCGGTAACCGGACTAACCGGTCCGGTTCGGTTTCTTCGGTTTACCGGTTTTTGAGTTTGAATTTAAAATGAATTTGAAAATTTAACAAATTTTGTCCGGTTTTCAACGGTTTTGATCAGTTTGACCGGTTACCGACCGGTAACCGGCCTTACTGGTCCGGACCGGTTGGAACGGTCGGATCGGTAAGGTAAACCTTGATGATGATGGCTGCATGAATCTCAATCTTCAGTTGAGGATGTTCTTCTTGTTATGCTACAATGTTTGATGAATCCGTTGTGCTGCATTATGAATGGGTGATGAACAGGGTGTTGTCACGAAATGCAGCTGATTTTCAGGTGAATGAAAGGTTAAATAAAAATTGACGTTTCTCAAAAAACAAAAATTTGATGTTGAACCAGTCCTTGATTCCTTTATTTATGTACGCTGTTCTTGTTAAGGATTTCTTCTCCTAAAAGGCTAAAACTACTTCTGATTCTCTGTACGTCAGGTAAGTTCCTAACTTTAAGATTGTCCGTGACGGAGGTATGTGCACATGTATGTACAAATGTACAATTCTATTCTATCGCTAAGATTTGCCAGCAAGACTCCTGCGCTAAAGCGGCCGGTACAGCCAGTTCAGGCTCCGGCGATCAGCCGCCGGAGCGCGTCTTTCGAGGCCGCCACGTCCCTTCCGGTGATGAACGGGTGCGCAAGAAGCTGCGCCACGGACGCCCGCTTCATGTAGTCCTTCTGCAGGCAGGCGTTCACAAACTCCCGGAGCTCCGGCGACGCCACGCCGTCGGGAAGGGCGGGCAGCTCACCGAAGCAGATGGCGCACATGAGCGCCGCCCAGGTCGGCTTCTGCCCGGCGGGGAGCAGCGGGTAGCGCCCCATGAGGAGCTCCAAGACGGTGATCCCGAGGCTCCACACGTCGGCGGCGCACGGGTCCGCGTCGCCATGGCGCTCCGTGTCGAAGCGCTCGGGGCTCATGTACGCGGCGGTTCCCTCGTAGGCGGCGCAGTGGTCGCCGGGGCGGGAGAGCACCTTGGCTATGCCGAAGTCGGCGATCTTGACCTCGCCGCCGGAGGTGACGAGCAGGTTCGCCGGCTTGACGTCGCGGTGCACGACGCGGCGCGCGTGGAGGTGCGCCAGGCCGGACAGCGCCTGCGCGGCCACCTCCGCGAGCGCCGCCTCCGGGAACGCACCGCTGCGGCCCACCACGGCGTCGAGCGAGCCGCCGTCCACGAGCTCGAGCAAGAGCGCGATGTCGCCGGAGGCCGCCGCCGCCGGGATGACGTCGTGGCACCGCACGACGTGCGGCGAGTCGGCCCGACGCAGGGCGTCCACCTCCGCCGCGGCGCCGGGGTCGCCGCGGTGCAGCACCTTGAGCGCGTACACCGCGGACGTGCGGCGGTGGGCGACCTTGTACACCGTGCCGCCGTTCCCGCGACCGAGCACGGCGAGCCTGACGAAGTCCGAGAGCCGGGACTCGCCGCCGCACGCCGCGGAGGTCGAGGCCTGCGCGGCCACCGGCGGATTGGGGTTGGGATGCCGGAAGGCGCACGAGGGGAGGTCGAGCGAGATGTGCAGCTGTGGGAGCCGCCTCTCTCTTACGGTTAGAGCCATTTGTAACCAGACTAATTACTGAAATTAGAACACTTGTTCAGTGCTTAGTTAGTAGATTTGCGAAAGGGGGAATTGTTCTGTAGATATGGCTTGCTCTTATATAGGCACAGCGCTAATTTATTTATCATTATGCTGATTGTGTCATAGAGTGACATGTAACCTCCCTGTGATTACCTACAAATTCTTCTATTTCTTTTTAATCTCAGATTTTTATACGTGGAAAGTGATTGGGAACTTTCTTTCTGACCAGTGCAAGCAATGCAGGTAAGTAGTAAGAATGTTCGAACCGGGAATATCTCCGAGTACCTTGGGCTCGCCTTCGCAACCGTAAGATGGAGACAGCTTGCTGTGAGTGTGACCTTCGATTAATCACCAGATCGATGTCTCCGCCGTCACCATAGAACAATCGTGTCATTTTAAAGTCCCCTGGATAATGGTTAGCGATTACTGTACATGGTAATTAATAATTAGCAGTTCAGCATGTTAGCATTTTACTATAGATCAGTTTGTATATTGGCACGATCAGATGAGGCATTACTCGGACAGACCAATCCACAGAGGTGGGGGCCGCGAAGCTAGTCGTTAACTGGAGTCATCAAACTAACGCCGCTCAATTTGAGATTAAGCTCGGATTAATTTGTATGCGCCGTGGGCCATCAGTCGCGACTCGCGACTCAGACCCTCCTAGTCCAATTTTTCAACGCAAACAAAAGGGGCGCAAAGAGACGAGAGCTTTGAGTTACATGTGCAATTAATCAGAGGATATAAGACTATTGGAGAAAAAAAATTGAAGCTTATTGGAATGGTAACGGCCCCCTTCCAAGTTTCAATGTGTTTTCTACACTTTTTACATATCTGATGGCTAAAATACAACTTTGACCACTAGTTTGCAATGTAAAATTTCTTGGACGCCATAATTTTTTTATGCAATAGAAGTTATCTTTTTCATATATAGCTGGTCCAAATAGGGATGGCAATGGGGCGGGTTCGGGGCGGGTAGACCAATTCCACGCCCGCCCCGACATGTGCGTCGGGTGAAATTTGGCACCCGACCCCGTCCCCGCGGGCGAAATTTGGCACCCGACCCCGTGCCCGTCGGGTATCGGGGCGGGTTTCGGGTGCCCGTCGGGTTCAGCCAGATGCAAATCCCCTTCCAAATCATGTGCTAAATCATAGCAGAAATTACGGGAGGCAGACTTTGATCCAAACACATACCAAATTCGATGCTATTCAACCATCAAATGAGACCAGAAAATCACCAGAAACGAGATGAAAAAAATAGAAATCACGGGAAACAACCCCTAATCCCTAGCACACAACATATCAGATGCTAATCGACCTTCAAATCAAACAATAAATCAAGCAGAGCTTAGGGATGTTCGTCGGATTCCTCGGCCAGACCAAGGAGCGAAGGCTCGCCGTGGCCGTGGCAGTCGCTCGTCGTGGCAAGCTCGGCATGCGAACTTGAGGAGCGGGGCGAGGGAGGACTCGGGGGAGCGGGGAGCTGGAGCCGCCGGACTCGCTGGAGCGGGGCGCACGTCTTCGAGGACGGGGAGCCGGGGGGGGGGGGGGGGGGGGGGGAGCGAGTGGCGTGAACGGAGACGGCGTGACCGCGTGAGCGAGCGGCATGAGCGGAGGCGTGCGTGGCTGGGAAATTTGGGAGCCGTGGGTGGTGGATAAGGTTAGGACCTTGCTGGGCTGGGCTAAATTTTGGTGTTGGGCTAGGCTAGAATTTAGTCTTGACATGTTGAGCTGGGCTGAAAGTTATGAATAAGTTAATTTCGGGTACCCGACGGGGCACCCGCGGGCGAGAAAAAAAACCCGCCCCGTCCCCGACTCGGGTCGGGTCGGGCACGGGCGCGACCCACGGGCGAAAAGTCAGCCCCACACCCGGCCCCATCGGGTCGGGTACCCGACGGGTACCCGGTACCCGGCCCCGAATTGCCATCCCTAGGTCCAAATACCATTTTTTTCGAAGCCGGTTCAAATATTACTAGTATACTATTTGGCTAAAATAGTAAGTCAATCCCCACATTCAAAAACGACGCTTGTTTCTAACGGTAGGCACAGTTTGATGGATTAAGAACAATCATGTCATTTTAGTCTTAGCAGCTAATTGTGTTTGGGCCAAAAAAATTCTTAGTTGGGCCTTGCAGCGTTTCTGCAAGTTCGATAAGTACCCTATGGCAGGTTAAACGAAAATTGCTTCGGTTATTAACACCGTTCATCAAGATTTATTCAGATATCGAAAATGTAATAGGACCTATAATTTTCACTACCAACAATCAGCTTTATGAATTTTTTTTCTATGCTTTTCTAAAAGTAACTTTGTACTGAAAGGATAGTGAAATGTGATCTTCCTAAATAGAGATGTGGCCATTCATAGAACTAGGTCCATTTTGAGTTTTGACAATGAGTTCTAAGATTGTGAATCGTGCGGCGTCAATGAAGTTTGGAGTTTCTCATCTGCCGTTAAAGAGAACATGGCTTCGATTATGTTACTCCTCTTTAACGGTGTCAATTCAAGAAGTGTTGTCGAAGATGAGTAAAAGGCTTAGTTGTTTTTTTTGTGTGTGTATGTTTCTTTTGTTTCTCAGAGTATCAATGTAAGGGGTTTGTACTTCATCGAATTTTAATACATATTCCTTTTCATTCGTAAAAGATGATAACTTTGTCCTGCAAGTCAGGCTTGCCATTCGATTTTTTGTTTTTGAAAGGCCGCTTGCCCCAGTTTATTTGTTCGACCAATGCTCGGCCGACAGCGAGAGGCCGTCGGAGAGCTGTTCTAGCCTGATCAACAAGAGGCTTGGAAGTTGCACGACGTGTAATTGGCTGTATTACACGTAAAGCTTCCAGAAAGTTAACCAGGTGTGTAAAACGATATTGGCATAAGAACATTTTTTTTAGCATATATCTAAACCCTTAAAGAATCAGTTAGGAGGAATACATTTTTGACCTACCAGAATCTACCCCACTTGTATATCAACCGTTGATTAAGACCACTTCCCTTTTAATCTACGTCAATCCTGCCAAAAACGACCCCACACGAGCAGTCACGGGACATCTGGAGCGTTACATGCGTCATTCTACGTTCAAATAGCGTGACATAGCTAAAACTTTTCTCACCCGACGAATTTGCACACCCAGCGATCCCCACCTCCCTTTATCTCCGGTTTTGCTCAGCTGATTATGGAAAGGGTTTTAGTGATTGCCATCCGGCAGGCGATTTGCGCGTGATTGCCGTCCGTTGGTGCGGTTCGCTTTCCAAAGGTTGATCTCGATGGAAGCGACGCGCGTGGTGCTCGAGATCTTATCTGGGCGAGCTCGCTTCTGTCATCCTCCTCGGCGTCGACCTTGCAGTTGCAGGACGTCATCTTGACGAGCTCATTTACATCCGTCAATGGTGTCCCTCTCGTGGACGCCTCCGTCGTCTTGGCGAGGCCGGGTCCTGTTTCCAAATTCTCACCTCCGTCGTCTTGGCGAGGCCGGGTCCTGTTTCCAAATTCTCGCCTCCGTTGTCTTGTCGAGCTCTTCTTGTACAGGCGGCAAGGGTTCTGGGAAGGAAGGCTTGAAGTACTCCTCCGTTTATCCACAGCGAGGTAATTAATCATGCATTGGTTAATCAGATTTACTTTTATGTACAACGAACTCATCAGGAGGCTTCGATCGTATGCAGGAGAGCTCGGATCTGTCTTTATCTCCTGCGTCGTTCTCCCCTAGCTAATTAATGTCGTCTTGGCGATGATCTCCTTTTCTTTGTACGTCCGTGATATCACAAATTCCTGATATTGGTTGGTGCTTGTGTCACACAGCGAGGGATAAACTGATTACATTCTGTGTACGAGCCCTCTAATTTGTGTTGATGTTTGCCATAGTGTAGATATGGAGAAAGGCAAAACGGATGAGGTTCTCGATGACTGCATGCCGCTAGATGATTTTGAAGATGGTGTTTCCAGAGGTGATATGTATAGTAGATTTGCAGCGTTCAGTTGTCAGATAACTATATGTTTTTTTTTTTTTTTTTTTTATTTCAGATCAGAAGAAAATATTGTCCCACCGATGAGGGGCTCAGAAAGGATCATAATTCTGACTGCACGAAATCAGGCTCAAATGGTTCGTTTCTTGTACCTGACCAGTTCATAAACGTTTTTTGAAGTACCTATTATATTGGTTCAGTGCACAGTGGGGAAATAAAGGTGCATTTGTTCCCTTTTTTCCTATTATGCATAGGTGCATTGATTTTAATGTTGGGTTATTTTGAGTTTTTCATCTTTTTTTTATTTGTATATTCGTAATCATCTGGTCGATCATATTTGCTTTTGAAGCTGAGCCGATGCGGGACACAATGATGAATCCTAATTTGGGTTTAGGCTCCATCGTCGAAACGCCAGGTGATGCCGATGATGACAACTGGCTTCAAAGGAATGGAGATTGGTGTCCACCACCAAGCTGTGGAATTCAACAAGTTGTGGGTGAAGAGCTTGCTGCAAAACGTAAATTGGTTGCTAAAAAGAAGTGTCAGTATCGCACACGAAAAAAAGGAAGAATTGGAGAATTCTTTGGCCACGCCAGTTCGTGAAATTAAGAGACGCCAGTGGCGTGATAATAGTCAGCGCTACCAGAAGCGTCAAAAGGCTACTGTATCCAATCCGGTCGCTCAGCTTGATAAGAACGTTGAATTCCAGAATTGATATCGCCAGCGAAATTCGACTCATATCAGTTTACGGGAAAATGGTACGCCGTTCCACTGAAATATTTTAAATAAAATATAAACATTTGTGTCGTTTGGATCCTAACAAGTCATCTTTTACATTCTACCATCAGGTGAAGTGCCAGTTGCTACACCAGGGATGAACAGTCGTCTTTCATGGCAGAATTGTGGTGACGTGGTTTTGGATTCTGGCATGTGGGAACCTGATGGGTGTAATGTCGCCATGTCCTTTTTGCAACATTGTATAGTCCTTTTTCCAAATATAGTTCTATCAATGCGTTCACGTGTGGGTTTTCAGACGAGGAGGACCTGAATACTCTAAACCCGTTTCAAAATGAAAGAGATGAAGACGAATGTGACGACAATGGACGGGTTTTCATCCAACCTGGTATATATAGTACCTTCGGGTTAAATTTAATTTGGCTCTCGTTCGCTATTTTAACTTGAGTCATACACGGTGCATCATATTATTTTTATTTTCTGATAAAGTTCTGTCAAGTAATATCATTTGATCGGACACGTGTGTGGCGCACGTGCATTTGTATTAGTTAACATAAGAACGTTGATCAGGCGAGGTGTTTACCTGCCAGGGGATAGGCAGGAGCCGCAGGATGGACCAATAAACTGCCCTATTACGTTGGAAAAGTTAATTTCATTTTTTTGACGTGCTTGATTATTTTAAGCAGAAAAAACCACGATAAGAAAGACACCAGGTGCCATTTAAAGGTTAAAATTCAATAGGTAGTTTATGCACCAGAAAGGTGTAAAATCTCATCTCACGTAAAATCTCACCTCATGTATTACTGTATTTGTTTATTAAGAACGTGCAATAAACATATTCTTTAATCATTAAAAGAAGAAGATAACTGCACACGCTAAATAACTATGACTAGGATTATGGGCAACCAACAGAAGGATTAACTAATAACGAGTACAGCAAATTGTTCCTACACTGCCGCCTCCTCTCAGATCATAGATAGTAGACTAGTAGTATTTGGTTCGGTTAAATGCCACGCAACCTGAGACAGGATACTGAAGACGAACGTTCCATTCGTTCTAAAGACACCAGAAGCTACGTACCAGGATAACCATCACATTTGTAAAGATAAAATTGAACGCTGCTTCCCATGTTAGCAAGAGTTCGAGTGCTTAGGGACACTGGACAAGTGACAGGCATCGGTTACATGGCAAAGTAATAACATTAGTCTCGCTCTCGCAGAACCCAAAAAAAAAAAAAAGAAGTGAGCCTGGGATAGAAACAATTCAGAGGGCTCATGGCACAAACGTAGTTAAAAATTAAAGGATATTAGAAATTATTTGAACTCCAGTGTTTTACTGTACAAGGTGTTCAATAACAGTTCATGAGGCATCACTTGCTTTTTGCCCCCTATGTACATTTCTATAGGTAACCTCTAATCTAAATTCTAACACATGTGCAACGTGGGAGCTAAGCCTGTGTCAGAGCTTTGTACAAATGTACATTGATCCTACAGTACGATGTACAGTTCTAGCAAAATTGTTCGTATGTATGTGCATGGCGCCGTCGTCGACGAGCTAGGCCACGGCGACCAGGTCCCGGAGCGCGCTTCTCGAGGCGGCCACGTCCCTCCCAGATACGAACGGGTGGGCGAGAAGCTCTGCCACGGACGCTCTCTGGCGGTAGTCCTTGTGCAGACACGCGGCGACGAAACTCCGGAGCTCCGGCGACGCCGCGCCGTCGGGCAGGGCGGGCGGCTCACCGAAGCAGATGGCGCACATGAGCGCCGCCCAGGTCGGCTGCTGCCCGGCCGGGAGGAGCGGGTAGCGCCCCATGAGAAGCTCAAGGACGGTGACGCCGAGGCTCCACACGTCCGCGGCGCAGGGGTCGTAGTGCCCGCCGTGCGCTTCCGGGTCGAAGCGCTCGGGGCTCATGTAAGCCGCGGTTCCCATGTACGACGAGCAGTGGTCTCCGGCGCGGGAGAGAACCTTGGCGATGCCGAAGTCGGCGACCTTGACATCCCCTGCCGCCGTGGCGAGAAGGTTTGCCGGCTTCAGGTCGAGGTGCACGACGCGGCGGGCGTGGAGGTACGCCAGCCCGGACAGCGCCTGCGCCGCCACCTCCACGATCGCCGCCTCCGGGAACGCGCCGCGCCGGCTCCGGACGGCGTCGAGCGAGCCGCCGTCGGCCAACTCGAGGAGCAGAGCGACGTCGCCGGAGGACGCCACGGGCAGGACGGAGTGGCACCGGACGACGAACGGCGAGGCCGTGCGGCTGAGGATGTCGGCCTCGGCGTCGCCCTGGTGGTGCACGATCTTGAGCGCGTAGAGCGCGCTCGTCTCGCGGTGGCGGACCTTGTACACCGTGCCGCCGTTGCCGCGGCCAAGGACGGCGAGCTTGTCGAAGTCGGCGAGCCGGAACTGGCTGGACCGGGCGAGCGGCGTCGACGCGGACTGCGGCGCGGCGGCCGGTGGGTTGGCGTGCCGGAAGACCGGCTCCTGGACGGTGGCACGGGCAGGGACGTTCAGAGAGAGATGGAGCGGGGGAAGCCTCTTCTCTCTTGCTACAGCCATGTGTGATACGCTTAACTTCCTGGTGCAGTGGCTAACTTCTAGTAACTCTGCCTCGTGTTCACTTGGAACTGGGAGCTGAATGTCTGATCAGTAGCTGAATGCTTATTTATACATCCTCAGATGTGAGTCATTTGTATCTGTATGAGTTGTTATCATCCAGTCATACTCAGGCCGTGATGGATAATTTCTACGTACTATTTTATTTTGCCCTTTTCTCTTGAAGGAAATCTAGAAGGTGATTACTCCATCAAACCCTGCCTGCAGTTCTTTCTTGGGGGGCTGTAGATGGTGATAGCCTGATTCTTGAATCTTATGGAGTCTGGCTCACGCCGGGAGGGCCACGGCAGCGTTGCACGTGAAGGCTCTCATCAGGAATATTTCCTATGGCATAGAATAAAACCGTCAATTGCTTAATTAATCCGCAGAAGATGTTGCTGTCGCCCATCAGAAATTAACAAGCATTTTTGATAGATAGACGTGTAAGAACGTGACCCCAAAGTACGTGCAGTTGCGGTAAGAAAAAAATATGGAGTTCTACCAGCGCCAATTGGCTTGTTAGGCGTTATTCAGAGCAAAAGCGAGAGAATGAGGGCGCAGTCCATGTGAAAATGGCCATGTCAGCATCCACAGGTCAAGCGAGAGGTTCTTGTAGGACGAACTGAGTATCAGTAGTAGCGGCTTTGATTCTTCATGAAAATTGTGGTTATGATGTGGAGCATATGGACTATAGAAACGATTAGATATTTAATCAAGTGGCGCCGACAGTACAAGGCTGCTAGATGAAATTTTTGAAGCTCTTTTCGCTTCTGTTGCACATAGCACAATGGAAATATTTCCCAGAGAGAGAAGAATGGTTAGATACAGTTTCATAACCCTTTGTATAGTTTTAATTTTCTTGGACATTGCAACCTTTCTCCATTATCCAATATACATTAATTAGTAAGGGCTTTGCCTCTCCTGTTGCCTAAAAAAAAAAGTAACAGCTTTGGTTGAAAGAATGCCAGTCATGCCGTATGTTTGACTACCGGAGGTTGCAGTACGCCATTAGACATTTGGTGCGCGACAGCCTGCCACACTGAGCGGTCCTTTGATCATTCTTACTAGCAGTTATAGGGTTGAGCAACAATCATCAAGGTGACATGGACGCTCTTATGTGAATATAAATCTATTGATTGTAAACACTACTACTATATAAGCACCAGCTCCCATCAGAACAAATATTTCTAATTTATTTAATTAGAGTAGTTACGTTGACAAATAACGAACATCCATTAACCACCTATGCTTGTAAATACAGATAGCATACTCTAGAACTCCTTAACATAGCTTACACCATATAGTAAAAACAATAGGTGCCAACCATACGATTGGCCATCTTGGTGGCTGAGAACAAGCTATTGTACTTTGTACTATGGAAAAAACACAAAAGCAAATAATGCAATAAAAAAACTTATTAATCAATGGTCCTATGACTTTCTAGCTGCAAGAGATACCATGCAATTTAAAAGATCAATGCAGCTTCAAATAATAAGAAAATTCATATCATGTGTGTGGGGCAGTTACATGAAGATGCTATGACCACGATAAATATTCTCCAAGAAAACACATTTATGTTCTATAGGTTTGAAAATGTAGTTATTAGATGTTAGAATACTAATTATGTAGAGTACAATGATTTTGCAAATGTTGTCATTGCTTGACATTAGTTTTAAAATAGCCTGATAATTACACTTGTCCCAAAAAATCATAAAAATAAACTGATTGTGGATAGGGTTGAAGATTTCAGATCCTCTTAGATTTTAAGATCTTTGAACAAATCTTGATGAATGATATAGATAACTGAAAAAAAATTGTTTTACATGTGAGCGTACTCATCAAACATGCATGAACGCGCCCAATTCAGGAACACGGTCGATTAATATGCATATGATTGATTGATATTGTTGCGGTTCTAGGTGTGGTTGTTGCACATGAACACAATGCTAATTCCACCACTGTTGACTGTTAGCTACTACAATCTCATCACTCTCAGTTGATCGGCCCCTAAAAGGACAACATAAGAAGTATTTTTTGTGTAGCTGAACTAAAAATGCAAAGATTAGGGATAAGTCTCTTAGGTTTATAATTTTTTTTGTTATGTTATTTGGGAAATACAACTTTGTATTCCAATTTCAATCGAATTGGTTCCTACACTACGAAATCCCCTCCTCTCAGATATTAGTGTTTATTTCGCAACCTAAAACACACGACCATTCCTCCACGGAGACACCACAAGCTATCAGGATAACCAAAGAATCCAAGCTAAGGTTTTCCACCGGTTCACGCATTTGTAAAGACAAAATTTAACGCTTCCCCCCCATGTTGGCAAGAGTTCGAGAGCCTAGGAACACTACACAAGTGACAGACATCGGTCACAAACTAATCTATGTAAAATAACATTAACCTCACAACAACAAAAGAAGAATGTGAATTATTTGATGTACAAATAATTCACAGTAGACATGGAACACATACGATGCGTAGTTAAAAATGAAGGGGCATATTACATTAGAATTTATGAAAACCCCATTTTTTCATTGTAAAAGATGTTTACTGACAGTTGATGAGACCTTCTGCCCCTTATGTACATTTCAAGGTGATCTCTAATCTAAATTCTAACATCTCCTGTAGCCCATCAGTTATAAGGGCCTCAGTAGCATCTCAGGTTCTGGGTTCTACTTCCTGTATGAGCGAATTTTCTAATATCTAACGGCATTGTGCTTTTAGCTGTAGACAACGTGACCGTCGACAGCGAGGCGCCAGTAGTGACTTCGTCAATCTCAAGGATTTGCCGGCTCGGTCTTCGAAGATGCTCATAGAGATAGGGTTTAGATATGTGCGTTCATAAGGTGAGTGTGCGTGCGTGCGTTGTTATTGTATTGTGTAATGAAAAAAAAATCTAACATGTGTGGACCTACGTACGCTGTGTTAGAGCTTTGTACAAATGCACACTGATCCTGCATTCCTACAGTACGATGTAAATGTCTAGCAAAATTGGTTTTGTATGGACGTGCATGGCGCCGACGACCGCCAGCTGATCATGGCGCGCCACGCCACAGCATGGCTCTGTCATCGTCCACGAGCTAGGCCTTGGCCACCAGCTCCCGGAGCGCGCATCTCGAGGCAGCCACGTCCCTCCCAGCGACGAACGGGTGGGCCAGAAGCTCCGCGACGGACGCTCTTTGGCGGTAATCCTTGTGCAGGCACGCGGCGACGAAACTCCGGACCTCCGGCGAAGCCGCGCCGTCGGGCAGCGTGGGAGGCTCGCCGAAGCAGATGGCGCACATGAGCGCCGCCCAATTGGGCTGCTGCCCGGCGGGGAGAAGCGGGTAGCGCCCCATGAGAAGCTCCAGGACGGTGACGCCGAGGCTCCACACGTCGGCGGCGCAGGGGTCGTAGTGGCCGCCGTGCGCCTCCGGGTCGAACCGCTCCGGGCTCATGTACGCCGCGGTGCCCATGTACGATGAGCAGTGGTCGCCGGCGCGGGACAGGACCCTGGCGATGCCGAAGTCGGCGACCTTGACGTCCCCGGCCGCCGTGGCGAGCAGGTTCGCCGGCTTGATGTCGAGGTGCACGACGCGGCGGCCGTGCAGGTACGCCAGCCCGGACAGCGCCTGCGCCGCGACCTCCGCAAGCGCCGACTCCGGGAACGCGCCGCGCCGGCTCCGGACGGCGTCGAGCGAGCCGCCGCCGGCCAGCTCGAGGAGCAGAGCGACGTCGCCGGAGGACGCCACGGGCAGGGCGGAGTGGCACCGGACGACGAACGGCGAGGCCGTGCGGCTGAGGATGTCGGCCTCGGCGGTGGCGTCGCCCTGGTGCACGACCTTGAGCGCGTAGAGCGCGCCCGTCTCACGGTGACGGACCTTGTACACCGTGCCGCCGTTGCCGCGGCCCAGGACAGCGAGCTTGTCGAAGTCGGCGAGGCGGAACTGGCTGGACCGGGCGAGCGGCGTCGACGCTGACTGCGGCGCGGCGGCCGGTGGGTTGCCGTGCCGGAAGACCGGCTCCTGGATGGCGGCACGGGCAGGGACGTTTAGAGAGAGATGGAGCGGGGGAAGCCTCTTCTCTCTTGCTACAGCCATGTGTGATACGCTTGCAGTAGCTAACTTCTAGTAAAACTCTGCCTCGTGTTCACTTGGAACTGGGAGTTGAATATCTGATCAGTATCTGAATGCTTATTTATACATCCTCAGTTGTGAGTCATTTGTATCTGTATGTGTTGTTATCATCCAGTCGTACTCCGACTGTGATGGAAAATATCTATTATTTTATTTGCCCTTTTCTCTTGAACGAAATCTGGAAGGTGATTACTCCATTAAACTCTGCCTGCAGTTGTTTCTTGGGGGGCTGTGGATGGTGATAGCCTGATTCTTGAATCTTATGGACTCTGGCTCACGCAGGGAGGGCCACGGCAGTGTTGCACGTGAAGGCTCTCATCAGGAATATTTCCTATGGCATAGAATAAAACCGTCAATTGCTTAATTAATCCGTAGAGGTTGCTGTCGCCCATCAGAAATTAACAAACGTTTCTGATAGATAGACGTGTAAGAACGTGATCCCAAAGTACTTGCAGTTTCGGTACAAAAATATTGAGATCTACCGGCGCCTTTTGGCATGCTAGGCGTTATTCAGAGCATAAGCGAGAGAAATGAGAGCTCAGTCCGTGTGAAAATGGACATGTCAGCATCCACATGTCAAGCGAGCGGTTCTTGGGGGACGAACAGTGTATCAGTAGCCAGTGACTTTGGTTGAAAGAATGCCGAGTAGCGTGTGTGATCAGCCATGCCCCATGTTAGACTAGCACAGATCGCAGCACGCCATTACACATTTGGTGCGCGACTTTGTTTGACAGCCTGCCACAGTACACTGAGTATCAATCAGTTCAAAAAAATACTCCCTCCAATTAATCTAATTTGATGTTTTAAAAGAACACGTCCAAAACTAAATTTGTAGAAATTGGATCATTTAATCATGTCAAGAGAGCCTAATCTCAATTCATGTGAGGTGATTCAGCTAATTTATCACCTCAGACCATGGCTGTGACCAACTGGCCTAGTTCTTAGGAATTTGATTTACCGCATACTTTGAAAGGCCTTATGGTTATCATGACTAAGTTTGGTCAGCAACATTTTTCTTAGCTTGTGTTAACCTTAGCCATAACTTGCATTTGCCTAACTTCTTAGAGCGTCCTCAATGGTAGAGTTAGCTAAGAGTTAGCAGTTAGCTTTTACAAAAGATTGAAGAGGAGTGGGGTCCATGTTTAAATTTCTCATTTTTCTTAGAGGCTGCCTCTTGAGGAAGAGTTAGCTGCACTAGCCCGTCAACCCGTGCGCCTGCATGGGCTAAAGGTACTTGAGTACTTGTCATGTGAAATAAGTAGCTTGAAAATAGTATATCGAAAACTTGTGAATTATTTATTGTCGGCGTTGGGAAATCTGGCCGACGAGTAAATTTAGACTACGCGCTACGGGGGGAGATTGATTCGATGAGCGAGGAAGAACTCGGAGGATTATCCTGGTTCGGGCGATCGAAGCCCTACGTCCAGCAGTTGGTTCGGTTTGTATTGCTCGTAGTAGGGGTTACAAGCTTGGCGAGAGAGGGAAGGCTCCCAAGTCTCTAAGTGTTGCAAGGCCGAAGCGAGTGTGTGTGCAAATGAGGAAGTAAGAATGCGATTGTCCGGTTCTGTGACATCCCGGCCCAAGGCTTAATAGGATTGATAGAATACTCATATCAACAAGTTGCAACTTCTTTTCCGGAAGCTCATCTCGAAAGAACTCCAAGGTTAAGCGTGCTTGGCCTGGAGCAATTTCAGGATGGGTGACCGACCGGGAAGTCCTTCCCGGGTGCGCACGAGTGAGGACAAAGTGCGCAGAAAAGACATGTGTTGGTCTGTGAGGGAAGTCTTGATTCCTAGAGAGCTGCCAGGCGTAAGCGGGCCCGGCCTCGAGGAGGCGGGACGTTACAAGTGTTATCAGAGCCGACCCTTGCGGTTTCACGGGCGCGTGTGGGCGCAGTTGCGCAGGCATGGTGCGCATGGCTGGTGTGGGCCCAGAGTGGTCACACAGCATGGCACATGCGCTGGCACTGGACACACGGACGTGGCCAAGAGGGGACGTTCCTGGATTGGGGTTGATCGACGAGGACGTTGATCTTCTAAGGGGGTGAGTATGTGACATCCCGGCCCAAGGCTTAATAGGATTGATAGAATACTCATATCAACAAGTTGCAACTTCTTTTCCGGAAGCTCATCTCGAAAGAACTCCGAGGTTAAGCGTGCTTGGCCTGGAGCAATTTCAGGATGGGTGACCGACCGGGAAATCCTTCCCGGGTGCGCACGAGTGAGGACAAAGTGCGCAGAAAAGACATGTGTTGGTTTGTGAGGGAAGTCTTGATTCCTAGAGAGCTGCCAGGCGTAAGCGGGCCCGGCCTCGAGGAGGCGGGACGTTACAGGTCCCCCAGCCGCGAGTCGAGCTTCCCCTTTTATCTGTCAAGGGGAAAATCGACTGTCCAAGGATGGAGGAAAGAAGAAAAAGAAAAGAAAGAGAAAAGGAAGGCTTGGGCTTCACGTTCTGGTGGGGGGGCCTCCCTTGGCGTAGCCTGGCGACTCGTTGTAGATAGGCGGCGCGGACTGCGACGGTTCGTCCCTCCTCGACGGCTTCCTTCACGGGTGATGATGACGGCCGCTGTTCCGCCGCGCCGGGGATGTCCGCGCCCTGTGCGCGTACTGTTGGTCTTGTAGCGATGCGGCTTCGTATTGTTACCGCATGGCGAGGGTCTTGACCGTTGTCAAATGTCCCTGTGGGACGTGCGGGGCGGCGGCACGCCTTTCCCTGGTATGAGAATGGCGTCCACTTGCGCCCATAATTAATGTGTTTTACCTGCCGCGTCGTGACCCGCGTCGTCCGACCCTTTTTCCTCCGCGGGGGTCGGCCGAGGCGGAGTTCCGTTCCGACCCTTCGAGGGTCGGGAGCCGAGGGCCGGACGAGGCGAAGTTTTCTCCCGACCCCTAGGGGGTCGGGACGCAGGCTGAGAGGGCGGGGGCATGCTTGCTTGCTGGGCCTTTCCGTCGGCAGGCCGGGATGCGACCCCTTACGGTCGTGGGGCTTATTTGGCCCCCGCTTCTGGGCCCGCGCGTCTCCTTTAGCCTCGATTTGTGCCGAGGGCCCCTCCGCCGGGCCTTAGGTTTATTCACAATCATCGTGGCTTAGTGAGTTAGTCGCGGGTACCTAGTTTTAGGTATCCGACATTTATATTGTATGAAGTTATATTCTGTCAATCTGAACTGAAAATTAGTTATTCCACATAATTCCTGAATTGATTTTGGCAGCTCCATACTTTGATTTCTTGGTTGATTGAGGCTATCATTAAATCTGCTGATTTGTAATTAGCTTCCTTGTCGAAATGTAGGCAGGTTGCATTTTTTGTATTACTATTAATGTCAAGCTTAATTTTGTACCTGCAATTAGGAAGACACTATGTTATAGAATTATGTTTCCATTGAATGTAGTACTACTAAATAATATTAAATATTTAATGTGATTCAGGATTAGCCTTCTTATCAAACTTTTTTACAGTAATGATTGAAATGTTTGTCAAGTTGCTTCTTGCATCTATTTTCACTACATGAGATGTAGTACCAACCATATTTTTCAATAACCGAAGTAATTGTTGCTTCAACAGTAAATATTTTTCTTGAAAAATTTTCATTTGTATTCATGCAAATCATTGCCTTTATAAATGTAGTTCATTTGGATCAGATAACTCCATACCTGGTTTGATGAGAGTCGAACTGAACTAAATTTAATTCTTCCACAATTTTTCTATTGAACTGCATTTGTTCCTCCAGTGTCCCTTTTAGATGGTCTACTATTCACATACAAAAAAATCATATGTTCTAATTTCTATATCAGAAAACTTAAAGTCAGACAAAAATCTATAAAAATTTGTGTAGCATTGGTTGATGATGGAGAATAGCCTGTAAATATCTCAGTTATTTATTTAGGATTTTTCATGCTTAACGATAATTTCTTCACAGTTGTAGTCTTGTAGATGTCACTATGATAAGATTATTAGATTTTGACGTAGCAATAACTTGATCAACTTTGTTGTTTCATAATCTAACTGTAACTTCTTGATCACTGGAAATTCGGAATGGAGCAAATAAACACTATGAAACAATAAATGTTTTTAAGTACTGAAAATGTTATTGTGCATAATCATTAGGAGTGTTTAATCTGTATTAGCATATCATATTTGAAACAAATAGATATTAAATCCAACCTTTTTTTTCAACTTGCTCAAGGAGGAGAAAAACGTCACGTATTTTGGATAACCCAAACTGCATTTTCATTTCTTCAATGTACATTGTATGAGGCAACTCCTATAACATTTGTTTAATCATAAACAGTACTACCTAGGCACTAATCAATTGGAATAAATAAACAACGTGAATAAGCTAGTCATATCAGACCTGATAGATTAATGAATTCATTATTTCTCTTAGAAAGCATAACTGTGTTGAAAAATTGAAACTGTATTTAGGGATATCATGTGAATCTTTGAGCTTCTTCACAGTAGTTGTCAGCAAAAGTTTGCTATCTTGTCTTTTTTTTCCACTGGTTGATATGTTTTCTCTTCTGGGCGGCTTTTATCATTCGATAAGGAGTACACATTGCCTTCTTGACTCAATGATTCGAATTTTCCAATACATGCCTTAATTTCTTCACTCCGTGCATCATGATGCCCTGTAATATCTTCAGCATCTCAGCTTGTAAACTGAAATTAACTACAAATAAGTTATAATCACATTGAAGAATTATTTTACCTCTTTATTAATTAGGATCATGAAAGGCTGAAAAGTTCACCACTACTCACTAAAATAGCATCCATAGTCTTGTTTGCCCTTGCCTTTATTGACCATACGTTATTTGCTGGCCTGATTTCCCTTAAAGCTTTGTGCACCATTGCACTGTTGTTAACTGAAAAAAAAATGACCTGACATGGAGAGAATAAATTATTATATAATTATGATTAAGGATCATGTGGTGGTACTAAAACAGTATTTTTTGCATGGAGAAATAATTTTTTGCAAACCTGAGTCTGCAAAACCATTAGAGCTTTTTTTGTGGTGGATGACATACGATCGTTCCTGGTGACTGAATCAACAGCATGAATCATTAAAGGAGAAGAAACACAAACATATGAGAGATAGAATTTGTAAAAAACAACTTCAAAAAATCCCTTGCGGCATTACGGGAGTAGACAGTAGAAGACGAAAGCTCCTGTCAAGAAGAGAATTAAATTAAAGTAGAAGATGCAAAATATGTCTGATCGATACCTGCCAAGAAACCTAGAAGAGATCTTGTCCGCGTCCGGGTCCTCTGAATTGATTCACTCGATTCAGAGGACTGTAGCGATCGCTACAGTAATATGTGGGGAGGTGAACAGTAGCCTGAATAAAACACTGTACAGCACTGTAGAAACAGTGCTGGGAGTTACTGTAGATCCGTTTTGGTACTGTTCACTAGTTACTGTAGCATCCGATCTTGACTGTCCGTCTGCCATCTGACGGCTGAGATTTCACTCCATTCCGGAACACTGTAGCTCCTCTGAATTGAGTGAATCAATTCAGAGGATCCCGACCGATCTTGTCCTGCCTGTGAAGCATGTCTCCTGCTGTGGCAGGATTCAGTTAGGTTTCTTGACTGCTAAATTGATGGCTGACAATATATGTTGGCCATGTATTTCAGTCAATCTAATTCCTTCCACAATCATCTATGATCTAGCCTCTCCTTAACAGCCGACTACACAGAGCCATCCTCCTGGTGGTGTTTATCTCCGTCACCAATGGACATATGACAGTTAGGAATTTCTTCTATCGTGTCCTGTTGATATTATAAGAGTCGTGAGTGTTGAGGATTGTTTGCTTTCTTGAATTTTCGTAAAGGCTGTTGTGATGCCGGCTGCCGTAGATGCCGAGCTAGTAGGAGTCCGTTTCCTATACGAATCATGTGCCGGCTGTCCTTCAATACATGCCGTAGATGCTGTGAGAGTTGGGAGTTTGCTTCCTACACGAATTTTGGCTGCCCTTCTATACGTGATGGTTATGTACATCTAATGGTCACAACTTGTCAACCATTTAAATATACGGTCGGATCTTTTGCTTTTTTTGGTAATTTTTAGGATTTTTCTCTGATTAATGTGGAGGCACCAAAAGAAGCCTCCAATTAATAAATATAAGATTCTCTCTCTTCTTTTTCTCTAATAAACAATTCTAAAAGTTAGCTTAGAGGCAACCATTGGAGACGCTCTTAGCTTCCTGGTCAGTGCGACAAGACTAAACCCTAAAATTTGAATAGATACAACAAGGATTACCCTTTTTTTAAGCTCCCAACTATAAATGGATGCCTACGTATCAGAAGAATCATCAAGGTGATATATGGACGCTCTCATGTGAAAACAAATCTATTGATTAGAAGCACTACTATGTAAACACCAGCCCCCAGCACGAACAAATATTGCTAATTTATTTAATTAGAACAGTTACGTTGGCAAATGGCGAACATCCATTGGGCACCCATGCTTGTAAATACCGATAGCATAATGCAGAACTCCTTCAAGACGAAATACCTTACACCATTGTAAGAACATCATGTGCCAACCAACGATTGATCATCTTGATGGCTGGGAACAAACTATTAATTAATAATCCTAAGGGGTTCTAGCTGCAAGCGATACCACACAATTGAAAAGAACACCAAAGCTTCAAATAATAAGAAAAATCACATAATCCATGACGCGAGGGACAATTACATAAAGATGCTATGCCACGATAAATATTCTCCGGCATAACACATTTATGTTCTACGTTTGAAAATGTGGTTATTAGATGTTAGAATACTAAATATGTATTACAATGATTTTGCAAATTTTGTCCTAGCTTAGGCTTGGGTTAAAACACTATGTTAATTATATTTGTCCCAAAAAATCATAAAACTGATTGTAAGTAGGGATGAGGATTTTAAATGTTAAAGTTATTAGAGATCTCTGAACAAATCTTGATGAACGGTGCTCATGATTGAAACAAAATTTGTTTTACCTGTGAGCGTCCTTACCAAACTTGCAGTGGTCTGATCGATTAAGATGGTTGTACCAAACTTACCGAACTTACAGGAACACAACTGATTATTAAGGGTACATACCATCGATTGATATTGCTGCTAGGTGTGTTTGTTGCACATGAACACAATGCTACTCCCGCCACTGTTGACTTCAGGCTATTGCAACATCATCAATCACAATTGATCAAACCCTAAAAGGTCCAACTAAGATGTATTTTTTGGCCCAACTAAATTGGAAATGCAAAGAAATATAAGGACATTATGTTGTCTCTCACGATTATGATTTTTTGTTATGTTAATCGGGAAAAAAACTTTGTATTCCATTTCACAACAACAGAAACGCACTACAGCGGCGGACCAAAATGTACTGCAACGGCGGTTCCAGCAGTCTGTCGCCACACAAGGGCCGCTAGAAGTCAACTTTGTAGCGGCGGTCCTCCAAAAATCCGTCGCTACAGCAACCATCTGCAACGGCGGATGACCCCACCGGCCGCCGTTAGAACAGACATTTTCAGCGGCGGCTGTGCCCATGTACGACGAGCAGAGGTCGCCAGCGCGGGAGAGGACCTTGGCTATGCCAAAGTCGGCGACCTTGACGTCCCCGGCCGCCGTTACGAGCAGGTTCGCCGGCTTGATGTCCAGGTGCACGACGCGGCGGCCGTGAAGGTATGCCAGCCCGGACAGCGCCTGCGCCGCCACCTCCGCGAGCGCCGCCTCCGGGAACGTGCCGCGCCGGCTCCGGACGGCGTCGAGCGAGCCGCCGTCCGCTAGCTCGAGGAGCAGGGCGACGTCGCCGGACGCCACCAGCAAGACGGAGTGGCACCGGACGACGAACGGCGAGGCCGTGCAGCTGAGGATGTCGGCCCCCGCGGCGGCGTGAGGCGTCGCCCTGGTGCACGATCTTGAGCGCGTAGAGCGAACTCGTCTCGCGGTGCCGAACCTTGTACACCGTGCCGCCGTTGCCGCGGCCCATGGCTCGACCGGGCGAGCGGCGTCGAGGCGAACTGCGGCGTGGCGGCCGGCGGGATGGCGTGACACAACGCCGGCTCCTGGACGGCTGCACGGGCGGGGACATTCAGCGAGAGATGCAGTGGGGGAAGCCTCCTCTCTCTGGCTACAGCCATGTATGATACGCCTTTAGCTTCCGAAGTGTTTAGTCACTAACTTCTAGTAACTCTGCCTCGTGTTCACTTGGAACTGGGAGCTGAATGATCTGATCAGTAACCGATTGCTTATTTTTACATGTTCAGTTGTGAGTCATTTGTATCTGTATGTGTTGTTTTCATCCATTCATACTCAGGCTCTGATGTGTAATTTCATTTTCCTTCTCTTAGGACAGACTTTACCCTTATTTTATTTTGCCCTTGTCCCTTGAATGAAATCTTTTTTTTTTTTGGGAACTCCCTTGAATGAAATCTAGAAGGTGATTACTCCATCAAACTCTGCCTGCAGTTGTTTCTTGGGGGGCTGTAGATGGTGATTGCCTGATTCCTGAATCTTATGGACTCTGGCTCACACCGGGAGGGCCACGGCAGCGTTGCTCGTGAAGGCTCTCATCAGGAATATTTTCTCTGGCATACCGTCAATTGCTTAATTAATCCGTAGAGGTTGCTGCCGCCCATCAGAAATTAACAAGCATTTCTGATAGATTGACGTGTAAGAACGTGACCTCAAAGTTGCGGTAAAAGAAAAATATTGAGTTCTACCGGCGCCAATTGGCCTGTTAGGCGTTACGCAGAGCAAAAGCGAGAGAATGAGAGCTCAGTCCGTGTGAAAATGGCCACGTCACCATACACAGGTCAAGCCTGGGGGCTCTTGTAGGACGAACTGTGTGCCTTGATACTCAGTTCGTCAATTGCTTTGGGCCTGATCAAGGCTGCTTTTTTTTTTTACACACAATACATACGCGCATTTACACACACACATGAGTACTCACCTCTATGCACACACGCACGCAACTTTTATCCCTATAAAAGCCTCCGAAAGACTGGGTCAAATGATTTTAAGATTTATGAAGTCATCACAGACGTCTCGCTATCAACGGGCATGTGGGCTACCACTTAAAAAATAAATAGTTGTAAAGGTACAACACCCGAGCCAAATCTGCGACTTGAACCCGGATGGGTTGGTTCTACCACAAAGAACCTAACCAACTGATCAGGGTTTTTGGTTCTTCATGGAAATTGTGGTTATCATGTGGAGGATGTAGACTACTTGCAATTATTGGATATTTAATCAAGCGGCGCCGGCAGTACAAGGTTGCAAGATTAAATTTTTGAAGCACTTCTCGCTTCACAAAGCAAAACGGGAATATTTTCCAGAGATAGCTAGAAGAATGGTTAGATACAGTTTCAGAACCCTTTGCGTAGTTTTTATTTTCTTGGATGTTGTAAATTTTAATTTCTCCATTATCCAATATACATTAATCAGGGGCTTTGCCTCTCCTGTTGCCTAAAAAAAAGTAGCTTCTTTGGTTGAAAGAATGCCGAGCAGCACGTGTGATCAGCCGTGCCCTATGTTAGACTAGCGTTTTTGGTGCGCGACTTTGTTTGACAGCCTGCCACAGTGCACTGAGTGATCCTTTGACCATCCTTACTACCAGTTATAGGGTTGAGTATCAACCATCGAGGTGAACTATCAAAAAAAAGAAAACCCATCATCGAGGTGATATGGCCGCTCTTATGTGAAAATAAATCTATTGATTGTAAACACTACTGTCTACTATGTAAACACCAGCTCCCATCACAAACAAATATTTTTAATTTATGCAAAGAGTAGTTACGTTGACAATTGGCAGGGATCCATTGGCCACCTACGCTTGTAAATACAGATAGCTTACTCGAGAACTCTTTTAAGACAGAACATAGCTTACTCGAGAACTCCTTTTAAGACAGAACAATAGGGGCCAACCATACAATACCATTGCCCATCTTGGTGGCTGAGAACAAGCTATTGTACTTTGTATTATGGCAAAAACACAAAAGCAAATAATGCAAAACAAAAACTTATTAATCAGTGGTCCTACGATTTTCTAGCTGCAAGCGATACCATACAATTAAAAAGATTGATGCAGGTTCAAATAATAAGAAAATTCACATAACACGTGAGGGGAAGTTACAAGAAGATACTATGGCCACAATAAATATTCTTCGGAAAAACACATCATGTTCTATAGGTTTGAAAATGTAATTATTAGATGTTAGAATACTAAGAACGTAGAGTACAATGATTTTGAAAATGTTTTCATAGCTTAATCTTGGTCTTGAGGGGAAATGAAAAATAGAATATTTAGATGCCCTTGCAACACAACATTCTGCAAATTAAAAAAAAAAACATGAATAACACTAACAATGATTGTATCACAAGCTTCAATGATGACATGTCCAAAAATATATTTGACGGACATCCTGTCATTTTTCTGAGCTACAACCTGTTGACAAACAACCACCTTTCAAAACTTTTTAGGGTCAACATCATATGTTCAGACCAAGATATCATGCACCATTAATTATGTACGTTGAGATGCAATAGACTCTACCTGCTGAGGGGGTTGGTTATGTGAACCATTCTCTTGCTGCTGATGAGCTTGGTTCGATGAAGCATTCTCTTCATCGTAGGGTGAGGGTAGTGGTGGAGGTGGAGGTGGAGGTGGGGGAGGGGTTGGACCAGGAGGTGGAGGCGATGGGGAACCTGGTGGTGGTGACGAAGGTGGAGGTGGAGATTTTGGCGATTGGTCTGGATGTGGTGACTATTCAGGTGATCTAGCTAGGCTTTCAGAGTCGTGTCTCAAAAGAGTGTCCTGAAAATACAAATGTAAGAATAAAGATGGATGCAAAAAGCTACTGGCCGAACTAGAAAAAAAATTATTGAGCATCTGTATTCTGTACAAACCTAGTGTCCCCGGATTGTTCGCTTTGTGGGGGTGTCAGATGAGGACTTTCATGGGGACCAGATTGTCTGGGAGGAGTCAACGGTCCACGATATTCATGAAAAAGAAAAACCAAAATATGAAAACGTTATTTGAAAAAGGGAAGGTTACGACAGAGTTAATCGATACAAAAACAAAGACAAACAAAACAAAACAAAACAAAAATGAAAATTACTAGCCTCATGTGCTGAGGATTTTGTATATTTTATGGTCTTTGTACAAATTTTGGTGAAAACTTAAACAAACATTGTTTTACCTGTGAGTGTACTCACTAAACCTGCACGAACACAACCGATTCAGGGTATGATCGGTTGAGATTGTTGAAGCCAACTTACCCAACTTACGGGAATGCATTCGATTAATAAGTATACGATCGATTGATATTGTTGCGGTTCTAGGTGTGCCTGTTGCATATGAAAACAATGCTAATCTCGCCGCCACTGTTGACTTGTGACTACTACTGTCTCATCAATCTCAAATTCTCAATTGATCAGAACGCCAACCTAAGAAGTTTTTTCTTTGGTCTAGCTAAACTGGAAATGCAAAGAAACAAGGACAATATGTTGTCTCTCAGGTTTATGCTTTTTGTTATGTTATTTGGGAAAACAACTTTGTATTAAAATTCCAATCGAATTGGTTCCTATGCTACCAAATCCCTCCTCTCAGATCTTGGTGTCTGTTTTGGCTACATGTAAGGCAACCTAAAACATGATATTAAAGAAGTATGTCCGTTCCATTCGACATATATATATATAGAGAGAGAGAGAGAGAGAGACCAGAAGCTTTCAGTATAGCCAAAGAATCCATGATTTTCCACTGGTTCACGCATTTGTAAAGACAAAATTGAACGCTTCGTCCCATGTTGGCAAGAGTTTGAGAGCCTAGAAACAATACATAAGTGACAAACATCGGTCACAAACTAAAGGGACATTTGCAAAACCGGACCTGTTTTCGATTCTAATTCTGAAAATGGACCTTTTTTGAGACTTTACAAAATCGGACTTGTTTTTTGAATCTGAAGCAATGAGTTGTCCCTATTCCGTTAGTAGGTCTTAACATTGTTAAATCCGCCCGCAAAAGACAATAATACCCTTTGCAAAATTGCCCTTGTTCTCTTTTTTGGCTTGCAAATTTGCCCCTGCATTGACATGAGCCTGTCATATACGTGTCAAAATGAAATTCGGAAATATTTGACTCAATTTGCAGCAGCATCTAATGGAATTTGACTATAATTTATACTAATTCAAATATAACATAGTTTTAATTAAAAATGGCCCAAGGCTCCTTATCGCTTCTCAGATCGAGCATTTAACCCAACAAATAAGACAACGGGTAAACAAGTTTCCTACCCCCTCGAATCGAGCTTCTATCTGTTCTCTACCTTGAAAGCGTTGCCATGTGTGAAAGGGGGTCGAAGAAACCGGAGAAAAAAATGCAAGGAAAAACAGGAGACGGAGAGGAACGCGTGCCCCACAACGCACCTTATGTACATTTTTAGGTGATCTCTAATCCCCATTCTTTTACTGTACAGGTGATTAGTGACAGTTGATGAGGCTTCTGACCGTTTGCCCCTTATGTACATTTCTAGGTGATCTCTAATCTAAATTCTAACATATGTGCAACGCGGGAGCTATGCTGTGTTAGAGCTTTGTACAAATGCACACTGCTCCTGCATTCCTACGGCACGATGTCATGTCTAACAAAATTGGTTGTATGGACGTGCATGGCGCCGACCGCCAGCTGATCATGGCGCGCTACAGCAAGGCTGTGTCGTCGTCCACGAGCTAAGCATTGGCCACCAGCTCCCGGAGTGAGCTTCTCGAGGCGGCCACGTCCCTCCCATTGACGAAAGGGTGGGCAAGAAGCTCTGCGACGGACGCTCTCTGGCGGTAGTCCTTGTGCAGGCACGCGGCGACGAAACTCCGGAGCTCCGGCGACGCCGCGCCGTCGGGCAGCGACGGCGTCTCCCCGAAGTAGATGGCGCACATGAGCGCCGCCCAGTTGGGCTTCTGCCCGGCGGGAAGCAGCGGGTAGCGCCCCATGAGAAGCTCCAGGACGGTGACGCCGAGGCTCCACACGTCCGCGGCGCAGGGGTCGTAGTGCCCGCCGTGCGCCTCCGGATCGAACCGCTCCGGGCTCATGTACGCCGCGGTGCCCATGTACGACGAGCAGTGGTCGCCGGCGCGGGACAGGACCCTGGCGATGCCGAAGTCGGCGACCTTGACGTCCCCGGCCGCCGTGGCGAGCAGGTTCGCCGGCTTGATGTCGAGGTGCACGACGCGGCGGCCGTGCAGGTACGCCAGCCCGGACAGCGCCTGCGCCGCCACCTCCGCGATCGCCGCCTCCGGGAACGCGCCGCGCCGGCTCCGGACGGCGTCGAGCGAGCCGCCGTCGGCGAGCTCGAGGAGCAGGGCGACGTCGCCGCCGGATGCCACCGGCAGGATGGAGTGGCACCGGACGACGAACGGCGAGGCCGTGCGGCTGAGGATGTCCGCCTCCGCGGCGGCGGCGTCGACCTGGTGCACGACCTTGAGCGCGTAGAGCGCGCCCGTCTCGCGATGCCGAACCTTGTACACCTTGCCGCCGTTGCCGCGGCCCAGGACGGCGAGCTTGTCGAAGTCGGCGAGCCGGAACTGGCTGGACCGGGCGAGCGGCGTCGACGCGGACTGCGGCGCGGCGGGCGGTGGATTGGCATGCCGGAACGCCGGCTCCTGAACGGCGGCACGGGCCGGGACGCTCAGCGAGAGATGGAGCGGGGGGAGCCTCTTCTCTCTTGCTACAGCCATGTGTGATGCGCTTAACTTCCAAGTGTAAGTAGCTAATTTTCCTAACTTCTAGTTGCTGTGCCACGTGTTCACTTGGAACTGGGAGCTGAATGATCTGATCAGTAACTGAATGCTTATTTATACCCTGTTCAGTTATGAGTCACTTATCTGCATGTGTTCTTTTCAGCCGGTCATACTCAGGCGGTGATGTCTAATTTCATTCCCTCTTTTATTTTATTTTACCCTTGTCCCTTGAATGAAATCTAGAAGATGATTACTCCATCAAACTCTGCCTGCGGTTGTTTCTTGGGGGGCTGTAGATGGTGAATCTTATGGACTCTGGCTCACAGCGGGAGGGCCACGGCAGCGTTGCTCGTGAAGGCTCTCATCAGGAATGTTTCCTAAAGCATAGAATAAAACCGTCAATTGCTTTATTAATCCGTAGAAGAGGTTGCTGTCGCCCATCAGAAATTAACAAGCATTTCTGATACATTGACGTGTAAGAACGTGACCCCAAAGTACTTGCAGTCGCGGTAAAAGAATATTGAGATCTATCGCTGCCAATTGGCACGTTAGGCATTATTCAGAGCAAAAGGGAGTGGGATGAGAGCTCAGTCCGATTGAAAATGGCCATGTCAGCATCCACGAGTCAAGCGAGCGGTTCTTGTAGGACTAACTGTGTATCAGTAGCGGCTTTGGTTGAAAGAATGCCGAGCAGCGTGCGTAATCAACCGTGGGCCGTGTTAGACTAGCACAGGTCGCAGCACGCCATTACACAGTTGGTGCTCGACTTCGTTTGACAGGGTGCCACAGTATACTACGTGATCCTTTGATCATCTTTACAGTTATAGTATAAAAGAATACGTCCAAAAACAAAATTTGTAGAAATCATTTACTCATGCCAAGAGCCGTTTCATGCCACATGCATTGAGCCTAATATCAATGCATGATTCAATCAATTTATCACCTCAGACCTTGGCTGTGGCAAACTGTTCTAGTTCTTAGGAATTTAATTTAGCACATGCTCTTAATAAAGGCATGTTTGGCGCTTAACGTTACTGTCACTAAGTTTGGTCAGCAACATATTTCTTAGCTTGTGTTTATCTTAGCCATAACTTACATTTGCCTAGCTTCTTCGCTTCCTGGCCGGTGTGGCAAGATTAAGCCCTAAAATTTGAATGAGATACGCAACAAGGACTACTGTTTTTCTTAAGCTCACAACTATAAATGGGTGCATAGGTATCACAAGAATCATCGAGGTGATACGGACGCTCTTATGTGAAAATAAATCTATTATTTGTAAACATTACTATAGTAAACACCAGCTCCCAGCACGAACAAACATTGCTAATTTATTTAATGAGAGTAGTTATGTCGACAAATGTCGAACATCCGATGACCACCTATGCTTGTAAATACAGATAGCATACACCAGATCTCCTTCAAGGCGAACATTGCTTAATTACACCATTGTAAGAACAATAGGTGCCAGCCATATGATTATTGTCTAATTGATCATCATGATGGTTGGGAACAAGGGTATTGTACTAGTATGGAGAAAGCACAAAACCAAATAATGCAAAAAAAACTTATGTTTCTAGCCGCAAGCGATACCATACAATTAAAAAGATCGATGCCATTTCAAATAATAAGTCATATAACGACGAGGGACAATTATGTGAAGATGCTATGACCACAATGATAAATATTCTCTGGCAAAACAATTTATGTTCTAAGTTTGAAAATGTAGTTATTAGATGTTAGAATACTAATTACATAGAGTACAACGATTTTGAAAAATGTTGTTCTAGATTGGTCTTGTCTTAGCATTGTGCTGGTCAATTAGGAGAAAATGAGTGCACATTTTTCGACTTGGGCATAGCCCTTTTCCATTAACCAATAACGGAAACCGAGTTTACTACAACAAGTTCAGATGTTCAAGATAGGAAAAGCAGCCCATGACTCTGGAAACAGAACATGAAAGTCAGGAATAAGAATGCAAAAGACATGAAAATGATTGTTCTTCTAATACTCCTTTTAGTATTTAATTACTGTCATTGAGACGAATGAAAGGCACTCTTTTTGCAGTCTTTGTAATGTAATATTCAATTTCCATGTTTCATCTATTATTGTTGGGGGAGAGAAAGGGAGATATGTGCAGATGCAGTTATGGAGGTAGCGCTAGGCTTCACTTTGCTGCTTCATTGAGTCTGTACGATGGAAAATTTGGCTCCTTCTGCCTTTGCTTTGTTAGTTGGGCGTTTTTCTGTGGCACAGATGATGGAGCAAGAAGCCAAGGCTCGCCGCGAATAATTGAGCTTACACGAGCTATTCGAATTTGAGCTCGCTAGGCTCAGAGTTCATCAAGCTCGAGATAGGCTCATTTAAACACTGAGTCAAGATCAAATAAAAACCTAGAACGAGCCGAACTCAAGCGACTCGCGAGCTTGGAGCTTTTCCGACAACCTTAGCTGGAACCTCAAATTCAGCCATAGTCTTGTCAGCATTCATAATAGATCTAAATCTGAAGCAATAAGCTAAATGGTCCTTCATGATGAATAGGATCTTAAAAAAAAGGCTTGATTATCCTTATTTCCGATGATGCCTTACTCTGCAATAGCCGATAGGCAATGTACTCCAACATAAGAATTCTACAAAACACATATCCAAATCCATGTGGATTGCATGCGGTTAGTTTTGTTAGCGCCAAAGGCAAGCTGGTTAGGGAGATCATTCGAAAATTTGAATTGCATTTTGATGGTTACAAAACACATAAATGCGAAATAATAGTAACTACTTTTGGGCCAGTGTCAGATAATATCCAACCTTTAGCAAACCCACGGCCCACTTCCAGCTATCTCCACTCCACTAATGAGAGGCACAAGACTTGGAACCTGTTAAAATTTATCAAGGCCTCGTCTCCTTTACCGTGGATGTGTATTGGAGATTTCAATGAAGTACTCCAGCGCTCCGAGCACCAAGGCGTGCAGGAAAGAAGTTATGCCCAGATAGCAGGATTCCGGGAGGCAGTGGATATCTGCGAGCTTACAGACCTGGGATTTGAGGGCCGTGACTGGACATACGAGAAGAAGGTGACTGGAGGTTCGTATTGCCGTGTCCGCCTTGACCGCGCACTTGCAACTGCTGATTGGTGTGCACGTTTTCCTCTAGCAATTGTGAGGCATCTAACAGCTGCAGCATCGGACCACTGCCCAATCCTCTTGAACTGGAGACAGGATGAGCCACATGATGGTAAGACAAAGAAACGCTTCAGATACGAGGTCATGTGGGAAGGCCATGAGTGCTTCAAGGAATCGTTGTCTGGTTCTTGGAATAAGGGGCCAGAGGCATGCAATTTGCGAGACCTACAACAGAAGCTGAATGAGGTGAGCAGTCATTTAATTCGCTGGGACAGAGCAACTTTTGGTAACGTTCGTAGGGAGTTGCGAGCACTGAAAGAGGAACTTGAGAGAATGCAGTCAGATCCTCTGCGCACGGGTCCGTCTCACGCAGAAATCAAAATCTCAGAGAGGATTGTAGAGCTGAATCATAGAGAAGAGATCATGTGGCGTCAGAGGTCCAGGATCTTGTGGTTGTCTGCTGGGGATAAGAATACACGTTTTTTCCAGATACGTGCCAGCCGTCGACGCAAGAGAAATAAGATCGTTAGGCTTAAAAAGCCTAATGGGCAGTTTACTGTAAATGAGCAGGAATTAGGCGAGGTGACTACGGAGTTCTATAAGAACTTGTACACATCAGAGGGTACAGAAAATATGGAGGAAGTGCTCAATACAGTACCAGTAAAAGTCTCGCCAGAGATGAATGCCAAACTAATTGCTCCTTTTACAGAAATTGAAGTAAAGGAAGCGCTTTTCCAAATGTTCCCGACCAAATCCCCTGGCCCGGACGGATTTCCGGCGCATTTTTTCCAGCGCCATTGGGATTTGTGTGGAACCGAAGTGACCTCAGTCGTTTTGAGGGTTTTACGTGGAGATGATGATCCAAGGGCAATCAATGACACGTTCATAGTTCTTATCCCAAAAGTGGCGAGCCCAGAGGAGTTAGGCCAGTTTCGGCCTATTAGCCTATGCAACGTAATTTATAAGATTGCATCGAAAGTGGTTGCTAATAGGCTGAAAGTTATCCTTCCTGAAATAATTTCGGAGGAGCAGTCTGCTTTTGTGCCGGGTAGACTGATCACAGACAATATAATAACAGCATATGAATGTTTACACTTCATGAAGAGGAAGCGAGCCAAGGATTTGAGGTGTTGTGCACTAAAGCTTGACATGAAGAAAGCTTATGACCGTGTCGAGTGGGAATACTTGCGAGCTGTTATGTTACGTTTGGGTTTCCATCGACTATGGGTTGATACAATCATGAGGCTAGTTACATCGGTCTCTTTTTCAGTTCTACTGAACGGAGAACGATTGGAGCAGTTTGTACCTTCGAGGGGAATCCGTCAAGGCGATCCCATCTCCCCCTATTTGTTTCTATTAGCAGCAGAGGGCCTTTCGTGCCTCTTGAAATCAAGAAATCAGTCATCAGCTCTCAATGGCATTAGAGTGGCTCCGTCGGCCCCGACGGTAAGCCATCTACTCTTTGCAGATGACAGCCTGCTGTTTTTTAGAGCTAACAGGGAGAGTGCTCAGGAGGTGAAAGAGGTGTTGAACTTGTACTGTAAGGCTTCGGGGCAACAAATTAATGTGCACAAGTCGTCAATCCATTTTGCGAAGGGGTGCCGACAAAGCTTACGGGAAGAGATCATGGACATCCTGGAGGTGCACAATGAGGCTCTAAGTCAGAAATATCTAGGCATGCCCACAGATGTAGGAGTTGCTACCATCGGTGCTTTCAAGTATTTAAAGGATAGAATTTGGAACAAGGTCCAAGGTTGGATGGAGCAATGTCTATCGGCTGGAGGTAAGGAAGTGCTTATAAAATCAGTTGCCCAAGCTATTCCTACCTTCTCAATGTCATGCTTCAGGTTACCACGTGGGTTATGCCAGCATATTGATGGTATTCTACGGAATTTCTGGTGGGGTTGTGAAAATGGCAAAAGAAAAACCTGCTGGGTTGCCTGGGATGATATAGTCCAACCAAAGTACATGGGTGGTATTGGATTTAGAGACCTGGAGTTATTCAACCTTGCTCTGTTGGCTAAACAAGCTTGGAGAATTCTACAGGATGCCGACTCGTTGAGCGCTAGAGTGCTGAAAGCGGTGTATTTCCCCAATGACAATTTTCTGGATGCTCAACTAGGCTCGTCCCCCTCACGTATATGGCGTTCTATCATAGATGGGAGGGAAGTGTTGAAACAAGGATTAATTAGAAGAGTGGGCTCGGGTGAGGCCACAAATATTTGGCTGATGGACTGGCTGCCCACTGAAGGGTTAAGAAGACCTGTGAGGAGCAATCAAGCGAACCCGCCTCAGATGGTCAGCGAGTTAATTGACACGACTACAGTGTCATGGGACAAGGAAAAGCTCCAACAGTGGTTTACCCCAGCTGATGTGGTTGCAATATCTAACATTCCATTGTGCACTCGACGTCAGGTTGATTATTGGGCTTGGCACCATGAGAAGAGTGGAATTTTCTCCGTTCGGTCCGCATACAGAATGCAGATTACTAGGAGATCGATGGAGAACAGAGCTAGTAGATCAAATGTGAAGGCGGAGGAGAAAGAATGGACCACGCTGTGGGGAATAAAAGTACCATCCAAGATTCGTGTGTTTTTGTGGAGATTAGCGAGAAGCTCGCTACCGTCAAAGGATGTTCTAAATCATAGAAATATGGCGGACAACAACCTGTGCTCAATATGTGGTGCAGTTGACTCGTGGAGGCACTCTTTGATTGAGTGTAATTTGGCGAGGTGCGTTTGGGCTCTGGAAGATGAAGCCGTTACAGAACATGTATGTGAAAATTCAGCACAAGATGCCAAGAGTTGGCTTGTCTCGATGATGTCCTCTCTCTCTCAAGATGAACTGACGAGGGTGGCTGTTACACTTTGGGCCATCTGGTATGCACGGAGGAAGGTTATTCATGAGAACATTTTTCAAAGCCCTCTCTCTACTCACAGTTTTATTTCAAAGTTCATCTCTGAGTTGCAGTTGACTAAATCGCCGAGAGATGTCAGGCCTTCTTTGGCGGGAGTTCCACCTCGTTGGATTCCACCGCCACCTGACATGAAGAAGATTAACGTTGATGCGGCCTTATCGAAGAATACTGGGGTTGTCTCGGCTGCAGCGATAGCAAGGGATGCAGCAGGCAATTTCATAGGAGCTTCGGCACATGTCTTTGAAGGTATTACTGATGTTGAGACTGTTGAGGCAATAGCATGCAAAGAGGGATTATCGCTTGCAAGTGATCTAGCCATGCAGAAGTTCAGGCTGGCGTGCGATAACGTAAATGTTATTAAGAGCTTGCGAGGTCCAGGTATGGGCACTTACGGACATATTGTCCGGGAGATTAAGGCAAGAGCTGCGAACTTCATCTTATCAGAATTTGTTCATGAGGGCAGGGCGTCTAATGTTGATGCTCATGTGCTAGCACGAAGTTCTATCTATTCTGCCCCAGGCCGGCATGTTTGGCTAATTGATCCGCCTGTTGGCATTTGTAACACCTATAACTCTATTGATTAATAAAGATAGGTGCTTTTGTCGCTCAAAAAAAAAAAAAAAGCTATCTCCACTCCATCCTCCGTGCACCGAGCCCAAGGACACTGGACACCGCAGCGCCACACGCGCCCCTCGTACCACCACAAAATTACACTCTCACTGCAAGCCGGTCCCACTCTTCAGACCCCACCGCCATTCGAAGAAGCACTCAACACACGGGGTGCACGTAGCAACCTCTCTCTCTAGAGGCGCCTCGGCATCGGCCTCGTCCCCCCAGTCTCTCACGGTCTCACCACACCAGCTGGGAAGGGCTCTCCCCCCACCTCCGCGGGATCCAATCGCCTCGCTGCCGCCGCCATGGCTTTCGTCGCGCGGGCGCTGCGCCGCTCCAAGCCGCTACTGACGTCGCGCTGCCCGGCGACGGCCGCCTCATGCCGCTGGATCTCCCCGACCGCCGCCGCCGGCTCGCCGGAGGCCGGCGCGGCGGTGGCGCCCGCGGACCCGGAGCTGCCGCCGCCGCGGGAGCCTGTGGGCGGCGCGCGCGTGGAGCTTCCCAGCAACCCGGAGGACGCGCTCGAGGTGTTCGTGGACGGTCACGCCGTGCGGATCCCCAAGGGGTTCACCGTGCTCCAGGCCTGCGAGGTCGCCGGTGTCGACATCCCTCGGTTCTGCTACCACAGCCGCCTCTCCATCGCCGGAAACTGCCGCATGTGCCTCGTCGAGGTCGAGAAGTCGCCCAAGCCCGTCGCCTCCTGCGCCATGCCCGCGCTACCAGGTCAGCCCCTGCCACAGATGCGCTCTGCCTCGTTTCCCTGCGGCTTTCTCATTTCTATATTGTTGTGAGGCTCAAATGGGTCATGTTGGTCTGCTGTTCTGATTGATTAGCAAGTAGTGTGTGCTTCAGACGCTCAGATCCACTTAGTTCCTTGACATATCAGCAATTTAGGGTTATGAACATATTCTCTTGTTTGATTTCGACGGTTCGTAATGCTTAGCTGATCTAGGCACCTCAATTTCGTGAACCTTTGAATCGGTAGATTTCAAACACTGAATGATCACTCTTGCTGGATTAGGGATGAAGATTAAGACAAACACTCCAGTGGCGAAGAAAGCTAGGGAGGGTGTCATGGAGTTCCTGCTGATGAACCATCCGCTGGACTGCCCAATCTGTGACCAAGGTGGGGAGTGCGACCTCCAGGATCAGTCTATGGCCTTTGGGTCTGACCGCGGTCGGTTCACTGAGATGAAGCGGTCAGTTGTGGACAAGAATTTGGGTCCCTTGGTGAAGACAGTGATGACCCGTTGCATCCAGTGTACAAGGTGATGTTTCTCTACTTCTTGGTGATCATCTATCCGCTTCAGGCGATCTCATTGCTATCCTCATCCTGTCCACCTAGGTTCTGAAATCTGAAAAGCATTTCATTCTTTGAGGATTATACTCATGAGTTAGTAGCTTATTACACCAATTCTAGAATATATCAACATTGGATCCTAACATTCTATCTGATTTACTCATGCTTCAATATGCTGGTTCATAGGTTGCGTTGACATCCTATGCTGATTTACTGTTGGACGTATACAGAAAGAGAAAAATGTTTTATCTACTTGTGAAAGCTCTTTGCCATGGCGGACATGTGACGTATAATATTTTTATAATATTGCAGGTGTGTCAGGTTTGCTACTGAGGTTGCCGGTGTTCAGGACCTTGGTATCTTAGGTCGCGGCAGTGGTGAAGAAATCGGAACATACGTTGAAAGACTTATGACAAGTGAACTTTCTGGAAATGTTATTGATATCTGCCCTGTTGGGGCTCTTACATCGAAGCCATTTGCATTCAAAGCTCGGAACTGGGAGCTGAAGGGCACCGAGACTATTGATGTGACTGATGCAGTAGGGTCAAACATAAGAGTTGACAGCAGAGGTCCTGAAGTTATGCGCATTATTCCACGTATCAATGAGGTTTGATTACTATCCACTTCTGTTACAATTCCATCGTTATATGTGGCTTTTGTTTGTGATAGTTACATGATCTGATGCTTTGTGTTGTCTTATAGACTATTTCTCCCGCATTTTATATCTTTGTGCACAAAATATGTGTTCAGTCAGTGACCATCATTTTCCTTGTTCCTTGCAGGACATCAATGAAGAATGGATATCTGACAAGACACGGTTTTGTTATGATGGTCTGAAGAGGCAAAGATTGAATGACCCTATGATTCGTGGTCCTGATGGCAGGTTTAAGGCTGTGACCTGGCGTGATGCTCTTGCGGTAGTTGCTGAGGTTTTGCAGCAAGTTAAGCCACAAGAAATCACTGGAGTTGCTGGCAAACTTTCCGATGCAGAATCTATGATGGCACTGAAAGATTTTGTTAACAGAATGGGTTCGGATAAGGTACTTTGTGAGGGAAATGGTCCTAATCCTCCAGCAGACCTGCGATCTAACTACCTAATGAATACGAGCATTGCTGGGCTTGAAAAGGCTGATGTCTTCCTTTTGGTTGGCACTCAGGTAGAATTCTACTTATTCTCATGGCTGATACTTAATGCCATTTATTATTACTTTCCTTGCCACAAAAACTGTGTCCAACTGTCTAATAATGCACCAATCATGTGCTGTTGAAATGCTTATTCAATTTCTATGTAGCTCATAAGAATCAGATTGCAGTTGATGTTTCTTGAAAGTTCCTTATGTTGATTTCTATTGTGGTGCATATGGAGACTACATTAGTATTTTGATTTGTCAGCATAAGATTGAAATTAATTTGGTTAAACAAATCTGCTTTACATCTAATACATCATATTTTAGTACCTTAAGCTGTATCTCAGTCAGGACCTACTGATCTACAGTTCCATTGATACAGTACAGCTCTCACATATGTTTCTTCTGTCACATTTAACAGCCAAGAGTGGAAGCTGCTATGGTTAATGCTAGGATTCGGAAGACTGTTAGAGCAACAGGGGCAAAGGTGGGCTACATTGGTGCTCCTGCTGACTTCAACTATGACCATGAACACCTTGGCACTGGACCAGAGGCCCTTGTTGAGATTGCAGAGGGTCGGCACCCTTTCTGTTCAGTACTGCAATCTGCAAAGAACCCTGTCATCATTGCTGGAGCAGGTTTATTTGAACGGGAGGACCAAGATGCCCTATTCTCGAAGATTGAGACCGTAGCCAAGAAGTACAATGTGACAAGAACAGACTGGAATGGCCTTAATGTCCTTTTGCTCCATGCTGCACAGGCTGCAGCTCTTGATCTTGGCCTTGTCGCTAATCCTGCTGAGAGCATCAAGTCAGCGAAGTTCTTGTACCTGATGGGAGCTGATGATATAAACTTGGACAAGCTTCCTGAAGATGCATTTGTTGTTTATCAGGGACACCATGGTGACAAGGCTGTATATAGGGCCAATGTTATTCTGCCATCTTCAGCATTTAGTGAGAAGGAGGGCACTTACGAGAACACCGAAGGATGCACCCAATGGACCATCCCAGCTGTTCCTACAGTTGGTGATGCTAGGGATGACTGGAAGATCATCCGTGCTCTCTCTGAGGTTGCTGGGGCTCAACTGCCTTATGATAGCCTCGAAGCTGTGCGGAACCGGATTAGTACGGTTGCGCCAAATCTCATTCATGTAGACGAGAGGGAGCCGAGCACAATTTCTGCTGAGGTGAAGCCGCCGGTAAAGCAACAAGTGAGCTCAACCCCATTCAAAACTGTTGTGGAGAACTTCTACATGACTGATGCAATCACACGAGCTTCGAAGATAATGGCTCAATGCAGTGCATCTTTGCTGAATAAGTGAGGCCGACACCCGTTGAAGCTAATCGTCAGCAAACACCATATTAATCTCTTTTTCCCTTGCTACGAGTTTCACCACCTGTTGCTTGGTTGGTTGGGAAGTTGGAGTATAATTTGGACTGCCTTTAGATTTGCAGAGCAGCAAAACTTGATCAGTACATTTCTGTATTGTGTTGTTGAGAAGCAGAGCATACTCAATAAGCTTGTTGTCCCTTTTGAATCACACAACAGCCACAAGCAATAATTTTGTTGCAATTCAGTTTCGCTTCTATGTTACTTATCTGAAACCGAAAAAAATATTGCTTGATAATGGTTAGGATAAAGTCAACTGTATTCCACATTCTAACTGTTGCGTTGATGCCTGAAAAGACTGCCGGTTCGCGCAATGCGTCCAAAGTTGCATCTGCCATCTGCTATGTTGGACCTTATTGTGAAACAGCTTGATAACTGATAAAACGCATTTTGTGTTTCCTCAAAATGGTCCATTGTAACTCTGATCTCATAATCTAGAACTTGCCTATGCTACGCAATCCTGAACTTACTAGAAATTCTGGACATCGCATTGTGCCACTGCATTTAGCCTGCTACGCGCTGTATATCAGCGTTCAGCCGTTCAAGAACGACCTACAGTGACAGGCCTCAAACCGCCCCTTATCCATTCCAACTGACACTTCCAGCATGGTGTTCCACTGCGGCACACCCACCACCCAGCCACTTGCCCGCCCACCGCCCCCGCTCCGCCACCGACACGGCGCGCTCCTGCACCCGGCGGCAGCTCCAGCTCAAGCTCTACTGCTCCAACCACGCCTCGCCACCAACGACGGCCCCGCGCGCGCGGATGGCGCCGTCTGCCGCGTGAGGCGGCGGGTGCGGTACGAGGTGGACGAGGAGGACGACGACGAGGAGTGGGGCCACAACGAGGAGCTCGCGAGCCTGGAACGGTACAGCGAGGACGCCCGCGACCAGGCGCTCCTGGTAAAGGCCCGCGTGGACGACGAGGTCGAAGTCGTGCTCGTCTTCAGGGTACCAACACCACACCCACTACTACCCAGCAAGCTAGCAGCCAAGCATTGCAGCAGTTAGCAGTAACACGTCCAGCGCCGGTTGGCAAGCAGGTTCGTTTGGTTCTTCCGTTAGTTCTGTCGCTTATGCTTGATCTTTCTCTCGCAGGGTTTCTCATCTAGCTTGAGCGGGGGAACAGCCGCGGATCCGTCGATGAGCGTGCTGCCGGAGAGGGCGATCATACAGTCTGTCGACGTGGTGAAGGGGCCGTTTGATCCCAACAACATCGAGTACCTGGAGAAAGGAGTGGAATGGACCGACTTTAAGGGCCGCCTGCCTTAGCAGAAACAATAGCCTGAGAACACTGTACACTGTTTTGTTTACAGCTGTGGAATCATGATATAATTGCCCGCACGTTGTCGTGCTTGAAATCGCATCTTTCAGTTAAGAGCAATGGTCGCCTGAATTGTCAAATTATAGATCGCAGCAGTAAAGAAAACCGACAAAATAATACATCAGTACTCGTATCGATGTGACCCCGCAGACCAGATATCATAATCATACCAAAGGCCAAGACGGCCAAATAAGTATGTCTGACAATCGAAACAACCCCCACGTCTGAAAATCGTGTACATCAACTCCAATATGAACTCGGATGTAATAAAACAATTGAACATTCTACTGCAATCACGCGTGTGCTGCGGTTGTACATTCTATGTGCTCCAGCTGTGGCTATCACCAGCCGATCATTTCCATGCAACCGAGTCGATCTCATTCCTGGCAGATTTGTAAAGCTCTAACCTCTTGACCAAGGCATCCCTCTTCCCCATCAAAGCAGGATCCTCATCCAACATGGCGCTGAGCTGTTTTTTCTGCATTGTGCAAGCACAGGCAAATGAGAGAAAGATGAGCTTAATATCCCATTTACTGGAAAAGTTTCAGTGAAACCAATTTGAGATGCCAAAAATATGTAAAATGTCAGCCAAGAATCAGTGCTAGATTAGTATGAACTAGGCACACAAAGTCTATTAATACGAACTAGGCACACAAAGTCTATTAGTATGAACCATGCGCCAGATTAGTATGAGCAGCCCCAGGAAGAAAAGGCACCAGAAGTTCAACCACACAAGAAACCATGGGCGATTAGATAGCTAAATAACAATAATATGAAATCTGAAGTTCAAACAAAATTCAATGTGTGCGCTCCATCAATGAACCCTTTCACTACCAAAAAAAAAGTGTGTGCGTGTGTGAGATAAATACACTGTACACCAGACATCAAATTCTGCACTCCAGTCACAATATTTTGGTCTTGGACAAGATCCCACAACTTTTTATTTGCTAATTCGATTAAAAAACTATTTTAATAGGAAATAGTGGTCAAAGGTACATTGGGATCATGTCACATCCAAATATACTCGTTGAATTTGTGAACATACCTCCTTGCTTCCCACATGAGCATAAAATCGGTTAAGCAAGTTTCTCTTCGCCTCTTTCACTTGACAATGCACAACGGCTTTTGGAATTGTGTTCCTTAAGGTCTCACAAACCATGTTGATATATGATGATACATTCGATCCTGAAAAGAAAAGGATAAACAATGATGACTTGGAAAATGTTGGTATATCATAATGGACTATTCACTGGTGGTGAATGAAGGGGTCTGTATAAACAATTTGGTACTGAAGTTTCTATCATAATTGACTACAGCAGGAGCTATAAGAAACACAAATGCCTATCAACTATTATCAATCTTTAGTGAAGCTTCTATAACTTAACCTTGTGCCTCCTGTGATGGCAAGCCTCAAAGTGCCAAGAAACTCTAGCTTAGCATGTAAGAGAAAGGGTGACATTACCGATTCTTCTAAGATGGTTGTCCTGATATCTATCACTCACTGGAGTGTTTTTATCAGCAGCCTTTTCTGGTTCAGTAGGAAGTTTACGGAAGAACTCTACTGTCAGGTAGCTGGCTTCCATTTCAACTAGGCGAAGAACAGTCTTTCGGCCATCCTCACGGAACCTTTCCAGGCTCTCATTTGCAGCAGCAGCTATATCTGATTGAAGTGTGGGGAACCGCTTCAACTCCTGTGATGTATAAAAGTAACAATGATAATTTAGTAAGAGGAAACAGTGCAGGATAGAAGTATCGGTAACTAAACCCTTCAACCCCAGCCTGCACAAAGATGAAGCTACTAACCTCGGTTGCTGCAATCGCTCGCCGAACTAGCTCCTTCAAAACCGAATGGACCTGTAAATATGAGAACTTTATTAGCCACATACAACAAACACAAACATATACAACACAACTTGGTTTTCAGACTGTTAGAATCCTCAAGAATACATGACCATTGGACCCATTTCTTGATCAAACAATAGTGTGAATAATTCAGTTTTAGCGTCAATTACACACGTCCTTCCATCCTGCCACTTATCAATGTCACTGTTAATAAAACACTACAGCGCTCCTATATTAAGCGTTTCACAAGCTAAATCATTCTGCTACACATAACATATAGGAACAAAACTTTATAATTCAATTGGAGATATTGCTATTGCCATTTCCAGTAACATTTACATTTGCACAGGTTTCCAGCTACACAAAGTTATGGACTCAATAATGGGGCACACAGTAGATGGGACATGAAACTAATATAGTTACAGGCCATCAATCGTTTAACAGGAGCTGCTTAAGCTAAAAGAGACCCAAAAAAGGGGGGGGGTCGACAGAAAAGCCATACCGCATCAACAGTAGCTTCAGCTGGACCCTTGAAGTAGCTCAGAGAACTATCTATAAGCCTTCTGTATCCTTGCTCAGGGGCTATCAAGTGGGGCTGGTAACCATCAGCCTCTGAAATGACTTTCCGAACATTTTGCATTGAAAGATGTTTGTCAAATGGAAGCTTTTTCAATGCTGCTGGTAATTGATGGTCAAATACCCCATAAATCCGGTCCCCACCTGGCCGGCTGAAAAAAAATCAACAACGGTCAGCGATAGACTATCAAAATAAGTCCTTAAACAATGACTGGATTAGTGTAACACGAGTACAGTAATTTAACAATATGGCATAATAATGGAAGGTGCATGCAAGTCCAGGAAAAAGACTGTTAAAAATCTTACCCGCCATCTAAGTGCTCCTTAAAAACGCGGTCAAATGCACGACACATATCCAATATTGTGTACAGTTGAGCCTACACATCATGTAAACATTATGAGACAGATGTAATATAAACAGGGTTCGCAAATATATAGAGCACTATAGTATCCTGCAAATGAGCACTATATCTAAGCTTAACTCTCACAGCAACATAGCATATACCATACAAAACAAAGTACAGTATTCTTACCCCAGCGTCACCTCCAATTGGCCTACCAAGTCGATCCAACTCAGCTTCTATTTCATCTATGTTTTTGTTGATCATGGATATAATACTTGGAATTTTGGCTCTGATTACAGCCTCTAAGTGCTTCATGAATAGATGGAATACATCAGGAGTCAGTTTATGCAATTAAAATGACTTGGGTAAAGTATAGCACAGCATAAAGATGTTCTAACCTCCGATAGAAGTTTTGCAAGATACTCTGCACCCATTTTATGTGCCAAGTGACCATATTCAGGACTGCTCTCAAAGTACTCCCTTTCTTTGCGTCGTGCTGCGAGCATGTCAACATTCTTGTTGATGTCGGCTTGTGAACGGTTGACAATTCCCACCCAGGGATGCTGCAAGCGATACTGCCTCCCTTCGAGAACCTACGATTACATTGAGAGATTCAGAGTAATTACTGATTCTCCTTGAGGGTTCAGCGCAGAAAAACTGAATAAGTGAAAATTTTCATACATCAACAGCATTGGTACCCTTGTCCATCAAATCAAGCTTTGTTAAGACACCAAAAGTCCTGTCACCTGTCAATAATAAGAAAATGACTCAGAAAGGACTGAAATTGAAATTATTATTACGGTGGTACGATGCAAATAGTATTTATCAATAATACCTATCATATGGAAAGTGCAATCTCAACACCGCAGTGGACATAAATAAAATAAAATGCACATTGTACCTGAAGGATCAACATCCCTAGCAAGCTTGATAGCATCCGAGGTTGCAATATCTTGGTTAGCTGGGGAGATGGCCAGTATAATGCAATTCGGCTGAAATTTTGAGGATAATATAAGTAGATTATTAAGCATGCCTTGCAAAAATTATATGCTTATAAGAAAAGGTACATGCTTCTATAAGAAGATTCTTAAGCATGCCTAGCATAAAATAAAACAGAACTCACTATTTATTGATGTGCTTGTATTAGAAGAGTAGAAACTATATGTCAAGTCTAAAATCAATAACTAAAATTAATAACAATGCCCGGATCGAAACAAATTACCCATGAGTCACTATTAGCTAAAACAACAATAATTTATATTTTGTTATGATTTGTTTTAACACTAAAGAAATTTAAAACAAAATTTATAATTTTGAATATTTGAGCTAATATTGTGAATAAGACGAAACGGTCAAATGTAACTTAAAAGTCAACGGCAACATCAATTTATGAATGGGGAGTAGCAAGCAGTAAACACCTTTATAGATTACGGATTACCTTGTCAACGTAAGCTCGAACCATATTTTCAATATCTTGGACAATAGATTCCGGCTGCCCCTCTATGATAAAAAGAAAAGAAAAGAAGACAAAAATTACGTAAAGAACTGGAGACACTAACCAAACAGAAGTAGCTTAATGAAAAAAAAATGTGGTATTACCTACGGCGACCTTTGTCAGCCCAGGAAGATCAATAAGTGTCAAGTTCACAACTGCAGTCAGAAGAATGCCAAATTAATCTAATTCACATGGTTCAAACTGAAAGTAGCAAAAGCATAACGTAGTCATAGTACCACATAAGATTTATACTGATAATGAACTAAGTAATAAATTTTTATTACGTTCTTCAGGAGTCAGAAATAGACAAATTAGAATAATGACATGAAATTTTCAGTTACAACTTGAAATAGAAAACAGGATATACCATTTTTTGCAGTACTAATCTATAACAAATCAGCATCACATAATCTCGCAATATTAACGCATCCAAGATTCAAGTGTTTCTAACATTTTGTTCTTACAAAAGTTCCTTCAAACTCCAGGCTTATCACTCCAAACCACAACCAAAGTAGCGGTTGTTTCATGCATTTGTTGATTCCATTTTTGGTCACATTATGCAAGGTGACATGTAATGCCTAATATTTATGAAAGCTTTGAACAACTCAATGATGTGCTTTATAATTGAGCAATTAAGGACGCAAGGTTACCCCCAAAAAATGGGGGAAATGGCATTAGCACTTACCATTTGGTGAATATATACTGAGCTGGATGGGAACATTTGATATAGCTTTAGTTTTCCCAGTTATGCGATCAGTTTCATCAGCAATCTCCTTCCTAACAGCGGCTGCAGTTATACGAAGATTTCAAAAATAATTTAACACGTCCACAAAACATAAACACAAAAATAAATTCAATAAAAATATTCTTTGACTTCTCATTAATTAGTTCTTTGATGATGTCTCATTAATTAAATATCGATGAACAAAAACAACCATCAAAATTCCATACTAATGGAAAACAGCCCAGTAGTTGATAGAAAACTGCAAGCTACCATATCAAGGTTACATCAATGAAGGTTCACAAGTCCTTTCACAACTGACATTTACAAGTTTTTACTTCATCGAATAATCACTCTGTGAGATCTAGATGAAAACTACTATGAACAAGAAAAAAAATGGATAAATATGTTTCGTCTACTTATGTGAAACAAATCAACTGAATCAAAAGATTACAATAAGTTATAATCAATGCACAGGTCCTGCACCTATTTCTTACATGTGTTATATATGTTATACATTTCAGTGAGTTTCCTTGTTCAGTATAGTATTGAAAGGAAACTTGAGACATACAAACTCAGTAATGTAAAAATATGATACCATGCTAGTGAGCAGTGAGAGCATGTTCGGCATGGCATCATTCCTTGACCCACGCTGCACATAGTTGTTTAAACTAGCCGCGTCTATTATTTGTTCAATTTTTGTACTTACAACCAGGGGAAGCACAATGCTCCATTTACACTATCTCTTATTTGATCCTAACCAAACATTCCAACATGCAGACAGGTATCTTAGTAACCAGCTAGCCCTAGTAACTGGAACTGAAGGAAACAAGCAAATTGCTGAGATAGCGATCGTCTTACCAAAGTCGGTGAACCGCTTCCGCGGGGCATGGAGGAACTCGGCGTACTCTTGCCCGCCTTCCGTCTTGTGCAGCTGCAGCACTAGAGGCCTCCTCGTCACAATACCTAATCAAACCCAAATTGAAACCCCTCAAACACCCGAGCCGACCTAAATCAAACAGCACGAGCGCGATCTAGCTACTGCATTACCAGATCCACGGGGAAGGAAGTCCCTCCCGACTATGCTTTCGAGCACCGACGACTTCCCGGAACTCTGGAGAGATCAGAAAAAACACAACCAAACGTGAGCATTCTGGCCAGATCTGGGAACGGGGGCGAGCGGATCTCGGAGCGAAGCGAGCAGGTAGAGGTGCGTTCGTTCGTACCTGGCCACCGACGACTGCAACGGAGGGGAGCGCCTCCCACAGGGAACCCCCGCCGCCGCCCCCGTGGTCACCGAGGACGGTGCACGCGCGCTGGATCCGGTTCACCAGCCCGATCAAGCTCCCCATGGTCGCCATCTCGGCAGAGCACGCAGTGACGCAGTCGACTGTTCGCCGGCGATTCCACAAGGCTGCGGTGGTCGTCGGCGGTGAGCGGCGGTGGGATCTAAGGAGTGGAAGAGATGAGAATTGCAGCGACAGATTTAAAAAGTGAGTGCAATGTAGTTTTGCTTGGAGGTGGTGGGGAAGAAAGGTTACGTGAACCAGGCGTTGGAATGCCGATGGGTAAGCTGATACACTGCAGGTGGGGTCACAGAGGCATCGGGGTCGGGAATGCTGTGAGATTGTTCGTAGGATTGGATTTGAACGCGGAGGAGATCTGTGGGAGCGATGGGTTTGAATGGACCGGGGCTATGGCACGGGAGCCGTTGGATCCAGCAGAAAATGCTTTTGGGTGGGACCTCGCGCTTGGTGCGTGTGATGCGTGAGCAACAGCTACGCTGAAGGTGAAGCGCCGGCGGCACGTTCGGTATGCCGTGTGCCGTCAACGGTAGGGGGATGGCCGGATGGGGAACATCAGAAGCTGAAACTTTCCCAATATCGAGAATTGTTACGAAATGTAAAAAGTGTTCGTCTCGCTGCTTTGCAGCGGCTGCTTTGCAGCAGCTACAGTGTTCACAGTTATTTCTTCTGCAGCTGCTACAGTATTTCTGCAGCTGCTACAGTGTTCGCAATTATTTTTCTGCAGCTGCAGCCGCAGCCGCAGCGAAACGAACAGGCTGGTAACTCTTTCAACTACTTTCGATAATATCTCCACGATATTACAAAGTTTTTTCCCTTTTTTTTTTGCGAAGTAGAGAGCTTTATTGATACTAAGGTCATAGTGTCACACACCTATGCGAGATCGCTCTTTATAGCAAAATCTAAATCTGGACTCTCATGATCCAAGATCATGCACACTTTTGGAAATGGATTAAAACAAACAAGACTTCGACGCTCCCTAACAGCTAACTTAGCAAGCTCATGTGCTACCTTATTTTGCTCTCTACTGACCTTATTCACCTCCAAGCTCCTTAATAGCCAGATATCATTCGAAGCTTCACTGATAGAAGGGCTACCAACGATCTATCCACCACTCTTGCCCTTAGTTTTTGCACAGCATGTGGACAATCGAACTGAAACACAAAATCCTTGTCTTGCCACCGGGACGCCAATCTGGTGCCCTCCAAACAAGATGTTACCTCTGCTTCCTCTGCATCTAGATAGCGGAATAACATGCGCCAAGCTAACAGCAACACCTACCCAGTGCACACCTTTGTTCAACAAAGGCACTGGTAACATTAATCTTCGGTAAGTTCTGCATAGGAGGAACCCATCTCTTGTCACCACCAAGTTGGGCCCTTGGATCTTGTTAGACCAGAACAAGCCTCTCTTCCCTTCAGTATCCGACACGTTGTCCTGTTGTCGTATGTGCAACAGTGTGTCATGTAATATCGCCCTCAACAGTGATATTACATGATTTTTCAAGTGTAGTTCTTACAAGTTACAAAGACTCGAATTATGTTAACCATGCTCTAGCAAAAACATGGCGCCGGTTACAGCATGAGACTAATCCGTGGATTGATATTTTGAACTAACTTGTACCGAATCAGTTGGTCAGCAATTTGTTTGTGCCTTTTCGGCTAAGAATGAATTAGGTATGTTTAAAAAACCAATAACAAAGCCAAATAAAAGTCATTGTTACAATGAACTCATTTCTTTATGCCACCGATGTAATCATGTAAGGCACCGAGGTGGCATCTACATGGCCGCTCTGAAGGCCTCCTTGGCTAGCTTATTCGTGCTTTCACAGGCCTGTACGTGACCACCAATTGACCATACCTCTCGCTCGATGTTCCAGCGAACTATTACAACTTTATGCAGTCTCAACGCCCATCGACTATGCAAACATGCAACTGTCATGGCTTAACTGCCCCATCACCTTATGACTGATATAGCCGCAAAATATAATAGTATAACCATCTCAAAAAGAAATATAATAGTATGACACATATCCTTAAATTCTCATCACATGATTAATATCTTGGCAAATGAGGTTCAATAGAAGTTTTCATTTAGCCCTTTGGTAGGGCTTATCCAATGACTTTTTCAGCGGCTTCACATGTTTTCCAACCAAAGAGGGTGTTTCTTCAAGTGCTTCTCCTTAAAAAAGAAAAGAGAAAGCCGTATCCAAAAATAAAGTGAAGCATGAAGCTACAAAATGGTAGTTTCACCGGCTTCTTTTCTCTACGACGCCTTCATCTTTTTCCATATTTATTCCTAGCAGAAAAAACCGTTTTGCCAAACGTTTTAAGCACAGCCAGCACAGCCGTTTTTCTAAAGAAGCCACAGTCACAGCTGAACACGACACAACCACAACCCTACCAAAGAGACCCTTATTTAAGAATGCTAACGCAAGATACTTCCATACAAGTGACTTTGGAGTTTGGACAGTTCGTGGATAACAGTTGTATTTCTTTGCTTGACCCGTACTTCCTTGCCTTAACCTGATCCAGCTAGTCTTTCCTAAGAGATAGTAGAAAGTTTCGAGTCCTTTTACTTTGCCCTTCCTTTCTCTTTTCGTTCCGCTTAGCCCTCTGTAAATGTCTTAATTATTTTGCAAAAAAAAAGTAAATGTCTTAATTAGGTTAGGTATGTTCTGAGTCAAGGAAAAAAAAAACCGTTGGACAAAGTTACCAATATACGAGACGTGATTCTCACAGGTGGCAGACGCCAGATATGAGCCAATCCAAAGGTTCCGTATGTGCATCTTTTTTCTTTCGTTATACATCTTTTTGTACACAAAACTTTGCAATGCTAACTCAAATATGCTTGATACAACAAAGAGATGGGGCGATTTACAGCGATGATGCAGCCCAAGTTAAAGACTTACACGCTTATTATAAGATATTGTGCTTACATATTTATTATCCTTATTTCAGAAATTATAGGTAACTCACACCCAACTAGTTGAGACCACAATGCACAACAACAAAGGCACACTACATGATCTAACAAGCTAAGAAGGCACACTAACGCTACATAAATAGATATTGAGATGGCTTTGCCCGAACAGAAGAAGCAAGGCGCAGCTTCTACATTCGAGTGGAACCTTATTGAAGAGCCTCACCAGTTAACCATCAAATGTGACTCAGTGACATGAGAACTTTGGAACGCGCAATAGCAGCCGGTACATTTCATTGTTCATCTCGGACATGTATTCGTACCCGAGATTATCAGCACGATTCCTGAATTCATCCAAGTCTTCTGGTGGCACTTGGATGCCGACTAATACATTTGCTCCAGCTTCACCCTGCATAAGAGAATTACTTCATTGAATCTATTTGTCTCTGGCTCTATTGGTTTGTCTCCATTGTTTATCAACATAAAATAAACAATTTAAGAGCACCAGAACTACTTCAGCCTTGCATATACATCTTTCATATTATCAGATTGCATAGATGTACATGGTCATCATCAGCCAAGTACGAAAACCATCACATACCTGTGCACGGTAATGGAAAAGGCTGATATTCCAACGAGGGCTGAATGCATCCAAGAACTTCATAAGGGTACCGGGTCTTTCTGGGAAAATGAACCGGTAAATAAGTTCATCCTTTGCATCTGATCTGCCACCGATCTGATCAATGATAGTATGAAAGAAAGCATAAGATAAAAGAATAGTTGAGAAAGAAATTGCCCAAAGGGAACTATCCCAAATGTATTGGTAATTCATCTTTGAGGTGTACAAAACTAATCTACAAAATATGTCAACTGCCACCAACATTTTTCAAGGTAATCATTCATATTTGCAAACTAAAGGGCCTACAACTTGCAAAATAATCCTGGCCTGCTAGGCATGTAATGAAGTGCAATGCATATCCGGTTGATTATACCACATGCAAAATTTGCTATTCACTAACAACCAAACAAAGTTCACAATCGATCTCTTTGCCCAAAATGTGCCAACAGTTATGCGCGTCACAGGAAATGGCAACTTACAAAATATCTAAGGTGATCCTTCACTAAATCATTGTCAGTAAGGTTAAATGTCTTAAGGTTTGCAGATTCCATGCGATCCACCATTGCCTCAAGTTCATTGTCAGTGTGGATGCCAACACTGTAATAAGTAACAAGCAATGTTACAAAATGTTAGGATATGATATAAGTGACCATCATGACGTACCAATAAGCAAAAGTTCAGACAATGTACGTAACAACGAAAAGTGTCAGAATGTATGACTACCTGTAAGAAACAAGGGCACCGGTTGTATGGGAATCGTATCTGTATTTAAATTCAGTAATATTCATCCGGCCAACCTGCAGAAGGAGAAGTCATGAGAAAGGAAATGGATTTTCAATTGTGTATTTGGCAGAAATATCACAAGGCATACCAATGCCGCAAACTTTTTGAAGCTTCCCTGCTCTTCTGGCAGAAATGTAGCTAACAGTGCTTCCTGTTTTCGACCAACATCGGCAAGTTCAGTTACTAGTCTCAGTCGATCAAAGTTCATGTTTGCTCCACTGGTTATTGCAACAACAGTTTCGCCTTTCAAACCATAGTATTTGCAATAGGCTTCAGCTCCTGCCAACGCAAGGGCACCAGCAGGCTCAAGGATATTTCTTTTCTCCTCAAACATATTCTGTACACATGAGAAAAGATATTTTAAGAACCAAGGACATTGTATAGATTGCATGCACAATGCAGTATATGATGTGGAAGTGACAAAAGGAGCACGAATGTAAGATTGGACTGCAAAGAGAGTTGACATATTCATATGCAGAAACCTTGTGCGTAGTAATTTTACAAAACAACATTAAATAAACACCCGATCGTTATAGGAACTAGATAACAGAGCCACCTAAGCACAATGTTTAACTACATGCCCGTCAGATAAGTGTTATGAATTGGTCTCCAAAAATAAAGGGATACTGATGACTTCTGAAAAGTAACTTCAAAAGGTTCTTCAACAAGCGGTTCACATTGACAGACCAGAATATTACCACAAAAAAATTTCCAATATTCCTTTATTATTTTTCCTTGACCATTGAATATTGAGCTTTGAGTGGCGATGATGAAAATATAACAGTGTTAACTCATTGGCCATTTAAAATATTAAGGAATAGTAAAAAAAATAGATGTAATCCCCACCTTTATTGAGGCACAAATAGCATCCCGACTGACCATAACAATGCCATCTACAAGTTCTCTGCACAAGCGGAATGTCTCTTCTCCAACAGCTTTAACAGCTACACCATCAGCAAATCCTCCAACATGCTCTAATGTGACCCTCTTACCATGGCACAAGGACAATGCCATTGCATTCGCATCTGAAGGTTCCACTCCGATTATTTTGACCTGCACAAAAAAGATTGTTATAAAACATACAAAAAAAGTATCACTGTGACTAGAGACTGTGAGAAACTATGTACTGGGTTTTACAGTTGCAAGATTGTTTTGCTAAAAATCAATTCAAGTTCCAGAATGCACTTAAAGAATCAGGGCCATATCTCCTTGATGGCCTGTAGATAACTTTATTGAGCATAAGATTGTTTAGAAAAAGCTAATCAGAAAGCTGACCTCTGGGCGAACCCGTTTTACATAGGCAGCAATTCCAGCGATTAATCCACCACCTCCCACAGGTACGAATATTGCATGTAGTGGACCTTGCAGTTGCCGAACAATTTCCATGCCGACTGTTCCTTGTCCAGCAATAACATCAGGATGGTCAAAGGGAGGTATGAACGTGCGGCCTTCCTGCTCACATCGTAGTTTAGCATATGACTGAGCTTCGTCGTACGAGTCGCCCTTGAGAACTACTGTTGCACCCAGGCTCTTCACTGATTGCCACTGGAGTTAAGATAATAGTTTTATTGTTTTGTGAGAATAAATAAATAATAAATAGCAATTCTTTAGATGATCGAAGTAAGACCCAGCCTCCAGTAAAATAAATTGCACAGAGAGGCAGATCTAAAATTTGGCATCCAAAGATCAATTACCTTGATTTCTGGCGTTGTCACGGGCATGACGATAACGGCATCACATCCTAGTCTCTGAGCAGAAAGAGCAACGCCCTGGGCATGGTTTCCAGCAGAGGAGCAGATGACACCCCTCTCCAGCTGCTCGGGGGAGAGCTTTGCCATCATATTGTATGCCCCTCTCAACTTGAATGAGAATACCTATACCAGGCACACAAAATTTAATTAAAGAAAATAAAGAAGTGGAAGGGTTCTGTACTTACGAGTCAACTTGAAATTCAGCACGTATCAACACTAAAACAGTCAAAAATATATTATGATCATACTATGTATCAAACATATGTACGGAATGTCATTGAGGGAAAATTCTTTGATGTGCACCTAGGGTCCTCCAAACATCAAACTTCCCAGACGCTGAATCATGTTGCCATTCACAAGTCTAGCATGCTAAGCATAAGACTAAACCAGAGACTTTCAAACATATTAAAGAGCTTAATTGCTTGTGGTATCACTTTTCTCAGGCATAAAAAAAATATACAAACCTCCATCACCAATATAACAAATAGGACACTTAGAGAAACCAAGCACAAAAGTACATTCCCTCAAACTATCAGCACTTGAAAGATCAGAAATTCTAAGGAAAACAGAATTAACAGACGAAAATATCCTGAGGTATATATTGTCCTTGCGAGAAAGCTTGGCAAGAACGCGCCAAAGCCAATAGTGGAACGTATCAATATTTAACTAACTATATCCGGAAGCCCCAGCAAGTCCAAACATCCTATTCAATCCAGCCGAACATAAAAAAACTGCTCCAGCAATCTCATGAAACGAGTGGCATTTTCTGGGAACAAAATGTCCTAAAAAGCGGCGCCCATGGACACAAATCAACCCAAAAAGGTGACGAGATAAAATAACAGGAGGAGTTCATATCGCTGATGATTACCGGCTGCAGGTCCTCGCGCTTGATCCAGAGGTTGACCCCGAGGCGGTCGGAGAGCTTGGTGGCGAGCTGCAGCGGCGACTCGATGGCGACGTCGTACACCTTGGACGACAGCACGCGGGTCAGGTACTCCATCGCGCCGGGCCCCTCGCCGTCCCCAAACCCATCCTCCTCGGACCCGCGCTCCCGCGCGCCCGGGACGAGGCACCCGCTCTCCCGCTGCAGCGACTCCGGCGCCACCCGCACCGTCGGCGCCGGCGGAGGCGGCGGGACGGCGGTGAGCGACGCTGCCTCCGCCGCCGTCGTCGCAGCGGCCACGCGGGAGAGGCTGCGCCCGTCGCGGCGGAGCGGCGCGGCCGGGAAGGAGGCCGACGCGGCGGTGGCGGCGGCCGCCATGGTTGCCCTCGTCGAATTTGTTGTGATTTGTCTCGTTTTTCTCTTGTTTAGGGCGGGCCGGGTAAGCGGAATGCGTCACAAGTCACCAACAACTCACAAGCGCGGGTCGGCATGATATAGTGGACGTGGGTCGTGGGGCGTGGGGTCCCGCACAGAATCGGGCCGTCAGCATCGGTATCCGAGCGCGCTCCCCTTTCTCGTTGGCTTTTCTCGCGTCGTTGTCTCCGCGAGCGCGACGGGCGGCATGCTTTAAGCCTTTAACACGAGCTCGGCAAGAAAGGTGGGTGCCCGGCGGTTCGGAGGCCGCAGCGGACGGGCTTGGACGCCTCACGCCGGCCACGGTGCAAGGGTTCATGGCCGGATCGGCTACACGGCAATCATCGAGGCGGTGGAGGTTTCAACAGTGTCCAGCATCAGTTGAGGCAATGGAGGTTCGTGGTCGACATTTAACGGTATGTATTAGTACTAGTTTTAGTTGATGATATTTTTCGAATTCACACCAAAAGAACCAGCTGGCCAATGGCCCAAAGCTCCTTGACACCTGTCCATTGCACAATCACGACATCAATCGACACGTCCCTCACATGTGGCGGTGACAGGCGTATGTTTGCTTCCCAGTTCAAGACCAGACCTGTCCGAGTAGGTGCATTACACGTAGGCTCATCTTGGCGCGGTACAGACCAGGACATTGTCCCTTCGACGGTACCAAAATTGATGGAGCGAACCATGTGCATGTGACTCACATTTGCCGACTGTACTAGTACTATATTGGAGTGTCGTGCAGTATTATTGATGAGATTTGGGTGACTGCTGACTCCACCAACAGAATATGTAATGCTATACTATGAAAATAAATAAATAATGACGAAGGCGAGCTGCGGTCTAGACTCACGTGAAAAAACACTGGAAACCACTGCCAGTGCTTTTAAAGAAGTGCATTGATACAATACCAAAAGAATGCGCAGAAAACGAACAGACAGATCAGGCACTTTGCTCGTTCTTTAGCGGACGGCAAAGCAAAGCAAAACAAGGACGTGTTTCGGCCGTATATGGAGGTATATCAGTATTGATTTTAACCAATCATCATAAAACAGTTTCAATTTGCAAAAAAAAATAGTTTGTACTGTTTTTGCTGATGTTATGGGCCAAAGAACAAAATGAGGGCCTCTTTGCTTTGCATCCTCAAGAAAGTTGCCTGGCTCAGGCAGCAATCCCAGACGCTCATTTTTGAGTGCCTACGGCGGAGATGCGTTGCCTGGCCCAGGCAGTTTGAGCCAGGCAGCATCCAAACAGACCCTCTGCGAGGCCAAAAAAAAAAGGTTAGCACGGCAAGTATGCATCATGATTTCTGGGCATATTTCAAAACATTCATTTGCCAGACAACTATGGTAACTATGATGTAGAACTAGGAGAATCATGTCCATCTGAAAACACTGATTTCAGTAACTCTTTACAAGAAATCTTATGACAGCGTCTCATTTTTAGGCATTGTTTCACCTCTTTCGATGAGGGGACTAAATAGCACGGCACACGGCAAGTTGCTTGAGATGCTGAGTGATAGTGAGATTAAAGAGTGGTGGGGTACACCGTACACGGCACGATGGAGTAGCAAGGAACAAAAAGACTGCCCTTTGGGAGCTGACGCATTGAACATGCTAAACCCACCGCCCGAGGCTTTGAACGTTAAAATACGACATACATACTACGCGATGGACAAACGGACGTTACGGACCACATTGTTACTCTATTTCTTAAAATTCCAACCTGAATGGAACAAAACTGGCTCAGTATTTCCAGTGTTTAAATCTGATCCAAAACTGTTTTAAAAAAGAGAAGGATTTTGTCGAGACAGTCTCATCCAGATCCAGTGCGATCTTTTTTTTTTAGAACAAGCATTAGCATTTATTTCATTCAGAAAAAGTGTTTTAACCTGAGAGTTGCAGAAATTAAACGGCATAAACCGGAGGTGTATTCCAACTGCTAACTTATTGGGTGTGTTTCAAGTCAAAAGTAGTTCGAGATTCAGTACACAACTCTGTTATCAAGTAACAAGGCGTATTTAGCTGCACCACTCCTAAGCAAATGTTTGGATATAACTTTTTTCAGCGAAGAACAATAGAAAAACTACTACCTTAGCAACATGATTGCTTCAGAGAGTTGATATATGGTAAATAAGTAGATATGCCAATAGGTTGATAGTAGCAACATGTGGGTGTGCAACAAAAAGCTAATATATCAGCAAGAATGTTATGCAATAACCTCTCAATAATGCACAGGGAACGTCCTTGCTTCCTTTTTCTGTTGCTCTGAGAAGCCCAAGGCTCGTAGCATATCAACAGCTCCTCCAGTTCCTATGCCAATGAATGTTACCCAAAGATAGAACCCATATCACTTCAGTGCCCTGGGAATAGCAGCACAATAACGTAATGCATACAAAGAAACGATTCCAATATATCATACAGTGAGACAAACATAGTAAATACTAGCAGCATAGTGATATTGTTTTGTTGACAGTAATTCTTCATTTATCTTATATTTTTTCTAACCAAGATTGGAATTTATGTCAACATGCTTCTTTTTTTCCATTGCTTTGTCCTGATTCTCAATTATAGATGGCATGTCAATCTCAAATGCTGACACTAGCATTAGCCTAATCAAGTTTCTAATAAAACATAAAGCTTAATTAATCCAACAACCTTCATACTGGTATAATATCCAAATATTTAATCAATAGTAAAATTCTTAAAGCAGTGAAAACGAATACTGGTAAGCATTCAATATACAGAGATCCAATTATTAAGTTTTAGAACATCAGCCTAGTTATACGATGAAATTCAAATCGCGAGGTTGCATGGAACCTTAGTGAAAACAAAAGGAATATATCTTACATAATTACCACGTTGATCTGAAAGTCTTAAACAAGTACAGCTCAGTGGAAAGCAATGCTAAATGGTTAGCACCAGGAGCTTCTTTCCCTAATGGACCAGCAACAACCAACCAACCAACCACGCAAAAGAAATGGCACGCCAACTAACAATGCAGAAGAATAAATTAAGACGCTGGAAAAACTTTATAGGATATTTGTACAACATCAATCTTTTGCTAAAGCATGTTGAGTGCAATGATATATAACGAAATTAATCTGAGTCAGTGCTGAACCTGTATTGCAAGACTATCAGTAGCATAGACTTGGCTTTGTTGTCTCCCACCAAAGCCTGACCTACCTGTATTTCACAAGACCAAGGCAAGATGCTCAGCCTCACAAATCATAGCTGCAAATCACAATATACAAAACCAGAAATTTACATATGTGATCACCCCAATAAAGTCCTCTATCTAACTTGAAGGGAATTCGAAATCAACAGCAATCTTGGAGACTTGTTGGGAGTGCCTCTTGTGATAATTTTACAGGACATGACAATAACGACATAGAGGAACCTCCTGATAAACTGAATTTTGACCAGTGTTACGAACTTCATATGATTCATTTGAAAGAGAGAACGATATTTTGATATTTGGCTAGAGAAAAGTAAATAAATCATAGCTAAGCTCCTAATGCAATTTAAATATTTCAATTATGAACTCAGGAGAAAGAAGTCCTTCATTAAAGTCTGAATGATGCAACACCTTTAGGGTATGCTTAACATATTCCATACACCATTATTTGCTCTAATGTGTGAGTAAGATGACATTTTGAGCTATAGCAACACCAATGTTAGCTAAGATATAACAGCACTTTGTTTCTTTGCATTAATTGTTTTGTTTCCTCAATGATGTGGCTTTGTGACCTAGCAAGTTATTATGTGCCACTATAACATCTAAAAAGTGGCAGATTTGGTAACACTGTATTTCATCTGACCGTTGATTGCAACAAAAGAAGTTGGTATTGATTCAAAAGAAAAATGCATAGGGAATAATAATGCTTTTGCAACAGCTGGAGTTCTCAAAAGAAAAAATATTCACAACAGTTGGTTGAAACACGTGTATCATGTAAAAAAGAAAAAGAAAAAGAAAAAGAAAAAGAGGAAGCACAATCAATCACTTAACAAATCCAAGGATCAGAAAAATGTAACGTGTATATTAGCATAATGGAGTAGACTGATGGCTGAGGGTGAGATAAACACAGTACTTGCAGACAATGAGAGCATGTTAGTCTGGAACATCATAGTTCATACAACAGGAACTGAAAACTGAAACAGAAGCATCATAGTCCTATCATCAAATGCAGCAAGGAGGAGTTCTCCAAAGGACTTTCCGATAGATAATCGTGATCAAGTATTTATAGCCCACTTTACACATCATTACTGTTTCATTCATCAGACATTAGAGAATAGGCTCCAAATATGTAATCAAAATTCTATGGAAGCAGAATTATAAGAAAGTTTCACTGAATTCTGCAAAATTTACCTCACGATGTTTTAAGAGTGACTCTGAATACATGATACGGTACTGAAAGATCCCACTCAATTCCATTCGTGCAGTTTCGCATAAAAGAATATTTCCTTCTAGTCAGCAGGCAGTGTAAATCTAAACTTTTTTACAGCAACCGCAGTAAGCTAAACCATCAAGAGAAAAACATCTTTCTTAATAGTTTAGACAGGATTATGTATGGCTGGAGTGAAACTGGTCATCGAGCCAAAATGACTACCTGAAATATGTACTTCTGTTCAGCCAATATTTATAGCCTTCTAAACTGCATTATTATACAAATCTGGGTTGCTGATTTTTCTTTTCAATCTCCTTAGCAAGGAAAATCATTATTGTTTCCGTGGCACGGTTTGGAGCAATGCCTTCTGCGATCATCCTCCTCAAATACTTGTCAGCTTCCTTTAATCTGCCAGCTTTTGCATTAATATTGATCAAGGTATTGAAAGTCACAACATCTGGCTTCATGCCACTTCTAATTATCTGCTCGAACAAGCAACTTGCTTCTTCTACCTTCCCAACCTTTCCCAACTGATTGATCAAAGTGTTATACATGACTATATCCATGTAAACACCTTTCTTTGACAATTGATCCATAATTGAGCTGGCAACCTCCGGTTTTCCCATCTGGCCAAGACCTTGAATGATCAAATTATATGTCGCTATATCATTGGGACAGAGCTGCCCGCCCCTTTCATGAAGAATGCTCCACACCTGTTTTAAGTACCCCTTCTTAACAAATGAGGTCATTAAGGAATTGTACGTATAACTTGTCCCTTTTCGACCTAGACTTGTAAAGATCTCAAATAACTTGCAAGCTACACTCAACTTCCCTTTGGCTAAAAATATTGACAAGTATGTATTGACCATATCAGCATCGAAAGTTTTGGCCCCCATACCTTGCACTCGCTGCCCTCTTTGCATTGCAAATATAGCAGAACCATTCAAACTGTCAGCATTTTTTGCAAGATGATCCAAGTGTGGTGACAATGACCAATCATCCTTCAGGTCATTGCTTGGGGTTTCTTCAGCAGTATCGGTACGTCCCACAGGATTGACTAAACTCATCACGTCATCCATCTTACCATCAAAAGGAAATAATGATGTTCCATCTTTCCCTTTGTCCTGTGGCCCTCTCAGTGCAGCCATCATGTTCGATTTCCACCGAATGGCATCCGGCAGCACAGAACCATCCCTTATAAACTTCACTATTTGCTCTTCCAAGTCCCACCGTCTACTCTTGTTAAAACCAATTAATAATGATGTTATGGTAACCAAATCAACAGCGAAGCCCCGCCCTTCCATCTCCTTCACCAACTCAACTGCCTCTGCAACTTGGTCGCCCACCCCCTCCTTGCAGAACTCCCGAACCATAATACTATATGCAATTCCATCCAACAGCTGTCCTTTCCTCCTCAGCTCATAAAACAGACGGCATGCAGCTTCTGCCCTCCCATTCTTGAATAGACCATCGATAACTGTGTTGTGGGTGCTCGCTGAGCATTGGATTCCATCTGCCACCATCGTCTCAAAAAACCCAAGTGCCTCATCAAGCTTCTTCGCTTTAAACAGACCATCGAGAAGTGAATTGTAGACCACCACATCACCCCTCACCCCGCTGCTCCCACGCATCTCCTGAAACACACGCAATGCATCGTCTATCCGAAAACTCTTGCAGCACCCGTTCATGACTGCCCGGTACGTGAACACATCCGACTCAATTCCAGCAGACTTCATGTCCTCAAAGGCAACCAATGCATCAGTAACCCTCCCTCCGACCACAAGCGCCCGGATAACCGAATTATATGTGCATATATCCGGCACAACAGGTGGAGAGGCAGCCTTCATCGCCGCAAAAAGCCTTAGCGACATATCCAGCTGCCTCCACTTGCCAAATGCATGGATGCAAATGTTGTAGAACCTCACATTGGAAGGGAGGCCCCTCCTTGACATTTCATCGAACACATTGCGGAAGTCATCTTCGAGGTTCTCCTTCGATAAGGCGAGGAGGAGGCGATTCGTGGCCCGAACGGGCGGTGGGTGGGAGGCGATGGGAAGGAGCCTGCGGATGGCGGGACGGCGGAGATGAGGTCAGGGGACGCGATGAGGGATGGGAGTGCGGCAGCGGCGAGGCGCGGGAGGAGGTCGGGCGGCGCCGCGTCAAGCAGGGAGAGCGCGGCGTCGAGACGCGACGCGGAGAGGAGAGACGATAGGAGGGCGGGAAGGAGCGTGGACGGCGACGGGGAGGAGAGCGCGAACGGGAGGAGTGCGTCGAGCAGCGGCGGGGAGCCGGCCGCGAGCGCGCGGAGAAGGACGGGGAAGGTGGCGGGGAGGAGCGGGGAGGCCGGCGGCGTGGCAGCGAGGAAGAAGGAGAGCTTGGAGGCCGGCGGGAGCGCCGGGTGGCGGAGGATGTGGAGGTGGACGGGGAGCGGCAGCGGCGTGGCGGGCAGCAGCGCGTCGGGCAGGTGCGGCGTGGTGAGGAGGTGGCTGGCGAGGCGGGTGGCGAGGAGCGCGTCGGTCAGGCCGGAGAGCGGCGTGGCGGCCGCGGCCGAGAGCCGGCGGATGGGAGCGCCCAGCCCAGGCGGCATTGCTACGCCGCGGTCGCGCTCTGCAGCCCGCGACAGCCGAGCTCGCGCGCGATTTTTTACACGTGCGCAGGGGCGCGTTTCCAGTGGGGGCGGCCGCGCTCTCGGCGGCGGCACGCAGCCAGGTCGGGTGGAGTGAGAGTAGACTAGTAGTTTTTTTTTTTTTTTTTTTTTTTTTTTTTTTTTTGAGTACTACAAGAGAGTATAGACTAGTAGTGTCACGGTAGAGTGAGATGCTGACGGGATGGGCCACAGGTTGGCAGAATCATTTGCGGCTGGTTTTTTTTTATTAATAACATTATTTTTAAATAAATTTAAAAAAATAACATGCCGTTTCGAAAATTTGTAAAACTAGCGTCCCAATCGCCCCTTCAATGGGCGATTAGGATAAATCGCCCATTGAAAGGGCGACTTGATCAAAAAAAGCGTAAGCGGGACCCAGTCGCCCAACCAGGAGGCGACTGGCTCCCTGTCGCCCATCCAGCAGGCGACAGGGTCCAGTCGCCCTATCAGCGGGCGATTGGGTTCCAGTCGCCCGACCAGAAGGCGACAGGACCTAGTCGCCCGTTTGGTGGGCGACAAATGTTTTTTTTTTTTCCCATCATTTTTTTGTTTCGATTGCAAATATTTGATAAAATACAATTAAACGAAATGAAAATTTTGTACATATGATAAATACATGCAACTCATTTTTTGCCACCTAATCTTACGGAAATGTTCGATCCCACCGCCGAGACATATTACTGAAGTTAATGTCCATACTGTAGGGGTTGGATGATGACTGTGAGCGAGGTGGCGCTGAGAAGTCGCTGTTGGAGGGTCGTTCTCGCAAAACAGATTCACTAAATGCCTCGTCGTCAGGGTCTTCGAGTGGAGGCGGAGGTCTTGAGGGTGGCATGGGCATGAAATCGTCGTCTTCATCGTCGTTGGCGTTTGGTTGCACGCGCGTTGCCGGAGCGCGTCTTCTTGCAGTGTTTCTTCGACGGGATGTTGTTGTGTTAGATGGCTCCGAAACACTACGGTTGGATGAGGTATGTCGCCTTCTACGTGAACCTGGCATGCAACCTCCACCGAAGAACATAAATAGATAGAAGAAGTTTGGGATAGGGTTGTCGATCAATTCTTTGTCTTCCGGAAATGCCTAACAGAAGAGAAGCAGTCGAATGAGCAAAAGAAATATAAACCGATAACATAAAAATTTAAAAAATAGAGTGTACCTGAATGTGGGAGGCATATTGATCGGGGAGCATCATTATCTTGAATGTAGTGCTAGAGAAACCTAACACTGACGGGTGGTTTGCCAGCTCGCAAACCCTATGATACAACTGCCTTTAATCTTCTAAGAGGGCCCTAAGGTCATTTGTGGTGAGATGTTGCGGCGCGATAGTGTGTGAGGTCGTAGGGATTGTTGCATTTAACCTCGAGACAGCTTGTGCGAGATTGTTCTCCCTGAAAGGATCATCCCGGTGTTCACGCACGGCACGCCAGATTGCGTCCAGTGCTCTCTCGATGTATTGTGGTGTCCATGGAAAGCCTCCACTAGATGGTCCTGCCATGGATGGTGTTGTTAAAGCGTGGAAAAAGAGTGGATGCCGCTGTGATGCAAGAGAGGTTGCTGTGAATGAAAGAGTGAGTAGAGGATAAGGTTTTGTAGGAGTAGTTCCTGAAATTGAAAGCACGAGTGGGAGGCCCTAGTAGAGATTCCGGCTATAATGTAGGTCCATTATTTTGATGGGAGTCGGATGCATGCATCAAAAGCGTCACATTGTGCAGACATACATGCATGGGGACATTGGATGCTCCTGGGATTCTTTGGCTGTTTTGCAAAGCGGGGACCTTTGATGGGAGTTTGACGAGGCTGTGATGCATGCACCGAGAGCATTAATTAAGGGGACATAAAAGACAAAAATATAAGACATATAGTACTAGTACTGGACATGAACATGTAGCATGACATAACATAGAATCTATACGAGCTACAGACAGAAGGTGACACAACACTAAATCCTACCACGCTTAGGGGCGACACCCCTAAGTGTGCCTGGCTTGGCTGCCCTGCGTCCCGCCCTCACGTGATCGGCAGAGTACGTCAGCGGCTCAGGAGGAACGACGTGGCGTGTAGGACGGCCCTGAGGGAGTGGTGTCTCATAGCCGCCCTGCGAGACCTGTGTCGCTGGAGGAGCTCCAGATAGCTGTGAATCAGGAACTAGATTGGGCTCGTTCTGGACCGGAGCAAAGTAGCTGTCGAAGTCGAACGCTGGTGTAGGAGAACGTCGGTGCCTCCGCTCGTCCTCCTCGGCGTACTCATAGTCAATCGGCGCCATATGTGGTACATATGACGACGGCCCTGCAACATCAGTGGTCTGTGTCCACGATGTGTACTGTGTACCTGTGCACAAATATATAGTAATAATAGTAAGAAATGCATCAATATAGTTTTGATGACGAACAAAATTGCAATGAATTAATTTACAAAGTCGAACGGTATTAGAACCTGGTGCGGAGAAACCTGGTGCGGAGAACGTCGGTCGAGGCGGAGGCCCCGCTGCCATCCTGTGCGTGAACGTCGTCTGCTGAGGAGGCGGCTGTGCTGGACGCGAAGAGGGTCCCGACTGCGAAGGGTGTGGGACGGCATCCGTGTTCCGACTACAGGGCGTGCACGAGGTGAGCTTCACGAGGTCAGAAGCGGCATCATAGATCCGCCTCATCGCAAAGCTGATCTCCTGGGAGGTGAGCTGAATGCCCTGCCTTAGGCGCTGTAGAGTTGATCCCGACTCAACAGCAATCTTCTGTCCTATGTCCGCCTACAACATAAACAACAGTTGTTATGTTAGACTCGTTATTTAGCTAGTATTGTAAAGAAGGTTAGAAATTTCGTTACTTAGTTATAATATCAAACTGGCGAAACTAATTATCTATGAAACTATAAATTTAATAATTATTTTAATGTAAATAACACTTGTATTGTAAACAAGGTTAGAAATATCGTACCGCAAGCGACCAAGTCTGATCCCTGTGGGTCGGGTACGTGTCGGCCAACTCCGGTGTGTGGCTCGGTACCGTAATCGGTGTGTACGTCACCCTCGTCCGAGTTCGGGGGACGTACCAGCGAAGGTACTCCTCGTAGGCCTCCAGGGTGAAAGGCCTCGCCTCCTGAACTACCTCCTCCAAAGCATGGGCCCACTGAACCACCCACGGCTCAAGACGTGGCTCCCAAACGGTGCCAGTCAACTGCCCCTTCCGCGTCCATCTAGAGAACGAGACACATATAAGAGGAAAGTAAATAATTAAAAATATTGAACATGTTAGCGGACCAGTAACTTACAAGTGAGCTGACGGTGGTACAAGTGGATGGACGTCCACGGGGAAGTTCTGGTGAAGACCGAACTGGCGCATCACTCGGTGGGGTGCGTACTCCTCCACGAAGATGTCGAACACCAACGCCTTCCTCGTGAGCCAGTACTGGCTGTCTCTCGTGCACAAAGACGACAGTCCACCGGGTGCTCGGGCCGCTACCTGATGTGCACTGTACGGCGTCCAACGCACGTCCTCGTCTGCTCGGATGCAGTCAAACGCCCAGACGTACTGTGGGTACGCCCTGTGCACCTGGACGTTAGCCCAAGTGGGCTGCATAGAAACAACCGTTAGAAAATATATTGCAACAAATGGAAGAAATAAAGAGGACAAAAGTTTATGTAATTGCAAACTTACCCGACGTCGGCACCACAGCGTACCCATCGTAGGCCCGTCCTCGTCGCTGTCACCGTAAGCTAAAGCTCCGTAGCTCTGTAAATCCATGTGAGGACGACCGATGCTGAACCGCTCGTAGGACCACAACTGAAGGAGCAGGGGGCAACCAGTCAGGATCGCCATGGGGTCCGTCTTTGTGCAAGCATCACAAAGGCCTCTGTACGTCGCAGCCAACACAGCTGACGCCCAACTGTACTGTGGGATATCCTCCAGTGGCTGATCCGCTATCTGGCGAGCGAAGTGGATCAGTTGCTTGCCCACAGAGTTGCCGTGAGAACTCGTGAACATGATCCATCCGAACAACCAAAGCAGGTAGGCCTCCAAGTGCCTCGACACAGTGCCGTCGTCCGCCTGGGGGTGAATCGAGTCAACCTGTGCATAACCAACAACAAAGTATGTTACAGGGCAAGCGTTATTATATTGTTTATATACTCAAAATGTACACTGCAATGAATGTGATCACCTGAAACTGTAGAAGCCAGTTCTTCGGTGGCCCGTGGTGCTGGTCAGCTGGAATGGGACGATACACTGGAGACCCTTCTCGGCGCACAATGCCCTGAAAACGGGCCTCCAGGTCGGCACGCCACGTCACTGGCACGTCGGGTGCGGTGACAGCCGCACCAGCAGTAGGTAGGTCAAAGAGGAACGAGACGTCCTCAAGTGTGGGCGCCATCTCACCACACGGGAGGTGGAACGTGTGTGTCTCAGGCCTCCAGCGATCCACCAAAGCAGCGAGTAAAGAACGGTCAAACCCGAACCGTCTCGCCGCATCGGCCTGGTCCTCCCCCGCTGTCGCCTCAACAAGCCGACACAGTGGGAGGAGGCCTGCTGCACGTAACCTGCACATTTGAAATTAATTAGCACATTTGAAATTAATTAGCACATAAATTGAGATTATAAAACTGAAAAAGGAAAATGATTCAACATATACCTAGGAATCCAACGCTCGTCCAACCGCAGCAACTCAAGAGGCACTCTGAGTCGCAGAACGGGCAGCTCAGCACCTCTGACGGCACTCAGGTACGACCGGTGTCGTCGGTCCACAACTGCGTCAAGCAGCTCCGGACGCTCTGCGCCGCCCTCCTCCCCGGTCGCCATACCTGTACACATTTTGATCAGATGATTGCACGTTAATACACATAATATGTGTTAAAGACAATAATAAAACACTGAAATCACAAGACAATCCAATATACATATTACGAAATACAATACAACATACATAGTTCTTACAATGCACTGCAGTTTAGTTATTACATCGCATCATTTAAGTACGAACGAATTACATCAAAACAGAAACATTGACAGTCCTTACAACGATAACAACATAGTTCGTACAACGCATGACACCAAAGGGCTACATAAAACGAAATACATGAAAATATATAACAGATTTCAATGAGCACTTCCATCCGATCGTCCCCCTCCACGACGTGCACGAGGACGACGACCGTCTTGTGGGTTGCCCGAAGGCCCTGCCTCGCCTTCGGTCTGCACATTATTTCTCGTGCATTTCTTGTACGTATGTCCAGTGTCATTACACTTTGTACATCGAACCTCCTTTTTCCCTGCCTCTGACTCATCCATGTCGTTACGAATACGGCGGCTCTGCCGACGACCACGCTTCTGCCTCAGTTTATCCATATCAGGACCACGTAGGTAGTCAGGGCCCGGCTCGCTTGTAAATGTCCCAAATATAGCAAAGCCATAGATCTCAGCATTCCATGTCGTCATGACAGTCTCCTTCAAAAAATACGGCGACACATAAATTCTTGGTGCCAAGTTTGTAAGCGAGCAAGCTGATATAACATGTGAGCAAGGCCTATGTAGGGGCTTCGGCTTCATGCATGAACATGAGCATCTCTCGTTCCGGATAATGCATTCCTGCACAATCCTGTCACGGTTGCCACCGCGCCGACCCCTGTCTCTACACGTAATCTCAAAACGATTCTCCCTTGTGCCCATAGGTCGTGCGCGATGCAATTCTGCCTTTTTGACCTTTTTTTTCATGTAATCTGTCATGAACGGTGAGAATATCAGCCCACTATCAGCCAGTGCATTAGCAGCAGCTGCATGTCGCTCACGGAAATACCTACAAATTCCGTACAAAATTCCCTCAACAATAGCAACAAGAGGCAGTCCCCTGAGCACACGCATCACCAAGTTGTATACCTCTGCTAAATTTGTGGTCATTATTCCATATCTAGCCCCTTCTGTATCATATAATAATGACCACTTTTCCTTTGGCTCATGCTCAATCCAATCCGAGAAGCATCTGATAGATGACCCGGACCTCCGGACAACATTTCTAGACACATCAGTTGGAAGCCCACAAAGAGGCACTGGCATATCATCAGGTTTCAGGTTCGGCTTCTTCAAGAACTCTTCATTTTGCTTACTTGTCAACTCATCGAGACGCTGCCACAGCGCGTTGAACTTCCTCTACTGATTCTGATTGCAAAGCCTCTTGAACATATTCATTAGTTGCTTATTCTTGAAGTGTCTAAAGAAATTTGCACCCAAGTGTCTCATGCACCACCTGGACTTAAGGTCCGACCACCGAGGCGGAAGGCGACGCTCAGCATTACCATGCTGCATATCCAAAATCGCCCTCATAAGTCCGGGATGACGGTCATGTATTACGCAAACATCAGGTCGTCCTTGTACCACTGCCAGCCGGACACGTTCCAGAAACCAGTACCAACTATCGGTGTTCTCACTCTCCACAAACGCGAATGCCACCGGTAATATTTGGTTGTTCCCATCAACTCCAATAGCAGTCAGTATCTGACCTTTGTACTTCCCTGTCAGGAACGTACCATCCATACACAGAATTGGCCTGCAATGACGGAAAGCAGCTATGCACTGACCCAATGCGAAGAAGGCACGGTGCAGTATCAATTTTTCAGGCTTTCTTGGATTCTCAACATCCATGATATCATAATATGTCCCAACATTCCTCTGTTTTATGATTTCCAGTACCTTTGGCAAGTTCTCATAAGATGCTTCATATGAACCAAACATCTTCTCAATCACCTTCTGCTTCGCTTTCCAAGCCTTTGAGTAGCTTATGGTGTACTTGAAATCCTCTTCTATGGTATTGATTATTGATTTTGGCTCGTAGCTTAGGTTCTCCACAATTCTGCTGTACATGTAATCTGCGACGAACTTCGATGTCATGGCACTGTTACACTTCTCCAACTCTAGAAGCTCACATGTATGCTCTCTCACTATAGAGCATTTCCACATTGAACTCCATTTTTGCTCATAAGCATGCACCCGAAACGGACACTGTGTGAAAACGCACTTCACATCATATAGTTTCCTCGTCGACCTAGCGACCGAAAAAGACCTCTTCAGTGAAAGAGACCAGTACTTCACAGCACTCATAACACTCTCCTTGTCTTTGTACATTGCTCCCTCAGTCACTTCATTCGAATGGAACTCCCATGGCACAGAATATCCTTCAGTAATTGTCATATTTTGAAAGTTATGACTATTCCAATCAGAAGGGACGGGAATAGCATCCTCATCGTCTGATGAATCAATATCCGGAATATGCTCGTACTCCATGTCGTCCGTCACCATCTCCTCGACAAGGTGCTCGATTCGTTCTCCTTCGTCAGCTTCACCCATCGGTTCAATAGGTGCCGGATCATGTTCTGCATCCTCAGTGTCCTCAGCACTTTCAACCGTGTCCTCAGCACTTTGAACCGTGTCCTCAGCACTTTGAACCGTGTCCTCCATATCTTGAGTACCTTCCTCTTCCACGTCTTCCATCTCTGACACCTCCTTCATGTACGCCTGAGCAAGAAGTACCAGAGGCCATCCACATTCTATGGCTTTATTGACATATTTTCTCCAAGTTGATGTTGCATCAAGTGGAATTAACTCCCACAAATATCCGTGACGTGCACGGCTGACCATACCCATAACATTCAGACCGTGTTGGTTTTGATCAAGCCGAAACAGCTTCATCAACCAGTTCCGTATTCCTGTCATTGTCTTTTCATTTGGTTTTGGCACTCCTTTACACACTGATTGAAATCCGGACAGATCAACACCATTTTCATTATAACCAATCTGCCCTTCCCCGTAATAAATTTGAAAATATAACTTGTCTGACATACCTGCCGAAACAGGACAATCGTTTATTTAACCAATCCTACCAATCATACGACCGCAATTATCTGATAATACTATAAATGTACGCTATTTTCTGATAATACTGTAAATACGTACGCTACTATCTGTAATACTATAAATACATACGCTATTATCGGATATTACTATAAATACGTATGCTATTATTATTTATTTTATATGCACTACTAATTTCTATAATAATTCAAACTTACAATCTACATTTATTTGCTACTCTAAATTAAAAAAAACCTACATTACAAGATTAAAAAATAATTACTAGCTATCTAAATATAAAAAACTATTGAATCTAAATCCAGCTATCTAAATCGAACTATAATACAAAAACTACTTAAATCTAACTATAAATACTAATATAAATCTATTGAATGTAAATCCTAATATTGAATATAAAAAACTATTGAATCTAAATCGAACTATAATACAAAACTACTTAAATCTAACTATAAATACTAATATAAATCTAAATATAAAAACTAATATAAATCTAAATATAAAAACTATTTAAATTTAACAATAATCAAAATTTAGAAAATTACCGCTCTCACTTTCTTCTTCTTCCTTCCTTTTCTTCCTCCTCCCTCTTCTCCTCTTCTTTTTTCTCTTCCCTTCCCTTCCCTCTCCTCCTCTCCTCCTCTCCTTTTCTCTCCCCCCGCTCCTCTTCTGCGAAGTCTCCCAGGACGGCGCGCGGTGGGCGAGCCGCGGGGTGGCTTAAATAGCCGCATCCTGTCGCCCAACGGTCGGGCGACTGGGCCCCGCAGTCGCCCGACAACGGGGCGAGTGGCCCCTGTCGCCCAACGGTCGGGCGACTGGGCCCCGCAGTCGCCCGACAACGGGGCGACTGGCCCCTGTCGCCCAACGGTCGGGCGACTGGGCCCCGCAATGCCTCCTGTCGCCCATCCGTAGGGCGAGTGCGTCCTGTCGCCGGGCTGTAGGGCGACTGGATTCCTGGGCCCCGGCTCTGTCGCCCTTTCAACGGGCGATTAGGCCTAATCGCCCGTTGAAAGGGCGATTGGGATGCTAGTTTTACAAATTTTTGAAACGGCATGTTATTTTTTTAAATTTATTTAAAAATAATGTTAGCGGGCTGACTTTCTCGATTTTGTGGTGCTCTGTGGGCTTAAAATCTTTTAAGTAGATACTGGGCTTTGTCAAATGTTCTGACCACATATCAAGCCCACGTCTTTTTCTTTGGTGAAAGAGAAAACACACTGTAGCGTATTCTCCTGTGCAAGGTTTGCAAAATCGTTGAAAATCGGTTGGTTATCGCGATAATCGGACTTATCGGTCCGGCTCGGTTTCATCGAATACCCGATTTTCAGTAAAAATCGAACCTATATACTATAGCATAATCGGTTATCGCTCGATTTCGCCAATAACGGTCTGATTTTGTCGATCTCGATTTTCCGATTTTTTCGATTTTGCAAACCTTGCTCAATCGGCTACCTACTGCCACCACCAGACCTACCATGCTTTCTTTGCTGGCGGTTTGCGATCCGTACGCGGGATGATGGAATCGCGGTACGGACTTTGTCAGGAAGAATCAACCCAGAGATTCAGTGTCACGTCGCCGTCACGGTGCCACTGGTATCGCATTTCGATTTCGCTTCTCCCTATGCTCTGCGGCGTGGCAGTAACCCGTTGGACGGACTCTTTCGGCCGTCAAATGACGAGAGGAATTGATCGATCTGCCAGCATTTAAAGGTCTCAAATTTTACCTTCCATGATTGCTCCTCAACTGGTTAATATATGCATGCACCAATTTGAACCTCTTTACACTAACGGAGTAGTACGGAAGAAGACGAAACCAAAACGACGATGATGACTCACGAAGCGAAGCAAACTCGCGGCGATGGCCGCTTCCTCGGCCTTCTGGATGGCTAAGGATCGGTCCAGTTGCGACCACGCAGATGCATGTGCGTATGATCAGTACTTGGAGATGGAGGCAAAATGACAAACAGAAAAACGCGAAGCAAAGTTGGTTTTCTGCCTGCCGTATCGGATCGGCTTATCATAGTTCACAGATGTGGTAATGTGGACCTGACATTCTTTGCTATCATCTGATCCTTCGTGGAGGGTTTTTGTCACGCTGCGAAGGCAGGGAAGCATAGGGAAGGAAAGGATGAGCCGATGACCTGTCGACTGTCGTTAGCCTTTTGTTTGGAAGCATGCGCTGTACCTGAAGCGCCTCCGGCGAAGGATACGTGTTCAGAGTCATATCTGTAACCCGCACTCCAATCATTTCTTTCAGATAAAACGTGCGCCGTAATTCAAACCACAGCTAAAAGTTTTTGTTATGTACAACTTCGACATGAGTTTATCTAGCGCTTTTGTTACACAAGCCACGAATGCAGCACCAGGGTGTTCGTGCCCGCTACATGATGGATCCAATCTTGGAGTGGATCACTTTCACTTACCTGGTTGTACTCAAGTGATGGTAGCCCGCAATTCTACGGCATATCCGGTTTAATGGAGCTTCTTTCCATTTTTTTTTTTAAGAAAAGGTTTCATAATGGTACAATGCAGACCTCTTGCCTCACTCTTCTGAGCAGAACCAAATACCAGAATTCGAGTGCAATTTCAGGGACCCAAGTTAGGTTGGATCAGGTCGCCCCCTGAGAAAGTTAGGTTCCATCAATCAAGCTCCCGATAGGGTGCAATTATGCACCCTTTTCCCACGCAGCACAATTTACCTGAAAAAGAGTGGAAGGTACCAAAAGCAGAGCCTGACTGCCGATAAGATAACGATCGATCCTCCCTCATCTTCGATCGACTGGTTCATCTTTCGCCGTGCACGCTTTATTCTTCCAGTGATGATCAGGATCATAATCTCCGCCGTGATACGCCTGCGCGCCACTACACGTGGTCGGGGGCACGAGACTCGTCTTCCTCTTCCGTGCAAAGCTGTGAGACCTTCACCATTCTTTCTCCCTTGGCCAGAGACTCGGAGGCAGAGATGATAATATATGTCGCTTTGGTTTTGTTCCAGGTGTCATTGTCCCCTGGCCCGCTCTACCGGAAAGGCTTGGGCGGACGCCGGGACTCGGCAGCGCGTGGGATGCAAGCGACGGTGGTTGACGTTCGATGCTTTGTGCAAACAAAGCGAAGATGTTTGCTTCTGCACCTACCACGTCCATGGGTAGTGCGGGTACCGATCTTTTCCTACGCGGCGACTGCTATGTGCTACTAGTACGCATTTGGAACCCTGCGCGAGGTTCAGCGCACAGCATCTGTGATTCGGACAGAATGCAAAATCGAATTTGTCCAATTCGATTGCTAATTGTTTTCCTGTGAAGAAAAAGTGTGTTCTGTAACAATGTTCTTGCTGGATTTTACTGGCGTTATTTTGCAAAAGAAATTAGTGTACGGTACTAGAAAGTTCAGCCGTTCAAGTCATCGGTTCCGTTTCGGTCGGAGGGGAGGTATGCACCGTGCTTGCTGTTCCGTATCGTACACTATCAGCACCATGCGCATGTGTCGTGTGAGCCCTGACAGCGGGTGTACAGGCCTGCAGAGGGCAACGGACGGACGTACGCCGGCGAGGACAGCCGTACCACGCGCTCGTCCGGAGCGCCACGCCAAAGCCAGCAGCGCGCTTTGCGGAAAAAAGGCGCAGGCCACCAACCAACCTCGGGGGCATCTCCCTTCACCGCCGCGCCTCTACTTATAGCCGGGGTAGCCGAGCGCTGCGAAGCACACATCACTCACACTAATCTCTCCATCTCCCACCTGCACTTCAACCAAGACAAAGAGAGCCTTGTTCCGTCGAGCAGCAGCAAGAGGAGAGGAAGAAGCTAGACATCGCCGTCGCCATGGCTAACCTCGCCAACCTCGTCAACATGGACCTGTCGGACTGCACCAACAAGATCATCGCCGAGTACATATGGTGAGACTGCTTTTCCGGCCTCCTCTTCTTGCTCAATCTCTTCCGTCGTTTCCATCGTTTTTTGGCCTCCGGGAAGCCAAAGCTTATTTCAGTCTCGTGGTGCCGTAGAAATGGATCATGATTACAGAGTTGCCTGACTGCCTTTTAAGTTTCATATATGCTGCGCTGACATGCAGATGATGCTCTTCCTAATTTACTTTCAAGTTTTGTTTCGGAAGACTGACTATATCAAATTATGGTTCATCGATCATTTCCTTTTCAAGCTGCAAAAGTTATCTTCATGATTTCTGCATTTTTATTTTTATTTTATTTTCCAAGAGTATGGCGCTTACTTGTTCCCCTCCACATGTTATTACACGGATCAGCATGCCACCTTTTTTGGCCGTACTAATCCACAAATTATACCGTGTCTCACTGTCTCATGCAGGGTTGGCGGTACTGGGATGGATGTGAGGAGCAAAGCCAGGGTACGGCACACCCTTTCTTCTCTGCACCCTGATAACCATGAATCCTTATCTTGACTTCCCCGTAACATTTTCTTTTGGATGATACTACGTGCCATGCAACTGTGCCTTCCTGGGCTGTGGTAGCCTTTCTAGTGCCTTGTCAACATTTTTTTTCGAGCGAAAGTGCCTTGTCAACATAAACACAGAATACAAAATACAAAAACTTTTCAAGTGCTTTACAACTCATGTGATGACTCATGCTTCGATCAGACGTTGTCCGGACCTGTTGATGACCCAAACAAGCTTCCAAAGTGGAACTTCGACGGTTCCAGCACCGGTCAAGCCACGGGTGACGACAGTGAAGTCATCCTTCGGTATTACTACTCTCTCTGAGTCCACTTTTTTTTTTTTTTTTTTTGAACTGAGTCCACCTTTTCTTGTTGCACCTCTGATGATGTGTCTCTTTTGTGTGCACTGAAGTTGAAGTGCGCTAATTAAATCTTAATTTTACGTGCAGTCCTCAGGCCATCTTCAGGGACCCGTTCAGGAAGGGGAAGAACATCCTGGTAACAAACCTGTCTCTGATTCACAGCTCATATATATTTGCAAAACAGTTACTGACATTAATTAGATACCGAGACTTCAGTCTGATATGGACCTGTGTGCGTAGGTTATGTGCGATTGCTATGCGCCAAATGGGGAACCGATTCCTAGCAACAAGCGGTATGGCGCCGCCAAGATATTCAACCACCCTGATGTCAAGGCTGAAGAACCATGGTCAGTATCTTCAGTACTTTCCGTTTCATAATTGTATTTCTGAACAGTTTCTCGTTTAAACTTTCAACCTAACATTATTTTTTCTACGCACAAAAATCAGGTTTGGGATTGAGCAGGAGTATACCCTCCTCCAGAAGGACACCAACTGGCCTCTTGGGTGGCCACTAGGTGGCTACCCAGGCCCCCAGGTAATTGCAGAATTTTATCCCACATTCATGCAGCACGCTGCAGCAATTAATCTAGTTCTCGGCAAGCAAACATATTTACAGAGAACCAAAGTTAGTTTCAAATCCAGCAGTTTACTGGCCCAGTACTTCCTGATAACACTGACATAGTTATTTATAACTTGACATTAGCCCTATCAGAGTAGGTTCATGAATCATTTCACATATCATAATGGCCTAGTAAGTTTTGTCTGAATTCTGAAATCGTATGACAGGGACCTTACTACTGCGCCGCGGGAGCGGACAAAACCTACGGCCGGGACATCGTCGACGCGCACTACAAGGCCTGCCTCTACGCTGGCATCAACATCAGCGGGATCAACGGCGAAGTGATGCCAGGGCAGGTAAAAGTGCACTATGTTACATTCACTGCGTAACTTTCTAGTACAAAAGCTGTATATCGATGCCTTTTTGGACGAATTTGCGTGAAATACTGATGGAGCTGTTTGTGGACGGACAGTGGGAATTCCAGGTTGGCCCTTCCGTCGGCGTCTCGGCCGGCGACGAGATCTGGGTGGCTCGCTACATTCTCGAGGTGAAACTGCCTTGCCATGTTCTTCTGTGGTGTGAGGTGTCGTAGTAATGCAGATAACATAGTAATGTTTTGCTAACGAGGTGTGGTTTGGTTGACAGAGGATCACTGAGATTGCTGGCGTTGTCGTCTCCTTCGACCCCAAGCCGATCCCGGTGATTATTTCTTCTAGCAAATGTTTCGGTTTGATCTATGTTATCCTGCTCTGGTCTTGTGACACCCGTATGCGTGTGACTGCAGGGTGACTGGAACGGCGCTGGAGCTCACACTAACTACAGGTACAGATAAAATTATGGGCCCGACTAATTTTCAGCTGCCTGAAATCAGGGGTTGTTTCAGTCGACAATCACAGCCTTCTGATCCCAATCGGACGGTCCATGTTTATGTCAAATTTGTTCCATGTATTAAATCTACAGTCAGAACTAAAACAAAAATGTTTTTGATTGTGATAACATAAACAAAATCCCTGACATGAAACAAATATCCGACGACAGAGACGTTGCCTGAATGAAACAGAGAATTCAGTCACCCGAACACAAGTAAATATGTAAAATTATCTTGTGCAATAGTACAACTCGGCTGGGCCTTGTGACGCCTTTGTAATGTGAGTTGCTAATATGTTGGTGATGTGGATTCAGCACCAAGTCGATGAGGAGCGAGGGCGGGTACGAGGTGATCAAGAAGGCGATCAAGAAGCTGGGCATGCGGCACCGGGAGCACATCGCCGCGTACGGCGACGGCAACGAGCGCCGCCTCACCGGCCGCCACGAGACCGCCGACATCAACACCTTCAACTGGGTGAGCACGAGATATACCAGCAAAACACTCATGCATCAGCATTCTCCCAGTCAGATGATGACCCCCTCATCTCTTCCTCTGGTGAATTTCCTTTGTCTTGTTGCGTTGTCAGGGTGTCGCCAACCGTGGGGCGTCGGTGCGCGTCGGCCGGGACACCGAGAAGCAAGGCAAAGGTGAGACTTTTGCATGAGGTTTACGAGATTCTGAAGCGCTCTTGCAGCTGATCCTGACGAGAAATCCGTGGCTTGTTTCCAGGCTACTTCGAGGACCGGAGGCCGGCGTCCAACATGGACCCGTACGTCGTGACGGGGCTGATCGCGGAGACCACCATCCTCTGGGAGCCCGCCCACTCCAACGGCGTCGTTGCTCCCTGAATCATCCTCCTCCGTCGTCATTGCACCCGTGTTGGCGTGTGTGAGAGAAAGCCGTGTTGCAGAGACCGCGTGCGTGCGTGTGTGCCTTGGCCGTGGTGCAGCGATGCCAAATGAGGCTGACGCTGTTGGGACCTTGGAGGGGCTTCAGTTGACAATAATAACTGCACTGTGCTTGTTCTCGTACTAGTTCGTTGTGCGTTTGTCATTTCTGTATTGCTTGTGTGGCGTGCATCTTGGCCCGTTACCCAGTTACTACCTTGGAGTACGTCTGGGCAGTACGTCGTCTGGCTTTTGCCACCTCCATCGAAATCAATCCTTTGGGCTCCAAACAGTCAAAAACAAAGGACGGGGAAGACTGAAAGTAGTCACGTTGGATCTTGGCGGTCTGCCACACAAGCAGAGCATGCATCTGAAATTCAGAACTACCCAGTTTGTGATCTGCTGATCCGCCACAAGAATAGAGCATGCATCTGAAATTCAGAACTACCGATTTCAATACTCTCCCTGCTCTTGAAATTGCAAGGCAGAGCGCTGAATAACCTGAACTGATGTGCCAATCAACGTCTATCAACCCGCGTGTCATGCCAATACCAGTTTTGGCTTGTTCCAACAAGGATAATCTCCGTGATTCATGATCTAAAGACAGGGCCTGTACATTTGGTATACATGAAAAGGTTGCTAGACAGTTCATAGCATTAACTATCACTCCACAGGAGTACCAAACATCCACAAACACAAAGGAATATGACCACATGGCAGGACAGATGCATATACTCAAAACCAAAAAAACATATCGATACATTACGAAGAAAAACACGCTCCAGACTACATCACTGTGACAAGATTATTGCCGCATGCTGTGCCAGCGGCAGAGTCTGCAGTATGGGCAATAGAACGAGACAAGTCTGATACAGACATTTTATTCAGTGGTGAGATGTAACACAAAAAAAAAAAAAAAAGCTATCGAACAGAGGCCGGAATGAAGTTTGTGTAAGCGCCTCAACTCATTCTAAAACGGGAACACTTTCAAAATTTATGTGATCACGGTGGGGGCAGACCGGCCAGTGTACTCTTGCATCTTAGAGAGCTTGAGTGCCACATCAACCTGAGATTAAACACGAGATCAGTAACAGTGTCTGCACAAAAGGATGCAGTGTATTCATCAGTGCATACAGATATATCTTACCAGCGGAGCAAGGGCATCCTGTGATTCCCTCCCGATCTTGGAGGGATCCTTCTCGTACTGCTCAATGTACACACGGATGGTGGCACCAACAGAACCAGTTCCAGACAGACGGAACACCTAGAATGCCAAGAATCAATGTTAGCTCGCAGGATGTGTTGCAACCACCATGACTGGCTGAGAAGGATTCAACAGACTATGACGCACGGACTAATTGTGTTGCAAAAATCTGTTTGCTATGGTTCACGAAATAACAAAGGAAAATCGTTCCAGAAACAAATAGCAAAAGGTTATTGAGTCTACGCACCAGTCTTGAACCATCTCCAAAGAGGTACCGAATACCCTGGTGCTTGGATACAGAACCATCAACAGGGTCCTTGTACTCAAACTCGTCTGCTGCAACTACATCTGAAACATCCGACCGAATCTCCTTGATCAACCTGATGAAGAGATAGCTTAGTCAAGGTACCAAACAATTCCAGTTTGCAATCGTATAACACTAGGATAATTCTGAAGTATCACTCGCTAAAACTTCTGGAGATCAACTTCACCAGAATCCCACTTACTTGTTAACATCAGAAAGCGATGACTGCATGCTGACCAGATTTGACATAAGTTCCTTAGCAGCCCCTGCGTCAACATTCTTCACAAACAAAAACGCATATTTAGCATGCTATCAAAAGTGTGGTACACACTTGCACGTTGCGTATCGAAAGAATGAAGTACCTCGTAGTCATAGCGTGTATAATAGTGGCGGCCATAAGTGGCCCAGTGCTGACGAACAATATCTTCAACCGAGACAAGCTTATCTCCTCCAAGGTTGTCCTTGTTCTTAAAAGCAAGAATAGATAGCCATGCTAGCACAGCCCAAATACCATCCTTCTCACGAATGTGGTCAGACCCTAAAAGCAGTAGATATAAAGAATCTCAATTCTATAGTCTAGTACCAATGCCATCAAGTATTGAATAGGGATTAGTTTGTTCAAATTGGAAACTAAAGAAAAAAGCGAGAGAGCTCGTTCCTCGAGCACATAAGCCATTGCCCTATTCCTTTACCACAACTGAAGCCGATTTATTCAAGGAACATGCCAATACAAGAGGGACCAATATCTTTATTACTTGAGTAAACTTTTGTTTTTTAAAAAAAAGAAGAAAACTATGATTGTTTGCATTAGGGTAATACAAAACTAAGAATTTAGAGTTCAGTTCCAGAAATTAAAGTCTATTTTGATTAGGAGTCATTGACAAATGTACGGTTATTACTTTTGTCCAGCTATGCATGAATGACAAGCACGAGGTTTACCAGTGCCAAAGCTTTCTTCACCACAGATCGAACACATTCCAGCATCCATAAGGTTCCCAAAAAACTTCCACCCAGTAGGCACCTGAAACATGGTTTTTATATGTTAGATTTTTCAAAGAGTAAAAACAACTGAGATTTCGTGTCCGAATACATTACCTCAAAGAACTTAAGATTCAAATTCTTTGCGACAACATCAAGGGCAGCTGATGTTGGCATGCTCCTGCAGTTACACAAACAGATCAACATAAGATATATGGAAATTTCGAATGTATCTATGATGCTACTGCAGCATGTCAGGGATAACAAAACACAAGTTTATGGGGCTAATTTTATGGGGATCTCTTGGAGATGCTAACAAATTCATTGCGTGTGTTTAAGGATTATATCAGGTTAGCAAACACAGGATTACGTAACTGAATGAGAACAAATGAGAAGGGAGTGAAAGCCAACCACAATAGCAACAGGCTACCAAGGATGGAGTTAGAATCTGAAAATCAGAGTGGCAGAAACCTGACTAGTTTATTAAGATGTAGAGCATTTTGTTGAAGGAAGCATGCATGTTTACTGCAGCAGCGGTGCAACCACCCGCATAAAGCCAAAAATATCTGGATATCACCTTAGCAGTACAATATGGAGGAAGGGTTATTACCTGGCAACTCCCTTCAGGCCAGAAGAAAAGTACGGGATTGATTGTACAGCATTGGCTGCAATGATGGCAACTGAGTCTGATGGTGTGACGAAGAATCTATAACAAGGTAAAGTGAGCATTATCCTTCTGTTGCTTTTCTAGATTCAATCCATTTTTCTATGTAATATACCAAGATAGATAATACCTTTTACCCAGAATCATGTTGCGGTCAGCATCACCATCAGCTGCAGCACCAAACTCAGGCGGCTCAACATTTGAGGTTGACTTCCCAAGACCCATCCGTTCAACTAACTCTTTTGCGTAGGTGAGGTTAGGATCTGGGTGGCCACCTCCAAAGTCCTCCTGTAAAAGCACACGTGATGAAAACACAAAGCCAGAATCTAAATACAACCTGTTGCAGTAGAAGTACACAGTACCTTTGGGACACAGTTCAACAGTGAGCTTTCATCGGCACCAAGCTCTTCCACAAAAATGCGGTTGGCGTAAGCACCAGCAACTCCATGCAGCGCATCATAACTAAAACGGCAAATAAAAAGGCTTTAGATGTGCTACACAGAATGTTAATATGAAGATAAAGGTAACAAAGCTGACTAGCAGCAGTCATAGATAAATACCAGAAGGTGAATTTCGGAGAGGTCAGCAGCTTTTTTATTGCCTCAAAGTCAAAAATAGACCTGGAATTAAGTACAAATTGATTATTAAACCATTACATTCTGCCGTTCACTCTTAGCAATGTACAGACCATGAAAATTTCTTACTTCATAAGCTTTATGTAATCCACACTAGAGTCAAAGACATCAACATCAAATGGGCCTTCAGGTCCACTGAAGCTAGTGACACCAACAACAGAAATATCAACCTGTGATGGGAAAGGAAAAGGAGCAATGAATATTGCAAGAAATCAAATAAAAAGAAACAGCAAGAAAATGTTTATCAAGTTGGAGCTGAAACATACATCTGGAAGGTCTTCAGCAATGAGGTATTCATTAATTGTTGTGGTATTAGAGAAAATCTTATCAGTAACAGATTCAGGTGCAGGCCCGCCATTTCCCATATTGTATTTGATGCCAAAGTCCTGGAAAGTTCAACGAGAAGTATTCACTAACATAGAACACCAGTGGCTATTGGTCTGCAGCAGAGCAAACAGTAAGAGTAAAATTCATACCTCAGTTGGACCACCTGGGTTGTGGCTCGCTGTTAAGATGAAAGCACCGGTTGCCTTTGATCCCTATTGTTCATGCAATTACAAGAGAGTAAGAAAGTGCAACAATAAGCATGCCTGTTAAGAGAGAGTGTCCTCTGTCAGGAAGGAACTTACATCTGCACCAATTCTTTCACGGATGACACAAGATACAGCTGGAGTAGACATGAGACTGTTTTGTCCAACCCAAACACGTCTTACTCCATTGGCAGCAGCCATTTTTGTTATTATCTGTAACAAGCAACTAGAATGTCATTTCCACCCACAGATATACATTAAGATTAGGTCAATGTCTTTGACTGAACTCTGTAGCAGCTACTTCTTGAAAACGAAAAATGACATAATAGGGTTGACAAAAGGAAACAGGACACTGTAAACTGTCAAATCTCAATCACCTGAACAGCATCTTTTGAGAAATAGCGCCCATCACCCGAGACAACAATGGTTGCACCTATAAAGAAAGGAAGTGGACATGAGCAATGACTACTCATTAAACTGGGCCAACTGCATTTCCCATTAACAATTCAAATGACAAAGAACGATAACAGCATGATCATAATCTAATCATATTGGATAAGATGAACAAAAGAGAAGCAAATTGGAAGTATGATTGGCGCAGGGCTTGTGTTTATCTGATAAGCAACTTACCTTTTACTTGATCGGCAGGAAGGGCATTAAATGTTGCTTGGACAAAGTTCTGCAGATAGTTAGGCTGCTGGAACACAGTAACCTGGAAATATTAACAGCAAATTAACTATAAGATAATTGTCATAATGAATTGTTAGTGTGTTACTTATCCTCAAACTCAAGTAATAGAAATGGGAGAATCACTAGCATTTGCAATCAGTAATAGTAACCAATTAGAAGTTCTAATTAGCTGGCTCAAAACAAACTGGAATGACAAGAACCAAAGTAAACCCAAGGTATGCATATAAACACTAGAGGTTGAAGCTATCTGTGCCTAGAATCGTAATGGAACTAGATGCCTTGACCAAAGTTATTCATAGTTCTATGTCGGAAAGTGTACCTATTAAAGTCCTGTTTGGGGAGGGGAGAGAGTTCACTGTAGGAATATAAATGTTTGGTTCTAGTATGTTTCAAATCCTAGGAATCTGGTTCCAAAAACACCCTTAACCCTGGCCAGTATTTTCGTACTTGATACAGTACAATAGAAACAATGAAACAACCATTTAACACAGATCAAGATTGCGCCCAAGGAATTAAATAGTAAAATTCCTTGTGGAGTATGGACAATTGTCGTTATGATCTAAAACTCAACAACAAAGAATAACACATTGAAGATACATACATACATGTACAAGATACTCAGGCCGTCTTTTGAGCAAACTTGCCATGGGCCATTAAGTATGGAAATTAGCAGAATTGTGTTATCATATTCAATTAACATCAGGCCATCAGATCGAATTTAATTGACTTCCTACATATTTTACACCTTCACAACACCAAACCAAATAATTTAGCCCAAGTATAAACTATAGGTATCAAATCCTCTGCATCGTCCCGTTTGACAAGATACAAATGCACTTTAGCCTCACTAGAGGCAGGATCCAAGCCGGCTGCTGGATGCGCGATCTGTCAGATATTTATTTTCCTTTTTTTTAGACGACGTGTTGGATCTTAATGAACCTCAAAACAGGACCCTTTCAGATATGCAGATGCGGCAACACGTGCCAGAATAATTTTCAAACATGCCAGAATAATTATCAAGTGGGCATTTTCTCGCATAGAAATACTGACAGACTGACAACCGTATCAGCCAGTAAGCATAACTAGCCGACTACTCAGCAAGATCCAGTAACAATTATACAAAGCTGATCAATGCGAGCGGGAACTCTGCTTCAAAGCCTGCGCAAGCATGAAATTCAGATCACTCGATTACCGTACACGCCCAACTTCCTACAGTAATCAACGAATCCAAAGCTCCCGAACCACACCGATCCGACAACAGCAACACCCAACTGCAACAGAACGCATTTGCGCGGATCACAAACACGGCAGCAGGGTTCCGATCAGATCCATCCTAACCGAAGGAATGTACAGAACCCCGAAATCGCGCGCGAGCAGGCACACGGCGAGATCCGCGAGGCGACGTCGCGCGGTGGATCCGAGGTGCCAGAGGCAGCAACGAACCCAACACATCACACGGGGATCCGGATCGGGGCACTAGGAACATGAACGAGGGGGCGAGAGCGTGGGTGAAACCTTCTTGCGGAGGCCGGAGGTTCCGGGCTTCTGGCCCTCGAAGGGCGTGGTGGACTTCTTCGTCACTGTGAAGAGCACCATGGCTGGGCCACCGACGTGCTGCCGCCGGTCGATGCACGAGGCGAGAAGCGGGGTGAGGCGCTGGTGGTGGTGGAGAGATCGGGAGTAAGAAGGAATGGAAGGGAAGGGGGTGGTGGGACGGTGACGATGGCGACGAGGGCGTGGCGGTATTATAGCGGCGGGTGGCGACGGAGAGCACAATCGGAGGATCATTCGGTTGTTCTCCTCGCTTCTTTTTTCTCACTTTTTTGAGTTTTCGACTTTTGAAGTGTTAGTTTCGTATTTATGGGCCGTGGATTCGTGGTGCCTGTATTCAGGATCCATTTATCTGGTTAAGTCATAAAATGGATTTTGCAGCTGCATTTTTCTTCTTGCTCAAAAAAAGCTGCATTTTTTTTTGCGAGTAAAAAAAACTGCATTTTTCTTGTTCATCAAAAGAAAAGACAATAGTTGTGTAATTTGGTTACAGCATAGTATAAGTAAAATAACAGCACGAACCATTTAAAACAGCGCTAACCATTTAAAACAAAACAGCACTAAGTAACACATCAATTATGCTAGTCAAAAGGAATACAAAATGGAAAATATCGTGTTGCATAAGCATTGCGCTTTCGGTCCATCCTTCCAGCGAAAGGATGTGAGATTCTCACCTAGCGAAAGCAAGTTGGACCTAGCTGTGCCCTTCTCTGGCGCAAGCAAGAGAAATGGGCAAATGCAAGCGGCGAAAGTGGTGTGCCAACTTACGTAATGTGAAAAATTACAATGGTCCACGTCGCCCGTGATACAGTCATGCGGCACCTTGTGTTTTCTTCAAGTGCAAAAGCACATAGTTTTGCATTGTAGCATTCTCCTAATCAACTCTTCTTCCAACTATAATTACTGCGGAACCAACTAGCAACGGCAAGTTGTCAGTTGTCACGTACTTAGTGACATAGGACAATGATCGACGTAAGTAAAGAATTCTTTGATTCCGGTGTGGCGAACCCTCTGATTTTCAGACAGTACCTGCTTACGTATTTTCGAAGCGCACGTAGATTAATTAGCTGATTTGGATGTCGCACTTTCAGTCTATGACAGCGCATCTGATTCAGCGATGGTCCACCAGATCGTCCACCGACACCACGTGTCCATGAAGCGGGCGTGCTAGCTGGACATCCTGTGCCAGCTGGCTGTCGGTGGACGAGCCTCGTTGAGAAAACTGGGCTGGTCGTGTGGACTCGTGGTCTCCATGACGGTCTCGTTGAGAAGAAGACCTGGTCTGGTCCAACCGTCGGGACGCGAGCGTTGCGTTTCAGCTCATTTTCCTTTCGAGGCTCAGCCCGATACGAAGATTAGAAGAAGCGGATGATGGGCGCCCCGTGGAGGCCTGTTTCTAGGTCGTCAGGACGTGAGCGTTGAGTTTCAGCCCATTTGTAGGTCTGTTTCCAAACTAGAGGCCCAAAGATATTGCAGGCCCGTGAAACATGGGCAACAAGATCACGAGAGCCAATAAGTGAAAATCGTCAGTCCCTCAAAACAAAAAAGTGAAAATCTTCAGTTAATAGCATATATGAGAACAGTTTACGCCAAAAGGAAAGAAAAAGAGGAATAGGCGATGCTCAACCTTCACGCAATGGCTCATGAGTTGAGCTAGAGACTGTGTAGGTTTTAGATTACAGCCAGATTATTGCAATTCATAAGCTAAATTATCATAATTTAATAAGCTGCTTTCCCTCAAGTTATAGATTATATAAGCTTGATTATATAATCTTGGTGGAAAGCGGTGCTTCTCGCAGCCAAAGAGGTGTTAAATAGGACTACATATCAGTTTTGATGAAATCCAAGACGAGTATCAAACATACTGCTTGAGTGGAGAGGGGAAAAACATGCACGCTACAATGAATGACCACAACTTCCTCACGAAAGAAGAAGAAGAATTGTGACGAAATGGAATCGCGGTGTTGTTTTTTATCATATGTCTACCTGTTATATGTCTATCTGTCACTGATCATATAGATGACGCAAATCGTTTCTAGTGCTCAGTCATATGTCTATCTGTCACAAAGGGACTCACGATGCAACTAGCAAAGGATATTAGCTGGGGAGCTCCCGTCCAGGGTTCAATCCCTGGGTACTGCACAATTTGTGGAAAAAATAAAAAATCCTCTCGTCTGTCCCACAACCAAAGCACAGGTCTAAAGCCCGGTTCAGGTCGTTGGTCGTCTCACATAGTGCTGTGTATGGGTGAGGCAGGAGTTCGGAGGGTTTTTTTTATATGTCTCTCTGTCATTTTAATCATATAAGAGCATCTCTCTGTGTCATTTTAATCATATAAGAGCATCTCCAGCAGAATATTTAAATTGGACACCAAACCTTAAAAACTGTCGAAACGACAAAAAAACTGCTCCAGCAAAATACCTATATGGATACCAAAGCCTAATTTTTTTTTATTGCCACCTAAATTTCTCTCTCCAAAACTCATATTTGAGTGTCCAACTGCTGGAAAACAAAAAAACCAGTGCAGTCACGCGGGAACAGCCCAACTGCTCGAGCGGGACTTTTCACCGCCCAATTCACGCATCCGCCGCCGAGAAATTCTCCACCCGCCGCCGCGACCTCCACCCGCAGCCTCAAATCCGGCCACCCGCCGCCGCGTCCTCCCCTCCCCCGCCTCAAATCCCAACTCCATCCTCCTCCCACGAACCCTGCGTGGCGTCGCTGTCCCTGGCGTCTCTGTCCCAGTCCGCCCTGTGCGTCGTCGTCGTCCTCATGCGCGCCGTCACCGTCTCGTTCCCTTCTGCGCGGCGTTGCCGTCTCGTTCCCTGCTCGCCGACGAAGTCAGGAGCGTAGAGCCACCTCGAGCTCTGACCTGACTAGTCTTCCTTTCCTCTGACTCGACGACCCGCATTGCCGTTCCCTGCACTGGCTCGACGCGTCGTGCGGGCGTCCCCTGCTCTGGCCCGAGCTTCCATCCTGTGAGCTGCACTGTTGGACGTGTTGCGCTGCTGGTCCCCTGCCATCCCTCCCCGAGCACACGAACACCATCGAGCATACAACACACTGCACTACAGGTGTTTGACGTATTGCCCGCAAGTAAGTTTTGCTCTCCTTTTTTTTTTCCATTTTGTTTTTTTGTTTTGCTATTCTGATTGGAAAACTAGTGCCTTGCTTTGTCTAGATACGTACAGATCCTATACGTACATGCCAGCATGAGTAGATTAATCATGTATGGCTTATTCATCTTATCAGTCTGGGCGCTTGAAGGCATGATTAGTAGTGCTAGTTTTCTATTCAGTATAAGGCAACGTAGTGCTACCTTTCCTGTACATGAACAAGACACGGCTCGATTGTTAGCAATGAACAAAGCAAGAGGATTCAGTATAAGGCTTTGTGGTGCATGTTTCACTATGATCTCGGTTTGTGTGTGTTGAATTAGAATTTGAACTTTATAACTGTTGTGGACTTGCGTGTGTTCATCTCTATTTGAACTATGTCTCATGAAGTTCTAGTCTTATTTGGAGTTCATATGTGCAATGGGTTGAGAGAATGAAGCAAAATGATTATAGGTGTCCAGTTTTAGGTATGCTGCTGGAGGAGAATACTATTTTTTTCTGAAAATCTTCTCTCTCCTCTACCTAAAACTGGTTTTAAGTTTTCAGTTTTTTGTGTTCTGCTGGAGATGCTCTAAGAGGTTATGTGTCTATCTGTCCCAGATCATCAACTTTCCCGCTTAGCATTGGCAAAGCAATTTGCTGCGCCATGCTCCATTTCATTGCGGCGTGACCACGGTAAGACAAACAACCCAACCAAGGGGGTGTTCGTTGCATGGGGTCTAAAATTTAGAGGGAAAAATCTTGTCATTTAAGAGTATTAAATAAAGTTTAATTACAAAACTAACTGCAGAACCCCTGGTCTAAATCGCGAGACGAATCTAACGAGGGTATGTAAGCCGTGATTAGACGCTGGTACTGTAGCATTACTGTAGCATCACTGTAACAAAATATACATTAATTAAGCTCGTTAGATTCGTCTCGTGAAGATATACCTATCTGTAAAAAGATTTTGTCATTAAATTTTATTTAATATTTTTAAATAATAAGATTCTCTTTGATGTGACATGTCTAAATGCTAAATACTAAAGGAACGAACAGCCCCAAACATCTTCGAGGGGACAGGAAATACTCAAACAATCCCGTCTACCCGTGCACCAAGGACGCTCTGTCTGACGTCCCAGCCTCTGACGCACGTCGCGTCGCTGTCGTCCCCTGCGTGCTGCCTGCGTACGGCCGCAACCGCCCGTCTTGGCGCCGCGATCTACAAGTCAGCACGTGAAGTCGCGCTTGGCAGCTGGGAGGGGACGCATCGGAGCACGACGACGAGACGTGGCCGGCCCGCACCCGCCGGCCGGCTCAAATTTGGTGGCCGCGCGTCGCGTGGTGTTGCCCATGCCAACCCGGCCGCCTGCCTTCACGGGAGACGCTGACGGGACTTGCCCGTGGCGTGCTGAGATATGCCGGTGCGGTGCGATGGAGTCATGGAGGCGCAACGACTTTTTGGGCCGTGACATGTTGACCACGGAAGAGGAGCACCAACTCTCTGTACCAGTAATCCTTCTGCGGCACCCTACCAAGTGGCATGCACGGGGCCTATCCAGATACTCCTGGTACGGAGCAGTACTGGCACACGAAATATTCCTGGTTGGTAGGGGCGACGGCGACCGGGCCAGATAAGGTGGCCCGTCGGCGGATTGGACCTGGCCGAGTGGCCGGCGCGGCGGCCGCAAAGACCTCGCCGCGTCAGGCGACACGGAACAGGGGAGGCATTCCTATTTTTTGTTTTTTTCACGGGGGGCACCGAGGCGCCGGCCGGCTCGGTGGCTGGCTGTTCCCGACTTCGCGAGACCCGGCGCGGCACGAGCACGACACCGTGAATTGATTATTTCCCCGCAGTCCGCACGAGGAGCCGCGCCGCGCAGGTGGCCGGAGCGCGAGGTCGCGGAACGAGGCGGCCACGCGTGGACCGCGCGCGTCGTCGGTCCCCGCGGCGCCGCGGCGTCGGGTCGACGGCACAACACGACGGTTTTGCGTTGCGTTCGCGAGTGCCGAAACTGGAAGTCTGGAAGAGATTAGACTAGTAGAGCATAATCCGCACCTGATCTGTAATGGGCGGCCGATTACGTAGAACATGGCCGGGAGGCGGGAGCTGTGCCATCTGCCTGTACTTTTCACTTCCCATATTTTTCGTTTACAAAGTTAGTACGAAAATTCGGCGTGCACTAGTATTACTCTTGCTATTTGTCCGCAAAACCAGCGCCAAATTCAAAGACGCCATGGAAGACTGAAGTTCTAAGGGGTGGACCTTGAAATCATTCAGCGAGTAAACGGTGCTTGATGTGATGTTTAATCATATCCGAATTTTCGAACCAACTGCAACCGTATTTTGGCAGTAAACGGTGCCTGATGTGATGTTTATACTCATGTCATGACACAAACTATTGAAGCCGTGTCGCGTTATTTAAAATGTTAAACAAAACACTGGAACTGACTCAATGGAGGCACCATGTAATCTTTTTAGCGTAAATAAGGAGTAACTCTTAACCTCCTCAAGTTCTGGAAAATAAAAGAAGAAGTAACTCTTAACAACGAGGCACATATGGTACTCTGTTATTCTAAAAATCCATTGGCTGTCTTTTGCAGGCGTTTACAGCTATGAGCTGTACGTGTATGCAAGTGTTTCTTGTTGTACCGTACTACTTCAATAGTAAGAAGCTTACTGACGGAACAATGGTAGTTGACCCAATGCAAAGTTGATGGCCCAAGCCAGTCTACGGTGAGGAATTTAGGAGTCACGTGTCAAACGCCATGATCCATTCGTACCAACAAAAGTACCAACGGCGAGTGTTTGACAAGAAGAACGAAGAAATTGCCGTGATCATCCAGTCATCATTTGGAGCCATACGCATCTGCAAAGAGATTAGCCCACCGGTACGCGAACGGTCCTTGCCAACCAGCCGGCCTTACGCATGACACAATCAATACAAATCTGGTTTCTTATCAGAGACGAAAGCTCGATTTGTTTCGTGGACGCCACACGCGCAATCCATGTGAGGGGCGAGGAGGTTTTAGCCAAGCAAGGCCATGTTCAACACGGAAACGCAATTTCAGAGAAGCACAAACAAGCTACAGTATTTTCCATTGAATTTCCAGTGCTCTTTCTATAAACGCGAAGATAAGCCATTGCTAGCTTGAAACCATAACGCGCATTTCCTCAAACGGAGTGTATTTATTTGCGCAAAAGGGGTAAACCATAAACACGCGTCTAGGGAAAACAAAAAAAAAATTAGTGCTTCTGAACCAGCAAAGCCTGCCACAATAAAACCGGTCATTTTGACTGAACCCTGGCAGCGGACCCACCTGTCAGCCGGCCGTCGCCACCCGCAGCAGAGCACGCGAAACAACACGGTCAGTTTGTTGGTTTGTTCCGGATCCAGCCGGAGTCCAACGCACCAGCACGGCACCGTCCCCAAGGCAGTCAGAACCCAACCACCACTGCGGCGCAGGAGGCGGGCAGTGTGCACGCACCGCCGCGCTCTCACCATTCCCAATCCCACACAGCCGCAGCCGCAGCCGTCCCCATCGGATCCGCTCCCTTCTCCTCCCGGAAAAGGAAACTCCCATTCCCGTTCCCATTCCCACAGAGGCCCCTCTACTCCGCAGTCCGTTGCATTCCCATACCGGTCCCTGTCGCGCCCACCAAACCCCAACGCTCACCCAACCCCCCGGAATAAATCCCGACCCCCCGCACGCGAATACCAGACTCCCCGAGCCCCATTGCGCAAAACGCGCACGGGAGTTTTTAGGGTTTTTCCGGCACGCCAGCTCCGACCCTGCGCACACAGACGCAGCCCCATTCCGTCCCCCACACAGAAACGCCACACCCCTCCTCTCCGCGTCGGCTCCTCTCTCGCCCCCGGCCCGGCTCTCCCCGCCGCGCCGCCAGCCACGATGCGGTCGCCGCCGCCGCCGCCGTGGCGGCCGGGCCGCCGGCTCCACTCCTTCGCGCTCCCCCTGCTGCTCCTGGCCGTCGTCGCCGCACTGGCGGCGCGGGCGGGGGCCGACCTCGCCGACGACGCGCGGGCGCTGCTGGCGTTCCGCGATGCCGTGGGGCGGCACCTGCCGTGGAACTCCTCGGACACCGGAGGCGCGTGCAACTGGGTCGGGGTCTCCTGCGAGAGCGGCCGCGTGGCGGTGCTGCGGCTCCCCGGCGCGAGGCTCTCCGGGCAGGTCCCCGCGGGGACGCTCGGCAACCTGACGGCGCTCAACACGCTCAGCCTCCGCCTCAACATGCTCTCCGGCGGCCTCCCCAACGACCTCGGCTCGGCCTCCACGCTCCGGAACGTCTTCCTCAACGGGAACCGGCTGTCCGGCGGGTTCCCGCAGTCGATTCTCGCGCTCCCGGGCCTCATCCGCCTCGCGCTCGACGGGAACGACCTGTCGGGCCCCATCCCGGCGGCGCTCGGCAACCTCACGCACCTCAAGGTCCTGCTCCTCGAGAATAATCGCTTTACCGGCGAGATTCCGGCGATAAACCTGCCGCAGCTGCAGCAGTTCAATGTGTCTTTCAACCAGCTGAACGGATCCATCCCGGCCGGATTACGGTCTCAGCCGAGCTCGGCTTTCCTGGGGATGGGCTTGTGCGGCGGGCCCTTGGGCCGTTGCCCTGGTGAGGCGCCGTCCCCTGCTCCGGCCGGACAGCCGTCGTCGCCAATTTCTCCGACCAGCGGGGGCGGCGGCGACAAAGGTGGAAATGGTGGTAATAAGAGCAAGAAGCTCTCTGGCGGCGCCATTGCCGGAATCGCCATAGGCTCCGCCTTGGGAGCCGCGCTTCTCCTCTTCCTCCTTGTCTGCCTCTGTCGCAGGTCGGGGCGTACCAAGACGCGGTCTCTGGAGATGCCGCCTCCTTCTTCAACAACTGCGGCTGTTGCTGGTGGCCGGAAACCTCCTGAGATGACCAGTGGTGCGGCCGTGGCGCCGTTGACCACACTGGGCCACCCTAATGCTCCTATTACTCAGTCGACGTCCGGGAAGAAGCTGGTTTTCTTTGGGTCAGCGGCCGCCGTGGCTCCTTTCGACCTGGAGGACTTGCTGCGCGCTTCGGCTGAGGTACTTGGGAAAGGTGCGTTTGGGACGACATACAAGGCGGTGCTCGAGTCTGGGGCAACTGTGGCGGTGAAGCGGCTCAAGGATGTGACTCTTTCTGAGCCTGAGTTCCGTGACCGTATTGCTGAGATTGGCGAGCTTCAGCATGAATTCATCGTGCCCTTACGCGCATACTACTACAGCAAAGATGAGAAACTACTTGTTTACGACTTCATGCCCATGGGAAGCCTTTCTGCTGTCCTCCACGGTGAGATCTTGATGTTCTTGATTCCCCCAACTTGCATATTCTGTGATTATGACACTAGATCCACTTATTTGTCGCGCTTGTGCTTGCCAGTACCATTGCTTTGCATTATTCTTGGGTTTTGGTTGTAGAGTATTGCTTGATTTCCTCACATGTTTAAGACAGCTGTTGTTTAGGAGGTACTATTGTTTTTTGGTTTTGAAATATTTATCATCTGGTAGAGCACTCTTTGTCCTAGTCTAAGGTGACCAAGTCAAATTAGTTCGAATTGATGTGTTACTCCCAGCTGAAACGATCAGGCCCCCTATTTGTATAGGCAAGGTACTTGAATTGTTGGTGAAGTCGCTTTCAGCTTTGACTAGGACTTATTCGACTTAGGCTTCTGGTGATTTGATTATTGGACGCTTTTGTCATGAGAATCCTTGTAAATTTTATTTTTTAAAATTGTCTCCCATGTTATGGGTTTCTTATAGAGATTTCATAAGATGAAAAAGTTTGGAATAATTGACTGCTTAGTTCTCAGTTTGTCTGACAGGTCAGCTTGAACTCTTCAGGTTGACATTCTCGCTGCTTTGGCTAATTCAATGTTTTACTATATAGAATGCTGTGCTTTGAATCCGTTGTAGTTTGTGGGATGCGTATTTTAATGAAAAGATATTCTTTGATGCTCAAATGTATTGAGACAGTTGACCTTCAACGTGAAGGTGGTTATGAATCTCTATCTCACCCTTAAACTATTTTTTGTTGAACAGGTAACAGAGGTTCTGGCCGTACACCGCTTAACTGGGAAATAAGATCAAGCATCGCCCTAGCAGCAGCCCGTGGTGTGGAATACATCCACTCAACGAGTTCAACTGCTTCCCACGGCAACATCAAGTCATCCAATGTGCTCCTGGGCAAATCCTATCAAGCACGTGTGTCAGACAATGGCCTCACTACTCTTGTTGGTCCATCATCTGCACCATCTCGCACCACTGGATATCGTGCCCCTGAGGTTACTGATTCTCGGAGGGTTTCCCAGAAGGCAGACGTGTACAGCTTTGGTGTCCTGTTGCTTGAGCTGCTCACAGGCAAGGCACCCAGTCAGGCTGCTCTCAACGATGAGGGTGTTGACCTGCCCAGGTGGGTGCAGTCAGTTGTTCGATCAGAGTGGACTTCGGAGGTGTTTGACATGGAGCTACTGAGACATCAGAACGTTGAGGAACAGATGGTTCAGCTTCTTCAGCTTGCTATAGACTGTGTTGCACAAGTACCAGAGGCGCGTCCATCGATGGCACATGTTGTTATGCGGATAGAGGAGATCAAGAAGTCGAGTGGAAGCACTGAAGCAAAAGATATCAAAGAAGCCGATGATCAATCTTCCAGGGGTGAATCAGTCGAGGCTCCAACCAATCCCTTCGCTCCCTAATCTTGATTGACTTGAGAGGAATCGGCTATAACTAGCCCACATTGGATTCATACATTTGATGAATCCTATCTTCGACTAAGTCGACTATTTTTCATCTTGTAGCCTGTTGAATTAGCGCTGTCGTTAACCTGATTGTCATTCAGTAGCACGGGGTGCTTGAACACGTTGTGCTGTTGTGAAGGTGATTTGGTGGTGTTTAGGGACCAGTGTTCAAGTGTGATTGTTTAATTGCTGTGCTCATACGAGCCTTGATTAGGTTGGTTTTAGCTTGTAACTGCTTTATTTCGGCTATCCATGTGTAATTACTCAGCCCCATCTAGTATTTGGAATTTTTTTTTGCCGAAACTATTTTTACTTACATGCTCTGGTAGCTGATGATTGATATGCATGGCCGAGATGATTTCGTGCGGTCATGGTTCCGAAAGTTTGGTGGTCTACTGTTAACAACTCCACTGGCAGCTGATTGATGGCTTTGCAACCGGTCGTTCTCATGAGTCGCGATCTGGTGCAACGGATCTTGTTTTCGGTGAGACTGTTTTGAATTTGGAGTTTTAGTCGGTCTGCAGGCCCGGTCTGGTACCGATCGTGATGCGTATAGTGACGTGCCTGTCGCCGAGCATTACTTGCCACTGTACTTTGATACTCCGTAGCTACCTCGTGCAGCCGTGCTAGAAGCTGATAATTTTTTCTCGAACAAGAAGCTGATAATTCAAAATGGATTTCGCTCGCTCCATACATTCGCCCACAGGGTGCCTTCAGGAACCACGAAATGTGAGCAGTTCCAGTCGCCAAATGGGAAGCCCTCCTCCTGAAGTTTATTGTGGAACTGAACACTGTTTGAAATTTGAAATAAAAATGGCCGTAAAAACCTCTACATAATGCCAGGTGGTTGCAGTTTTTCCCTCCTACTTTTTCTGAACCTGGTAGATCGAGACGCCGAACGAACACACCGTTTCTTTCCTTCTGGACGGACTGGAAGTGGAAGACGAGCACCAGACTTTCAAGCGTAGGTGTTGTGCACGAGACGGAACTCATCCGTTCTTCCGTGGTTGGTCACCTGCATTTCTTGTCCCCGCTCGGCTAAGGCGTGGACCAGGCAGGCGAGCGAAGCCGGGAGCCCGCCAAATCTGAAAAATCCCAAGTCCCGTCCCGTGCCCTCCTCATCCCAGGAACCCGACGCTGCCGCGTCACATGATGATCTCTCCTCCCCCGGCGGGCGCCAACCGTATCGGCGGCTTGTGTTGTGGCCTCGTGTCACGTGAACGGATCGGATCGCCGCCGGGGACCAGCCGTGCCGAGCCGTGCTCGTCTCCGGTCCAGGGTGCCGGACGAAGCTCGTGCTGTTATTTCGCGGGGACCTCATTATTGTCCGTCCCACAAGAACTCGAGATCGGCATTGATAAGCGAGCACGTCGTCTTCATGGGGGCTCTATCGCTAGTGTTTGTGTGACTCGTGTCTCCGCCACACGGGCTCGTCGAAAATCTCGTCAAATTTCCACGGAGCTGGGACCTGTTTAACAGTCCAGTACCAGCCACCAGGCAAATGGTGTCATTTGAAATATCTGCCGATAATTTATTACGATTCAAGCTCTTTTTTTTTTTTTTTTTCCTTTTGAGTATCAAAACGCCCAGGCTTCCAAGATGAACTTCGAAGACGTTTGGCAAGTACCCTTGGAGATCAGTGTGCCAATTTGGCGCAATTTGAGGCAGGTGAGAGTTGGTATCGCCGTCACCCACGGGTTCAGCATGACGTGTGTTTGGTGGGTTATTGAAACGGCTCGCTAAATATTCAGAAGTTAGAACACGTAGTAGCGGCCACAATTTGACCAATCACTTCAGGGTTCCAGATCAAGAACTGTGATTTTGACCTTGCTGCTTTAACGCCTCTATCTATTGACCACCAAACCAAAGGGTGTTCTAGCATGTTTATGTTAAAAAAAGAAAGGACGTTATAGCATTATCCAGTAATATTAGAAAAACACTACCCTCACTTCGTGACTTCCCCGTTAGAATTGGATCAGTCTTTATTCGAAGTTCTAACCCAACAACCGCTGTTTGTACCCATTTGACTTCACAACTGAAACTTGAACTCAACAAATTCAAACAGGTGGCCAAATTCCATCTGTATTTATTTTATCACTACTCCTACACCCTTTGTCTTGACAAGAGAAACCGCAAATAAACAATACAACTAGCAACACATCGACATCATCTAGAATTCTTCTGCACAAGAAAAACTGTGTATAAAACTGCAGGAATCTTTCACCATTTCACAACACATCGACATCATCTGGAATTCTTCTGCACAAGAAAAACACTGTAAAAAATTGCAGGAATCTTTCACCATTTCATATTTGCCGTCGCATGTAACCCTCGGTCCATGCACACACCCTCCATGTCAACCATCTGGGTCACACTCAATGTTGGAAACGTAGGAGCAATGGAGCATCAAAATTGACCGGAAGAACTAGTAGAAAAACCACGCCATCAAGAAAAGCATCTGGTAAATGGGACATGTGTCGTCCTGTCCTTCCATAGGTCGCTCACCGAGCTGCGAGCATGTTGTTCGCCAAAAGCGACGCTCGTAGGCTAACCTGAGAGCGACGGAGCCGTTGCTTTTCCAGCATGCCACATCGGCCTTTGTCAAAGTCTAAAAGATGCTCTCTAGATGAGGGAAAATAAAGCAAAGAAAAATGCGCAGCGGTTTCATGGAATAGTAAAGAGTTTGGGCCATGAACGGTGATGACTTTTGGGGTGTGGTCTCGTAAAGGTGAAGGCTACTGGCGATGTCTTCTTGAACACAAAACTATGCAAAGATGAAAGAATAATTTCTTACGTGTCATTGCAAATTTGCATAATCCCAAATATGCCACTGTGTTTGCACTGCAACTATTGTGTTCAGTTCAGTAGTTTTCAATACTTATATCATTGTTATCTTTTCGGTCAATGGTACCTCCTGGACGTCGTCTGGTCAGCAAGGCCAATACTGAAAATTCTGACCGCCTAAGAATCGATCGAGATGTTGACTGTTACTGATCTGGTGCACATATCCGATGGCGGTACCAGAAGACTAGGCAAGTTTCAGTTACTTCTGGAACCATGGGATCACTTCAATGATGCAAGTGAACATAACGAACAATGAAGGCGCGGTTCCTAGGGCGGTGACAGAAGGGACTGAGAAGATGGTGATGATTCCTTTTTCTTATTTTGAGATGAAGAAGATATCGATGATTCTGTAGGAGATTCTGTAGGATAGGATGTTGTTGTTAGCTTGGCGAGATGATGAGGCGGCAAGGATAGGGAGCATCCCGCTTTCTTCTGCTCGTGCTGTTGCCTTTGGCGCAAACTGCAACATGTCCCCGTGCCTTTCGGGCGGCGCCTTTTCAACGGAGCGTCACTTCGTTCTCCTCTCCATCCACGTCTCTACATTTTTTTTGTGTAACCATCCACGTCGCTAGTCTCTACTTAACAGGGAACTTTCTGAACCTGAATTGTCAAGGGTCTCTAGAACGACATGACAAGCGGATTGGCTACATAACAGGATAATCTTGGGCATATATACTTCAATGAAACTGATTTCAGGTTTACGCAAACAGGGCGCCTGAATATGTTGGTTGTCGGATGCAGTGATGAACATGCCTCTCTCGCCTCACAACATGCAATTGACCATGATTCTGATTTCTGGAGGTGATGCTTCCCGTAGCATTGTGCTTGCGATGTGCAACATATTTTATTTGCAGCTTAGGGTAAGAGCACAAAAACAGTAAGGCGTTAACATGATACAGTGCCGAGGACTTTGTGTGTGTGTGTGTGTGAAATACAGTGCATAGGACTGAAAGACTACGCAATAGTTCAGAGAAATAGCAGATAGCAGGTGCTAGAGGTGCCTCTGAAACCGCACACACGACTCATTTTACAGAAAAGAGGTACTATGTTGGAATGCTGACAAGGGCACACCCAGGGATTTAAGAGTTCAACGCTGCCAAATCACATCACCTCTGACATGGTAATGTTCCTGAAGAAATCACCATGGTCTGGACAGTTTAAGGATAGTAACAAGAAGAGAGCCGCTAAATTACAAAGGAAAGCATGCGCCGACAATTTAATGAAGTGTCAACATTTTATTATGACAAGTGCACCGTTAGGATCGAATGCCGCCAAATTACAGGCTTTCCCGGGTTTATCGGTTCAGTGACTCATGCTACTCAGTTCAATACTGTACATTACATTGCACATCGCTTACATGATAACACATCTACCTTTCTGGTCTACTCTTTGGTCTTCATTACCTGCAGAAAAGACGCATGGATTCAGAATCATCAAAGACTTAAACAGAGAATATTCACCTGAGCGGAAGAGTTATGAAGCTATACTATAAATTCATTCATCCCAGAGTTCCAGAACTAATTAATATTGAGTTTTTTCTAGCTACATCACATAACGAAGAAGATTGCTGATAGACACACCTGCAAGAACTGAAATAGAAACCTTGAAGCAGAAATGCTTGCAGCTATCTTAAAAAACCAAATTGTGTTGTGGCTTAATAGCTTTTCTTGGCAATAGTTTTCAGGCTTTTCAGAATCACTTCCTAGTTTGATTTCATTTCATGTAGAATAGTTACTGAAGCAATGAGGAAAATACCTTCATGAGGCTGGTGCAGCCTGCGATTCTGAGGAGCTGACATCTCCTTTTTTAAGCTGGTCAGGATATCTTCCATAGTATGCTCCCTTTGCCAATTTCCAAGCATAGGAAACAGATTTGGCTCGACCTAGAAAAGTTGCTAGTTAAGTACTAGGCCCACCGTCATTCATAAACAAAGTCAACAATTGGTACAGATGGAAATAAATGCACCAGTACCAATCCAGTTTCTTGATCCACGCACGTCATATTGATTCGTGTCTGAAATCTTACAGTCGGTGGCTTATCTGGATAGTCTGTATCACAGAACAGTTTCAACTGATAGATTCGTCCCTCGTGAACAGTCTGCAAAAAGAATGCAGTAACTCCTCAGGTTTGAAATAATAGAGCAAATGCAATCCGTGGTTAGCTATGAGTATTTCAACAGCATACATTGGGAGGACCAATGATAGTTCCTGTCCAGGACCGCATATATATGTCATCAGCATCATCCATCCCATAGCTCACAGTTCCATCACCGATGCCCTTCTCACCACGCTCAAGTTCTTCTAGCAATCTAAAGTTTCTGGGAACTGCAGATATAACACAATTAGGACAATAAGCATTCTCTAAATCATTATTAGCAACTAGAAGCTCACTTGGTGAAATTATGAATACAAATTCACCATTGTAATGAATAAATTGGAAGAGCAATAATGAGGCTTGAATATCCAAATAATTCATATTTTAATTTCTACAGAACCAAAGTATGACAGATATCAATGTCTCAATACTGAGCTCGGTTTATCTAAGTAGCCGAAAGAGCCCAGTACTGTTTGATGCATGCAGTGCCATAAATAATACATACTCCCTCCGTTTTAAAATTCTTTTTGTTAGGACAACAGTTTTAGTTCAATTTTGAATTATATTTGTTGTCCTAACAACATCATTTTGAGAATGGAGGGAGTAACAAACAATGGTTAGCTTATAAATGCAAGAGACTGTGTCCACTATTTCCAACTGTAGTAAACCAAGGAAAAAAAAAGTCTCCATGTACAAAAGCTAGAAAAACTTTCGTTTGTTCCAGCATTTCCAAAGCATCCTTTTTTGTGAGAGCTTAGTGCCACGATGTATATATGTAAAACAGATTTTGGTCAGATTATAAACAGATGGCAGATACTCCATCTTTTTCAGCTCAAGTATGTTGTGACCGCTCCAAAATGAAGACAATCAACTTATGAGCGTACGTTCAGATATCACAGCCTTCCAACAACTTTGACAACTAAAGCATGTCTGACCATGTGAAACCTGTCTAATTGGGGCAACGATGATTTATGTGGATGAGCTTAAGCTTAAGATTTTGTACCTCGTGAAATCAACAGCATTGTCATATTTTAGCATCTTTTTCGCTACAGGGTGCATGATCTCGTATTGGATATAATAAGCAGTCTAAAAAATTCAGCCCGGGGGAAAGAATGCTCCCACCGTATTTGATTTAAGAAGAGCTCATGAAAGCTGCCCCCCCCCCCCTCTCATACATGGGGATGCCACCCCTATGGTTCAGGCCTTGACCCGTGCTTTGAGGCCCTGCCCACTATCAACCCCCTAAATGAGCGCCCCCCCCCCCCCCCCCCCCCCCAACAGGTTGATTCACCCATGTCAACTAGGAAAATGAGCGAGTGACCTTTTCTAACCCGCCCTGAAATTCACTCCCACAGGGAGTCAAACTCAGGAGCTTGAGGTGCTACAAGTAATAAAGCATCACATCACTACGCTGTGAGCTTTTGCTGTAAAAAGCAGTCTACTCTCAAGAAATGTGTTGTGCGTGGTGATGGAAACCACACAGTGAAAGTGAACCCTGAATAGATGAAAATAAAAACGATTTTGACTGGACTTTGCTTGATAACTGTCGGTTGTTCATTGCAGCCATGGTGAATTGTGAACTTGTTGCAATTTCAATCAAGGATGGTCAAGCGCAAGTTTAAAGAAAATAATAAAAAAAGGATTAGAAATCAATAGGACTGAACAAGCAGGCAATGCTAAGTCGATTTCGAAACTGACATCAATGACAAGAAGGCGAAGTAGCTACATGGTAGGAAATTTAATATAATGGATGCTATTTTATATGTAAATATGTTAGACTTCCTTCACACGAAATAACTGCCGTGAGTAATATCCGTCCCCATTCCTTAAAATTAGTAGAGTTTTTTTTATTAGTTAACAGCTAATCTTGATCCCAAATGGATCCTACAGGCTGCAGCAGTTTCCTTGTTTCTATTCGCGGCATGCTGGTCACAAACAGCTAATCCTAATTGCTCGCTTCTAAATAACATAAGTGCAGCTACATACAGGCTAAAAGCACGAGATCAGTATAATCATATGGGCCCTAGCAGTGAAATTCAATTCTAACTAGTGGGCTATTTCTCCAGACAAATGGGTATTCCTGCTATATTATAGGAAATGCAACGATTCTAGTTTATTATGACAATGCTAACGAGCGCTCAAATCAATAAATGACTCAACTATCAGAAATTTCAACCCCAAAAAAAAAACTTAGATGACAAAACAATTTGATGAGCAATCATTGGCAAGAAAATACGAGAGCGACATACGAACAAATTCAGGTGGTCCCTCCGATCCCTAACCGATCCATAACCCATTCGTGTAAAATTGTGCCAATAATATACGAAAGGAACAAGGCTTTCCAAGTCTCAACCAAACCTCATAGCATAACGGTTATTTCCTAGGAATGGCCAATTGGGCCTCATCAAGAACTCCAGGATGATGCTAAATTTACACCAACATTCCACTTGTGTGAAGCAAAGGTAACCCTTTCCCGAAAAACATATCTATGCCAAAGGGCCTCTTGACCACATAGCGATAAACATGCTAAATTAGCTCCTAAGTGTTACATAATGCCGAATCGGGGTTCGCCCAGCAACACCAGGTCAATCCTCTATCCCTATTAAATCAGGCTAATCCCACCGCTGCATCCAAGCAGGAATACAAGCAGAGTCATGAACTTCACAGAGATCCCACCTTTCCACTCGGATTGGCGGCACCAGAAACAAACATACACAGTACATACGGCACGGCATCAACGGAGAAATGATGAGATGGGGCAACTCACCGACGACCCCAGCCGACGATCCCTCGGGCTCCATGGCGAACCCCTCCGCTTCCTCCAGCTCCACCTGCAAGTGCTGCCCTAAGATTCTTGGGATGGGAGAAGAGGCGACGGAGGCGTGCGAGAGGCGACGGAGACAAGCTGAACGGGGAGGACAAGGAATATTCGAATCCCCCGCGTGACAGCGTGAGGTCGTCTTCCCCGGAGAGAAGGGAGAGCAAATGGAGAAACTACTCTAGAAAGCGTTACAACTGGACAGGGCCCGTTCCAAAGGACAGCTCAAAAAGGGAAAGAATATGGCGGAGAGACGCGGATTCGTTAGTAGGACTTTACAAAAAAAAAGTAGGACAACACAACGATTAGTTGTTTTGTTAAGTTATTACATGCTCGCCCCTAATAGTATAAGAACACGACCCATCTTACAAACTTAACCCTTCAATCAACCTGTTCGAAAAATAACTGCGAACACTGTAGCTGTTGCTGAAGAAATGCAAACACTGTAGTTGCTGCTGCTGTCTCCTGCAAAACCTCCAACCAAACAGACTGAATATAGGGGCAGAAGAAGGGTCAAGTTTCCCTTATCACCCTAAGAGCAAATTTAGCTGTGGAGTAAAGGCTGAAAGTCGATGTATGTGTATTCCTCTTCATGTCACACTTGAGGAATAAACATGGAGCAGTGCCATAATATCATTTCGACCATCTAGCTGAGAACAAGAGGTGCATTAGCATCTTGCGTTTAGTATTATTATATCATTGAAAAAAAAAACTTCACTTAAACTTACACAGGATTTAAAATCATTGTTGTGACTTTTCTTTAGTATCTACATATTCAAAAAAAAAAGTAGGACAACACACAACATCACCTTTTTTTTCTTTGCGAAGTCCCAAATTTAATTAATTGGTATAATATCAATGTACCCATCAGCAACCCGAGGAACAAACAAATAACTTTTTGTTTGCATTTCAAATATCCAAGACTTCAATCCACAAATTTCACAAGTCTCTGCATTTAATTAAAACTAGTTATGCCTTTCCTAGGTTTCTACTGCTGGTCCCATCAGAAAACCATGCTGAGATTTCATCATCATCAGATTCAACTAACTCCATGCTTTTTGGGAGACGGACCGGGCTAAAGTCCTGATTACTTGCTCTTGATTCCTCTGTTGGAAGACCTTTGGTTCTCCTGGACATGTCTTCCTTCCATTTCTCCCTTGCAAGAAGATCTTGAGAACTAGCAGTCCTGCCCCCAACAATGGGAAAGCTCTCAAGAAATTTGTAGTCCTGCATTTCGTGTGTCTTTTTAGCGTTGTAATCACCCTGTTCCTCCTCTGAGCTCCAGAAATCTGAATCGTCGTCAGTCAATGGAGCATTCTTATGCTGACTTTGCAGCCTTTTCAACTGGATGCCATCTTGAACAAATGAGATAGCGGGATTCTTATTATGTCCTAAATCATGGAGTGATTCAATACTGTCTTGGCTGTTCAAAGATTTTGGTCTTTTCCAACCACATTTCAAGCAGAATCCATTCCTCTTGAAGTTCAAATAATTACACCTGTTATCAGCCATTCAACATATAATTATCTTGCAATCAAGATATTAAACTGCAAATTAACATCATGATGGTGTAAGATTTTTTTTCCATTTATTGAACAATATAGGTACTAGGCATACAAAACAATCAATGGTTTAAAGAAGATAAAAAGGTATGTGATGGAAATAAGCACTCACGAGACACACTCCCATTCTCCAGGGTTGAGGAAACGATTTGTTGGCTTCTCATGGCATTGCAAGCATCTTGTGTTCTTTGCAAAATTCAAAAAATTGCACCTGAAATATAAGTTCAGTATGCAATAGAGAAAACAGTATTCCTAGTTAGCCATTATCATGAGTCACCAGCAAGCTCACTTTTTGCATATCCAGTCACCCTTTTTGAGAGGTAGATGTTCTTGATCCTCGTGCAATAATCGATATCTATCTTGGAACTCTCCATCGCAGCGCAAACATTTGATATTCTTTGCAAAGTTCAGGAAGTTGCATCTGACAAAAAATACAAAGCCTTATGAGATAGTGGCTAGGTGATAGAAAATATAGATGTTAACTTCTGTAACATACTTGGGACAACTCCAATCGCCTTGCTTCATGGGTAAAGCAGATTGAACTTTGCGTTGTGCTACTTTCGCAGTGCTGGAACCAGGTCCACTAGAATCGACCTCAACAACTCCGGTCAATAGGTTCTTTATTGAATCCTTGACAGGTTTGTTAAGACATGCTCGGTTCTCTACATTACCATTAATGACATCAAGACCGTAAGTCAAAAGGATGCGCAAAACATCCACAGTTCTTCCAATTTCCTCTTTTCGAGCCTTTACATAGGCCCTCTCACAACTTCCTCTTAAACTGCATTGGCTGCAAACCTGTCACGTGAAGATGCTACATAAATTAAACAACTTAAAGCACCAAAAATTTCAGAATTACTGAAATTACCGTATACAGATTGAGAATTCAACAGATTTAGGAAACTATACAAAAATTGTCAAGGTACTAGGTCTCAAGAAAGGAACAAGTAAGATCCATGCTACTTGCAAGCAAGATATTTCAGCTTTTGATGTATGATTATAATGAGTATTGGATTTAGTCAAATAAAGGTTACTGAGCTTAGTAACAGCTTTAGTATTTCTTCCTATATTTGCATGGAAAGCCATAAACTCAGCAGAAGCCTAATGAAGTTTTAATTTCTTTACTAACTTTCTATTCCTTTTCATATATAATTTTGATTGCTACATAGGTCCTACGTATAACCAAGATGTGATTATTTGTGTAGAATTTTGGAACCATATGGTGCACAAAGCGAACAATTCTTTACAGATTTCATTCATTCATTAATTGTAGTTACCTCTCCTTCATCAAGGCCTATATAAGCACGCAGTCGCTTCCCAGAATTAACAACCTTCCTGTCAGTACTGGGGCAACCACATCGCACAGTGACCTGAATATCCCATCTTGATATATGCCTGCAACAAAAGATTTTCAGTTTTTAGATTCATGGCACAGGGATATTACATAGCTGCACTGTATCCGTTATATTCTTGTAGTTTTAAGATGGGGCTCAGAAACAAAAAGATCACAGAGCTATTTGATATCCTAAAACCATGTCTTGAAATTACACCCAGTAGACGATCCGTGTAGGCATCATTGTCATGCAGTGAGAGGAATTTTGAAAGAGCACAAGTGTTCATTTTGCTAGTTACCTTACCAACCAAAAAAATTGCACTAATTGGCTTCCACTGAAGTAATGCGCATAGTTTCTGGAACAACTGCTGATTACGTGTTTCCACAAAATTCCGTGATGGGGCTAGTCTCAAGGAAGAGGGGTGCAGGACGTTGTGTGGGGTTGCTTGGTCTTGTGATTTTAACCTTACGGGTGCATAGTTATGTACTCTCAACTCGCAAGTTAATGAACACCATTGAAATTTTGTTTTGTCGTGGGCGCAGCCGCACCCCCTCCCTTTAATGTAGCTCCACCCAATTGCATCGTAGTGCCAGATAAATTAATATCTCGTCTAGAACATATCCACAAACACCTTGGCTGCAGTTAAAACAATAGCCCAAACAACAACAAAAGCCTAAACGCGCCCACAAACCCCCAGGCGCCCAGGAAGACAGTCCAAGGACCCACCTCCAAGCTCAATCACCTCACCTGATGAGCTCCGGCCGCTCGCGCCCGAAGCGGAGGCATGCGGTGCGGACAAGGTTGGCATCCTTGGACGGCGAGGCGGAGCTGGCGGCGAAGGCGGAAGGGTCCACGAGGCCCCTGCGGAGAAGGAGCTCCATCAGCGCCACCCACTCCGGCCACGGGTGCGCTATATCTACGGCGGCTGGCTTGCTTCCTGCGCCAGCATGACCACTTCTTGACTCTTCTGCTACTCTGCATTGCTCCCGAGGCGGCGGATGTGGTGGCGGCTGGCAGGAGATGGAGAGCTCGAGGTCGTCGAGCTCGGAGCGGAGGAAGGTGAGCCTCGAGTCCGATTGAGGAGGCGCGCGGTGGTGGGACAGCCGACGGAGCGCGGGCGCCGCGACCGCGGTGGCGACGCGCCGGCGCATCACTTTGCAACTTGCAAGGATGCAGGTGCACAGTGCAAAGGTCCAGCCAGCCCATGTATGGGTTTGAACATGTGCCACTGCCAGCCTGTTTTCCCAAAAAAAAAAAAAACCCTGCCAGCCGAACTCAAGAGCCCACTATTGGAAGGCCCAACCTGGAGTATTTGTTTGGCCCATGCTCTTGCAGCACTTGGGCATGAATGTTCAGAGGAGATTCTCAAAAAAAAAAAAAAAGCTCAGGATTCCGAGAGAGAGAGAGAGAGAGAGAGAGAGAGAATGTTCAGAGGAGGAACATCCGTATTGGTACCTTCCAGAGTTCCAGTTTGTATTCAGTCGATAGTTGCTGACGACGGCACATAAACGGGTGTTCGTTGCATGAGGTCTAAAATTTAGAGGAAAGAATTTTGTCATTTAAGAGTATTAAATAAAGTTTAATTACAAAACTAACTGCAGAACCCCTAGTCTAAATCGCGAGACGAATCTAACAAGAGTAGGTAAGACGTGATTAGACGCTGGTTACTATAGCATTACTGTAGCATCACTGTAACAAAATATAGATTAATTAGGCTCGTTAGATTCGTCTCGTAAAGATGTACCTATCTGTAAAAAGGTTTTGTCATTAAATTTTATTTAGTACTCTTAAATAATAAGATTCTCTTTGATGTGACAGGTCTAAATGCTAAATGCTAAAGCAACGAACACCCCCAAAGTAATGGAAATCCTTTCCATTCCCAAAAAAAATATTGATAATATCTACCACAAAAATCGAGACATGCAGTGTAAAAGTTTGCCCCCGCATAGTGCCACCATGAACTGATTGACAGACAAGTGATTCACATTTTTTTTTGTTTGATCAATCGTCTTTTGCATATATTCTAGTTGAGGATATGCCGTAAAGATCAGACAGACCACATAATCATGTCAGTTGAAAAATTGTACTTATACGAGGCAGGCAATTTAGTAGGCTGCAGGCACCGCGAAGGTCATTACTTTGTTTTCAAGTTCACATTCCAATCCAGAAAAAGCACAGAAACCTGGTAAGGATTGTTACAAAAGTGGAGCTAATTTCGACAGAAGAACTTCTCCTAAGATGACTATCACAAATGGATCTCAAACTGATCCCAACCATCACTAAATCGCTGACGAAGTGACATCACTACAAGGTCAACCACCATCAAGACAGTTCGGCAAGCAATCGTTTTCAGAATCCTTGGCGCTTGAGCCTGTCCATGAGAAGATGCGCAACCGACTCATATCCTTGCTTCCTTGCTGTTGCAATTCCGAAAGAAAAGAAGCACAGTTATGGATAGAAATGACAATCAGCAAGAACAGCATGTGTTCACGATAAAAAAAAAAGGGAATGCATAGAGGTCGCTCTCAAGTGACTGAAATATCAATTATCTCTGTCACTTAGACATAAAAACCTATATTAACAGTAAATCTGATTGGGATAATGATTCATTTTTTTACTACACTCATGCACTTGCCCGCTCACTCATGAGTCATGACCATAAAAGTTTTCACGACCAGGGGTCGTTTTTTATTTACTACCAAAGGTTGTGACCATAAAACTAATAATAATTTACCGTTACATGAAAAGGCCTTTATGATAAAAATGTGATTGAGACAAAAGAAAAATCTCAGGTGAAGAGAAATAGCAATTATCACATGTATATTGAACAAGACAGAACCATGATTACCGTCATATATGGCAATCCCTGTTGGTGCTATCTTCCTTTTCTTCAAGCAGAAGGAGCTGCACCATTCATGACAAAACGTTAGCATTTGTCAGTTGAGCAATGAGGGATGGTATTTGTTTCCAGAAATTTGCATATTCCGACATCACCATTTGAAGGCATGGATGGCAGAACCAAATAGAGCAATATCTGGGAAAGTCTCACCTGTTGCATATCCAGAATTTCTTGATACCCTTCTCCTCAATGCAATGAGGACACATCCAGTTCTTGTTCTTCCTCACCTCTTCCATCTCTGCCACCACAGCTCAAATTTCAGTAGGTGTACAAATACAATCCACCAAGAACAATGACTTGACAGTGTTGAGCAATTCTCCTTACCTTCGCCATACCTGACTTTGAGGCAAGCACGGCAGAGTATTCCATTTGAAGAATGGCAAGATGAGCACTCTGTCTTGCCTGTTAAGTTTTATCATGATGCTGGCCATGATCAGACTAGCTGAACACACTATCGGGGAAAAAGGAGTGATATTTACATGTTCTTTTTACCTAAGCAGGGCTGCTTCAGGTCACCTTCCCCACAGCGCTTGCAGTCCTCCTCACCGCACAATTTCTTCTGCCTTCGACCACGCAATGACACAATAAGATTTCTCAATTACTTGCAAAAAGACGTCACTCCAGGATGATCTTTCAGATAAACGTTGGTAATGGTGCGAGTGTACCGGCAGAAATGGCAGCAGATCCCAAGAACAGGGTCGTACACGCCCCCGCGCCCTCTGCTGTCACACCGCCTCTCTTGAAGCGCCTCCACCCTCTTCTTGTCAACCACCACCGTCGCCTTCTCCTCTTCCTCGTCATCCTCCATCTCATCTTCCATTGCAGCCGCAGCGGCCGCCAATTTGCTCAAAGATCCTACAAGACGTCAAAAGAAACTTATTTGAGTTGCCTCCCATCACGAACGACACGATCAGATCCACGAAAAAAAAAAGAGAGCAGCGGATTCGGCAACCTTTGGAAGGCAACGCCTTGTGCGTCACGGAGTCCCCGTTGAGGCGGGCAGAGCGGCGGCATGTGGACGCGGACCCTGTCGGCGTCGCGGCGGTCAGGCGGCTGGAGCGCCGGAGCGGGGTCATGCTCACGACCCGCGGCCTGGGGGTCTTCCGGGGCCGCGCGCTCCCGGAGGCGGCTCGGCCAGATGCGGAGGCGATGTTGCTGAGCTCCTCCGCGCAGCGTAGCAGGCCAAGCATCTCCATCCGGGCCTGCACGCACGGTTCACCGGATTCCCAAGAATCAGTGATGCCGCGAGAAATTCCCAATCTGATGGAGTTCAAATCTGGGGAAGATGCCTGCGCCTTACCAGGTTCTCGGAGATGCGGGCGTCGCGGAGGCTCTCGTAGTCGGACTTGGCACCGAGCCTCCCCATGATGGCGTCCTCGGCGGTGGCGGCCTTCGATGGCTTGCAAAGATTTGCTGTGGTGTACTGACGATTGGTTCCTTCCGAGCAAGGGTGGCTGGCTGCCAGTGCTGAGTTTGCTGACCAAACGGCTCTATGCGAAGTTCGAACGGAAAAGGTTAGCTAACGGCTAAAATTTTATATGCAGTCCTGCAATGTGGGCAGTGCGTTTTTTTCTTTTTTACCATTTTACCCATCACGCTTGCAGCAAACAAAGTTGGAAAGGAAAAAACACTCAAAGCAGTCAAGGCCATCACAGTTTACATCAACCAGACGATCACAAACGATTCATCCCAAGCCGTGACCATATTATAAGAAATACTTTAATTTGTGCGTTTTCAGGTTGAAGTTTTCTCTTTTTGGGTGACCATGTTTGATGGTAGGGTTTAACATGGGGTTTATTCATTAGGATGCGGTTATCGCGCGTCCGTCCGTACGCGCGTTAACCAAGCGCAAGTCCGTCCACATCGACTGCCACATGTGCACCCATCGTCTTCTTCCTCAGGCAGGGTCGTCAACCGCCGCCCGCCGCCCAGCCGCGCCACCGCCCTCGCGCCTCCGTCGCCGTCCCCGGCGACGTCGCCGCCCGCCGCACGGGCCCCTCCCCCACCCGCCGCCACCACCGGCGGCCGGCGGCGCCGCGCCGCCCACACACGCCGCCGTCGCACTAAATTCTTCGATGAGACGCCCCCGCCACCTACCCCGCCCACCGCCCTCCTGCCGTCCGCGGCTCCGGCGGCGCCACCGTCGCCTCGCCGCACCGCCGCCCGCCGCCGGGTCGCGGCCGCCGCCCCCGGACCCTCCTCCTATGGCCGGCAATGAGTAAATGGCTCCCCCCCCCCCCCCCCCTCGACAACCCCGGATCCCTAACCCCCTCCGCCCTCCCCCGCCGCCGCTGGCGCCCTCGCCGTCGTGCCGCGTCGCCCGCCCAGCCACCGCGCTCCGCCACCTCGTCCGTGGTCCGGGCCGCAGCAGGACGCGCGCTCGCGACGGAGCGCGTACGCGGAACAGACTTTCCGTATTCATTAACACTGTCTAAGGTGGCATTTATCTTCATGTGTAGTGTGAGAGAGAGAGGGTCCAAGTGTCTTATTGCCGTCAATTAAGGGGGCATTCGGGAGGGACGCTAGTGCTGCTTCGGGTTATGTTTATGTAAAAACGCTGCCAGACAGATTCTCTGTCCAAACGGGTTATGACCAGAGGAGGTAGAATTCATTCTGGATTTCAACGTGTGAGCAGAAGTTGCTATTTGTAGTTTTTTTTTTTGGATTATAGCGGGACTGCCAGACAACAGCACAATTATGTTTTGTTTAAAAAATCTGTAGCTTACCGGTTACATCATCGAATTGCGAGCCGGTTACACCCGTTGTGATTGTTGCGACGAGATTTTTTGTAAAAAAGTTTTTAAAAATGTTGCATGTGATCTTATTGGTAATATTTACCTTAATTTATATAATTATTTTTATTTACAAAGTGTGGACAAGAGCTCCAACTTTACGGACATTGCAGTCATTTGACATGCATGATCCATTTCAGCAAAATCAAAATAAGTTGCTTTTGCCAAATGACCTGAGAGGATAAGATGTTTTGACAGATAATCCGGAATAAGCTAAAGAAGGCCCTGTTTGGCAAAACAGATTATAAATTCTGCTTATTTTGACATGGTATTGTAGCTATAGTGTCATAATATGTGGAAAGCTACGCTTTCGCAGCTTATAGATTTTGGCCAAAAATAGATTTGTCTACTGTAGCTGCAGTGCCATAGGCAGAAGTCAAAATCCAGTCCATAATCTATGCCAAACGAGCCCGGAGGTTTTTTTTTTGCCTCAAATTCCAGTGCAAAAGCTATTTTCTTGCATAATCCGAAGACGTGCCCAAGAGGCCCTAAGGAAACACTTGTTTCTAAAGCTGACACATTTCTAGTTTTATATAGCTCCAAGTTCTTCATTCGAATTGCTAGCGTTACCAATTAGACGATCGGTACAACGTCCTTTTGGGGTACCTTTGAGTTGGGCCACATTTTATAATGGAATTGCAAGACAATTTTGCCACCTAAACCTTTCACTTGCTTCTTTGGTGTCTACAGGAAGCGCTTCTCTATGTATGAAGATTTGGTTACCCCCCCCATTTCTATTGCAGTTGTGCATTTCTGTTTTGTTTTGTTTTGTTGGTCGAAGTTTTGACATGGCTTGGAGTGTAAATGGGAGTTTTTTCTCCGAACGTCACTTGTCAACAAGCAGTAGCGTACCATCCAAAGGGTAAATCCACCATGCAAAGAGATTCACAATGCATAAATCATTATAGAACATAAATAAGTAACTAAAGATTACAATTCACATAACTAAGAGACCAGTAGATCATTAGGTGTATCGCCTACTTGAACATGGATGATTAAACCGAACTTATCATCAAAAAAAAAATATTTGCCAATTATTTGTGGTAAAATCCCTTTGCAGGAAATGTTTTGCACTCCACACACAATGCAGAAATGCTACAGTGACTCGAACTCGATTGCTACAGTTCTTACATCAGTTTAGAAACAAAATTCATGATGCTCACAATAGTCTAAACTAGAGACAAGTATAGATGGAATTTGCGCATTATGCAAATTAAATTGAAGATGAAGATGAAGAGGACTGGAAAGCTGAACACTCCGTCTTGTTTCCTGTCAAAGATTCATCCAAATATTGCCTACGATCAGACTAGCTGCACACGACTGAGAAAAAAAAGAGACTTTCGATGCTGTTTTTTCTTTCTTTTGTACCTATTCTCACAGCTGATTCAGGTTTGGGGCCCCATGCCTAGAACTTTCGATCGCCACCGCCTTTTATCACATAAAAACGAGATTTCTCAGCAAGCTATGTTAAGAACAACGGATTTCGTTCCAAAATTCATGCTCAAGAACGGGCCCCATCAACGATACATATTGTTGTTCGTACACGAGTGATGGTGTGATGGTGTGTGTACCTGCAGGATGGACAGGAGATCCAGGAACAGGGTCGTACACGGCCCCCATTCCCTCGTCGTCGCTGTCATTCGGCGCGGGGGCCACTTCCTCGTCCGCCGCCGCCGCCGGCGCTGCCTGCGCCTGCTGCTGCTGCCCCTCCTCCTCATCCTCCTTCTCCTCCTGCTGCTGCTGCTGCTGCTGCTCCTGTTCCTGCTCCTTGTGTACCTCTTCCACCAACACAGGCTTGACCTTGCTCAGGCACCCTACGGAACAACAAAGGAAACCTCAGGCAATCCCGGACAAACCACGGATCGGGGAAGCGGAACAGACGCGCGTCCATCGCAGCAGGACGGCGAAACGAACCTGTCAGAGGCAGCGCCTGGTGCTGAACGGGCTCGTCCTTCAGCCGCGCGGACTGGCGGAGTGGGCCCGTGCCGTACTGCCTTCTGGTCCAGGGGCGGCGCGCGGGGGCGGGGGCGGCGGCCATCACGTTGAGTTCCTGCGCTGCGCGGCGCAGGCCGAGCATCTCCATCCGCGCCTGCACACGGGATTCGGCGCGCGTGAGAAATTCCTCACCCGCAGAGATGGGATCGGAGACGGGGAGGGTGACGATTGCCGGCGACCTACCTGGTTCTCCGCGATGCAGGCCTGGCGGTGGCGCTCGTAGTCGGACTCGCGGCCGCGCTTCGCCATGGCTGGCTCCGGCGGCGTCTGCGTCTGGTCGTCGGTTGGTTTGGGGCGAAAAGGCGAGGGGGGCGGAACTGGTGGTTCAAGGTTCAGTTTTGAAATTTGAACGGAAAAGGGTAGCGCTGTGCGGGCTGGGAAAGCCGGAAAGCGGCAAGATAAATGCGCGTACCTCGGCGCATACGGAGGATTAGGAATGGTGTGGTTACGGGATTTATTTCCGTTCCAATTTGATTTTTTTTCAGATATACCTAAACCCAAGATCTGTGGATCCTTAACTTTCTCCAGTTCATGGAAATCGGAGGGAGAATCTTCCAATGATTTTTCCCCTTAATGTGGCATTCAATGACAGTGAATTGTAAAGTTACCGTTAAAAAAAAAAGAATCTTAAACATATAGAATGCACGAGGCAACAATCCTATTTACAACGTGATGGCAGATAAACTGTCACAGTACTACACAAAAATTCTCCTTTGCTGCCTTGTCTTGTGTCATCGCCTTGCTCTAGATCACCCAAAAATGTCTCCACAAGCTCATCCCACTCACGTTGATCGCTCGTTGATGAAGAGGTGCTACGCGATACCATTGAGGTGCTAGGGCTATCCAATGGTGAGGAGAAAACATCACCTTGTGAAGTCTCCTCAAGAAACACCGGATATTTGATACTGCCAGAGTCTATTGTGCCCTCCTTTGTGTTGAATGATTGGGCTCTAAGCATCTTCTGTTGAGCCGGAGGTGACGTCGAACTTTCTTGCTTCATCAGCTGTATGACAGTCATAATATTGTCATGACTCACAAGTCATAAAAACACATGCAGTGTAAGTATCAAAAAAAAAAAAACATATGCAGCGTAACCCAAGCAAAGATGTGCTTGACGAGTTGGCTTACATCCAAAGCCTTTTGAGCCTCCCTTTCGATCCAAATGATTCCATGGTCAGCTGCGGCGTTGCACGACAAAACGACATGCTCGAACCTGCCCTCCGTGGGCACAGCTGTCCTGACCTGCGGTGGAAATCTTCCGCATCTGTATAACAACATGGATGCAATGCTAAGGTAACAATAATTCCCTAAAATTTAAATTTTTAACAGGTAAAAAAATCAGAACGTACCACTTCTCAGGATACGTACTGTCAGTGTTAATGTTGTGAGGTGAGAAGTGTTTTAGTTTGCAATCAGACAGAAGTTAGCAAATTTACAGTTGACGGTGGAAGCCAGGAAACGAATACCTGCAATTTTTTCGCTCCACGATATGAAATACTCTGCCAGGAGCGTAGAGTTTAGTTGGATCAGTTAGCTTCCCTTGTGACGCAAACGTGTCTCTCATGCAAATGAAACATAGCAGACACGGCAAACTGAAATTGAGCGCGAGAACTAATATGAACTGAACTGAGTCAGCTAACGGCTAACCAAGTACACTGGTACTCAAGAAATATTCAGTTGAACAAAGTTAACACTGTTAACAGAGCATCGTTACCAAAAGATTGATCCGAAAATGTGTTGCAGAGGCGCCGGAGTTCTGGGCAGGAAATCATCCTGCAGCGTGATCCAGAAATGATCACAGTTATGATGGACATTTGTTGATAGCTTAAACGGTTCAGTCATGCATCTATTTCTACTTAGATGTATGGCACTGCAATTCTGCAGCTTCGAGAGTTCATTTCTACTCCGAAGAGGGAGAAGCCAATAACATGAATCTCTAACAGGAAACTTACCTGCAGCACTACGGAGTGGACGACGTCGGCGTACTCAACTGCGAGTCCGAGAGACATGCACCGCGGCGGCGCCATCGCGTAGCAACTCACGTCGCCGCGGCGGAGCCCGAGCCGCCCGAGCCAGCACCGCACGGTCACGACGGCAGCCAGAGCGGCCACGCCCGCGCCGAGCGAGTGGCCCACGAACACGAGCCTGCACGCTCCCGGCCCGCCCTGTTCCGCCACCATCCGCCGCAGCGCGGGGCCCTCCCGGTCCAGCAGCCACACGGCGGCGCGGAGCAGGCCGCGGTGCGCGTGCCCTCCCGCGAAGGGCTCGGGCCCGCCGGCGTCGAGGAGGACGCGGTAGTCTTCGGGCCTGGCGAGGCCGAGGCCGCGCACGGCGAGCACGACCTCCCCGCGTTCGCGGTCGTGGAGGATCCGGTACGGCGGGCAGAGCGGAGACGACGGCGGCGCCGGCTGCTCGTCGACGTCGCCCGCGTCGTAGGCGGCGAGCGCGGCGCGGCAGGCGTGCGGGACGGGCGCGAACGAGGCGGACGAGGCCGCGGGCCAGGACGCGCTGTCATCGCCGCCGGAGAGGGAGAGGCGGTGGACTGCCCAGCGTGCGCAGGCGACGGAGAGCGCGCATTCGGCGGCGCATGAGAGGGCCATGGCGCGCGCGCGTCGTACATTCTTGGGGGCTAAGCCAAGGTAATGTAAGCGGGGAGGAGGATGCTTTCTGGAAGGCTGGGCGTTTGATTTGTACAACGCGCCATGGGAGACGTCGAAGCGGCGAAAGTTTGCATATTCAAACTTCTAGATGCGAGGAATCAAGAATCTGACGGTTCACATTCTCTGTCCACCGGGATAGAGGAGAAACGTCAACCGTCGAACAGCTGCAACCGGTGGCGCGACCATGAGACGAGAGTAGCCAAAAATCGTAACCAAGAACTGGGTAGCAAAATATCAAGATTAATGACAAAGGTAGCACAAGAACAAGACAAGCATGCCCATAATGTCTACTGATTTGCTTAGAGCAAGCCCAACGCGGGCGCGTCACCGGTCGAATCGTTGATCTGTGTCAGATTTTTTGTACGAATTGGAGAGAGAAAACAAACCTTGTCGCGGCAGGAGGCGACGGGCTCCAAAGAAGCTGGTGGACCCCTGGCGTGGTCCTGGTGAGGGTGGTGGGAGAGAAGGTCATGTTGCTGTGGACCCAGGAGAAACTTTTTGCTTGTCTCGGCGTTGGATGACCCGTCGCAGGCATGAGCGCCTGGGAGCTGCACTGACATGCCCGTCGCGCATTGGGCTTGTTCTTACAGTATAACTTAGGTGCGTTCGGCGTTTTAGAGCCTAAAATTTAGAGAAGTCTAAATAAAAAGAATCTTGTCTTAAATAAAGTTTAATTACAAAACTAACTGCAAAACCCTCCTCTAAATCGCGAGACGAATTTAGTAAGGATAGTTAAGACATGATTAGACGACATTTACTGTAGCATTAATGTAGCATCACTGTAGCAAAACATAGATTAATTAGGCTCATTAGATTCGTCTCGTAAAGATATACCCATATGTAAAAAGGTTTTGTCATTAGACTTTATTTAATACTATTAAATAATAAGATTCTCTTTAGAGCTAAACTTTAGAGGGGTCTAAATGTGACACCGAACGCGCCCTTAGGGTGTGTTTGGGACAACGAGCGTCCCCAACAATTGCTTCTTAGCTAACTCTTAGAATTGTTTATTGAAGAATAAGAAGAGAGAGATGATTGCTAATTCTTCTTCAAGAGGCAGTCTCTAATATTTATTGAGACACTGACATGCGGGACCATTCATTAGCTTAGAGTTAATATAAATTCTTATGCTGTCTCTTAGGTGACGTGGAGAGTCAGCTCCTGTCTCTACCTTTAGAGACACTCTTAGAGCGTCCCCAACGACGTGGCAACGCGCTAGCTCTTAGAGTGACCAGGTTCAGCAAAAGAATTAATAAAATATTAACAATAATGCTGCACAGTAGTTAAAAACGTTTGGGCTCCACCAGTCAATGATTCAACAGGGTCCATTGGAGCATTGAGAGTTGTGAGCGACTAGCGCTCTTTTTTCTGGCCCCCTCTCTCTTCCACGTGAGCAATCAGCTGACTCAGCTATCGTCATAGATACCCGTTGGGGACGGCCTTACATGGTGTTCGTTGCTTTAGCATTTAGCATTTAGACCTATCACATCAAAGAGAATCTTATTATTTAAGAGTACTAAATAAAATTTAATGACAAAACCTTTTTACAGATAGGTACATCTTTACGAGACGAATCTAACGAGCCTAATTAATCTATATTTTGTTACAGTAATGCTACAGTAACCAGCGTCTAATCACGGCTTACCTACCCTCGTTAGATTCGTCTCGCGATTTAGACCAGGGGTTCTGCAGTTAGTTTTGTAATTAAACTTTATTTAATACTCTTAAATGACAAGATTCTTCCCTCTAAATTTTAGATCCCATGCAACGAACACCCCCTTATTGCATCGGCTTATGCTCATTTTAGGCACTATTCATCAACTATAGCTACAGTACAATTACTGTTCACCATGCAGAAAAATAGATAAGCCGGATAAGCTGGTTTGCTGAAGCTTTTCCCGGCTTATTACTGTAGCTACAGTGTTGTACAGTAGTTGTGTCAGGTGAAATCGAAGATGCCATTTTCACCAAACACACCCTTTAGACTCTCCGCACTGGGGAACGCTATGCGTTCCTCCAGTAGCCTTTACCGTAAAAGGGTGCTGCACCGGGTTCCTGCAACCATCACGCTAAAGAAGAGGAAGCCGGCAGTTCCGCTATTCCCAGAGAACTTCCAGGACGCCCGCTAAAACTTCCAGGACGGACGCTCGGTCCGCCTCCGCCCTGTCCGCTACGTTGCCCGCGCCCGCTCCACGCTGAGGCCGCCGTCGCGTCCCAGTCCGCGGGGAGGTCGACGGCGGGCGAGCGGCCAGGCGCCCTCCTCCCCGCGCCGCCGTTGCCGGCCAGGCACGCCCTCCAACGCCTGCGCCTGCTCCTCCACCGAGGCCGTCCGCGCGCCATCCTAACCTCTGCCCCCGCAATCGAACTAAACAATCCGCCGGCGGCGACCGCGTCAGCTTCCAGTCGAAGCTGCTCCGCGCGGGCGACGCGGCCTTGTAGGCGCGCGCGAAGGCCTTCCTCTAGGCGGCGGCCGCCATGTCCAGCCCGGCCTTGGTCGCGCGCACGACGGACATGAGCCGCAGCGGCAGCGCGTCGCGGCAGAGCTCGCGGACGACGGCGGCGGCGCGGAGCTCGCGGACGACGACGGCGGCGCGGAGCCTGTCCCCCTCGCCGGCGCGGAGCTCGCGGACGACGACGGCGCGGAGAAGTAGTATAGTCATTTTGCAAATGGGCCCTTGTGTTATCTTGTATTTGTTTTACGATTTTTCTGTGTCTACGATATTTATAAAAGCTCTATATAATTTTTTGGTATTTGGAATAACTATTATAAATGATTATGGTATGAAGAAATATATTTGTTAAATAAGATGGTAGTTGAAGATGGTTGAATAAAATATGTGGTAGTTGGGATAGAGGAAGAATATAGAGGAACCATGGGTGCGGAAGAAATTGATTTAGAGGAAAGAATCTTGATGACTAGGATGGAATAATCCTTTTAGAGGAAGGATATAGAGGAACATGAGTGCGGAGAGCCTTACTACTTCCTCCGTCTGACAAAGCCTGTCGTTTTAGCCAAACTCATTTTTCCCAAAATACCCGTCGTCTGCCGCCCAGGCCCACGCCCGTCAGATCCTCGCAGTGGCCACGTAGCGTCGTCCTTCTCCAGAAAAAATAAAAAATCTTGTCGTTCTCTCCTCTCTTTCCAGGAGAAAAATCTTCTCACTCTCCTTAACTAAATCCTCTCCCACCCCGACGATTCATCGTCGATCTTCATGGGTGGCAGCCGGGCGGAGTCTCATCCAGCACGGAAGGATGGAACAAGACCTTGCGGTCCCTCATCCATCTCCATTGATGGCGAGTAGTGCGGAGGCCTTCCCGATCTGCACGCTTGCGGCGGCAAGCTGCGCGGAGAAGGAGCTCATGGCTACAACGGCAAGCCGCGCGGAGGAGGAGCTCACGGCTGCAGCGGCAAGCCGGCACACACAGCCGCCTCTACCGCACCTAAGCAGCTCGCGCGTGGCCGCGCAGGCACAGGTTGCAGGTGGCCAAGGACCTCACCGATTCAGCGGCGCAAGCTCCACCGTGAGCCTGATTCCATCAAATAGAGTTTTTCTTCATGAAATCGATATGGAATCGACCTTGCCTCCATCAAATCAACACGCGGAGCTCGAGCAGCTATCACGGGAGTAGCACCCAGGTCTCCATGGCCGCGTGGCTCGCCGCCGGTCGCTGCAACAGCTACCTGCTCGTCACCACCCCGCACAGGTCGCTGGACGATGCTGCGGCCGCCCGGCTTGTCGTCGCCGCAGGAATCGCTTCGCTGCTCTTGGGAGCCGCGCGGCGGTGGCCAGCAGCACTTACGCCGTGTGATGGGAAACGGGGCCATTGAGAGCTTTGCTCGGTGAGATCGAACACGAAGGATTTTTTTGGTGGCCGGCCCCACGGCGTTCGCTTGGACTCATGTGACACCATCCTCGGCCGTACGAGGGGCAGCAGTGTCATTTGCCCGACCCATCGGTTTGTGTGATTTGTGCTGATAGGTAAACGGGGAAGGAGGGAGTAGATCATTAGGGAAAAAGAAGGCAAAAAAAAAAAAAAGAACATGTGTGTTTCTGGCTTGCACTTGCATTTCACATGCAGCATAGTCGAAACAAATTGTCCTAAAACCAAATGACATTGACACGAAACCAAATGACATCGCTCCATCTAAAAAGGCCACTTTTACGGTAACTCAAAAGAATTGTGGATCATACATTTTAACTAGATCGGTGACCTTTTACCTCTTATGAAGTAATAGGTTCCCATAATATCTTATAGGAAAATTTGTTTACAAGGTTGTTAAGATAAATTGTGATGAAGAGAATATCCAGCTGGTGAAAGTTAATTTTCTTCTTCTTTCATTTACGTGTAACACATTCATCAACGTACACCTCATTGCTGGACGTGAAACAAATCCACATTGGTAGAAACAGTCCAGAGACATGTAGGTGCAACTTTTTTATTCCTTTTCACGAGAAAGACGATTATAAATTTTCACGTGAAAGGAATCCATGCAGTCGGTACAAATCGTCCAGGGACGTGTTGACAAAAAAATTCATGTGGAAGGTGCAAATTTTTAACTGTGACGGAAAAACAATCAGTGCCATTTTGGTGCATTTTTTTCTTGTGACGTGGAAAACAATCAGACACGTGGCAAGGTGCCATTCTTTTCACGTAAACATCCTCGTAAACGTGCTGGACACATGATATTGTGCACTTGTGCGTGGCCCATGATCTCCCGAGAATTTAGTTGCACAGTGCGGGCGCGCAGCATAGCAAGAATCGGAGGGGATTGCATCAGCGGAGGATTTCCTTTCCTGAATTAAACTTTTTTTTTCAATTCTACAATCAACGGTTCAGATAAACTTTAACCTGGTAAGGTTGGGTAACGGCCGGCCCACTGCAAATTTTCAGAAGGAGCCCAGGACCCACGCTGGGGACCCATTGTTTTCCAACTCTGCGGGCGTTGACTCGAGTCCTCGCCGGGTCAAAGATCAGATCAGAAGCGAGCGCATTTCGCCGCTGCGCTGGGGAGCACCAACCTGTTGCCTCCCGCGGGCAGGAGCAGGCGGAGCCATCTGCAGTCTGCTATCTCGGTCGGTGCCGGGCGGGCTTGACCTCGTGTGCGTATTCGAGTGCCTGTAGTGGTGGAGCACTAGCAGCCGGGGGAAGGGGAAGGCGGCCGACGGCCGAGAGCAGCGGTTGCGGGCGTGGGAGCCGAAGGAAAGAGCTCTGCACAAGGTAGCGATCCCATTTCCCCTTCTGTTGCTTTTGGAAAGTTTATTTAGCTTTCTCATTTAGTAAACTAAGCTTAGACTTCTCTGCATTGGCATATGGATCTGCAGACCGCAGTGTGCAATTTGATCCCTGCGAAACACCAACGGGATCCGAGTCTGGAAGTTGTGAAACAGTAATGCAGGCTGCTGGTGCATGGAGACAGGGAGTCCCTGCAGGGGACCAGGCTGCCAGGTCGGACCAGCCAAATACTGATACCGAAATGGGATCAATAATGTGTCGCATATGTGAAGAGTATGTCCCTGCACGTTTCGTTGAAGACCATTCAAGGGTCTGTGCTGTGGCTGACAGGTGCGACCAAAAAGGTTTAAGCATTGATGAACGTTTAATCAGAGTTGCTGAAACATTGGAAAAGATGGCAGAGTCATATTCACAAATAGAATTTCCAAATACTGCTGGCAGCCCAGATGCTGCAGATATCTTGAATTCAAGCGTCAATGAAGAATCCCATGGTCCCGACCTGAAACACTCCGACTGGTCAAGAAGAGGATCTGCTGATAAGCTTGACAATCTCCAAGAGTCTGATAACATCAATTCATTGGATGAGATAAAAAATCTTCCCTCAGTGAAATGCGATACTCATTTTGGGCCGATGTCTGCATCATCTGCTGGAAGTTTGACTCCTAGATCACCATTAACAACTCCAAGGTCAAATCATGTAGACATGCTTTTGGCTGGTATAAGTGAAATTAATGAGAGCAGTGATCTTCCTCAGGTCAGATACGTATACAACTTCCATAGTTCTCCCAATCTATTCCTGCCCCTGTTGACCTTTTTGCTATAAATTGCGACTATAATAAATGACCTTTCTGTAGAGAATAAGTGTCGATGTTAAAATTTGTGTTGATGCACTGTGCAAACCAAGCAACAATATTAAAGATGTCACTCTATTTATATATTAGAGTAAAGTGCATGGCCGGTCCCTAAACTTTGTCCGGTTGTGTCACTTAGCTCCCTCTACTTAAAAAATGCTGATTTAGCATCCTTAAACTTGTTCTGTTGTGTCACTTAAGTCCTTCTACTTATACTAACATCGCTAAACTTGGTTGACTGTGTCATTTAGGTCCGACTAGGCTCAAACTGACCTAACATGACACTGAAACATATTGCATGCAATTGTATTGCTACCATGCAAATTAGAATTTGACATATACTTTTAAAGTGGTAATATGCTTATTCTCCTGGAGGTGTAAGTTACGCGGTATAGTAGTTGAAGGTTGATTTTTAGACCCTGACAAGAGTTGAGAGCTTAATATGGACTTATTGCACTTTGAAAAGAAAAAAAAGTCTGGTTGCCCATTGTAGCATGTTTCTGAGGAGTAATGTGAGCGAGTACATGTGAAATTTAAAGTGCAACTACATCAAACAATGAATTCTTGCAAAATCTAAAGTATGACGGCCAATGTTTACATCGCTAAAAAATATATGCGGGATTTTTGTTTGTGAAGAACAACAAAAAAAAAAAAGAAGAAGGTAAAACGTTTAAGAAGATACCAATGAAAGAAGCACCCTTAATCGGGTACCAATACAATTGCATGCCGCATGTTTTAGTGTCATGTCGAGTCGTCTTGAGCCTAGTTGGACCTAAGTGAAACAGTCAGTATAAGTGAGAGACCTAAGTGACACGGCAGAACAAGTTTAACGATGTCAATAAGCATTTTCTAAGTAGAGGGACCTAAGTGACACAGCCGGACAAGTTTAGGGACCGGTTGCGCACTTTACTCTATATATTACTTGAGACCATTTAGCAATTAATTTCTCCGCGCAATTGTTATAGAATAAATTGATGAAATAAACAAGTATATGACAGTAGGTGCTTCACATAATTTAAAAGCAATCTGTGGGTTTATGCTGTCAATTCCTGTGATATTTTATTTCATATTAGGAAATTACATGATATCATTATTTGGATGATGCTTTTTGGTTTATTATTAGTATACCAACTGTGTTACTTTGATTTTTTTTTAAAAAAAATATTTTGAAGACTTGTCCTATGATCTTATGCCTGATCTGGTGCACATCAAGGATGTCTCAGCACCATGGTGACAGGAAGAGAAATATAGATTGATTGACACACTTGTTGAGTATAGGATCTAACCATTCAACTAATCAAATAGCTGATTTGATCTCGTAACTAGCCTAGCTTACTTGATAATATAGCAAACCAATTGCTTGCTAATTAAAATAACTTTAGGAGATAAAGCTAGCTTGTCTTTAATGTCTAAATGTGTGCCTGTTAAGGGTATAGTAGTCGTATAGGAGTCTAATTGTAGAGTCCCTTTCCTATTCAATAGAAGTCAAATTCATAACAGCGCCTGGTCGTGGGGTTTGCCTGGTAACTGTTGTACCTCTGCTTCCCTTCGTCTGCAGTGCATAGATACAGAGGGAGTGGTCAATTTTAAGAAGAGTTGCAGGAACTGTGGAACTACACCTTGCTATGAAGTTTCATGGACTTGTAAATTGTAATGCCTGCTTTAGTACCTTCAAGTATTAACATGTAAGTTTCTAACAGGGTCAAATGATGGTAGCCTGATAGTATGGAATACATCTGCAGTGGTGGAATATATATTAGATGAAGAAGAGCTGTAAAAACTGAGATGATGCATCGGTTATGAAAGTCGCAAGATGTAGAAGGCAACACAGGGAATACATTATTCAAACAGTCAACAATTTAGTTATGTTCCACATAATCTTGCATCGATGATGGTTTATCCTATCAAATAATTTCATTGTCCTTTCCTTCTTTTTAAGCTCTAGATTTATTCTAGTTGTTTGTTGATGAATAGGTTTCATTCTTGAATTCCCATCAGTCCTTAATTTCCTGCTAGGAAAGTTATTTTCGGGCATTGACAATTTTATATTGGATATTTCACTTCAGCTCTCTATATCAGATTATCAGAGTTGCTGTTACAATTTCCTCCAATCAATGCAGATTGTAAAACTTGCTGATATTGCACGATGCATCTCAAATACGTCTCATAGTGAAGAAAGTTCATTATCCAAATTGGTTACCTGCATAGAGGATCTGCAAGAGATAATTGATCATAAAAAGCATGAGGCAGTCACAGTACAGATATTCGGCTCACGTATAGTAAAACTACATCGGTGAGTGTCTGCAAAGTTCAGCATGAATTGGCCTTCTATTTTTAATTGCATTGTTACCAGATTAAAAAAATGAATACCCCTTGCAGGACATTTCATGTTAGCTTCTTGTAATTTGTTCAAATACTAGTGCGTGTTCCCATTTGTAATCTTTGATTAATTCTGCCTCAATTTCTGTATGTTTCTTCAGAGAGAAGTACATGCAGCTCTATGATTTGGTTGATATGAACAAGGCTGATTCAGCAATTACCATAACGAATGGGCAAGATGATGTTGTCCGTAGCTTACAAGCGAACCTTGCTTGTCCAGATAAGGACCGTACTTCAATTGATGATTTTGAATTGATAAAACCTATCAGGAGTTGGGCATATGGACACATTTTCTTGGCAAAGAAAAGAACTACTGGAGACCTTTTTGCTGTAAAGGTATTTGTTGGCGAATATTTTTATTGTTCTTGTATGCAGCCACTCATGTCTTCCATTAGACTCTGGACCTGTGGTTGTGCACTAGTTTTTGTGCTTTTTGCTGCATGGGGCTCATAACTTTTTTTTTTTGACGTAATTACAGCAGGAGAGACTCCCACTGTTATTTATTGATATATGAAATACGTATAAAAGACTGTACATAGCCAAAAAGAGGCCAAGAAAAAGAGGAAAGAGCCCTATAAGCTGGCTTATAACTTAGGACTTGGGAGTTAAAACATTCTTTTTGGTTGGTAGCAGCATGCTTGTGCGAGAGCAGATGGTATATGCACATTTCTTGATCCAATCCATGGCATTGTATCACCTTTAGAATCCACATTTAAAGTTGTAGATACCTAAGTTTTAACTCTATTGTCAGTTATTAACCAACCACACATCAGAATTTGAGTATAAATTTACACTCCGGCCAACCTTTTGAGTCTGATGAGCCAAACAAAGTCTTCACTATGAATGCATTTTCTTTGAAAAGGGAAATTCTTACAGTTGGCAAGATGATACTGCAGATCACTTTGTGTCATGTACACACGCCATTATGAACAATAAATCAAATAAACATTAGCACGTTACCGGACAGGTCAGGTGGAATAATTTTCTTCTCTATTTTATTACACCAGACAACACATAATGGAAGCTACATTTGCCTTCAACTGATTTTGATTACACACTTGCATGTGGTGATGCCGTGACGATGCTATACTTTTGCATCATAGCTTCAATATTGAAGTGAGATTGAGATTTCCTGCAAATGGCAATTCTTCTGGAGTGGACGTATTCCTGACATATAACATCTTCCTTGCTTCTGGCGGACAATATAATTATGAACTCTCGCAATAGACGGAACTAGTTTGACAACTACCATTTTGCTTCAGTATGCCTTTCTTTCTTTCTTTTTTCATTTTGGCTGATTTAACAAGATTTATCTTCCTTTTTAAGCAGGTAATTAGGAAGGCAGATGTAATTCGAAAAAATGCTGTTGAGAGTATATTGAGTGAACGTGATATTTTGATTACCATACGAAATCCATTTGTGGTGAGTGAACCTACAAATCTTACTACCAGTGTTTTTTAGGGCAAACTGACTCCTACTTTGGGAAGTTATAGTTATATTCTTGACATTTCGTGCTTTTGCAAGGTGCGCTTATTCTATTCTTTCACCTCTCGAGAAAATTTGTATCTGGTCATGGAGTACCTAAAGGAAAGGGATGTGAACTCGTTACTGATAAACCTAGGATGCTTGGATGAAGATGTTGCTCGAGTATATCTTGCAGAAGTCGTAGGTTCCCAGAACTTCCTAGATCTCATCCTTTTGGTATCTGCTTTCTGATAAATCTTATTTTCCCTGCAGGTGTTAGCTTTGGAGTATCTGCATTCCATGCAAATAGTTCATGGAAATCTTAAACCTGACAACTTGTTCATATCCCATGATGGGCATATCAAGGTATCGTGGGTCGTGCTATTGCACTTGCCCATTAAACCATATTTTAGTGCATGCCCAGATGACTTCAAAAATTTAAGCTAACTCTGAAAGTATACAATTCATTAATACTTTAACACTTCTCACAAGTAGGCTCTCTTGGTCTCAAATATGGAATAGGAGTAGGCTACATATTTTCATTAAAAATTGTATACTAATATTCAGAGTCAAGTTCTATGATTTTGATGCCATGTTATGAATTTTTTTTTCTTTAACGTGCAGGAGAGTTGCATATCATTATATTAAGTAGAAGTGTACCAAAGAGTACAAAGCACACCCACAACACACTCCAATGCATCGACACACAAAAATTGAAATAGAACATTCGCGCCACTCAAAAAGAAACAAAATGACCAATCAAGAACATGCGTCCTCCGAAGTCCAAAGTTCTCGACACACCATAAGCCTCCTTCCTACTCACATTACCAGCACTACGATACCATGTTACGAATGACACTTCTATTCAGTATGACACCCTTTTGCTGATTGTCATATGGTATTGCATAAACCCTCTTCTTATACATTTCTATGGACAGTGGATACCATTTTTGGTCTTAATCAGACATATTTGTTTCTTAATGTGTTTTCTGTTTGTGTTGGTTACTAATCTTAATCATCTTCAGTTGACAGGATTTGGACTATCGAAAGTTGTTCTGATCAACAGCACAGATGATCTGTCTGGTCCTGCTGTTAGTGGGGCTTCGTTGCACGGTTATGGTGAGCCTCAGATGAGTGAACCTGAGCAAATAAATCACCAAACAGGGAGACAAAACCATCCTGCTGTTGGAACTCCTGATTATTTAGCACCTGAAATACTTTTGGGGACAGGAGATGGTAAATTCTGGACAACGTCCTTTTCAGGTCACTGTATTACATTCTCATTCTAGCTACCTGTTTGATTCTAATTGCTTAATCGCTGTCTATATTATCCTCCAAGGTACTAGTGCAGATTGGTGGTCTGTTGGTGTAATTCTTTTTGAGCTAATTGTTGGGGTACCTCCATTCAGTGCAGATGACCCCCAGGTATCATGCAATTATTTGCTGTCCAAAACTCCAAAATTTCAATGTTGGAAGTAGTTCTTTATTTATTCGAGCATTGAAATCTTTGCTCAAAGGAATTTCCATGACAAATGCAGGTCATGTCTTTCATTAGTAATCAGAGCAATGGCTCATTTTGTATGTCAATCTTTTTTTTCTTTGTGAGATGTGTTAAGGGTATAATAGCCAAAGGTATTAATGTAATTATGTAAATCTTATGTCCAAGATTCCCTAATGTACCCTCTGTATATATAGCCCATAGGGCCTCAATACAGTAATCCGACATTTGTTTCTCTATATTAGTTCGTAATATGGTTTAGATCACACTAATGCCCTTGACTAGTATACCCTTAACAGGAAGATATATTGCTTGTGAGTTGTGATTTAATATATAGTTATGAGAATATTCCAATATCATGGTTAGTCCCTACATGTTTGTAACATCAAGGTAACACGGTTGAGAAATCAACCAGGCTTTTTATAGATGTTTGATAGAAATAAAGTACAAGAAACCAGTCATGTTTTTCTCGCACGCAGGAGAACTTTGTGTCATCGTACTAATAAGTAGTTAAAAAATCGCATCATTTTTGGGTCGTTGTTCTTGTGTGTACTCAGTTATCTGAAAATGTGATGTAACTTAACATCCTTGTTTTACGTTGCTGTAGACAATTTTTGACAATATTCTGAATCGCAATATACGTTGGCCACATGTTCCAGAAAAGATGAGTTTTGAAGCGCAGGATCTTATTGATAAGTAAGAAATGTTTCCAACTATTACAGCTCTTTGTGTTCAAATGTTTATCTGGTAAATGATTTTGCTAGGGAGCACTTATTTCATTGGGATCTTGGGAAATTAGACGCTGCAGCTGTACTACTCTTTACCGTAGCCCTAAAATGCTACAGTACAGCATGCGTGTGCCTAGTGATGCCTCTTGTTAGTTGTGAAACTACTCTAGTTTTTTACCCCCATCATCAAATACATAATTTTCGCTAGCCATGCATGTTAGAACCCTTCATATGTTAGTGCAGACATGCAAATAACGACCAAGGTACCGAGGTGGTTCATTCTAAATTTTCTGTAAGCAAGTTGATTTCTGAAGTGATTTGAGTAAGATTATCTGATACTCAACCACTTGCTCCAGGTTATTGCTAGAAGATCCACACCAAAGGCTTGGAGCAAAAGGTGCCTCCGAGGTATATCGAAGATGCTAGAATTAACTCTTGTTATATAGACATGATTAATGCTGGGAATCTTATTTCTGTTAGGTTAAACAACATCCCTTTTTTCAAGACATAAGCTGGGACACCCTTGGCATGCAGAAGGTGAGAAAGGCTCAGTTGTTACTTTCAATTTGGATTTAAAGTGCATGTCTTGTGTGTTGGCATACCAGGGTTAATCACGAAACCGTGTGCAGGCTTCCTTTGTCCCAACTTCAGATGGTACATTTGATACTGGACACTCTTGGAATACATCAGATGAAACCCAATCTGTAGCATATGAGTTTGAGGATTCCAGTGATTACGGAAACCTTAGTCGACGCATTTTAAGTGCAAGCAATCAAGATGGCAAGGTATGATCAATTTTCCTAGTTCATCAGGAAAAGGATCTAGTGCATTTTAAGTAGTTGCAAAAGTAGAGGGATTGTTGAAAATGAATACAACATTTTCCTTATGGTAAATACAGTAGGAGAGGCTCCTACTGCTCAAAACAATACTTAATTATGAATAGTTTGTCTACCTTTATGAGCAAAAAGAATACATCATTAGAGGGGAAGTATCCAAAACGAATACATCATGATGAATAGTTTGTCTACCTTTATGCACTTCTATTGCTTTACTTGATGAAATTGTGCGAATTAGGGGGTTGATTGCGGCTGCATCAATGGGTTTGAATCTGGCTCAGATGTCTGTTATTCTTTCAGAAACTTTTCATTCAAGGTAAAGCCTACAGATTCATGGTCCATTTATTTGTCTTTAATATCTTCACAATATTTTATTTGAGATGAGAAATGTACATGTTTGAATTATCTTGGAGTAACACCTTTTCTCCTTTGAAAAGAATGCACTGATCATGTCCTTTCAATTTACCACCTATTCTTTTCCTGTTTACATCTCATCACTGATAGGCACTTGCTCAACTGAAGTTCTCCTTAATGAAAAACATACTATTCCGGAAAAGAAAAACACTTGCTCAAGTAAAGTAGTAAAAATCATCTTTTGTACTGATAGTGCAATCATAGTACCGCCGAGGCACATAGATGCTATAGAGAGCTGACTTGCATGGATTTTACACTCCCTTCTTCTAAACTCATTTTTTGTTGCAGAATCTATCAACACTTGCCTCCATCAATTATGATCTTCTCGCTAAAGAATTGAAGGATGCTTCTGCGAAATCAGAGACTTAGCAAATGTAACCCGGGTCGGTTTATTTGAAGTACTGCATGTTTTGTTTCCTGTTCAGGTTTCCCTACTCGTCGCTTGGACCGAACACACCCTTCTTACCTTGTTTTCATAATAAATTTCCTTGACCATTATTGGGCATGTAAAAAATAGGAATTGTCTTTTCTATTTTATTATTCTTCTATCGAACAGTTCATCCCATTTTCAGTTTCAGCCTTGAGTGGGCAATACATGTCAAAGTTAGTAATCAAGAATAATTTGACTATGACAGAAGAAAATGAATAAAGAAAAATAATGACGATGATGGGTCTTAGGAATGCCGTTCTGGCATATATAGTCGAGAACTGCTCTTCACCATGGTAGCTGCAGGATGCGTCAGAACTACCCACTGTAATATCTGTGCTATATACAGAGTAATTCAAAAGAAGTAGCAATGCTCTAATTTTCTTTGTTTGGCGTAGTAACTTCGGACGAGGATCAGGTGCAGTACTGCAACTTGTGCAGTGGTCACCGACAGCTGGGTCCAAACCCGAGTGGACCCACCTGTCATTGGGCACTGCAAGCTTGCAGTTACTGCAGACGATCCGTGTCCAGTAACTTCGTTGATTGCCCATTCGATCAGCATGTTTCTACGCAGCAGGGAATCCAAAAGGGCGCCACCATGGATTCTACGTGGTCGCCAGCTTTGGCGTCCTGGAGAATATGTCCAGAAGAGCATGGTCCTGAAATGGTAGGGTGGAATAGGGAAGCCAAACTTTGGTCTCCACCTTTTCGTCATTCATCCTACTACATTGGAGAGCAAAGTTTGAGACCGATCATCTTTTTTTTTTTCTTTTCGATTATACACTACACACACTCACAACGCACGCACACTTACTCCTATGAATACACGTACGTAAATCCTACCTCTATGAGCATATTCGAATACTGAGCCGGCAAATTCTCAAGATCGACGAAGTCACACTGCTGCCTGTCTGTCGACGGGAGGTCGCGAAAGCACAAATATCGTTAAATTCTAAAAAAATTACTCCCACAAAGAGTCAAACCCAGAACCTCAAGTGCTACTAAGATTAATCATTCTACGTGCTGTGAAGTCAAAATGGTCGTCTAGATTTTTATATAGAAAATACCTTTTGATATGGTTGTCATGCTGAAAATCCATAGTCAGCATCGGCATTGTATTGCCATTGGCATGTTGGCAATCGAAAGAGAAAAAGAGGAAAAAAAAAACAATTTGCATCATCGAGCCTGGAATCTTTGTCCCTCGCAGACCGGGCCCTGGCGGCAGCAGCTGCATCTGGATTCTGATCTCTGCACCCCCAGTCCCCCGGCCCCCACGGCAACAGCAACGCACTCGTCGGGTCGTGCTTGCTGAAACTGGGCCACATGGCGCGCTTCCAGATATAGGTGTGTTCGTTTCATTTAGAACTAAAGTTTAGTTCAAAGTTCTTGCTATTTAAAGGTATTAAATAAAATGTAATTACAAAACTTTTTACAGGAACCTGGGCTATTTTACAAGACGAATCTAACAAGGATAATTAAGCTGTGATTAGACGATGATTACTGTAGCATCACTGTAGTAAAACATAGCTTAATTAGGCTCGTTAGATTCGTCTCGTAAATTAGCACCCATCTGTAAAAAAGTTTTGTAATTAAACTTTATTTAATACTTTTAAATAGTAAGATTCTCTGAACTAAACTTTAGGACTAAAGGAAACGAACAGGCCAGCCTAACAGCCGCCGGCCCACCGTAAGCACCAGTCCACGACAACTGGCCCACTGCCGCCAGCCTACTACTCGCACTCCGGCACTCCCCAGTCCCCGCTTCTCCCAGTCAAAACGCAGTCGCGGGCACGGCACGGCCGCGGACGGTTGCCGCCGCGGCTCGCTCCGCAAGCAGCCCAGCCGTCCGTCCGTCAGCCGACGCAAACCGCACGCCGCGCCGCGCGACGCGGGGTCTCGCGGCTCGGCTCGGCTCTAGACCCACTTGCTAGTCGCTACATTTCCTCCGCGCTGTCCCCACTTGCACGCTCTCCTCTCTCTACCAGTCTGCCTCGCTCCGCTCCGCTCCGCTTCGCTTCGTCCCCACCCCCACCTGTTCGACGAAACTCCTCCCCGGCAGGCGGGCGGGGCGGGCGAGGGGCGGCCGCGATGGTGTTCAAGGGCCGCTTCTTCTCGTCGCGGCACAAGTCATCGGACTCCTCCAGCCCCGACGGCAGCAACAGCCCGCGCACGCCCACCTCCGCGCCGACCTCCGCCACCGCCGCGTCGCCGGCCTCCTCCTCCTCCTCCAGATCCGACAAGAAGAAGACCAAATCGGAGACCCCCAGGAAGCGCGACAAGCTCTTCGGCTCCGCGTCCGTTGCCGCCGCGGCCGCCCCCAGGATCGCCGCGTCCTCGGCCTCTTCAAGCCCCGCGGGGAAAGGACCGTCGGCGGCGCAGCTGAGGGATGCGGGCGGGGGCGCGTCGGCGGCCGCGCTGTCGCCGATCCTCGCGTCCTCGCTGGGGCTCAACCGGATCAAGACGAGATCCGGGCCGCTGCCGCAGGAAGGGCAGCGCATCGCTGCCGCGCTCGGGAGCAGCAATCTCTCGCGCGGGCAGGCGCAGCCGGAGCCGTCGGCGGCCTCGGCAGGCGGAAGAAAGGGTGGCAGCTCGTGGGCGGATTCGAGTACCAGTAGTAGCAGCCGGGGGAAGGGGAAGTTGCCCGAGCTGCCGATGCGGAGTGCCTCAGGGGCGAGCTTGGGAACAGAAGGAAAGAGTGCGGTAAAAGGTAGCAATCTGCCCTTCGTTTGAAAAGTTCGTTTCAGCTTTTGGAGCATGATACTGTATATAAGCTTGTTACTTATTAGCCTAGAGTTGAAATTTCATCATATCAAGCGCTAGCATAGGCAGGGAATGGGAGAGCAGGCGGTAGCATCTTCATGCTCTCTTTAATGCATAATTCCTTACTAAGTTGACTTAATAATCTTGCCATAGAGTTTCTAAGTTGTTGGGAGTTGGGATTGTACCATTCATCTTACTCGGTGAGTCTAGTTAGTTATTGCTTGCTCCTTTTTATGCTTGAACTTAAAGTTATATTTGATGCTCTTTTTATGAGTCAATTTGATCCCTATCTAGATCCATTTGATGTATGCTTGAGGTTTCCTTCTGACACGTGTTAAACATTGTTTGCAGTAGCACTTACTTGACAATTTTACCAATGAGCACAGCAGCTCTACCAGCTGATTCATTAGACCTTCCATTTATGCCATGTAAACTCTGACTCTTTAGAATTTGTGGTTTATGGTTTTGTGATTGAATGAGCAAGTTTACTACAACGATGCAACTCTTCTTGTCCCAGTTATATGATTGTGATATATGCTTCTATAGTTCTGTACATTCCAAGTAAAATTGTGTTTCATTAGGCTTGCAAGCTTTACGTATACTTTGCCTCCTTGAGCTGCCCAGAGGACAATATCTGTCCCAGCATATTTCACCTGTAAAAATAGGTGTCATATACGTCTTCAGTAGCATGATATGTCTTGTTTATGCATGTTCATCTTCCTTTATCCAACATTTCCTCTCTTTTATGAAAATCTTCATGGAACTAATATGTGTTTTTCATTTTTTATGTGCTTATTAGTCTAATGAAAATCTACATCTCATCTGGTCTTGTGACCTTATACTGGTGCTTTTCCCCCTTATATCTTAACAGCCATATCTGATGCATTGGCATTTAATCCATCTCATACACAGCTAAATCTAGTGCATTGCGGAACCATTCTGGAGATTTGAGGACTCCTACTCACATTCCAGAGGCTGCGGTAGTGATATTTCTATATGTTTTCTCTTTTCTATGACTGACATTTACTGCAATAAATAATCCCTCCTTGCTTTGTTTCCTTACATTTATCTGCATCAACATATTAACCTGCAGTGTGCGTATGATCCCTGCGAGACACCAAAGGAATCCGAGTCTCCACGCTTTAAAGCCATTATGCAGGCTACCAGTGCACCGAGGAAGAGAGGCCCTGGAGATATAAAAAGTTTTTCACATGAATTGAACTCCAAAGGTGTGCGACCATTTCCTTTCTGGAAACCTCGGGGCATTTACAACTTAAAGGTAATCTCTCCACATTTTGTATGAGATAAGAGGGTCACTGAGATGGATGTATTTGATTTCTTTATTTTAACCTGTCCTGATTTTCTAATTCTAATGTTTAGTATGTAATAATAATCTTGTATTCTATTGTCTATGCAGGAGGTAATAAAAGTTATCCAGGTGAGGTTTGAGAAGGCAAAGGAAGAGGTAAATTCAGATCTAGCAATATTTGCAGGAGAGTTGGTTAGTATAATGGAAAAGTATGCGGACTCTCATCCTGAGTGGAAAGAAACTTTGGAAGATCTGCTTATACTTGCACGTAGCTGCTGCGTCATGACACCTGGGGAATTTTGGCTTCAATGTGAAGGTATAGTGCAAGATTTGGACGATCATCGTCAGGAGCTCCCAATGGGTGTGCTGAAGAAACTGTACACCCGGATGCTTTTTATCCTTACAAGATGTACAAGGCTGCTCCAATTCCACAAGGAGAGTGGCTTTGCAGAGGACGAAGTTGTTATTGATCAGCGTGATAAGATTATACAATCTGCGGATAGGCAGATTTTACCTCAACCGGATGATACAAACAGAGCCTGTAAAAGTGAGGCAAGAAAATCATACAGTCAGGAGCAACATAATTTGAAATGGAAGCGAAGCCAGGAGATAAAGCCTGTCAAGCTTCTTCCACCCCTTGAAACAGATGCTAAGAAAGAGGTTGATTCTCCACCCAAAGAACGGATATCCTCCTGGAAACCTTTTCCATCACCTGTTACAAAGTCCCCAAAAGAATCTACCCCTACTAAAGAGGAATCTTCTAATAAGAAAACAGATGCAGTCTCGGCAGTTAGTAGCCGTGTTGAACTAACCAGTCCAGTGGAATCTACGCCACAACACCTTCCTCCCAAGCATCAACATAAAACTTCCTGGGGACACTGGTCTGACCAGCCAAATATTTCTGAAGAGGGTTCAATAATGTGCCGCATATGTGAAGAATATGTCCCCACACAATATGTTGAAGATCATTCTAGGGTCTGTGCAGTTGCTGACAGGTGTGATCAGAAAGGTGTAAGCTGTGATGAACGTTTAATCAGAGTTGCAGAAACATTAGAAAAGATGGTAGATTCTTATTCGCAGAAAGACATACCCAATGCTGCTGGCAGCCCTGATGTTGCAAAAGTTTCAAATTCAAGCATCAATGAAGAATCTGATGGTCCCTCTCCAAAACTTTCTGATTGGTCTAGAAGAGGATCTGCTGACATGCTTGACTATCTCCAAGAGGCGGATAGCACTATTTCATTGGATGACATAAAAAATCTTCCTTCGATGACATGTAAGACTCGTTTTGGGCCAAAGTCAGATCAGGGAATGGCAACATCATCTGCAGGAAGCATGACACCTAGATCTCCATTAACGACTCCAAGATCGAATCATATAGACATGCTTTTAGCTGGTAAAAATTCGATTAATGAGAGTGATGATCTTCCGCAGGTAAGGCATACAATTTCCATAATTCTTCTTGTCTTTCTTCTGTTGGTAGTTGATCTTTTTGCTACTTCTTTTGTCCCAACTATCATAATAGTATAAGGGATTTTAGGTTGGTCAAAGTCAAACTCTTTTAACTTTGACTGTCAGCAGTGAAAAATTCATAAGGATTGACAAGGTAAAATGATACTACTAGATTCACTGTAAACTTAGCTATCATAATATGTAACTATTTTTATTTGAAAAATATTTTATTTTTATATATGGTTGGTCAAAGTTTAAAAAGTTTGACTTTGACCAAATCTAGAACCTATTATATTTCCGGACGGAGGGGGTATTAGTTTTTCATTTATACGTGAAATGACTGAAAATAATACATATGTCCCCTTGTCTGTTCTGGTGTGATGTGCAAAACTTGTGACCAATGATGATGTCGTTCTTTTTGTCTGCTCTTTATGGCAATTCAAATTTCTCTTTGCAGCTAAAGAATCTGAATTATCTAAATTAGGACTTATGCATTTCTGCTTAGTTTGTCAGCAAGTGCTTCATACATTTGAAGAGTATTGCTAAACTGCAGTGTACAACCGGCCATGGTATACAAGGCAGAAGGACAACATGTTTCACACGCCATAGATCATATCTGTTGTAGCTGCACTGCTGCAGTTGTACACTGCAGTTCGTGAAGCAATTCCACATTTTAAAAGCAATTAGTGGGTTTATGCTATCAAAACTATCATAGAAGAATTTAATTATAAAAGTCTATGTCATCCACAACTAACTGCTGACGTTTTTTTTAATCAGTATGCTATATTTTAGGTTTGCCACTTCTTATCATAAATGCAGACTACTTATTCAAGGTGTTGGCGAAATTATCTTAGGATATCTCGATTAGTAAACCTTAGCTGATGGTCATGAAGGATTAAGTTCTCATTCTAGTGGCATGTCAAATTAGTAGGGGGTACAGGGGATTAGCATGGACATGTTACTCAACTCTTTCTGCACAACGCACATGTCCTTGAAAATTTAATCTTTGTAATTTCTTAAGAGTTGACATAGTTTAATAGGAAAGATATGTTTTTTCCACTTCATTTTCTGTCATTCTAGAATACTGCATTCCACTGTCCCAATGATTTGTTGATGTGTGGCCTCAGAACTCACGCATCAGTGGGATCGTGTGGAATTCCTAAAATTTTATGTTCCTCTGGTATTTTTCGTTAGGTTTCAGATGCCAATGTAACTAAACCATGCTATGAAGTTTCAATAGCCGTCTTCTAAATTGTGGAACTGACATGAATTGTATTGAAGTTTCTAATTTGGTGAACCGGTGGTATGCAGTGGTAAAATTTGTAAATTTTCGCTTGAACCACTGAAAAAGTGAAACTATACCTTGCTATTAAGTATCAGGAATTTGTCTATTGTAATCTGCAATACTTTTCCAGGAAACCGATAAGTATTTGTAGGAAGTTTGTGGCATGGGGAATTGGTTATTCTGGTAGTATGATAGTATGAGCTGTGTTTTGCAGTGGTGGGGAGTTCATGGGAGTGAGTCCAATAAGAATATTAGCAGGCTTTGTTAGCTTAAGAATAAATGGTAGATTTTCTGATTGCCGGTAGTCAAAAAGTTTCTTATTCTTCCATTCTCATTAGTCCTTGTTTGCCTGTAAGGAACATGATTTAATCTGCTAGCATTTTCAACTTAAGTTCTCGAGATCAGATTGAGAGTTGTTAGTACAATAATTTCCTCTAATTTGCGCAGATTGTTGAACTTGCTGATATTGCAAGATGCATCGCAAATACTCCTCTGGATGAAGAAAGTGCATTATCCCAAATGGTTACCTGCATAGAAGATCTGCAAGAAATTGTCAATCGCAGGAAGCATGAGGCCCTCACAGTGCAGACGTTTGGCACACGTATAGAAAAACTACACCGGTGAGACTTCTATGGACATGGCTTTGTTTTAGAGCTTATTTAACATGCTCCCTCCATATTTCTTTCCTTAACATTCAGACAAAGGATGTGCACTGTAATTAGTGTAAATCCTTTGTTTGAAACTTCAACAAAAGAAATACGGAGGTAGTAGTAATGTTGCTTGCCATTTTCTATTATTTACTTGATTCAGCCTTCACATTTGTTGATTTGTATAATCCTTCAGGGAGAAGTACTTACAGCTTTGCGATTCGGTCGATATGGACAAAATTGATTCAGCAAGTACCATAATGGATGAAGAGGATGATGTTGTCCGCAGCTTACGAGCAAGTCCAGTCCATCCAGTCAAGGATCGTACTTCAATTGATGACTTTGAAATCATAAAGCCTATCAGTCGTGGAGCATTTGGACGTGTTTTCTTGGCCAAGAAACGAACCACAGGAGACCTCTTTGCTATAAAGGTACGGTGATGCCTGATCTATATTTTCTTTTATGCAGTCATGTAGGAGTAGACCCTATCATATCCTGGGGCATTTTGTCTTAAACATTGTTTAGCCCTGGAAGTGAAGTTTTCTGTATTGCATGGTAACAGCGGGGTCATCCAATTATTTTTTTGTTTGATTCAATTTTGTGTGCGTATTTTCCTTACTCCTCTTTTATTGGTTTAACAGTCTTGTTTCAACTTGTATCCCAAATGTGAGTCTGTCTCCATTCATTCGCTAACAGTAAACACATGAGAAATTACACTCAAACCGAACTGCTGATGCTGATGAGCCTACCCTGTAACCTACGGGTGTGTTCGTTTTGGGAACCAGGTGGACGGGACGGAACCATCCCACCTTATATTTGGTTGAAGGGATGGGATAGGGATGGAATGGTCCCTGTTTTTAGTTTGGTATGAGGGACGAGGAGGAATTGGGATGGACGCCGTCTTCCTCCACCGTCAACTTGCTTCGGTCAAGAAATTCGTCGAACACCTGGCGTGCGCACCGCTCGGCCGTGCCACCGCGTAATCCTGCCGCTCCGCCACGCGCGCCCTAGCGGTCCTGTCGCACTGCTGGCGTTGCTCGTTCCCGCTCCCGGCGCGTCGCCCGGCCCCGGTCCCCTCGCGTTGCCTGGTCCAACCGCTCGACCCCGCGCGTCGCCCGGCCCCGGTCCCCTCGCGTTGCCTGGTCCAACGTGACGCTGGGTGAGCTTGCTTCTCGATTTGACCGCGTTCTAGCTTGTACGAGGTTCTAGCTTGGCGAGGTGACACCGACGGCAAGCCGAGCTTGTGCCTCGGCAGTGCAGAGTGAACTTGACCAGCGGCATGGTGACACGCAGTGGCGAGCAAGTCGTCGAGCTACGGCCGCATCGAAGCTGCGCAAGAACAACACATTCCATCAAGGTGCGCATGGAGCCTGACGCGGCTGCGGTGCGTGCGCTGGCGACGTTCCCGCGCAGGCTACCAAGCGAGGTCCTGCTGTGCCCAGCAGTGCAGCTCATCGCGGACCCGCCCCGCCCCGCCATGCATCCTGCCTCGGCCTGGCGCTGCTGCTTCGGCTGCCCGCGGCCTCGTCCCGCAGCAGCGCTGTCCGCGCGCTTTGGGCGAGCTCCCGCAGCTGCCACGCCGCCAGCTTGCCTCGACCACGCCGCCCTATCGTGTTGCCCGCTCGCCATCCTCATCGTCGCGCATGGAAACCGAAGGAAGAAGAGCTCCTGCGGCAGCAGCGAGCACAAGGAAGAAGATGGAGCGAGTTCACGCCGGTCCAAGTTATTTATAATGTTAGTCCTAGGCCCAGCTTCCTAAGATTTTCCACCCAACCCCGTTCGCCCTCCTCCGACCTCATTATCTCTAGTTCGCATTTGTCCATTGGCACCCTGAGCTGCTCAACGCCACTCCGGCCTCACTACGACCTGCACCAGCTTCCCTCCCGACGGTGGCACTCGGTGACGACCTCGGATCTGCCACTCCGCGCCACTGCCCCGAGCTGCCTGATGCTGCTCTGTTCTCGCGATGCCAGGTGCCTGCTGCCCTCCTGACGGGCACAAGCTTGGCTCAAACGGCTACCTTGTCGGCCTTCTGATGAATGTAGATTGCAATTGCACTGACTGCAGGAGAATGGCATGGCACCGCTGCTCCTTTCATCTCTCAACCAAAAAAATCCCCTGTATGTTGAGCGATGAGGTGCCGCCATACGTGGCTGAAGCAATTGATTGAACGAGCATGGCATGATAGGAGCCATCGATTGATCAATTCAAAAAAATCCCCTGTATCTATCAATTTTTACTCTACAAGACCAATTCAAAGATCGTTCTTCAATCATGCTCCTTTGTCCTTGCCGCCTGCTGTTCGATTGGCGTGTTTGCATTGGGAAGAGCCAGCGTGTGCTGCAAATCGGGCTCTAATTCATGAGGATGCTGGCGAGGTAGGCATACATGCGAATGGCGGGGAGCCTGCAAGGCTGGCACGTGTGGCGGTTCGATCTGGGCGGCGGTGATTTGACCTGAACACTTTCCTTGAGGGCTATAGAAGCAGGGGCCAAAAGCGAGAATGCCAAACATAGCTTCTTTGTTTATCTGAAAATCAGCTTATTTGGGAAGCAGGCCTAGCTTCCCTAGGAATTGCTTTTGGAAAAGCAAAAGCTTCCCCAAACAGAGCCTTAGTAATTTTGGTGTTGTAACTTGCTGAGCATATAACACCTTTGCTTGCTCTGGGTGGGCTTTATAGATCTGACTCACGAGATGTTTAGCAAATGGCCATACCATGTCTTTTCGTTACACTAGCAACGTTTCTCAGCTTTTCATGTATAATTATAGCTGCAAACTCTCACATGCTTCAGTGCACCTTGCTTCCTTCATTTCTACAGCACAATTGTAATTTTTTGTGGCTTATTTTAACAATATATCTTCCTTTTAAGCAGGTACTTAGGAAGGCAGATATGATTCGGAAAAATGCTGTTGAGAGTATATTGGCTGAACGTGATATCTTGATTACAGTACGAAATCCTTTTGTGGTAAGTGAACCTGCAAATCTTAGCCCTGATTTCAATAGCTATAATTTTAAAATTGTCTTATTTTTGTTAGGTACGTTTTTTCTATTCTTTTACCTCCCGGGAGAATTTGTATCTGGTCATGGAGTATCTAAATGGAGGAGACCTGTACTCATTACTGAGAAATTTAGGATGCCTGGATGAAGATGTTGCTCGTGTATATCTTGCAGAAGTTGTAAGTTTCAACTATTTCTTTTTTGTATATCCTTTTCTTTTACGCTGTGTTATAATTATTTTATCATGCAGGTATTAGCTTTGGAGTATTTGCACTCCATGCAAATAGTTCATAGAGATCTGAAACCTGACAACTTGTTGATAGCCCATGATGGACATATTAAGGTATCAAGACTTGTGTATGGTCATTTTGCTTTCTCTATATGCTGTTTCTTTTACTCGTAACATTAGATATGGCCGAACTAAAGGCTCATTTGTGTGTCCTTCAAAGGCAAGCTATTACTTCCGTTGTCTGATCAGTGGAAGATGTATCCATAATTTGGTATACTCAGATGATATAAACAAATTATACTATTATCTCAGAATTTTGAATAAAAGCGGCGCTTTGTTGTAGTCTTCACAAAAAAAAAAGGGGTCATTTTTGTTCTTGTTCTGACAGGGTTTACCATTATGCTTCTGCTTGTGCTGCTTATTAATCTTCATTTTCTTCAGTTGACAGATTTCGGGTTGTCCAAGGTTGGTTTGATCAATAGCACAGTCACAGATGATCTATCTGGTCCTGCTGTTAGTGGGGCTTCATTTTACGGAGATGATGAGCCTCAGATGAGTGAAGTCGAGCAAGTTGATCCTCGAGAACGGAGACAAAACCGTTCTGCTGTTGGAACTCCTGATTATTTAGCACCAGAAATCCTTTTGGGGACAGGACACGGTGAATCCTAACAAAGACATCGTTTTTAAAATCTCTGGTTTCTCGATTTGATTAGCTGTTTGATAGTAATTAATGCATTGCTATTTATTTTGTCCTCCCAGGTGCTAGTGCGGATTGGTGGTCTGTTGGTGTCATCCTTTTTGAGCTAATTGTTGGTATACCTCCGTTCAATGCAGAACATCCACAGGTATGTACGCCACTTAAGTGAATACTAGTTCTTTGCAGCCAGATTGTCTAAGCTTCTTGTAATTTTTACATGATCATAATAGTAGAGTACTAGCTAACACAATTGAGCTGCAAGCCTGGACTTATTAGATATTGTTTTCAAATAGATGCTAATTATCATAGATGTTGGTCTGGAGCGAATATTTGCCGTCAGACAACATTGTTTTTCTAATGATCAATTATACTTGGTGTAATTTAATATTGTGATTTATGCTTGTTTCTGTAGATTATTTTTGACAATATTCTGAATCGCAAAATACCTTGGCCACATGTCCCAGAAGAGATGAGTTTTGAAGCACAAGATTTGATTGACAAGTAAGAATTGTTTCAAACAATTTCAGCACTTAATTGCTTGACATAGGGTCACATGCTATAGCTCCTTGTATCTGGTGGATAATTTTTCTGGATTGCATGGATTCTTAAACACAGATGATTTCGGGGGGCCTAATTATATCATAGTTTTGTTTATTTGTACTGCATTGTTTTTTTTCTTCCTCTGCTGCATTATTTTCTACTCATTATTGCAATTCATGAATCAATTAACTTTTCCTTGAGGGAGGGAGGGAGGGGGGAGTTTCTTCCAAATTTCATATGAACTTGTTTCAGATCAATCGGGCTCGCGGGTCATACACTCATACTAGACTGTACTGTTTTACTTTTATCCATGTTTACATTTTATAGTTGCCCATCAGGTAGCTTGTTTCTGGTTTCTATTTAAAGCAGTATATGTTTTCCTTTCAGTCAAAGGTATATATTTTTTACTAATATCTATACTGGGGCCTTTATATGTTACTCCTTCTGATCGCGAAATGTTGTCGTCCCTGACCTGTGAATGAACTAAAATACAACTACCAGGCAGTGTCGGAACATCAATAACTTTCATATGGAGAGTAGTAACTTAGTAAAGGGATGACACTACCTTTACTATTCCAATTGCAATGCTACTTAGCTAGTTCATGCTCTACTTCTGATAATTTGTACAAGTTAATTTCTCATATGGTTCAAGTAAAACTGATGTCACAACAACTACATTCAGATTACTGACAGAAGATCCTCATCAACGCCTAGGAGCTAATGGTGCCTCAGAGGTATTCTGAAGATGCTAGACTTCCTTTGTTATATTTTTATTCATAAGTTTTCAAAAACAGACCTGATTGGTGTTTGTTTCTTTTAGGTTAAACAGCATCCTTTCTTCAAAGACATTAGCTGGGATACCCTTGCTAGACAGAAGGTTATAAAGGCTCAACACAGCTATTCAATCTTTTTGGGCATCTCTTTTCTGTCGGTATACCAAGGATAACACGATATCATATGCAGGCTGCCTTTGTTCCCTCCTCAGATAGTGCATTTGATACTATCTACTTCACCAGTCGATATTCTTGGAATACGACAGATGAAAACCTGTATGAAGCATATGAGATGGAGGATTCCAGTGACAATGGAAGCCTTAGTGGAAGCAGTAGTTGTGTGAGCAATCGCCAAGATGACATGGTACAAATAATTTCTCATTCAGCTATTGAGCAACAAAATAAAAAGATTCCTTAGCATTTTAAGCAAAAACTAAATTAGAGGAAAAGAAATGTCAAAAGGATAACTCACTTTGAATAATATTCCTCTCCTGTTCTTTAGTTCTTTTTTTTTTAATTTACGATAACTTGTGCAACAGGGAGAGGACTGTGGTGGCCTCAATGAGTTTGAATCTAGTGCGAATGTCAATTATTCTTTCAGCAACTTCTCATTCAAGGTAAAACTACAGTTACACTTGGCTTTTATTGACTATTATACCTTAAGGATTTTTGAAGCATGGCACTTTACGTGATCGAATTTTCATGGAGCTCAGTGCTCAGTTTCTCTTATATCTGTTCATTGATAAGCATTCTATATTTTTTTGACGGTCATAAGCATTCTATATTTGCATAACTAAGTATGGGATATCACCTTGTGCACTACTGGAACCGTGATACAACTACCAAAAGCTTTGCAGTATTCATTGACTGATGCCAGGAATAACCAACTCACCTAGATTATATCCAGCACTTGTCTGACTTCATCTTTGGTGCAGAATCTCTCACAGCTTGCTTCTATCAATTATGATTTGCTCACCAAAGGATTGAAGGATGATCATCCACCAAAATCTGAAACGTAGCAGTCAATATAAATCTAGATTGATTCGTTTGAAGCAATCAAACAGTTTACAATGTGCTCCCGTGATGTTGATCTTGTACATGTAAGTATTGGCTGCTCTATTTGCAATTGACTCTAGTATTGTTGTTTTTTCTAATTGTTGTCGATTGTGCAGATGAAAGTTTGAGGCATAGTCGCGGGGTTGTGCCTGCATCTCGCGGAGTCAAGCACAGTTTTGCTGTTACCTTGTTTTCGTAACAATTGCCATGCCATCGTCAGTGAATCACCCTTGACCAGTTTTGGTATGGGACCTAGGAGTGCTGTTCCCTTCCCTTTTTTTTCCTCACCTTTTCTTGTTTCCATCCCACTATCAGCCTTGGGTGCGCAAGATTGGTCAAGGTTCCTGTATTCAGAACACAAATCCCTGAAGATGTAGATGGTCTCAGGAATTTGCCATATAATTTACAATGGTACATTAAACTGGCAGCCAGCAGATTTCCGTGCAGCCAGAACTGTTCGCAAGAACATATTGCTGGCCGTGTAACGCCAGAGATATGGCAAATTTCACTTTTTGGCATTAATATTTACCTTGTTTATCGTTCTCTTCTAGCATATCTACACAGAAACTCTCAAGAGAGAGTAATTGACCATTGGCAGTATAAAAAGTCAGTTTTGTATGCGTTTGCGCCAGGAACAATCCAGCGGTTGTCAAAATATGTAGAGCTAAGCTTGTGTTACATAAAGGTTGCAAACCGTGTGAATATTGCATTAAAAATGAGGGGAGCTGAGAAGGTTTCTAAGACTAGGTGAAGTTCCATTTGGCTATAGGGAACATCGAATCTGATGCTATTCCTTAACCAGCTCAGAGCACGTAAACCGGAGGTTGTCAATGAATGTGACCTTCAAAATGCAGCTTTCTTGGCAATTACATTTAGGAAGCAGTGGGCACTTTGGGCATGCCGGTACAGAGATCTTTCTGTAAGTATTTGCAACAAAGCACTGACGTGCTCATCCATGGAGCACTGATTTAACACACGAACAAGATTACAAATGTTTTAGACCTCATTGCCATGTCAAAATGAGAAACTGCTTTTGCACCATGTTTGTAAAAGACATTCGAACGTTCCTCAGGTGTTCTCCGACCAGTTGTGCCCACATCCTCCACACTCGTTGAAAACCGTCTGTCCCTCATCAGCCGAACGCATCTGCAAATCCAGAGGTTAGAGAGTCAGAATTACACAGGAATGAGAAGTGACTGACCCCGTATTCTCAATGATCTACTGTAGTAGCTTACCTGCCTAGAATAGTATCTGACTTTAAGTTGGCCGCACTTCGGACAGGGAGTACTTAGCTGGTGCAAAAAACAGATATGTTAAGTGCCAAAAGAAAAGGCAACCCTAAAATTGTATTCCAAGAATAAGTAACTTACCAAAGGTCTTTCCATTGCTACTTCTTCTAGTGCTGACTCAACCTTCAAACAGCAGCAGTTAAAACAAGAGGCAGATTCAGTTTTCTTCGAATATCTGACAAACATTCATTAATGCTTGGATAACAGTACTAGACCAGTCCTTATAAAACCAAATTTCTCATGTAGTGACTAGTACAGATTACAAAAACCTAGTCTGACAGTAATACTTGGTCCATGTGATGCTGGAAAATCATCAGTGCTACTAGTGCTTAGTTCAGCTGCTATGCAAGAATGTGTACAAAATCTAGGATCCACTAATGACATTAATTCCCATAACAGTGGGAAAACATCGCTATGTTGCAAATGCTAGAATACTGTTCTTCAAAATTTCAACAATTTTCGAATAGCATGGTTGTGATTAGCACTCCGTCAACAAGAGAATTCGACAAGAACAATAGCAGAGCACAACAATTTACGAATTAAGTGAGGTGTGCAATCATTTGCCGAGCTAAATTACACTAGACACTAGACAAGACGACCTACAACGCCAGCGTAACAAACGTTCAACACAATATGGGATGCCACTGATAGGAACCACGACATTCAAGCACATAACTGCAGCAGAAAGAGAGTCGTGGGCGTACCTCGACGTCGACGGAGTACCATGTTTCTTTCCCTGCAATCTCTGTGAAAAGAGAAGAAGCTTTCTGCATCAGTCGCCGAATGGAACACGAAATACTTCTTCAGAATAGAATCGAGGAAGCTACTGGAGAAGGGAGGGCACCTTTGGCCTTGCGCTTGAAGCCGCAGAGAGGGCAGGTGGCGCAGCGGACGGAGTCGAAGCGGAGGAGGGTGCCGCACAAGCCGCAGAAGAGGAAGTCGAACGACTGCCAGAACGCCATGCCGGCCGCTCCCTCAGCTTCCTCCCTCCTCTCCGCGTCGCCGCCGCCTGCTGAGAAGCACTTCCTCGCTCGCCGCAAGCGCCTGCGTGTTGCGGAGCCTTCCGCCGCCGCTTTGTTTAGGGTTTTAAGAAGCCCGCATTTGCACAGGCCCAGTGGGCCTGCCTGACTCACATGAGCGGCCCGTGGGAGCGCGCTCTCGCATTCCTCCGGCGGTGGGCACGTGTCGTCAACCAACTACTGGCGGAGCATTCTCAAAAAAAAAAAACTACTGGCGGAGCGCGGCAGCGGCCATGGATGGCGTCGCGGAACGGAATATTCAGCTAAAGCTTCTCCTGGGCCTCGGCGCCTCGCCTCCGGGGGGCACCCGCACGTCATCCCGCTGGTCCATTCAACAAAATGTCGAAAATCGTCAGCACGAGACACCTAGACGACGCCTAGTAGATACGACGCCTTTGAACTAAGACATCAATATCATCGACAAGCGGTTTAGGAAAGTGACAGTCCAGGTGCAACAACACAACAGGCAGCTCTACGCTCCATCCTTCCTCCTTTCCACGTGGACCGCCACGGTCCCTTACACGCCTAAAATCGATCGAAATTCATTTACCCCCACAGTTTCGTTTCTCCAATATACTTCAGTTCAGATCCACTCCAAAGTTCCGTTACTTCTGTGAGACTCAAAAGCAAAAAAAAAAAAAAAGTTACGTTACTTCTCTGCATCACTGGCAGCCGCGTAATAATGCCCGCCCGGGTCACCCGGCACGGCCGACGCCCGAGCGCAGCCAGACCGTTGGAGCGGGCGAGTCGCCACGGCCGCGTGCGAAAGCGAGCGAGCCGGCCCGGTCGCCCCGGCCGCGGTACCACTCGAACACGACCCGACAGATTCCTTGTCTCAACTGTACTTGCATTCTCTTCCCCCCCTCCAGATCCGCGTCGTCGCTTGCTCGCGGACCCTCTCTCCCGTGCGCTGCGCCCCCAATTCCTTCCATTTCCCACTCCCACCCCACACGCGCCGAGAGGGAGAGGAACAAGCGACAGCCAGCAGCAGCAGCTGCCGCAGGTTGGAGAGGGTGGACGGCATGGCCACCTCATCCAGTGGCGACGACTCCTCCGACCTCGTGCCCCCGTCCTACCCCGAGGCGAGCCTCCCCTCCCCTTCCAAACCCTACCTGTTCCTCTTCCCCTTCTTCCTCTTTCCGCCAGATCTGCGCGGCCCCTCCCGATCTGCCGAATTTGACTGACCCCTGGGACTCTTGCTGCTGCAGATGATCGTCGCGGCGATCGCGTCGCTGGCGGAGGAAAACGGCTCCAGCCAGGCCGCCATCGCGCGCCGCATCGAGGCGGACGCCCGCGGCGACCTCCCGGCCTCGCACGCCGCGCTCGTCGCCGCGCACCTCGCCCGCATGTCCGCCGTCGGGGAGCTCGTCGCCTTCGCGGGGGGCAAGTACGCGCTTCCCCCGCCACCGCCCCCGCCGCCGGCGCCGGAATCCCCCGCCGAGGAAGACGACGAGTTCGCCGACGAGGAGGAGGCGCCGGACCCGGACCCGGTCCCACCGCCGGCCAAGCGCGGCCGCGGCCGGCCGCCCAAGGTGCGCCCCCCGGGCTTCCCCGTCGGCGCTCCCGGCGCCGTCGCTTCCCCGCCGGCCGTGCCGCGCCGGCGCGGCCGCCCGCCCAAGCCGCGGGACCCACTCGCTCCGCCCAAGATCCCGCGCCCGCGGGGCCGGCCGCGCAAGAACCCGCTCCCTGAGGGGATGGCGCCGCGGCCGCGCCCCAGCGCGCCGACCACGGCCAAGGATCGCCCGCAGTTCGCCGAGGTCGGTTTCGTGTGACGACCTCTCTCGCCGGCGGCGGCGGCCGAGAGGCGTGTGGTAGCTAACATTTTGCCCTCTTTGTTCCTGATGTTGTCTGATGTGGGGTTTTCTCAGTTCGTGTTGTTGTCTGATCGGGGTAGCGTGTAGGGGCAGGGATTCCGAGTGAGTGGAGGGGCGGCGGTGTGTCGTAGTTCGTCGTGTTGCTGCCTGCTATTGGTGGTGGCCGGAGGGGTCTGGCTCCGGCGGTGTATCTTGTATCTCCATGTCGCGCCACGCAAGGCAATTCAGTTAGTCTGATCGTTTCCATTTGCCATTCCTCTCTCGGTTCTTCATTCATCTGCTTGATTTACCGTGTCCTGACTGCCAGCAGTTGATTTCAGTAGGTTTTGCAGTGATTTCCTGGTGTGCTTGTTGCTGGTGGGTGAATGTTGTTCTGGCTGCAGCTCATTAGCATTGTAGTTCAACTGTTCTAAGATCGTAACCTACTTTCTTGTAAATGTTTCGACCTTAGTCTGTTTGTTTGGATCCGCAGTGCAATTGTTGAAATATAGAGTCGATGTTTACTTTGATTGTGCAGTAAAAAAATGATCCGATGATATGACCGTGTGTGATCTGCTGATGTTGAGAAGCGTGCCCATGACAGAATCAACTGATTCACGCGCAACCCGATTGATGATCCGACCGGCGATGGTGACACCGGCTGGTCCTAGTTCATGATGGCGGAGTGTGTTGCATCCAGGACTCGCTTAGGTCGCCGCCTGAGCGTGACCCCGTCTGATGCTTTTCGGCTACGCAACTTTCATACTGGGCAAGGTTTGTTCCAGCTGCTGGCTTTGCTGTTTTTCGTGTAGTTATGTTAAGTTAATCTTTATTCTTAGTCTGCCTTGAGTAAATGGTATTAGTCTTGACTGCCTTGAAAATAACGGAGTTTGTTGGGAATTTCTTGGCCTCGACTGGCTACTTGGGGGGTTGTTTGCACGTCATTTTCAATGTTTCTGCCAGCCATCGTCATATGAAGTTTTGAGTTCTCTATAGAATGTGCTGCGGATTAACCTTGTTCGGACTTCAATCTTCTAATATGCATTTGAACTGTCTGAGACGTTGAGCACAGTGAAGGAATGGTGTAGCATATTTTCCGCTCAGCAATCGCCTAGTGGGATTGGATCCCTGGGACTTGGCAAACTCTTTCCTGTCCAAGCTACCTGATTGGAAAGCAACGTTTGAGACCTCCATCTTCGAGTAATGTGTAAGATTTATGGTAATGAAAGACGCCTTTTATTTCTGTAAGGTGATAAAATTCAATTGAACATAAACGTTTGATAGTCTTGCCTACCTCCGCTTAGTCAGGTAGGCAAGCAGAGCGGTAGCGCTGGTAAAATTCCAGAACCAGCATTGCTGCACGGAACGCAATTGACCGCCGTATTCCACGACTTCGCCACGTAATTAACCCATCGTACGTGGAAGAACATTGCAAGTAGTGAAACGATTTCTACATAACCAAATAGAGCATTTGCATATCTGACCCTGTTCTGAAAGCCAATTGCATGTTTGGCCTCGTTTTTTTAGGGTTTGCATATTTGACCCTCTTTTATCAAAGTGAAACCTCCGTCTGACCCTCTTTTGTAACCCCGTTACCAGCAGCTGATTTTAAGAATTAAAAAAAATAAAAGAAAGAAAAGGATAATGAAAGAGGCAAGACAAAAGACCAAAGTACCCTGGAGACTTCTCTTCCTCGCCTGTGTCCTCTCGCTCACGTGCCCGTCTTCCCGGCCTCCACACTAGCTCCGGCGGCGGCGCATCTTGAAGGCAGCGAGAGCAGGCGGAGCGGGACATGGGAGGGCGGCGCGGCTTGGCCCTTTGCCCGGCACCAGCAGAAGGCGAGCGCGGCTCGGCTCCTGGCCCGGCCCCGACGGAAGGCGGGCGCGGGTCGCCCCAGCTGCAAGTGCCTCAACCTTCCTCCTTCAAGCGAGGTCGACCTTGCACTCCGCCCTTGCCCGCCATCTCCTCGTCATTTGCTTTGTCATCACCACCATTGTCGGGAAACAGGATAGGATGGACGTTCTTCCTCAAATTTTCCTCTTCCTCTTTCCAACCACAAGCGGCAAATCCGCAAAATTCGCCGCACAAATCATTGAATCAACCAAATTGATCACATCCTTATCTTCTAAACCTGCTATTGAATCTATTTTAGCTCCCACGGGTACTGATTTGGTGGAAGGCGAAAGGCTATGGATCCATCTCTCCAGGCGGAAGTATTCCATGGTGAGGAAATACGTGCTCACTTTGAGGCAGAAGCTATTTGGTAGTTTTTTTTTTTTTTTTTGCAAGGCAAATTGATTTGGCAGGTAGTGCACAACATATTCATAACTCGTAGGACAGTTAAGCTAACTCATCTATGGTTTTTTTATCTGAATATTCACATTAATGCTGAAATGTCGCCAATTGTTTTTTAATGAATATTCGTGAAATTGTTGCAAAAACATTCAAATTTGAATTCAAGCTGCTGTCAAAGCATTTCAAATTTAAACTATAGCGAAATTAGTTGTCACAATTTTGGTTCAGAAAATAGAGTCATTCACGCAAAAGCCATTAAAAAATAAGGTCAATAGCGCAAAGGGTATGAAGGTCTTTTTACAATATACTTAACACCGTCAAAAGCCTCAAACGGAATAGGGTCAAGATGATGTTTCATTTTGAAAAAAGAGGGTCAAATATGCAAACCCTAAAAAACGAGGCCAAACATGCAATTGACCTTCAAAATAGGGCCAGATATGCAAATGCCCCCAACCAAATCGGTATAGTACATTAAGTAGCAGAGGTCTGTTGGTTAGAACGGGTTATGTTTACGGTATTCGACAGCTTCGGACAGCTTAGAATTACAGGATCTGCGATTCCAACTTATAGCCGATGACGTATTTACAAACGGGGGTTTCGCACAGAAAATATTCAAGCAGAAAGCCCAGACAAATGAAATTGAATTAGCTGGGGGAATCACATTTGCCACCGTCTTGGTCTCTTGGGTGACTTCAGGAGGAAGTATTTGATCTAGCTGCATAAATCCTGTAGGTAGCTATTCCCACAACTGCAACAGCAGTTCCAGCTGCAATGCATATTATCAGCATAGGTTAGAAATCTAAGAAACTTGGCAACAAGTGAGTTGTTTTTCTTTTTAATAATATGATTGCATTGCAACAGGAAGGTGTGGACTATGATTCCAGCAGCTACACAATTTTCTTAAAATTGTATTGTTGGTGTTATGTGAATTTTACAGACAAGTGGCTCACCTGAGACAACCATGAGGGATCGGTTTAGAAATTGACGATAATGCCTGCTTGTCTTGCCAGCTTCAGTCTCTGGGATGCTCAAATGGGGCTGCTGTGCTGCATGGACTATTCTGCAGAACACGTTGTTCAAGTCTCTAGACTCCACGCTAATAGGAATTGGTGTTTCAATCCCAATGTCTTGGCTCACCTGGAAATTATATATTGTTACTTCTTTTGGCAAAATAAATAAATGTAACTTTGATGCTGCAGCCAATATTCGATAAACAGTAATAATCATCTAAACGAAAATTTAGAATGGTAGCAATACGTCGTTACGCATCCACCTCTGCCCAGCTCCTGTCATCTTTCAGAAACTGAGACAAAAAAATATACAACATATCGACAAATCATGCAATGTGGCCTTACTCTGGTTGATTCCTGAAACGCATGTGGCGATTGGTCAAGATCATCTTTAGCAGCTACTATCAGGCAAGGAACTTTGTAGCCAGTGCTTTCTCCATACGTAGCCACTTTCAGAAGCAAATCTCTAGCCCTTTGCCAAGAAAACTCATCACAACTGCCATTTTACAAGCTTAAAGTTAGTGTTGCAAATAGTTAATTCATTTGACGTAGATCTTACTAGTAGGTTACTACAGAACAAAATATAGCAGGATCACAGAGACGGCATGTTGGACTTCTCCACTTGAAGGTTCCGTCAAATTTACAATCAAATTTCAAGAGCCTCTAACGAAAAATTTACAATCAAATTTCAAGAGCCTCTAACGAGAATCAGTGTATGAGATTAGTTCAGTCCTGAACACATATAACAGGAGGATTGATTTAAATAGTAGTTTATTCTGGTTAAGTTAGTGAAAGCAGATCTGATGCATGCTTAATGAAAATTTTATTTCGAGGATAACATCAAACTACAAGTTGGGTCCTGACTCATTAAAAGCATAGACTTATAGTCGACTAAGACCCGTTAAAATATAGCCATCATAGGTCACCATGAAGAGAATGGCGCATAACCAGTTACCAAACATTGGTACGAACAAAACTAACTAAACTAAAACTTTAAAATTACCACACATTACTACAATGTACACCCAGTATATGGAGAAATATATATGATTAATTTATGATGAGTTTACTAATGGACTGAATTGACAGAGATAGAAGAGAGAACACTGATAAACTATGTTGTGAGACTTGCAGGTTCATGAATACAAAAGTGAAAGATCTGAAGAACAATTACATTACCTGTCATAAACAAATACTGCTACATCACACTGTGCCAACGATTCCCGGTTAGCCAGTAAAGATCTCACATCATCTTCAGGGATCTCTTGTAGTATAAGAGTTTTTTTAGTCCCCTTAAAAAAAAAACAGAAACATTGAAAATAAATAAAAACACAACAAATCACTCAGATAAACAGCACTTGCTGACATAATAAACTAGATACAGCTGAATTACTCTATGCAGAAGCTCTGAGATATGAGATAATTAATTGCTGACACAATTAATTTTGACCTCTGTGGACTCCTAAACTATTATATGCACTGAATATGAATAAGCCAGTAAGTATTAAGAACTGTAATAAAACGGAAATGGTATCCTTTTCAGACTATTGGGATGCTTATCAAATGATGGTCCAATTGCAATAAGATAATTTGGATGCATTAGGTTTTTTTGCTCCCCACCATAACAAAGTATTAGCAAATCAATTATATAAATTATATAAAAACAGTGTAAATAATATACGTACATCAGTCAGATCAACAGTGTTGGTAGCAAACCGCTCACTGTCAGATGGCAGAGGATCTTGCCTGTGACAAGGATGGCAAGTGAAACATGGAAGACCAAATGAAGCAAAAATGATAAGAATATTTGTGATGTAAAATATTATGGCCATGATTACCTTCCAATAAATGATTGTAACAATGCAGACTTCCCAGAACCTCTGGCACCAAAAACGCAGCAGCGGAACACATTTTTGTGGGTTTGTTTTCTTTTACGATCATCCCGTCTTTTCCTTGTGATAGTAAATGCTGAGCCAAAGTCTCCGAAATAGCCAACATATACAAGGTTGGCAAAACTATTTGGTGGATCTAGAAGTGTCATTAAAGCCCACTGCAGTAAAAAAAATCAATAAATAAAACACGTAACAAAAACACCATGATGCCAGTAAATAAGTCAATAACATCGAAACTATATTGATGCATGGATATCGAGTCAGAAACATGTTTTAATCAAATAGAACTATTCGTACTGTATATTTCTTCATAGAGCACAAGCACATAGATTTTGATGGTTGCAACGGCCACTGCAGCTTGTTTATTTTTGTTACATATATAGATGGAAACTTAAACACTTCTATGACAGCTTTGAATAATAAGGATAACTTAAAATAAAGTTCGAAACTGTTACCCAAACAAACACAAAGCATACAATATATGAGCAGAGAATGTGAGGTTGTGTTCTTACGTCCAATCAAAAATGAGAACACATCAATTAAATGTTGTCAACATGCTCGTAGCATGGTTACAATGGTATGGACAACAAAATACCTTAGAGAGAAATCCGTTGAGTGATAACCCACCCGAGACATTCGTCTCAGCACAGTCTGTATACACATCAGAAGTCCATGGGCTGAAATACACAAAAATAAAAAGGTTTAAAGAAAAATAACAACTGAGAATACCTGATAATATTCTTTATCAGAAGGATCTTGTAACGAAAATCAACCATTTCTGTCAAGAAATCATGAGGTCCTAACAGAGGACTTTCCAACCCTTTTGATATGGACAAGCATAACGTACAAATGCCTATAAGTACAGTTTGAATCAGAATGGTTAATTTGTTAATGTCTTACTTTTCAGGCGCGGTTGAAAATAGATCCTCCAGCTCAGCAGGTAGCAAAAATCCATCCTTGATGTACACAAAAAGAAGTAATGTTTTAAAATGACAATATAACTCCATTATAATGAGAATAATAGAACTCCGTTATGCTGTCAGGATAAAGTCACTGGCACAAAACGTGTAGATCACACATCAGAGCAATGAGCTTACATTATCAATGTCAAACCTATTAAACAGACTTGTCAAGAAATAAACCACTTCGGCTGTCAATTCCAGAGTCTGCAGACAAAAAGGTTAACATTATTAACTTCACCGTATCGAAAGTTAAGAAATCTCTCAAAATATTTGTTCTCAAAGTACAGATAAATGACTATGTGGGGTTAACAGAAAAAGTTCCAAATAATGTTGGGAACTTAATACAGAACCAAAGTACAATAGTAAAATCAAGTCACAACGTGGTATAAGAAAATTGGTCAGTGACATTCTGAAATAACCATGCATATATAACCAGTGTAAGTAATAATCTGAATTCACATGAACTCCACAATGCTAACAGAACCCATCAGGATAAATACATAAAGAAAGTTAAATTAATGTATCTTTAAATGTAGATAATTTATGAATCAAAGAAACATTACTTGATCAGGAGCTCTTTTAATTGGCAATGAAATGAGATCATCCCTTAGCTTGACGTCATTATCATAACCAAATTTCCTCAATACTCTCCATGCAGTTTCCAGTCGACCATTTTCAGTGAAAAAAGCATGCAAGAAAATGAACCCCGTCAAGGTAATCCCGCTTTCATTTACTCCTTCAGGTATCCTATCATGAACAACTCTCTTCAGGCCTGAAATTTCATCAGGCTGGAGAGGAGCACCGAAACATCTGAACTGTGAAGCGATGAAAAAAAAAACTCAGCGTCATCAAAAATAAAATCATATCAAAATCTGCTGCTAATCACCCTTAGCAAAAGGAAACCTGAAAATCACTGAGCTCCTCGTCATTGAGAGCTCCATCCCTGTCGTGATCACATAAATAGAAAATTCTCTTCAAAGCTCTAAAATAGCGTGGCTTCAGACATTGGGCCTCTTGGTCAAAGAGAGGAGCTGTTGGGTTCAGCACTGCCTTCTGGGCATAGTAGAAGACCTCAGGCACCTGAAATCAGTCCACAATTTATAAGGTATTCTAGGCATCCCTACCAAACATCACGAATTCTAATATACTTAGCACGATATCAACAAAGAATAAAGTTAGTTTACTATCAAAACTACAATTAGTGTATGTCTTGCCACTACATGAAGGTTTTCTTTCGATCTTTCCAACAACTGAGCATGTCACCATATCTTGCACCAGTTCAGAGAGCATGACCAAATATTGTGAAAACTTCAGGCTAGAAATATTCAGTCCAGTATTGAGATGAGGGGTAACCTGGAACGTGCGAAGAGCAGAGCACTCGATGCAAGTCTCTATCTCGCGAAATAACTGCATGATGGGCTCCATCACCTGATCAATGTTAAAGTGCGGGTCGTCCCTCAGGTCCACCTTACATCCCACAACGATCACCGGCGCGTTCAGCTGCATCACGTACATTAGAATCACATAGTAAATCACAACCGGCAGCCCACGATACCAAAAGTTGTGGGGGATAGAGATCCAAAAGCTATTCCAGGAATCACAAAAATTCAGTGCCGCATTACCTTGAGGCGCCGGAGCTCGGGGAGCCAGAAGGATCCTAGTCTCTCGACGGTGTCGGGCCGGTCGCAGGCGTACGTCAGCACCACCGCGTCCGCCGCCTTGCACTCCGCGACGAGCCTCTCTTTATGCTCCGGGCTGCAATCAACCACACGGGACGGACGGCCGGGGACAAACAACGAAATCATCCATCAGCACCACATGGCGACGATCTTAAAATCCGAGAGGCGCGAGGGCGCGGGCGCGGGACGGGGACCTACCTGGAGGAGGTGTCGACGACGGTGAAGGGGACGCCGGCGCCGTCGGCGAAGAAGTCGGCGGGGAGGCGGGCGGGGGGCATGACGCTGGGCACCTCATCGGCGAACTGCCCGGTGGCGAGGGCGAAGACGAGGCTGGTCTTGCCGGTGCCGGGGTCGCCGATCACGACCACCCGCACGACCGACTTGCCCGTCGGGTGCGCCGCCGTCGACATGGTTGTCTCTTTCTGATCTCTCTTTTCCCTCTCGGCCGAGCGGGGTTTTGCGGGGATTTGGCTGGATATGAGTCGTGACTCGTGACAAGCAGCTGGTTGGGTCCGTTGTTATGGGGCTGCGCCGTAGCCGTAGATTACTTTGGCTTGAAGCGGGGGAAAAGAACTACCTGTGTTTTAAAACGGACGGACTACTGGCGCTACACGTCGGAGTTCGGACTGTAGAAAACTTGGTGCTACATAAATACTTCGCTGGGTTGCAACAAGTGTTGTATACGCAATTTGGTGCTATCAAGATTCAATCTAGTGCAATTTCCCATCAACTGAATCAAAAATTCAGCGATAGGAGAGCAGTTATGGAGACTGGAGAGGAATTCAGCTGTAGCCAGCGATCGCACGCGTTGCATCGCCGGAAACGCCCCGCCTGTAAACCGCCTCCGCTTTCCTTTTCACTTCACTGACGACTGGGACCCATCGAACAGAAGCCTCGTCCTCCTCCCGCTCCCGAAGAGGAAAAGAAAGAAAGGCAGCGCTTCGCACCACGTCGATGCCTGCCACCCCCACGACGCGAGGAATGGCTGCTTTGACATCCCTGACCCCGCCGACGCCATGAATCCCCCAAAAGGCCCGAGAAAACCTAGGCGAAGCCCTCGTATAAAAGCAGAGTCCCGGATCTCCTCCTCTTCCTAGATCCTCCGCCGCCGCTCACTCCTCCACTCAAAGCACCACCGTCTCACAACAAGTGAACAACTACTCCGACGCCGTCCCTCCGTTGCCATCTTCCTCCTCGGGCAGTCGCTCGGAGTCTCGTACTCACCCCGGTAAGCGATCTCAAATTCACCTGTTTTCTGCTTTCGTGTCACTACACTAGTACTGCTGCACTGGCCTCCAACGGAGGGGATCTGCAATATTCCGTCCTCTTCTTCTGTAAAATTTAAGAAAATCCATGAACATTCGCCAGAATCGATCTCTGAAATTCTCTGAATGCAGTATGGCCTCCAACGGAGCTCAAGCCGCCGACGCCGACGCCGTGGTTAACGCCGCCAGCGGCAAGGTCGATGCCGACACTGCCTTCCCTTCCGACACTGCAACCCCCGCCCGTGCAGAAGAATTTATCGCCAGGTTGATCGCCGTGATCGACTGGTCCGCCTTCCACGCAACAGCAGCTGCCGACTCAGCGGCCTCCTTCGCCGCCAAGACCTTGAAGATAGCGGCGAAGTATCCAGCTTCTTCCTTCGCTATCGTGGAAGCCTGTGCCGCTGCTGCGGTCACCAGAGAGAAGGCCGACGCAGTCATTTCCGCCAAGGCCGATGCTGCTGCCGCGGCCGAGGCAGGAGACCTCCCCAGGGTCGTCGCCGCGGCCGCTGTGGTGCGCCAGGCCTATGCTGACGCCATGGTCGCCTCTATCGCGTCAAGCGACGCATTCGCTGTCGCCTTAGTCGCCGCGCGGCACGCGCGCCCCGGCGATGGAGTATGTTGTCTTGTCCTGATCGCTTTCCTTGCATTTGCGCTGTTGCGCTACATGTTTGGTTATCCTTCCGACCCACATGCTTAGGTTGCATTGCCTGCCATGAGTTCATTAGTTCGTTATGTTAGACAATTGCTTCGATCTGTGGTTCTGTTGGGTACTTTTGGGTCTAATTAGTAGAGACTTTGTGTTGTGATCTTGCCACCTCCTTTCTTGGTGTTTGGACAAGTATCTTGTGTAAGTGTTTGGGCAGTGGTGAGCGGCGACGGTGGAAACTTGGGGCTATTGGTGGTTCCACGCCTTGTACTCGCATCGGAAATGAAATTAGGTGGTGTGTTTGTGTACTTCGGACTCGACTTGTGTAACCATTTGTGTATCCTGGTGTCATATTTTGTTTCTCGATCCATGAACATCATCTATCAGCTCTTTGGCTCCAACATCCGAAAGGCCTGGCATAATACTTAATAGGAGTGTACTTTTTCCTTCTCTGATGAAAATTTGCTTAAAAAATAAATAGCAGGAGTAGTTCGCTGGGTGGAAAAAAGTGGTACACGCAGTTTTGTGCTATCAAAATTCAATCTTGATGCAAATTTTCATCAGTTGTGTTTAAAATTCGGTGATGGGATGTACCCGCTAGATGGCGCTATTAGGCACTCGTTCGACAAGCAGAAGAGGAATTGACATATAACCAACGCAACGTATAGCAAACTATGCTCAACATTTAAGGTGGCGCAAAATGTATCTCTGTCATTGAAACTGGATGTCATGGAAGCTGCCTTTTGATAACGAGTGAAAACACACAAAGGTTGGCAGCTAGGCATGCTAAGCTATTTGGTGATTTGGTGTTTAGCATTTGGCCCACCATGTAAAAGGCGGGATGAGGCGTTGCACCGAAGGAGACGCCTGGCACCCAACGAAAACAGAAGCCTCGTCCCCCTCCCGCCCTGAAGAGGAAAAGAAAGAAAGGCAGAGAGGCTCGCACCACGTCGATGCCTGCCACCACACGACTTGACGAATGACCTGCTTTGACATCCATGACCCTGCTGATGCCATGAATCAACAAAAGGCCCGAGAAGAACAATAGTCCAAACCCTCGCTATATAAACAGAGGAGAGAACCCCGTCTTCGCCCCTCCACACAAACCACCACCGGAGCGCAACAGCTACCGGCCCGTCTTCGTCGTTCTCCGTCGGTCAGTCGCACGGACTCACCCCGGTACGCGATCTGAAATTCCCCTCGCTGTTTTCCGGTTCCGATGCTACGGCCAAGGCCATGTCCCCAGTAGTGACTAGTGCCCAGTAGCCAGTAGCGCCGTGCAGGCTTCGTCGAGACGAAGAGGATCTGCGATATATCCCTTCCTCTTCTTTCTTGTTTTCTTTCAGCCTTCTAAAAGTTAAGAAAAATCCATTAAAATTCGCCAAAATCTATCTCTGAATGCAGTATGGCCTCCAACGGAGCTCAAGCCGCCGACGCCGACGCCGTGGCCGCTGCAGCTGCCAGCGGCAAGGACGACACCGCCACTGGCTCACCTTCAGATACTGCCACCGCCGTCGGCGCAGAACGTTTCGCCATGTTGCTCGCCTCGATCGACGCGCTCGCCAGCAGCGCCACGCTAGCTGCCGACACCGCGGCCCGGATCGCTGCCCTGGCCGCCGCGACAGGAGCGACCACGCACCCCGCCGTCGACGAAGCCAGCGCCGCGGCTACCGAGGCCAGAGCCAAGGCAGACGCCGTCACTTCCGCCAAGGCCGACGCTGCTTCCGCGGCCAAGGCAGGAGACCTCTACGGCGTCCTCGCCGCGGTCGCTGCGGGCGTCATGGCCTGTACTGAAGCCAGCACCGCCACACTCGCCGCCTCTTCGGCGGCATCCAAGGCACTCGCTGCGCCTGCGCGCCGCCTCGAGGAAGAAGGACGCTGGCTCCTCCTCGTCCTGCTCCCGATTTTCCTGATCTCGGTCACTGCAACAGCTCTGGGCGCTTGGCGCGGTTGGTGAATCTTTTGCAGATTGGGTCCGTCTGTTGTTTGGCTATACCCTCCCGGCCCACATGCTGAGGCTCCATTACGTACCAGGCGTGAGTTCATCATGTTGGAGTTTCTTCGATATGTGATTCTGTTGGGTCCTAGTAAACCGTGTATCGCTGTGTTGTGATCTTGCCACCTCCTTTGTTGCGTTAGGACTAAGTAAGTATCTTGTGTAAGTGTTGTTTGGACAGTGTTGAGTGGCGACCGTGGAAACTCGGGCTGTTGGTGGTTCCACGGCTCGTACTCTCATCGGAAATGAAATTAGGTGGTGTGTTTGTGTACTTTGGACTCGACTTTTCTTTATATTTGTGTATCTTGGTGTCATCTTTTGTTTCTCCATGAAGATCAGAGGATCTTTTTGTTCTATAACATTAGAAAAGCCTGGTGGAGTTCCATGAAGATCAGAGGATCTTTGTTCTAACATTCGAAAATCCTGGCATCCACCCTCCAGATAGTCGCAGGCAAGAAGGATAAAGGATTCGTAATTCCGTTGTTGTGGGAATTGCCTAAGATCGGAGACCTCTTTCCGTGGCAATCCGTTGCGGCCGAACAAAGCTTTGTTCCCCGTCAATGGATAAGGGATTCCTTGCTGCAGTTGACGGGTGGGTTGGAAAAGAAATTCTGAGGAAGACGATGAATAGTGTTTTAGAGGACTTTGATGTAATTTTCGTTATCTTTATGGTAACTAGCCAGATGGCCCGCGCATATTGCGCGGCTAGAGTCGCTGTAATATATTGTTTTAAATATTAATATCTGCAATTATGCTTGATTACTGTTCTCTCATTCTTACTGTTTGATTGCTTTGCTTCGTGCTTTGTCCGATCCAATCAGAAGCATGCAAGAATTAGGATCAACCCCCCGACTGCATTTGCTAAGAAGAAGACCTGCGTGAAACCCCCGAATTCCCTCCCCAATCATGCACACGGACTCAACTGACCTTGTGAGCTGTGGTGTGAGTCTTTACCTAATGCTTTGATCAGGAAAGGCGAGGGTATTTTTTTCGTTGCATATATCGGAGGAGAATCAAGAGGGTTGTAGGCATCTGTTCGTTGCATGTTTGATCAATTTCTTCGCTTCATCAATAATCATTTCAAGTCGCCCCTCCACAAACCTTGTTTGATGAATCAAGATTAAACTTCACGACCGACTGTTGCCTAGTTGGTGTCCCTTTGTATGTTAGGCCGTCCCTGTCTCGTTCGCTACTACGCCCTCAAACTACCTCAATTTTAGCTATCCAACGGCAGGCCGCCATCACTGCTAGGTCGTGGTGGTGTCGCCGGAGGCCCGGCTAATCCTACTTGAAGATGACATATTGACGTGCTGCTATACCTGTTGCACGTTCTTTATGTTTCGTTTTAGTAAGCTAATTATCTATGCAAGCACAGATGTAGTCCTGAGTTTGTACGTGAAGGCCGACCAATCTTGCTTGAAGCCAGATGACGTTGTGCTATACGTGTGGCCCTGTTTCGGACCAATCTGTGGACGTGTAGTGCTTTCTATGGGCTTCTAATTTTCTTTCTTTTTTATTCCGAAATTAAGCTGTTTTTGGTGAGTTGTATTTGAGATGAACTCTTTGATTAATCTAGACCGTTAGATCTTCATAAAATCCAACGGCTATTAGCTTTTCTTTTTTTCAATTAACGTGGTAATTTCGTGACATTGAGAACGAATATGGTGGCTCCTTTTTCCCTTCAAATATTAAGATAATAGATATCTGTAACTCAGGGATGTACTGTGCTTCAAAGTTACCCACTTTCGCCCAAAATGAAAAAAAAGACAGTCAAAAGTTGACATGATGCAAGTCATTTTGGTGTCGATTGGTCGCATTCGCATTGCTATTGTTTGCTACGAGTTGTGTGCAAGGTATCATCTTTCGGCAGATTGCATGCCAAGAACGAAATATGGGTTCTTTCGACAAGAAAGAACGAAATATCTAAAGCCAGTGACCCGTCGAGACAATTGTTAAATTATTGGATGTGTGGTTGGGTTTATTAACAATATGATGGCTGCTGCATTTGTTAGGTCGAAAGAACAACTGAAATATCGGATCTTTCGACAAGAAAGAGCGAGATATCTGAAGAGTGACCCCATGACATCCTAGACTAGCAAGTAGGTCGAAGAATGGCTGTTGCATTTGTTAGGTGGTGCACACTCAGGTCAAATCGTTTTGGACGCCAAACCGGGTTTTGAAAGGACACCCGAAATGTGTGGGAACCAGATATGCAACGTTCACATTTTATACAGCATATAAACTAGGACATGATGGCAGGAATGTCTTATCTTCTCGGCTGTATCATCTAAAGAGCACGATGGGTCGCTTCAAGAGCACTAGTATGATCCGGCGCGCTTCGCGCGCCGCGTGTTAGAAAGGCAATTATATGAAAAGCAAAGGTTTTCTAGCAATTCTGCTGAAACATGATCACCAAAGGATATATGTGTCCTACTAAAAACGTAGCATCCGCATCAGAATCAAGCATAAACACAACACAAGATAAAGTCTTGTTTAATCCAACACCATGTATGCATCAACACCGCATATAGGAAAATAAAGTGATATTCTTTGCATGCCCATCGCAAATTGGCCATAAACTCTCATTGTAAATTAGCTATAAGAATTGGTGTGGGTAGGCTTGACAACCTTAGCAAGTAGTACATCTACATCATTTTTTTTAAAAAAAACCTTGACTGGAGCACATTTACATCATACAAAAGGCCACTGCCCATACAATCCATAGCAACGCATACCATTAACAAGAGGTCGATGAAGCAAGCCACAGAACAAGAAGCAACTTATAGTTACGACATAGGTATGGTGATCAGGCTGATTACATGCATATGAAATCTTAAGCGAGCCACTAAATTTGTTGGCGGTAGATCATATTTTTTTAGACCAGTAATTTTCATTAGCTACTGACTTCAGGCAAGTCACCGGAGACCAAAGTTAGATCCAAAGCACGGTGCCAGGGATAGCAAATACACCATAAGCGGCCATACAGTTTGCTACTTTGTTACAAATTCTAGAGCAAGTTGAAATGGTACATTCAGTAAAATTTTGCGTCATCAAGTCTCTGAGCATACGAAACATGGTCATTGTAGGATCATACAAATTCTAGAGCAAGTTGAAATGATACATTCAGTAAAATATTACCCACAGAGCTTTGCGTCATAAAGTCTCCGATCATACGAAACATGGTCATTTTAGGATCATACATATTCTAGAGCAAGTTGAAATGGTACATTCAGTAAGAGCTCTGATCCATGTCTGATGAGGAAATCGTCTTGCCCTGGTTAGTTGCATCCGTTTCTAGGACCCAACCTGGTCATTCCCAACTCTGCAGCTCTCTGCAAACCATGAAACGCTGCCAGTGCTTCAGCATGAAGAGCACTTGCCGTCCTTGGTTTGTTGCCAGCCCCAGTGACAAGCAGAAGCAGCACGGTTCAATCATTGTCCCTGGCTGAAAATCCCTAGCCACCTGTCTTTGTTGATTCAGAAAAGGCACCATCAACATTTTGCTTGTGTCTTGATTAGGGGGACGCCACCTGCTCACCTGATTCAGTTTTCTCTTCTTCTCTGAATTTGTTTGCTTCTGAAACTCCATCACATGATACTCAACAGAGCTGCACACCTCCGATGGATCGACTCAGAAGCCTGTCACCTGCATTCACCGTGTTGACCACAATATTCAAATATATTTCAGGTGGTAGAGCATCTACAAGAAAAGAAATCACTACCACCATGCATAGCAACAAAAAGGCCAAGGGTCGACCATGAGTGCTAGTTTTATTAGCGTAAAGCAATACGTGCAAAGGCACCAACACTGAGAGCTTTTCAAAGTAAACAAAGCTCCACATGAAAGCACCAGGAAATTTGCACGTGACAGAAAAATGTTAGGACACATTGTGTAAGATCAACCAATTGTGAAAGAAATAAGGAAGGCAGTAGTACTATGAACCTTCTTTGATCCATCACCACCCAGACTTGCCCAAGCCAAATAAATCTTACGATCAGAAAGCAAAGAAAATAACGATCTTTTAACAACCCGCATCCACATGATAGTTTGGTTAACCAGTGAAAGGTCCATGAAGCAATAAGCAAAAAAAAACAAAAAAAACAAGACTTACAAACATAAGCCTTTGGCATCCACTAGCATGCTTCGTGCAGAGGTATTTGAGCTAGCTTCAACTATCTAATATTAGTAAGATATCCCAAATTTTTAAACAAAATATTGTATCTGAATAAGAAAATGTTGAAGATAAAAAATACAGTAACTTGGAACAATAGATATTCATATCATCAAAATAAACCATCAAGTTTTAGTTAGCTCCACATTAAAAGAATTACCTATATTAGGACACAAAGAAGCCATGTAGTGCAGAAAACCATCTAAGGACACAGCTATCCTAGATGGTCCTAAACTTTACGATATCGACATAGACATAAAAAATCCTAGAAAAAAGAGCAAGGACCTATACCGCCAATCCATGATTTAATTAATATTTTTTTGCTCCAATCCTACAATAAAGGCTGTCATACCCTTTTACGGTGTCTCCTAGCAGGTCAACTAAGAATGAGTAACAGTTATTTCAAGAAATGGGAAATAAAATATGGCTAAATCATCCAAGAAGTATGAACGTATTAAAAAGATGCTAAGCTAAATGGACAACATATCACATGTCACAGAAGTAGTGACAATTACAGTATTTATAGAATTCTCTACAAACTTCATATTCCAAACAAAACAGAAACCACCTGCAATGAATTTTATGCTAAAAATATATTTCTTGAACAAGAATATCAAAGGCCCTAATTGTCCTATGGCTGAAACTACCTTTTATCTTCTTCTTCTTTTCTGATAAGATGAATTGACTGCTAAAAACAATCTCACAAACAACCTTATATGAGCACCAACTAATGGCATAGAGAAAATAAACTATATATTAACAAGAATTTATAAGATTTAATTAACTTTGGATAGAGCAGAGTGATAGTTCAACAACTTGACTATGCATTAGTGAGTGTGTCACCAGTATCTATCTTTCCTATGACTGAGTTCATAGGACTGCTTTCTAACCTCCTTAACAGCAACGCTCCTCGCTCTGTCTTTTCTCAAAGATGTTGCTTGCACCTTCGCCAAAACAAAACCCAGAAAAAAAAATGAGAAAAGTGATAGCGTCTGCTTATGTTTCATGACAAGCAGAGAAACTGAATAGATCGATGCAATGCCACTAACTGCTGAGTGCTCACTGTTTATTGGGTCAGATTTTAGCAGAGAAAGTGAATAGATCAATGCAATGCAACTAACTGCTGAAACCACCACAAAAATCCAGTATCAGATGAAACAGAACGAACAATAACTTTCAAGGTAAATAAATTATGTGCATAATTTTTTTAGACTAATGACAAAAAGGGTAAAGGAAATGGTGTTGGTTTAATGCACCATAAAACCAAATCCTAGAGCATAGCAAATACGATCTGCAGCCGAACTATGAACGGAATCAAAATGCACAAGAATTGAGAAAACTGAGGTTTTAGAAATCCTTGTTCACAGTTATTATACAAGGATCATCACAGCTTGCCATTCTATTGCCAAAAGGAAAACGTGGCTATCTAGCAAGCATGTGCCTATACTAATTGCTATGAATAAAGTTACAAAACTAATAAAATTTATTGCTTATGTGCCCTTGCTATTGGAAACTAATAGTGATTTAGAAAGACAAAGCTTCAGTTGGCAAACCGAAACGTACCATGTTTGACTTTTGCATCCAGATCAAAAGCTCTTTACTTGTGGAACGAACAAATCATGATTAAGGAAAAACGAGATTGCAATATCCATGTAACTCCTTACATCGGAAAAATAAATTAGTAGGGGAAGTCAAATGATGCACTGAAGTAGCTCCAGTTCTGAGATGATCTTGATGGCCGCTCTCAGCAAACCTGGCAAAAGAAAAAGAAAAAAAATGCAAACAGAACATGAGATCCCTACTGCAAATTTGTATAGCCAAAAGTAAGAACACATAATGCTACATGCCTAAATGCTAGGAAAATGTTGTAAGTCTCTAAGCGGAACTCATATCTTTCAACGTCATAAAAAAGGTAAAATATCAACCTGTGATGTTCAAAATATCACTACACAAGGACCTGAAACATAAATCTAATTGAAGTGATACAAAAATGACTCAATGAACTAAAATAAAACAAGAGTATGGCAATTATAGCATTTAACAAAAATAAAACAAATGTACGCATCGGAATCCCAAGAGTACTGGTCATCCATGCAACATTCAAGGAAACCATAGAAGAATTCGAAAGAAAACTGGAGAACTCAGCAAGTATGTTATGCATCGGGAGATTGTCAGTAACCATATCATTCTCATACCTCTCGCAGCATGTTCAAAGCACTCCACACTGCAGAAGCGTTGATTAATTCTAACCTAAACAATCTTTTGACTTGTTTGACAACCCACCTGTATACCTAACAGTGAACAAAAACCAATCAAGCACAAGATACCAAAACAGAACAACCTGTTATATCAAAATAATTATTATTCTGATGCTCTGAAAACCATTGCACACATGCTTCATTTATCTTCAAACATATTGTGCTTGTAAACTTGAAGTTTAGAAGTGAAATAATTTATTATGTAACATGAATAGGCACATACGCCTAATGCATTTTTCTATTTCCCAATGTGGCAACTACTTCTCGACATTTTTGCTGGTATTGAAAGAAAACAAATGCAGGCTTCAGCGTGTTGGCTGATGTTCATTTGCAGGTTGAGATAAATATTTCTCTCTAGCAAGCCAACCCACAACAGCAAGGGCACACTGTATTAGCCTGCTGTTTGATCAGCCTCCTTCATCATGTCAATGGCATGAAGAAAAGCTCTAAGGGAAACCAGAACCATTAACCAAATAAATGCAGAGTAACGTGTAGGCAATATGAAAATAGAGTTGGAGTAAATAGCATTTTTTTTAACCCCGTGTGCACTTAAATAGGAAAAAATGTCAGAGAACCTGTAAAGTTTTCATTTACCTTGGTAAGCAATAACCTGATAGCTGCTTATCTTTCCTCCAAAAACCTATTAGAAATGAAGGATGCCAGGCTTATCTTTCCTCCAATAACCTGGAGCAATGGCATCCTTCATTTGTTACTTCTGTCTAAGGTTACTATTGAAGTTGTGTATAAGATACAGACTTGTATAGAAAATACACGGCCCTACCCTACTGAAAAAATCACCATTGATTATTTCTAATGGGATAGAGGACCATGTAGGTCAGACTAATCAAGTAAAAGTATGTACATATTCTAACCAGTGTACTTTTTGAACAATAACATGCTATGAGCCTCCAAAAATTGAAATTGATATGAAGCAACAATGGATATGGATATTATCACTGAATCATGGATCAAAAGTAAGAGAAACAACAAAACTTGCCAAGTTGTTAAGCCATTGGGCCTTTCAAGGCGCAGCTTGTGTGATTGATAGAGAGGCAAAAAAGTTATGATTGCAACTGCTACATGAGCGCACTTAGTTTTCTTAGCAGATATATTTTTTGACAGTAAACATAATTTTTTTTTGCCAAAAAACAGTAAACATAAGTTACACAGATCACTCAAGGGACATGGTGCTTGTGTTTTTTGTGATAGTCACTATAAATAGAAAATTAGCTTCACTGCAGGTCTATACTCATACGAATTAGCATAGTGAGGCTAATATATTTATTCTTATAGAAGTAATTTGCAATGCTTTCGTACAAAACAAATTCCCAGATTTCATTTTATAAACAGACTCCCCTCAAAGAGAGGCATCGGCAAAAATTTGTTGTTTTCTTACAACATATGAAGCAAACATTTGGACAAAAATCATCTAAGCCTGTATTTGGCAGTGAGTATAAAACAAAGTAGTTCAGGTGTTTGCAATAATAACGTGCTGAACTGAAAGAGGCCTACAATCAATTCTTGTTACCAAGCAAAGGAGTCGATAATTAGAAAGTAAAACAGAAAATGGTAAAAATTATCTAGCAATCTGGGAGGCTTACCATCATGAATTTTTTAGCCATTGCTCCAGCAGTCCAGCCTCTCCACTACTCACCATCATGCAGCAGTCAGCCACGAAGGCGCCTTTCTTGCTCCTATGCCTTCCTCATTACCAGCAATGGCGAGCCACACTCCAACGGGCGTCCCCCTACCTGAACCCCAGGCGGCCAGTTGTCTGCCATACAGGAAAAGTAAACCCTATTCACCAAACCATATCTAGCAGGAAACATGAAACAGCTGCAAAAAAAAAAAAAAAAATGAAGAAGGCAAGAACCGCACCGGTACCTTCTCTTGCAGCAGGAGACAAGAACAAGGGCAACGGAGTGCCTCCCCCTTGTGCGGTGCTCCCATCCTCTTCATGAAGGAGACAAATCAACGATGAGAAAGAACAGATCAAACAACGAAAAAAAAATCAAACCAACCCTCAGATGGTAACGAAGAGGACTACGCAGCAAGAACGGAAGGGGGCCGCGCCGCCCCTGGCTGCACGAGCGCGAACGCCGCCGCTGCCCTTGCCTCCACATCGTAGGAGCCTGCGCCGCCGCCTCGAGATGGAAGACGGAGGGGGGGGGGGGGGGGGGGGGGGCACCACCACACCGGCCCGGAGGAAGGAGGAGGCAGGCACCATCTTGCATGACTGGATCGATCTGATCGTGGGAGGAGGCGAGGCACATGACGAAGCAGAGAATCGGAGGAGTCGAGACATACGGAGAACCCAGTAAATGCAGCCGGCGCACCCACCGCAGTTACTCGAGGGCACCGGCCATGCAATCAGAAAGACACACGCAGGCACCAGACGCACGGAGCGAAAGCGGGCGCAACACGCGGCCAGAGCCATACGCAAAAAGAACTTTCACCACAACACGGTAAACCCAACTGGCGTACTTGGTTGCAGATCTTCATCCTACGGTCAAAAATCTCAAACGTAGGAGAGCTCGGCTACGCGGGGCTGACTAGAGAAGAAAATATGCGCCTGACAGCATGAACCACTGCTTAATATACAATGCCGTGTATGTATCAAGACCACAAATCAGCATCATCAAATGAAGCCCTTGTTGGCTTTGGGTGTTTCGGAATATATTTCATAGAACACACACACCAATGCTTGAGATAAACTCCAGATGACATAATCAATGTCACACCACACTGGACAAAAAAATTCCAAGAGCGAAACACATTTCATACATCAATGTCCGGAGACAGTTTCCAAAGATTGATCCATCGTCCTTAAGCATATTGTAACAGCACCCTCAAGGCAAATAGAGATCGAGGTAACAGAAACTAAAAAGAAAAAGCTCAACAAAACCATGTATTGTACTTATTCCTTACAATCAGTATTCCTGGTAAATATACGATAGTCTTAGAACTTGATGCTAGAAAGAATATAGGGAGGCACTAACTACCAAAGCTTATCTCAACTGAGTAGGGGAGCAGAGGAGGCCTGAAGCATCTGCCCCAACAGTGGCAAGTTCGCATATGGTACAAAGCTGCCCTTCAATGGAAGGAACAAACCGGGATCCACAGTAAGGGCAGGAAACATCCTTTTGGCCACGGTAGATAGGAACGTATGTGGAGCCACAAACAATGAATGGATTTCTGAAGTCATAGTTCAGTTGGTGACTATCATCCTTATCACCGCAAGCTTGCAGCACCTGTCGAGCCTTCTTTGCTTGGGCCTCATTAGGACTGTTCTCAAGAAGCATCCTCGCAAAGTGTGCTGCAGTAGCATAGTTCTTCTGCTTGAAGCAAAGACCCATAGCACTCGCAAGCACAAGCCTCATATGAACTCTCTGAAGCTTGCAATTCGTGAAGTAGGCTGCCAACTCCTGTTGACGGGGCACATCATCTCTCAATTCCTTTCTCTTCAGTTCCATCTTCAGACCAAGAACATACTCCCTCACTATCTCGATCAATTCCTTCACCTCATCAACTTCTCTCCGTGAATCCACCACAATAACAGGAATGGTATGTAAGATGTTAAGGAACTGCCTCAGTGCTTCTGGGAACCTTCCCTCAGTTGTAGCTTTGTAGGCAGCCTTGAGCCTGTCTTCCATTTGAGTGAAGCTGAAAACAAGCGCAGGAGGGCCCCTCACATTAGGACTTGCAGACTCACTCCAACCTTTCTCAACAGCTATTGATATAACAGGAGCAGCAGCATGTGCACGCAGATAGGTATGACTGCCCATGTGTAGATCAAGAAACAATGGCTTCAGGGGTGCAAAGTTCTTAATACCCAACTGACGGCTAAGCAATCGCATTGCAGTGTCAAAGTTCCCAGCCGCCGCGTGCTCCCCAGCCAGAGAAGATTTCTGAGTCCAGATCTGGCTGACAGGCATGCCTGCTGTAGGAGTGACAAATACAGCAGAGCGAGCATTGCCAGCAGCCTTTGGGGTCTCTGTTTCAGGCGGTAGTTCAAGATCTTCCAGGTCCCAGCCACCCTCACCATCCTCCTCATTTGCTTCCACTTCCTCAGCGTCAAAACCATCACCACCATTTTCCACCACCTCACTTGCATCAACAATATCCAAGTCTTCATCACCCCAATCAGCACCAGCAGCATCATCATCTTCCTCAAGCTCTGCCCTTCCAGTAGCATCCAGTCCACCCTCAAAAATACCACGCATCACCCTCAGCAATGGCCAATCACCACAGGCCATCAGAGGTGCAGGGGGCATCAATAGTGAGTGAGATTTTCCTTCAGGTAGAGAAGGAACATTGTCTCCTAGTTCAGCAGCAAGCCTCTCAGCAGTTTCTGTGAGCCCATGAGTAGCAGCAGTGACATAAGCAAGAGGCAGCTGCCCAGCATTTTCCAAGATCTCAACTCGTTTTCTAGCATCCCCAAGATACAGTGCATTGTGGAACTGTCCCATCAAATTATTATTTTGTCCAGCAATTTTGCACATGAAGCCCACCTTGTCCAAGTATCCAGTAATAAGATACAGAAAAGCAAGCCTCTCGAAATTCTTTGTTCGCTGGTATGCGTATTCCACAATACCAACATTTCCTTGCCTCAGAGCCTCAATTCCCAACCTGTACCAGTGATCCTTGTCATCAATCTCCTTTGCTGAAGCAACTGCAATTTGGATGTTACCGCTCTCAAGAGCTAGGTTAAACCTGGTCTTCTCATCTTTCACGAAATGGAGAGCAACTTCTGGAAACTCTTTCTGTTGTAAATAAGATATCACAGCCTGCCCACACAGCTGGGAGTTCTTAATCATACTCATGACATGATCATAGCGTTTACGAAGAAGAGCAAGCTTGAAAATGTACTCTGATGCATCAACTGTGATCAGCTTGTTCTTTCCATCACGATCCAGGCAGAAAATGTTGTTCCCAATAACCCTTGTTATGTAGATAGGAACATCAAGAGTTTTTATGATTCCACTATCTCCATTGGGGAGACAGTACTTCATATGGTTCAATGTAGTGTAAATGAACACACCATTCTCATCCCAGGCCCCACTTTTCACACGTATGGTTTCATGCAGTGTGCAGCGATGGACAAGCTTCTTGTTAGCTATAACCACCGCATGCTTGCTGAGCAGTGCAATAGATTCCATATCACTGGACCAAACAACATATTTTACAGCAGGTGCCTGGAGCTCACCAAGGACTAGCCTTTGCTGAAGATCAAAGATGGTCACCCGGTCTTCAGCTTTGCACAGCAAGTTACCAGTCCCAGCGTAATAAATTGCATCAGTCGCAATTGGAAGGGGGCTTTTCTTCACAATTTCATTCTTAAGATTCTTCACCAAAACTTGATTGCTACTCTTTTCTAGGACAGCAAACCTATTGCGTGCCACAAAAACAGCTGAACCACCAGCTCCCTTCTTGGCCTCTTGCAAGTAATCAGACCTGCCAGCAGAATCCTTGGGAACTATGTAGAGTTCATACGAGCCCCCGTCAATATCAGAGCAAATCAAGGCAGCATTTTCGGTTGGGCTATATGACAGTGTCCTGGGTGACTGGTTCAAGCTGACTGATCCAGGTCTTCTTATTGGAGCCACTTGGACTTCCTTCTGGGTGGAGTATTCAAAGTACCGGAGAAACCTGTCCTTCACGTAGAACACAGTGTCACCACTCACACAGAAAGCCGGGCGTTCCCTCTCCAATTTAAACACAATCATGCCACTGTCATGGCCAGCAGCCAGAAGATTCATTTCAGGGTGAGCAGCAAGAATCCAGAAACGGTCATGTTCCCTCCTAAATGTCTGAATACCAGTTCTCTTTGTGGCATCCCAAATGCGAATACTTTTATCTTCTGAGTTAGACACGATGATGTCTTGCTTTGCATGGAACATCACACATGACACATTATTCATGTGACCCCTCAAAGTATCAACTTCCCAGGCCTTGGTGTCTGTCCAGAAAGAGCAAGAAGAAATATTACATTTTAAATATTTCCATTATCAGCATGTATTTTCTTTTGGGGGGTTTAGTCTACTAGGTCCTAAAAATGTAAAGTAAAATAGTGAGATGAAGCATTGAAGCTGTAAACCGAAAGCAACAACTTCTTGATAGTGAGACTTGACTCGTGCATTTAGCAACATGTACTGTTCTAGGAATGCTAAGCCAACAGATGATTAAATATTATAAACTTATTAAATGTCCTGATACAAGGAACATGTCTATCATTTCATATCGGACATATCAACTTGATTAGCTATTGTTCAACTACACATGATAAAAAGAAACAAATATGCAAAGTGAAATTCATGAGGTAAAAAAGGTATTATTACCATTCATTCTCCATAGCTTCACTTGCCGGTCATCTGCCCCAGAAACAATGAGTGGCAATGTGGGATGAAATGAAGCCCAGTTGACACCACGGTCATGGCCTTCCAAGACATATTTCACTACTGCATCGATACCTCCAAACAGATCTGTGTTCATCTGGGTGAGACGGAGAATGTCATCTGCGGGTGACACGGTCTTCTTCCTCAGAGCTCCAATATCCCAGACACGTACAGTCTGATCAAGTGATGCTGAAACAACCAGGTCTTCTTTGGGATGGAAAGATGCGCACATGACGTAATGGTTATGCCCCGTCAGAACAGCCACACAAGTGCGTGACTGCCAGTTCCAGATCCGGATAGTCTGGTCATCGCTGGCACTTACAATCCATGGGTACTCGTGATGGAATTGCACAGTACGAATGTAGTCGAGGTGCCCATGAAGCGTGAAGAGGCAGCGGTGTGTCTTGTAATTCCATACCTTAATCTTGTAATCATCACCTGCATTTTAAAATAAACCAAAATCTTAGCAAAAAGCATAAGATCGGCAGTCATGTTCCAAGGCTGGTTAACAGCCACAATATTAAAGTATGCCTTACTTAGAATTGACGTAATTCTATGAATGCCTTAGTTACAGTGAAGGGTAATGAGACTGTATTTATCTCATTTTTTAACTCTATCTATCTATCTAATAATGCTTCAAAGATTTTGTCCACAAAGACTTCAGTCAAGTGAAATCAAACGTTAAAGAATTATTTATCAAACAGATCATTGAAAGCACGTATCATAAACCGAACACCAGATCCAACCATCCGATCCTACCAACTAAATCTTCTTAGCCACCGTGACTCCTAAACGAACGCGATCTGATCAAATGGAACTAGTAAACCTGTCTAAACTAAGTGTCGAAGATTATACAGTACTATAAAACAACCGACAGTATTATACTATCGACGGATCGCGCAAACATCAAACGGCCTACTAGCTAGCGCGCACGCATCCAATCCGAGGCAGGGAAATGGACTAAACAAGCTCCGCGCGGCAACACCATAGCAGCCCATAACAAATCACACACCGCTACGCGAGGGACGAGCCGAGATCTAGCGGGTTACCTCCGGAGACGAAGAGCGGCTGCGTGGCGTGAAAGTGTACACCGCGGACGGGCCCGTCGTGCTCGTCGAAGCGGTCGAGGAGGGTGCCCATGCGGTAGTCCCACATCTGGATCACCCCGCTGTGGAGACTCGCCAGGATCCATGGCCGCCGCGGGTGGAAGCTCAGGCCCTTCACCCGATTGCTCTTCGTCTCGAACTTGGTTAGCATCCTGCCAGTTCGCAGTCCCCGGCCACTGCGGCGGTGAAGCCCGAGCCCTCTTGCCCGGCCGCAGGGAGGAGCAAAGGAGAAGAGGTGGTGGATCTGGGACGGGGGAGGAGAGAAATTTTAGAAGAGAGAGTGCAATGCACGGGGGAGGAGAGGGTGTGTGTTTTAGATCTCGGAGAGGGGGATCTGATTAGCCTAGGAGCGGTGTGAGGTGGTAGGGGGGTGGTGACCGTAGGATGCGGAAGTTTTGGAGATCTGTGCCGTTGGAGAGGGTTGCCGTGGTTGTCAGCGAGACATTTGCTTTTGCCGTATGCCGCCAGATTAAAAGTTGTTTTGTGGGCATATCATAATTTTACTCCCCAGGTTATAACAAGACCATATATGTTGCGAAAGGGCCTCTAGCCTAATGGTTACAAGAGCTTCAGTAGTACCTGAGGTTCTGGGTTCGACTCCTGATGGGAGCGAATTTTCTAGGATTTAATCACAAAAAAAAAGATCATATATGTCAATATAATGTTTCAAATATATATATATATATATGCCAATAGAAGGGATATATTTTGACCTGGTATTTTTTTATAAAAATAATTTAAATATGTGAGTGTGTTGCTTTTATATGACATCTTATTGTCAATAAGATAAAAACAATATACATTATTTATAATGTTGCAATAGTATTGGATATTAACGCTCGGTTTGGAATCCGCCCAGCTTTAGCTTTTGGCTTCTAAAAATTTGGGGTCTTCCAAACGGGGCCTAAGGTTCTTTGGCACTTTATATTTTTTTATGAATTTTTGTATTTATTTAAATATTTTATAGATAATCAAAAGTCATGTGACAATTTTTGTAGCTCTATGTCCTTGCAGCGATAAACCAAATTTGGACAGGGAGCCCACGTGTTGCATTGATAGATTAGGGCATCTACAATGGTTTAGACAGCTGCCGTCTGCAAATATCTTGATAATTGCACACAGACGGCTAAATAGTCAACTTGTACAGTGGTTGTCTATTCCACTGTCTGTAAACTGTTTAATTTATACAAAGGATCATAAATCAAGGGTGATCGAGTGCGCATTTGATCTTTGTAGTTTATTTTGTTGCTTATATCAGAGAAATCATAGTTTAAAATGTTTTTCAATTACCCTTCTCTTTATGTATTTTTCTGTTTTATTTTGCATCCTTTTAGCATGACTCAAGGACTTTTATTTAAAACTATCTTCGAGAAGGGCCTTTGAGCAACATGGTAAGGGCTAAATCAGAAAAGTAGCAATCATCCTTTGGTTGAGCTCAGCCTCACGAATGGTCATGGCGGCCTCGATTCGTTTCATCCAAATCAATCCTTTCATCCAAATCAATCAATGAGCATACAAAAGCTTGAGCCAACGTCTTCTCCAAATTTTCTATCTGCACCACGCTCCGAGGCTCGGTGTTGCTTGCACTACAGGTCCTTGACCAATGGCCAAGAACGAAAATCTGAAGATGTAGATGATGCTTGACCTTGCGGTCGTAGATGGCCATGGCGTTAGTCACCTCGACGCGGCCACATTCTCCTGCCTGTCCCACTGGTAGTCTAGCTCGGCGGCTTCACGGCATGCGGCGTCGGGTCATGGGCGCAGCTGGCCGTGGCGCAGCAGCCGGCGGGAGGCCGCGCGGCTCGGCGGCAGCAGTGAAACCGCAGCTGCAGGAGGCGAGGCAGGGCAGATGCACAGAAGGAGCCGCGGCAGCAGGCAGTTTCTCACTCGGGGCGAGTTCCGCGTTTTAGAGGCTAAAATTTACATGGGTCTAAAAAAAAGAATCTTGTCTTAAATAAATTTTAATTACAAAACTAACTGCAGAACCCCTCCTCTAAATCGCGAGATGAATTTAACGAGGGTAGTTAAGCCGTAATTAGACGATATTTACTGTAGCATTACTGTAGCATTACTGTAGCAAAACATAGATTAATTAGGCTCATTAGATTCGTCTCGTAAAGATGTACCCATCTGTAAAAAGGTTTTGTCATTAGACTTTATTTAATACTCCTAAATAATAAGATTCTCTTTAGAGGTAAATTTTAGAGGCTCTAAAACAGGGCACCGAACGCGCCCTCGATCCGGTGGAGACAGCGCCGGCTCGTACAACGGTGGAGAATGCCGTCGCTCGGCGTGGGAGCACGAGCCCGGGTCGTCCTCTCGTGAGTCGTGAGGCGACGGCTTCCCTCCGAAACGCTTCTTCCGCGCCCGCGCGCTCGATCTATATCGAGCGCGCTTTCCTTATCTGTCCCAACTCCCAACCACCGGTCCCGCCGATTAATTTCCTTAATCAACTCCGCGTGGGGCCCACCCATTCCCTTTCTTTCCCGATCCAGATCGATCTCACGCGACTCCTCGTCAACGCACCAGCGAGCCCCGCCCGCTCACCAGAGGCGAGGCGCGCTCGTGCCGCCGCCGCCGCCGGCTCGCCGGCGGGAGGACGGGGAGGGACTCGTGCCGCCGGGACACCGCCGCCCCGCACGCCCCCGGGACGACGAGGCGGGAAGGAGGGCGAGCTCGCGCCGCCGCCCGCTATGCCGGAGGGAGGAGGTGGCCGGCTCGCCGGAGCCTATACCGGTGCCGGAGGAGACGACCCGGTGCTTTTTTTTTCAGTTGAAACTTTTTTCTTTTGACTTGAAACTGATTTATTTGTGAGTTGAAACTTTTTTGTTTTGACTTGAAACTGCTTTATTGTGAGTTGAAACCAGTGGCGGATGTGCCATAAGTCCTGGGTATTCCCAGGAATACCCAGCTCGGTTGCACAAAAAATCAAGTATAGTTCAGCACTGGCCTATTGCCCATCCTGTTGGAATTCATGCGATGCCCTGTTGCCTAAGAATACAACCAGATCAATAATCCAAAGCCCATAAAAGAAATAAGGACTAGACAGAATTATGGCCATAGTTCACATCGTGGATACAGATGGCTGAATACTATATTCTGATGCGTAGAGATGAACACTGAAGAAAGGTCAAAAATCTTGCAGAGCTCTCTGTTATGCTTGTTGAAACAAATAACCATACAAGGCATGATGTTGTGTACAATGTTTTCAAGTGCTCCTTCTTCCTGTTGCAACTGTTAGTGTGGAGTGGGTATTTCTTTATGGAATTATGTGAAGAATAAGCTGAGAAATAAAACGGGTCACAAATATTTGAACAATTGTTTGGTTATATTTATCAAGCGTGAGTTTTTTCCTTAAAGTGAAGGACATCAACATCATCAAAGCGATTCCAAGCCATGAAGGAGCGCCAAGTTAAATTGCAATTTTATTCACCTATTTTGTAACTTATGTTACTAATCTCTTTTGGGAACAATTAGTACTTAAAATTCATGTTGTGATGAATTTTACGGCTTTATGAGCGAACAATTGTTCGGCTGGGAATACCCTGTCACCAAATCCTGGCTCCGCCACTGGTTGAAACTTCTTTGAATGGACTTGAAACTTGTTGAATCCGACATGAAACTTGTTGAATCTGAGTTGAAACTTTTTGAAATCAAGTTGAAACTTGTTTGAATCGACTTGAAACTTGTTGAATCCGAGTTCAAACTTTTTGAAATCAAGTTGAAACTTCTTTGAATCGACTTGAATCTTTTTATTAATCGACTTGAAACTTATGTTAAGTTTTGTTTTGGTTTCTGTTGGAAGTTTCTGTTGGAAGTTGCAACACATGGGCGTCGTAGTAGTAGTGGAGGTGGAAAGAGCTTGTCGGTAGCTGTCGGAAAACGGTAGTTAGGTAGTACGGAGTAGTATTTTCCTAGCGCGCGCGCGTTTTTTAGTCGTGCCCGCTTCCCTCTCTCCCTTCATTTATTTCGGTTCATAGAGAAAAAATTTGTTGAGTTAGCATCATATAGACGGCTCATTAATTAACATTGTACATGCCCTTATGCCTCTACGAAGATGATTAAACACATAAATAAGCTAGATAATAATTCTAGTGGTATATTTATAACAAAAACAACAAATATGGCGAGATTTTCCTATCAAGTTAGTGTAGGTCAAACATTGAAGTGGAATCTACATTAATAATGTGTTGCTTTCTTCAACATAATATATTTTCTTAAATAAAACGGCTCGATGCAGTTTACAAGAACTCATTGCATTTATATAAGATATGGAGAGAGAATACGAGAATAGACAAAAACATAAGAAAAATAATGACAATCTATCAGAGAATTGAAAAATGTGAACCAAAAGGTAAGATGTTTTACTGACATGATTGTTACTCTCCTCCCCCCCCCCCCTCTCTCTATGTCTCTCTCTCTCTCTCTCTATCTATCTATCTATCTATCTATCTATCTATCTATCTATCTATCTATCCGAGAGGACCGATCTGCTAACCTAGCCCCCGCGTTGCCCTCCCTGGCGACACGGGCGGCGATCCCCACCCGCTGCCAACAGACCCTCCTCCTCCCTCCACCCCCCCCCCCCCCTCCACAGAGGCGGGGACGGCGGCGGCGGGGTCGTTGTTTCCTCTTTTTCACTACCCTCTACTTTTCTGGATATTGCGTTCATGGAGCAATGGTGGTGATGCCGTCCGATGGCTGCTGAATCGTTTCCTCGACGTGTGTGGATCCTAGGGGCGACTGGCGTAAAGTGCGATATGATCAGCCTCCTGGTTGGCTGTTGCCTCTCCCCGTGCATGTTGCCTCGTGATCGTGTTCGCGACCGCGTGCCTGCCAGGGTTGCCGATGCGCATCGCCGTCCTGCCGTGCTGCTGTGTTTGGTGGTGGCAGGGATGGCTTCGCGTGGCAGCGGCGGCGGCGGCGAGGCACCATTACACGACGCCCCTTGTAGATCTGATGGTGCTTCTTCAACACTGGCCGCTATGCCTACTGCCTCGGTGACAGATCAATGTGATTTTGCTGATGGGATTATTGGATCATGTGTTTCCATGTTCTAATCGACGATGGTGACGCCCGCGGGCGCCATGGTCCTTGTTGAAGGCATCGTCGGGAAGCCTTTTTGAGGTGACTCCAGAGGCACAAACCTAGCTTTTGATGAGCGGATGACGGTGGCGTCCTTGACGTCGTTACCTTCCTGAAGGCGTTATCTTGGATTTCCTCATGCAGCTACATGGGTTGTGAACTTGTGATTCACCATGAGTCAGATTCTGCAGTCTCCTTCCAACCATAGGTGATATTGATGCCGTTATGATATTCCCATACCTCAACTTCAGCGGTGCTTGGGATGTCGTTTTACCATGGATGCAGTTTGAGTGGTCTTGGCTTCAATCATTTGATGCAATTCATCGATGGATTGGCTAATGCTCCAGAGCTTTTCAATCCTGATGATCATGGTAGGAGAAGAAAGCTGATGGAGTAGACCTTCTCATTAGGCCGTTTTGGTAGACAGTAGAGCTGTAACAAGGAGACATTTTATATTTCTCTACTTTTTGTTTAGTTCTGTTCATCAGTGTGCGCTTGTGCACTTCTGATTCAGCTGTAGCTTCCCTAAAGGCCAAGGCCGGGATTAATACAATTTCCCATTATCTAAAAAAATCTATCTATCCGAAAGATAATGTTTTAGTTTTGTTTTCGTTTACCATCTAGTTTTTATTTTCTCTCTTCTCAACTGAAATAAGACAAAATAAGAGGTTTCACAACAAAAGTTAAAAGCTTATGCAACAACACATGCAACAAAACATTTGGTTTCGAAGCACAATGGGAATGAACAACACAATGATGATATATTACATTAGTCGACCTTGACTATGAAGTAAGAGAAACCAAAGTGCCTAGACAATGTTTTTTTGTGTGTAAAATCTCATAAATTAATTGTTTATGCCCTAGTTAGATAAAAAAAATATTGCAGTTTTGGAATACAATAAAATTTTGGTTTAGTAACTAGACAATGGTTTTAAAAACGGTTTCCTATCAAATACCGAAATACATATATTTCATTGCTTGGGAAAAAAATCAAATTGCAACTATTTTGGAGCTTTCAAAAAGTTATGCTCATAACATTTTTTTATAAAATATTATATAATATGAATTCGTATGATGATTTTAAAAGAGAAGCCATTTCTTTTTTCGTGGTGGCACGTAAATGCGGCCTAAAAAAACTGCATGATTAAGCGTTTCCCACGTGATTTGTGAAACTTTGACATGTCTACTCCGCTATTTCTTTGGCATGGCATCCTGTTCTTTGTTATAAAGACAATAAACTTGATAGAAAAAAAATATTCCCCATATTTTTAATTATATGACGCCGTTGACTTTTTTGTTGAACTTTGACCAACTATATATACATAAATAATTAGTTGCTTAACATGAAATGTATATTGTTGGATCTCATCAAAAGCACTTTAAGATTAACTTATACATTTAGTTATTTGGAAAAATATTTATGAATAAGACGAACGGTTAAAGTAACGAAAAAAATCAATGGTGTCATATATTCAAAAACGGAGGGAGTAATCTTTTTTTGTACATTAAGATAAACACTACTAAGTGATGCGCTTGGACGCTTGCCATTCATTATATAAAACATGCCAATATCAAATTAGTGTGAACAATAACTCTATATAAACTAGATTCCTAAACAATGTCACCCAGTGCTATGCAAACAATAATGACTTGCCAGTTGCAAGTTCTATGTAAACTCAAAAACCAACATGATGTTTTAAATGATATTTCAAAGGAGATTTCGAACCATATTAACTGACATTCTATAATGCTAACTGAACGTGCACATTCATAATGGGTCAGCTAAAAAGTCAAATCCTTCAAGCGTCCATCTCCGCTTTATGTTCACGAATTGGTGTTATGTGTGAAAGTTTACGTTTAGAAAACTACTTTTATTCTGCACTAAAGCACTTGTCCTAATGTCATCAAAACAAGTCTACCTTTATTTTTCTGTTCTTGCTTGTACACTTTATTTTCTGTTTCTTCGCTACTGCGATTTTGATTTGGAAGTCGTTTGATAAAGCGAACCGTTCGTCTAACGGCGACAGCGGCGCCCCCACGTTCCACAGCAAAACCCACCTCGCCGCGCCGGCCTCCCAAAGCAGGAAACCGAAAGAAACCGTGCCGAAACGAGAACAGCTCACGCCACCCCCGCTCCCTGCGTGCGCGAGGCCTTCTCCTCGTCCACTTTGCTTGCTCTCGCGGTCTATCTTCCTCCTCTCCGTCCATACCCAGAACCGAGGCAGGAGGAAACCAACGCCGCAGCGCAGAAGCGGCTTGAGCATCCCCTTCAGCGCCTCCGCGGGAGGTGCGGCTGCCCTCGGCATTGTCAATACGCCCAGGTTCGTTCGATCTGGCCCGCCCCTCGTTCCACAACCTCCATTCCCGTTGGGGTACGCCCAGCCCTTTGCGCGATTCTAGAGTTTTACTACGCTAGAATCGCCTGGGTGTTTCTGGAGATGTTCGATTTGCTGGGGCTGGTATGGCTTCCAGGGGCTAGGAGCTCAGCTGCACAGGCGGGGTAGAACCGTAGAAGGTAGATTTCGAGGCTTGGTGATGCTGGTTGTCGTTCTGTGTTTCCACTTGGTGCTTGATCTGCGTGGAAGGTGGAATTCGTAGGCTGTACACGTACCGGGATGAATTTAACCCTAGCGTTAAGCGATTTGAGTGCCTGATGATGCATGCTGTTTGTTGTTGGGCACTTCCTTTTGGCGTTACTCTGTGTGGGATTTGGAATCCTGTGCTCTGCAGTTACCGGGATCAAGTTCAAGTGTAGCGATTTGTGGTCTGGATGGTGGTAGGGTTCCTGTATGTAGGTTATTGTTGTGCTTTTGAATTACGTGTTGTGGTCTCTTCAATCTATTGTAGTCTTTTGGCGCAATAGTAGCCAAATAATAAAGGAAGATAGAGAGCAGGAATCCAGTACTTCCCTTTGTATCTGTGTTATATTCTATTTGTATTGATTGAAATCCGCGAAGTCAGTTATTTTTTGTATCCCAGTGGCGTTTAATTAACTTTGTTATTGCTTGTTTGTTGCTCTAGGGTTTCTGGTGCCCGGGCTTGTATGATTTCCGAATGGCGGACCTAACCGACATAGGCTGCTGTAGTTGTTTTAGCTTTTTAAGGAAGCCTAGTGCGTCTGTACATCAAGCTCAGGATGCTGATGGCGTGTTATCCAAAGATTTGCTGAAGCATAAATTAGCTGAAGATCCTGATGGAAGCTTCTATACTGGAGATGATCTTGATGGAAGCTATTACAATTTTGATGGAAGCTTTTACAATGGGGATGATCTTGATAGAAGCTTCTATAATAGAGATGATCCTGATAGAAGCTTCTATAATGAAGATGCTGACAGAAGCTTCCATGATAGAGATAATACTGACTATTTTGATGGAACCGATGATGGACCGCCAAGGAAGAGTTCTGAAGATATCATACAGTCAAGAGCACAAAATGGCTTTGCATGTAGAGAGATCCTAGTTAAAGAGACTAAAAAAGTATTTCGCTCAGAGGTATCATCTTCTGACTTTCCCAGGCTTCAACTTCCATACCAGTAATTTTGTACCTCCATTTCCATATTTGAATATCTTTCTATTTAATTTTTTGCTTATGCACCCACCTTTTTGCGTTAGATAGGCAGACAGCCCACACTTCTAAAATTCTGGGTATTTGTCATACTAGGAAAACTGATATTTTCCCTTTAAAAGTAGCAAGACGTCCTTACCATTTGGCCTTACTGAAGTTTATCATCGTTCAGTAAAGCAGACCTTTTGTTTAGATGAAACATGTTATTTTACTCTCTGTTTCTGCTTTGAAACCTTGTTAAATATCATGTCTTTTCTTTTATCATCGTGGTTGTTTTTTCCTTGTGATGTTTAGATATGGAGCCATCAGTTGCTCTTGTTGACGTGCAACATCAGTTGCACTCGTCGTTACAAAATCAGTTCCACCCACAACCTGAATGTTCCTTGCTCTAGAAATTGCACAGTACCCTTTCGAACAATGAGTTTCCGTTTGTGATCCTTTAAGCTCTTTTTCTCCCATCACTAATTTTCGAATCAAAACTAGACCAGCTCGCTATCTTGGTCACCAAAGTTCAAAATGTACAAGGTAGCTAATTCAGTCCAATCCATGGTCTTATTCCTAAAGTTTTGCCTCTCTTGAATTGGATAAGACTCCATGCAAGAACCGAACAACCTGAATGTTCCTTGCTCTAGAAGTTGCACAGTACCCTTTCGAACAATGAGTTTCTGTTTGTGATCCTTTAAGCTCTTTTTCTCCCATCACTAATTTTCGAATCAAAACTAGACCAGCTCGCCATCTTGGTCACCAAAGTTCAAAATGTACAAGGTAGCTAATTCAGTCCAATCCATGGTCTTATTCCTAAAATTTTGCCTCTCTTGAACTGGATAAGACTCCATGCAAGAACCGAAAAAGTTCAACGCTTTGCTAGTGTTCCAATGATGCATGTTTCGGGAAGAAAAATAAAAGGCCTAGTACCAGTACCAGACAAGCACAGAGCGTCTTCTTTTCTTTTTGGAATGATTTAATATTTGGTCAACCCTCTTGGCATGGTGGATAGTTAAGCCTGATTCTCCCTTTTGGCATGTTTAGGACGAAAGTGGTAACAAAATGATCAATCAATATGTCCACCTGGGAAAGATTGGTTCTGGAAGCTATGGCAAAGTGGTAAGATTCCTTGGATGTGCTAACAATGAACTTTCCTGGATAGGCGACTGAATTCATTTTGTCTTGCTACTTGAAAGGTTCGATACCGAAGCATGAAAGATGGAAAGCTATATGCAGTGAAGGTATTGTTTTCTGCTAGTATTTTCTTCGTGTTAGTAACATAAATGTCTTGTTATGAGCCACTTCGTGATAAGTAGATTATCACATTACACGTGCTTGTTTTTGTTTTACGGGGGATACAAGGGTCTCCTACTGTGGTACTTCATATGTAATATAAAAAAAAAACTCGACCTGCGAAAGGGCCTCTAGCTGAACTGTTTTGGTGGTCTCAGTAGCACTCCTCAAGTCTTGAGTTCGATTCCTGGTGGGAGCGAATTTCAGGTTGAGGTTAAAAAAAATCCCCTCGTCTGTCCCACAACCAAAGCACAGGTCTATGGCCCGGCCTAGGTCGTTGGTCGTCTCACATGGGCTACGGTGCCGCTGTGTATGGGTGGGGCAGGGGTTCGGGGATTTTCTCGACCTGCGTGAGAAGGTCTTCTTCTTAATTGGAATGCCCGGGGGTACTTCATATGTATATTAAGGATGCTTGTTGAATCTCATGATTAACTATTTCCTTCTGGTCATTATACTCTGTCCATTATTCCTTGTTAATGTCATACGCTTTGCATGTTTTGGCTGGTGGTTAAATTGCTGACTTCAGGACTCAGTTGTTAACCAACTGTTAGGTCCACATTTCCTTTTCTTTCATCTGCACTGTCATTTTAAACCTGTATATGTGTTCAGTGCACGTGCTGATGTGTAACTGATGGAATTTTAGCCTTTACCTTTCTGTATTAGGTTTTGAATAAGCCTTACATGATGAAAATACGCGTCGTACGATCAGAAACTGCCATGACAGATGTTCTTCGGGAGGTGAGTAACTTTGTCACCTTATTTGTTCGTGTAATACTTGTTTTTTTTTTTGTCGCGCATGTTTATGTTAGTTCTCTGGTAAAGCAATGAAGCATGGTTTGAAGTTGTTATCTCTGTAGGATCTCTCACAAGTTCATACATACACTGTCCATTTTAAGAATGCTAATTGACCGTGGTTCTTTCCAGTACATGATGAATATAATTAATGACTTATCCTTTCAGTTATTTGGTTAGAATGATCTGGATGACTACACAGTGCAATCTTCTTTTTTGTCATCACTGTTGGGAGGTGCCCTGCTTCTTAGCATATGAAGAATGCATCTATCTGATAAAAGTTGACCAGCAACATAGATTGGCAGTATAATAAGCAGTTAATCCATGGTGTATATTCAATAGAAGCCCATTTAGCCTCTTATATGAATAGATGCATGGGAGTGTGGTACATAATGCACATATCCTCTGTTTAAAGAATATCCGAAAAGTACCTATTATGTCCATTGTTAGTTGCTTTTCAATTTCGCTGGCCATGATTTTCATTGGACGAATGTACAGTACGCTAATTACCATGAAAATGTTGAATTGTGGTCTCATTTTGTTTCCGATACCCTGTGGAAATTACTTGTAGTCTTGAGATGCTGCAAGTTGAATTGGACTATTACCGGATGTAAGTGGACCATTCAATATTGTTAGAATTCAATGAAAATTTTACTTACAAGTAGAAGCACAATATTCTGGACAGTGATGCTATGTTCTATGCAACTATGTGTTTATTTGTACACGCGAAATGTAGAAGCACAATATTCTGGACAGTTTTGCATCGAAGAGCAAGTTTGTGTTTATATGCATTGTACCACACTTTCTAGTTTTATGTGTCAATTGACTGCATCATTATATTGTGCACAGTATCTGATTGCTTGCCACTTTCTCTACTGGAGACAGGTATCCATCATGAAAATGCTGGATCATCCCAACATTGTGAATCTTGTTGAGGTTATTGATGATCCAAACATAGATAAATTCTACATGGGTATATAACTGTGCTCTTGCCAATATTATTCTAATGTGGTATTTTGCATTTATTTTCTTAATATTCTATAAACTTGTTATTTACACTTTGTTCTTGGCCTTGCCAGTTCTTGAGTACGTTGATGGAAAAATGGTCTGTGACAATGGTTTAAGTGAAGCTACTGCCAGAAATTATTTGCGAGACATAATATCTGGTCTTATGTATCTTCACTCTCACGTAAGTCAAAAATTTTTTTAACTGGCTTATCTTAGTGAATGTTGTGCCTAGTCAGAATTTACTATTTAGAAACACCTGTGCTATATAAGTTAATTGTTAAAACTTCCTCTTTCTTTTTTCTTTTTTTCTTTTTTAAGGCTGTGAACATAGCGTGTGTTTTTGGCAAATCATGAATGTAGACCATGATGGAAACAGATAGATGCATAATATTGCCTACTACACATGATTGACATGATCCCCAGAAAATGGGGAGGTTAGCAGTGCTTCTGTAAGTTTATACCCAGCCATCTGCAACTTGATTGGCTTTCTAGGGAATGATTGAATTTTGCAAGAAGTTTGTATCTGATAATGTCCTCACTCAAGTATGAGCCAAAGGACAATAAACCATTGGGATGGTTACATAAATCAAAACTAGATAATTGCTTTATAAAGCTCCAAGCAGCATATCCAATTATTTGTGATGCAACTTATGTCTGGCTTCAAGCAATGGCCGTTACAAAGGGAGCTGGCAGTAACAACAACATGCTGTGAGATATTTCATGATCAGCAATGTGATTGTTCGGTAGAACAGATTAGGCATACAGGGGAGGGCAAGATATGGGCATGTGGGACCTGCAGGAAGAGTTTAGGTGGTCCTTTGGTCAAACTCATGAAGAAGATTAAGAAGGCTAAAGTGAGCTAATTGAGCCCTTTTATAAGATAGTAAAAGTTACAACTGGGAGGTTTTATATGAGAAAAAAATGGATTAGACACAGAGTCAGTATGATAGAAATTAAATCTTACTCTTTTTGCCCTGTGTATTTTGTGCTCTCGTCTTTGGTTCTTGTGGGTTTCATCCCTAGCCTACCCCAACTTGCTTGGGACAAAAGGCTATGTTGTTGTTGTTGTAGGCTGTGTACATGAGCTTTATTCAAGCTAGAATAATCTATGCCGCCTCTACACTATTTGCTATCTCTCAACCCTTGAAGCTATATCATGTGGTAATATGCTTATTCAAGTTACGCCTTCTGGTGTTTTCATGCATTGTAGCAATCTTAATATGAACCAAGGTTCACAACGACACTGAATTCTATTTAACTCGCCATTCATGATAGAATGCTTGCCCACAAGAGTAAATCTCATAGTTCCCAGGCTCCCAGCTGCTGCCCATGCCCCCTCCTTTTTTTGGAGGGCACATATATATGTTGTGGTGTACATTTGTTTCTGATTGCCTGATTCTCTATGTTGTGCAGTTTGCACTATGTTGTGTGCTTCCCAGCTGGATTGAGACACCAAATCTTGTCATCTTTATACGCAGAACATTATTCATGGTGATATCAAACCAGACAATCTCTTGGTCACAAGTACTGGCAATGTGAAGATAGGAGATTTCAGTGTTAGTCAGGTTTTTGAGGTGATTCCTGCATTCCTGTAACTTTTTGTATTTTAGTGAATTTTACTATTCTTGTCCCATAATAATGTTTTTCTTTCGAGTTCAATGAAACCTTAAAATAGGTAAGTGCCTAATCTGGGGTTTCTATTGCTAACTTCCTCTTGCCCTGACAGAAATTTGGTTGTATCATTCTTTAACTGCACAAGTAAATCTAATTGATATTTTCAAAGTATATGTGTGTTCCTTTGGAAAATTTCTCAGAATTGTGGAATTTTACACCTCGGTGTGCTTTTACTGTAAACTGATGCGGTGATACTTGTATTATTGCCCTGTAGGATGACGATGATATGCTTTGGAGATCCCCTGGCACCCCTGTCTTTACTGCGCCAGAGTGCTGTCAAGGTACACCTAGCTGCTTTTGATATTTAGGTTGTAAAGGCCGCATGTAAAATCAGTCAGTGACCAAATTTTGTACTTGAATACAAAGTGGGTTTTCCACCATGGGTGTTCCATTATAGCTATATGATTGCATAATTGCAGATAAACGAAATGCAACAGTGCCGATTCATCTGTATTGATTGAAGATTACTATATGCCCCTGTGTACTGGCTACGTTTTTTTAAACATATGGTAATTCTTTTTCTCTACATCACTGCAGGTTTAGCCTACCATGGTAGGGCATCAGATACATGGGCAGTTGGTGTTACTTTATATTGTATGATTTCTGGGCACTATCCATTCCTTGGAGACACTTTGCAGGAGACTTATGATAAGGTGCAAGAGAATGCCCATTCTTTTCCTTTTTGTTATTCACCTGGTTTCATAAAACTCACTTTAGGCTTTTGTACCGAGTAGATTGTCAATGATCCAATTCAAATACCAGACGGCATGAACCCACAACTTGCTGATTTGCTTCAAAGGCTTCTCTGCAAAGGTTCTATAATTTTCTTTTCAGAAAATTGTTGTCACCCTATGGTTTTATATACTAGAGTCTTGGTGCCAGATGTGCTCTGTTAACGGATTTGTTCTTTTGTTTCCATCTCTTGTTGCTTTGCAGATCCAGGAGATCGTATCACCCTGCAGGCTGCAGCTGAGCATCCTTGGGTTGCTGGGGACAGGGGGCCAGTCCCTGAATACATATGTAGATGTGGCTTTGGCCGCAGTAAGAGGAATGATTTTCGGGATGAAGTACAATAGCAGAGCATCATCGGACGGACTAGTGTAGATATCTGGTAAAATGTGACAAAGCGAAGCCAGTGAGATGACTGACCATGCGTTCTCTGTCGTCTACTATTCCCCGTTTCCAATGGAGCTGGATGCTCGACTGAGCATTTTTCTTTGCGAACAAAACCATTTACCTGTTGTCAAGATTTCCCTCCGTAGGATAGGAATTGTTTCGAGCCAAGATATCATAGAAGGCCGTGATCTATACCTACCACCAGGAAAAGAGAATAATATAATATAAATATTCTGAGCATTGTGCTCATTTCGTATTTTATTTCTTGAGTGAATGATGTCTACCGGCACATGTAGCCTTTGTCGTGCTTCCATGTTTGATCCATCAATGGCTACAACTGTATTTGAAATAAGCTAAAGCTGGAAAATTGAGGCCGTGACATTTTAATGTGCAAATTAATCTGAATTACTCTTCAGATCGGTTGAAACTCAAGTACCATTCCGATTGTTATTTATCACTACGTTCGGCATATATATCCCCACTAATCTAACAAGCATGGATCGATGGAAGAAGCATGGACCATCGATGCAGTATTGCTGGTACAACTTTACAGCAGCAGGTGATCAGTGCTAAGGTTCCTCTCGGAGGCAGGAGACAACGCATTGAACGTAAACATCGCACAGAACGAACAGATTTGTCGTAATACTTTAATCAATTCTTCGTACACGTCCGGACCACTGACAGCTCGCTCAACGGCACGCCCGTCTCGCATCGTCGTCTCCTCCCCCCGCCTGCGCCCGGGGCACCGCGCATCGACCCGCCTGCGCCCGGGGCACCGCGCATCGAGGTGGTCGCGTTTCTTCTTCCTTTCCCTCTCTCTGCCAGGCTACCTGCCGCCCGCCCCGTCCCCCAACATTCGGCGGCCGAGTCAACCGAGAAAATTAACACAAGCCATCCACCCAAACCACCACCACCTCCCCCGTCCTCGGCTCCACCAATTGCTCTCGCGTCAGTAGAGGAAAAAAACCAAAGGGGGAAGGGAGGGGAGGAGCGCATCTCCGCTCCCCGCGTCGTCGTCTCCGCCCCCCTGATCCGCCTCATGATCTGACCCGCATTGCCGCCGGAATGGAGGCGCTCAACGAGCTCTGCGACCTGGTGGCCGCGCACCCGGATCTCCTCCTCGCCGACAAGCTCGCGTGGCTCTCCTCCCGCTGCGGCGGCGCCCCGGCCGCGGCCGCCCCGCCGTCGCGCGCGTCGAGGGCGCACCTCCACTCGCTCCTCGCGCTCGCGCGCCTCCTCCCCGCGGGCGGCGCCGGTGGCGACGCGGCGACCCCGCCGCCGCTCCTGGCCTTCCTCGCCTCCCACGCCTTCCTCTCGCCGGCCTTCTGGCCCCAGTCGTTCGCCCCGGGGCCGTTCCTTTCCAGGCTCCTCCCGCTCCTCGCCGCGGCCCCCGCCTCGCCCGCCCTCTCGTCCGCGCTCTCCGCCGCGGTTCTCGCCGCGCTCGATGTCGCCGACCCGGCATCCGCGCCGCTCGCCCGCGCGTTCCTCTCCGCAGCGGCCGCGGCGGCGCCCCTGCCGCTCCTCCCCGCGGATGCCGCGCCTGTCGCCGCGCGGCTGCTCCTCGAGTTTCCCGTCTCCGAGGAGGCGCCGGCCAAGGCGAAGGGGAAAGGGGAGGACACGGTGAGCGAGGAGAACGGAGGGGTCCGGGAGGTGGTGCGGAGGTTCGAGGAGGAGGAGGTCGAGGCTCTGGAGCGTAAAGAGGTCGCCTTCAGGCTGATCGTGCATACGATGGGGGGCGAGGGCGGGCTACAGGCCGAGCAGGTCGGGAAGGTCAGGAATGCTGCCTCACGGCAGGTCCGGTCGCTCACAGATTTCCTCAAGGTGAGGTGTTGCCTTCCCTCTTTTCGTGCCTGAATGCATTTCGTGTGCTGATTGTGCTTTTGCGTGCCAATGTCTTCCGTCTGTTTGTGCCTGTCCATGTTTTTGCCTTGCAATTTGCTCAAATTGAGGTGATGATTGGCAGATTAGGAAGCGGGACTGGAAGGAACAGGGTGCGCAGCTGAGGGCAAGGATAAACACCAAACTGATGTGTTGCCAAGCTGCAGTGGTGGTGCTGGTCCGAAGCATTTCCATCATGGGCGGTGATAGCAAGTCGTCCAAGGATATGCTTCAGCAGACTCTAGCTTGGTTCATCGAGGCTACCAAGTCCTGCATCTTGTCATCCTGGCGGAAACTGAAGATATGCGAGGAGCTATTCTGCACGCTGCTCAATGGGATCAGCCAGATAACTGTCTCGCGCGGGGGCCAGCTCCTGCCGGTGCTGTTGATTCCCTTGAAACCGCTTGTTGTTAGCACATGTTCGCAGGTATGTTTCTTTTGTGTCTCTATTGTTCAGACTACATGACTTTATGTGTTTATAGCTGTATAGTCTTATGTAAAACTGGTCACTTTCATGTAGGCCGACTTGGCGGGCAGTAGCCCTGGGGCTTTGTTTGAGGCAGTGGTAAAATTGAGCTGTGAGATCATAGAGTTTGGCTGGACAAAGGATAGAGCTCTTGTTGACACCTTCATTATGCGGCTAGCTGCGTATGTTCGTGAACGGAATGACTATGAGGAGGAGGTATTCCCTTTTTTCTCCCTCTCTATTTATTAGAACATAAACGTTCTCTGCTCCAGGAAGATTTACCGAGATCCAGGTTTCGTCCTGCTTGAAACTGTAGTTTTTTTCTCTCTCTTTCTTGATACTATACATTGGAACATCAACCTTATTAAATACTACTCTTTCATGCGTCGTGAAATTATTTTGTTCAAGGCTGTTTCAGTTACTGTCAGGCATGATATAGTGTGTCATAATCTAGCTGGATATGTCTGTATGGCAATCCAACTAGTAGGGCCAAGTCGCAACAAAACCCTAAGTCATACCATGAATCTTGAGTGATGAATTTGATAGAACATCTCATTTCATAGTGGCTGTCTTGATAATACAATGTTCATTTGGGTGATCAAATGGATCCATTTGATCAAAGACAGTACTCTATGTGAAGCTACCATGCTACATTAGAATGGAACTGTTGATATTTCAGGGTTGTAACCTGATATGGCATTGGTGGGAAACAATTGTTTCCCCGTGTGTTTCTGAAAGCTTTTATGACGTTAGCTGAGCCAGATATCATTTGTAGTAGCGCTAGCACTGATTTGTTTGCACTGATAGGTTTACTGATCCCACTTCTCTTTATGCATGCCGATTGCACACACCACGGAATTCAGTCTGTTATATTAGTGCTGAGAATTAGCTTCATGTACATGCTTGGGACTTGTGAGCATTTATTCTGAAGCTTGCCTGATGCTGTCAGATGTACTTTTTAAGACTTTCACTTACTTTTTAAGCATATGCATTCAGTACCATTGCTTAAATGTCAGCCCCATTTTGTTTACTTGACTGAATTTACAGGATGGCAAAGAAAAAGAGGCAGTTCCAGTTATTCGACTTAATGTCGTGCGCCTTCTGGCTGAGTTATGCGTATGCTTGAAAAAATGGGAAGTTGTAGACATGATTTTGCCCCTTTTCATTGAACATTTGGAAGAGGGTGATGCTTCATCTCCAAGTTCATTGCGTCTACGAGTATGGCTCTTTGTCTCTTACTGATCTACATACTTTGATCTTGCACTTTCTTTCTTTTTTCATTTTTTTTTCAACTTTGCATTTTTTTTAGAAAACAACATTTTCTCAGTTTTTTTAAATGCTGCAGTTATTAGATGCAATATCTCGTGTTGCGTGCTTGGGGTTCGAAAAATCATACCGTGAGAGCATTGTCTTGATGACAAGAAGCTATCTTGATAAAGTTAAAGCTGTAGGGGCTTCAGAAAACAACACATTGCCATCGGAAGCAACAATTGAACGAACAGAGGTATGTGACATATTATGTAAGAAATTTCGTCGATCTGACAAAAGCGTTAACTTCAACTTTTGTTTCATGTTCTATACTAACTATGTAAGCAACATTCTAGACTCTTCCTGCAGGCTTTCTGCTTGTTGCCTCCAACCTCACGAGCACAAAACTCAGGTCTGATTATCGTCACAGGCTATTGTCTCTGTGCTCAGATGTGGGGCTAGCTGCTGAATCTAAAAGTGGGAGGTAAGACGCGCTGCTGTTAGTTTCTACTCCCTCCGTTCAGAAATAGATGTCGTTGTTGACTTTTAGACATCACGTTTGACCGCTCGTCTTATTCAAAAAATTTATTTAAATATAAAAACAAATATGTCATAATTAAAATACATTCAACGATAAAACAAGTTGTAAAAAAATAAATAACATTTGTGCAAAAAATTTGAATAAGACGAGCGGTCAAACGTGATGTCTAAAAGTCAACAGTGACATCTATTTTGGAACGGAGGGAGTATGTCTTATTACAGTCTTAATGTGGCATTAATATTTGGTCTTGAATGGTATACAACTGTACTGTCTGCTGGATTCCAGTGTACTTTCGTCTTATGTGTAGAATCTAATGCATATACTCAATTATTGTTTCTCTTGAAAATAACAATTTTTGGATGCGGTTTATCTTAATTCTGTAGCACTGAGAAGTATTTACTATGTCTCCTATGCTTGTCATAACTAATTAATCTGAAGCATACTGAGATTATCATGCTATTTTCTATTTTGCAGGAGTGGTGCTGATTTGATGGGTCCGTTACTTCCTGCAGTTGCTGAAATATGCTCTGATTTTGACCCCGTTTCCACTGTTGAGCCATCGTTATTGAAGTTGTTCCGTAACCTTTGGTTCTACATCGTCTTGTTTGGGCTTGCTCCACCCATACAGAGCAATCAGGCCCCTACAAAACCAGTTTCCACTTCATTAAACACAATGGAGAGCATCAGCACTATACCCCTTCAAGCTGTTGCTGGACCGTACATGTGGAATAGCCAATGGTGTGTGGCAGTGCAACGTATTGCGCAAGGAACTCCTCCTCTGGTAAGTTATTTATCAGTTTGTGTTTGGTTAGATATGACAAATAAAAGTTCTGAATTCGGGACTAATGTAATCAAACTCTAGGAAAGACAGGTTTAGAGGTTGATGAAATAACTTCACCTTGGCAAATAGAAGTTCTGAATTTGGTAATATCATGTCGCTGTAAATGATTTGGAAGATTTATTACAAATAATTTTGTATAACAGATAGAAATGATAGGCTCTGTTGCATATGCTAACAAATCTGTTGAAAAACATCATGTGTTACGTGTTGATCATTTTTAGGGCTAATCACATCGCGTGAATCAGGCACAAATATCCAAGTGAAAAGTCTTTCACCTCTGTCTATCTTTACAATAGTCGAGGTTGTCCCCTGATCTCTGTACTTCTAACAAGTCCACTTTACCTACTGAGCTTGGTATCTGTTAAGTTACTATGCTCTAACCAGTTGCACCCAAAAGCCTAAGCTGATGGGAAAGGGTGGGCAATCCACTTTTGGTTCAACAGTATCAAAGGTTGTTTGGCCATGTTCATTGCTAACCTCCTTTCCGAGAGGCACCAACTTGTCATTGATCACCATAGGTTTTAATCTTATAACATCACTTACCACAGTTCACAGTTACTTCCAAAGTGCGGAAACATCTCTCTATTTGTCTCCATCCTTGTAATTAGTGTAACATATTCAGTTCCCCTTTTTGCGTGCCACGTCTAAAACCTATCACTGTGCTATATAATGTTCTTTTATTTCAAATATGTTAATCATATTTGTCCCCTTACTAGGATTAATAATTCATTGTTGATCACCCATGTCAATGGCTGGTAGTATTGCTGCACCTTCATATCCGTTTTGCTTTCCTGATTTCAGGTTGTCAGCTCAGTGAAATGGCTTGAAGATGAGTTAGAGCTAAATGCTCTGCATAACCCAGGTAGTCGTCGTGGCAGTGGTAATGAAAAGGCTGCTATTGCACAAAGAACTGCACTTTCTGCTGCTTTGGGAGGTCGTGTTGAGGTAACAGCAATGAGTACAATTTCAGGTCAGTGCTTAATCCTCTATTTCGTGCTTCACAGGTTATTTTTCTGATTAGTTCTTTTGGAAATTACAATATCACCTTGCAATCAAATATGTTGACAAAACTTTAGAAAGTGATTGCAGCGTTGGTTCTAATTCTTTTTTAACAAAATCTATCTGCCAATCCACGTATCTGATTGAGAAAGCATCTAAGCATTTTAGTGGGTCACCACAGATGATCTGTGCCATTTCATGTAGTTTAAGCAACTTCACATTGTGATAGATGATCGGCTCTGTATTTGAGTTCCTGGGAATATTAGATACCCGACTTTCACCCCATGGGACTCACCTCGTAAGAGAGGCCTTCATGGACCCTCTGAAAAATTTTCCTGGATGTGACGGAAGCAGGTAGCTGTAGAGGTTTCCCTTACTCTATGCTCCTATAAGTAATAATAGGAAAAGTTCTACCGACTACCACCAAGGTCTTCACTTTGGAGGGTCACCTGATCAACGCAAATGGTGCCTAGGCTCCTGAGTGAAACAGACAGGCTGGCCCAATACTAAGGGTGTTAAAGTGCTCAAACATACATGCCACAAAACAGTGAAAAGGAGGGCCAGTACCCTGAGAAACCTGTGACTACCCAACTAATAGACTCCAGAGATACCTATCTCCAACAGCACACCAAAGGGAACCCTCTTTAAGTTGTTGGGAGCACCAGGCTCACTCATGGAGATGTATCGCTGAAAACAATCGTCTCGGTGCTTCATACTTGCCAGGATACTAGGCTTAGCGAATTAAGACCTTCATAGTATTGTTTGTCAACCAATTTAATTGTCTGACACCATCACCCAAAGTTCCACTGTCTTTGGAATGAGACATTTATTTATCTTGTTCACTATAAGCTAAGATTATTGGTATTAACGTATTCCTGGGCAGGGGATTTCCTTTAGTAAGCGGTTAAGTGTGCAAATGATTTTTTAAGTATCCCATTAACACTTATTTACTCCTTTTTTTTCAGGTGTTAAAGCTACATATCTCCTTGCAGTTGCTTTCCTGGAGATATTGCGTTTTAGCTGCAACGGTGGCGTACTCGCAGCTACTTCTACATTGAATAAATCAAATAGTGCATTCAGTTGTGTGTTTGAATATCTGCTTACTCCAAACTTGACACCAGCAGTAACTCAGTGTTTGACAGCGGTTGTGCATAGATCTTTTGAAGCAGTCCTGTCATGGCTGGTAGGCTTCTCACTTGAACAATCTTTTTTGGTTACATGTTGCATGCATAAATTATCTTCTATCCCATCTGTTATGTTGAAATATGGGGCAGACTGAAAGTCATGTTTACACCATTATTTAGCTATGCACTTAGTTTTCTGCTGAATTTTGATCTACATTTAAAACGACACGCCAGCTTTCTTTTGTAATGGAGCGAGCACACTGGTCCTTTCTGCTGTCTTGATGCCTTTAGTAAGCTCTCACATTTTCGTTCTCACTGAATGCATGCTCATATCTGTTGAGCTATCCAGTTGTCAGGAAACATATTGTAGCAAAAGTGTGCATAAAAGTGCACAAATATATCTTTTTTAATCTTAATAAAAAGAATTAAAATCATTGTGCCCCATAAGATGACGTCTCATCCATTGAAAAAAGTTGTTTTAGTTGTCCTGTTTGATAAGAATGAAATATGAAACACTGACCACCACTTCAAAAAGAGAAAATTGTCTTGCGACTACCCGCATGGTTGCATTTAACGGTTGCACTACTGCAGTAGAGAGTACTTCCAGAGTGAAATCAGCTGCCTCTTCTGACTTCTATATTTTGTAATCCAGTACTTGACTATGCATTGTTTTCATTTTCTTAAATTACATTAAGAGCTAATAGTATCGAGGTAGCTGTACACGGGAATGATTATATTTCTTCTGCGCAGGAGGATCGTATATCTGAGATAGGTGAAGGAGCTGATACTAGAGAATCGGTTCTTTCTGTTCATGCTTGCTTTCTCATAAAGAGCATGTCTCAGAGGGATGAGCATGTTCGTGATGTGAGTGTTAAGCTGTTGACTCAGCTGAAGGAAAAGTTTCCACAGGTTGGCTGGTTTGATTTGGCTGATCATGTTTCATTTTTGGTATTTGAGACACACTGATGAGCAATAGTGTACTGACATTTCAGGTCCTCTGGAACTCGTCCTGCTTGGATTTACTACTTATTTCTGTTCATAATGAGTTGACTTCTGGTCCAGTCAGCGATCCTGCTTGGGTTGCAACTGTACGCTCACTATATCAGAAGATTGCTAGGGAATGGTTAACAAGTGCTCTTTCATATGCTCCGTGTACAACCCAAGGCCTTATACAGGTTTAGTCAATATAACATTGTTAAGCCTGACTTTTATTCCAGAAACATTGTTCTGAGATTGTCAAGCTGATGCATTATTTCTTGTTAGTAGATGGTCACTTTCCTGTCATTGTTAAGGTTGCCGATTGCTTATCTGGTTGAAGTTAAGGTTGTTGATCGTGTAGATCCTTTTTTTTTTCTTCCCTTCATAGATTTTTTGTATAATTATCTTTTACACTGATTTTGAAACCTTTTGTATTCTTTACTGGATATAGCATTTCCTGGGAAATGATTTCCTTTTGATCTACCTTTCATATCTAAGGTGTCTATGAAAATTGATTTTGCTGAGAAAAATAGCTTGCTACATTGCATGCTTTCCCACTGTTTGCTTGAATTCAATACAGAATCGGCTATGAATGTTTGGTTGAGCAAAATGTGAACCTATGCAGTTTGTTTGTTTGCTCTCGTTTCTGTGACGGAGTAGGTCCTCTTGCTAACTGGTGTAACTGAATGTTGTAATTATCTGATTAGCAGAATTCCCAGTGGTACTAATAACAGTCACTATAGGATGAACAAGCATTGCCAATATTACTGAAAGGAAGAAATTACTATTAACCATTCACTAGTGGCGTATCACTATTGGAAGTGGTGCATCACTGCATCAGCTCGATAGTGATTGTCTCAAAATTACCAGCAAAAAGGTGTTCAGCATTCTCATTTGTCGTGTCAAATTATGTATGCTTCTAATTGGTGATCAGAGATGAAACTGCTTGATTGTTTTTTGTGTTCTTTATGTTTTTTCTCTGCATAATACTGCACTTCTCAATCAGCCTTTTTTGTGTGCACACTTATGCCTCAGGCATCATCATGTTGGCTTACATAGTTTATGCTTGCCATTTTCATTTTCACCGAATGCCTGATTATAGCTCTTGAAAAGTTGTTTTTACTGGATTGATCAGGAAAATTTTTGCAAGCCAAGTGGAGTGCAGAGAACACAACATACTGCAGATGTCGTCTCACTTTTATCTGAGATACGTATTTGTAATGGAAAGAATGATTGGAATGGCATCAGGACAGCCAACGTTCCTGCAGTTATGGATTCTGCTGCAGCAGCATCAGGAGCCAAAAAAGAGGCAGCTGATTTCACTCTGGAAGTACTCTCTACTGCAGTAGTGAGTGCAACAGTTAAATGCAACCATGCGGGTGAGATCGCTGGAATGAGAAGGCTGTTCAGTACTATGGGAGGCCTAAATATGGGTATGTCTCCCCTTGGTACGCAGTCTGCGCAGCCCCACCAATCATTTGATGAAGTATTTGTATCCAAATTTGTTAGCCTTCTACAGAATTTTGTTGTTACGGCGGAGAAGCAACCAATCGATAATGTACAATTTCGTGAAACTTGTTCTCAGGCTACAGCACTACTCCTTGATCACATGGTAAATTGCTTGTGTTTTATTGGCCTGTTGTTTTCTTAATTCTTGTCTTTGATTGTATTTTCTATTTTGATGTTGTAATGTGCAGATGTCTGATTCTAGAGCAAATCTTGAAGGGTTTTCTCAGCTTGTACGGCTTCTATGCTGGTGTCCTGCTTATATTTCTACCCCTGAGGCAATGGAGACTGGAATATATATCTGGACATGGCTTGTATCGGCAGCACCTTCTTTAGGTCCACTTGTTCTTGCAGAACTTGTTGATGCATGGTTGTGGACGATAGATACAAAGCGTGGCTTGTTTGCATCTGATATGAATTACTGTGGTCCTGATGCGAAACTGAGGCCACATCTCATTGCTGGTGAGCCAGAGGCACCTCCAGAAAAAGATCCAGTTGAAGCAATAATAGCCCATAGACTCTGGCTTGGCTTCTTTATTGATCGATTTGAGGTTATAATCACACCACATTTTCTTTGTTTATGTTATGAATTGTTACGGTTTCACGATATAGTGGAGAAGCATTACTGTACTGTTTCCTGCCAGGACTGGTTTCTAGATTATGTTTGCTTGTTGCTGTTGTTTAATGATATTTCATCTATATTCTGCAAGCTGGCACTTAGCATACCCATATCATTCTGACAGGTGGTTCGGCATGATAGCATTGAGCAACTTCTACTTTTAGGTCGGATGTTACAAGGAACAATGAAGTGTCCAAATCATTTTTCTCGCCATCCTGCTGCTACCGGCACTTTCTTTACTGCAATGCTCCTTGGGCTAAAGTTTTGCTCATGCCAGTCTCAATCTAACCTGCAGAAATGTAACATGGGGCTTCAGTTGTTAGAGGACAGAGTATACCGGTAAAAATTACTTCATGTTTCCGATTACATTCCCTCAGGGTGTTTTATCATATGCCTTCTACTATATTGATAACATGGCTTTCTATATCTTTTACTGCAACTATTAATCGTTTTTTTAACGTAACTACAGCAAGGGAGGCCCCTACTGTGTGAACAACTATTAATCGTTAGCAAACTCTTGACATATTTCAAATATTGTGGTAAACAAAATGCGGTATGCTAAGGATTAGATGTCACTAGATCCAACTGAGCCAGCCACATCACAAATGCATAATGATATTTATTGCCTGATGAATAATTACAGCTCTATCATTCCAGATCTAATCTTATCTCTAGTTGATTGCAACTCTAATTAACCCTCTTAACAGTACATCCTAACACTTGCACTTGACACAAAGTAAGTGCAAAGATTTGCTTGGTACTAGAAGTGACATTTGATATGCTTACAAAAAAAACTTAGGCCCTGTTTGTTTCAGCTTTTGGAGGCTCTGTTTCTGCAGAAGCCAGAAGCTGAAACAGTATTATTTGAATATGGCTTTTGAAATTTTAAAAGCTGTATTTGTATTAGAAGCCAGAAGCAGGTCAGGATGAGCTTTTTCTGGCTTTCGTAAGATGCTATTCTGAGTGTTGTTATACGTAATATTCATTGAATTCATTAAAAAGCAATCCACAATGACAGCTTCAACGGTATTTTAGAAAGCCACCTTATACAATTAGCTCCAAAAACAGCTTTTTTGAAAAGCTCCAGTCCAAATAAACAGGCCGTTAGTGTGCTATTTGTTAATTCGGTTTATTCTATTTAGAGTAAAATGCACTGGAGGTCCATGAACTTTTCAGGTCGTGTCATTTAGGTCCATGAACTCTTCCATTGTGTCATTCAGGTCCATAAACTTTTATTTTGCAGTTTTAAATTCACAAACTTGTTTGTCTGTGTCATCTAGGTCCGAAACCATTTTTTTTTTCACACCGTGACAAAGAGTTTGACCCCAAGGTCACAATCCACCACGAGGTGGTGCGACAAGGTCTAGCAAAACTGTGTGTATGAGCGCGGCTAGGAAAAGGAGCTCAAAGCAATAAACATTTGGCGGATGAAAATGACAATCGATAAACAACGATTGGAGGCACGAGGTGATTTACTAGAATTTGAACAGAAGGGTAGTGCACTAAGAACTGAGACTCATGTATCAAGGTCACATGGTGTGCGTATGTTAGAAGGGGTATGGATGTGCTATATAGCTCATCAAAAGTTAATGGACCTAGATGACACAGGCGGACAAATTCGCAGACCCACAGCTACAAAATAAAAGTTTATGGACCTATATGACACCAATGAAAGAGTTCATGGACCTAAAAATACAAAATAAAAGTTCATGGACCTATATGACACAGGCTGATAAGTTCATGGACCTCCCGTGCATTTTACTCTTCTATTTAATTTTAGACATTCAGTTGACACATCTCTCGCTTGCTGTCTTGCTGACACGAATTTCTTGCATTAAGTTCGGTTATATGGCAACATAGAATCTTATATGTTTCAACTATCTGTAACCATTAAGCATGGTTTGTGATTCATGTTATATTGTCTTACAGGATTTCATATTTTGATGCTTCAAGCTGTTTTCAATTGCAATTTTGCATCTTTGTTGTTTTATGCCAACCATCTTTGGTTGCTTGCTAATGCACTTTGTTTTGCCCCACCTTCTGTTTCAGAGCTGCTTTGGGATGGTTTGCTTATGCACCTGAGTGGTATGAATCTCCAAATAAAACTTACGCCCAACGAGAGGCTCAATCAGTATCAGTATTTGTCCATTTTCTGCAAAATGAGCGCACCAGTGGTTCTTCTGATTCTAGTTCGAAATCACCAGGACGTGAAAGTGAACATAATACGGTATGCTTTGGCCAACAGTTTTTGCCTTTGCCACCAACAACCAATTAAAAGTTTCTCCCCTCACACCCATATCAACTAATGTTTTGAAAATCTTAACCTTTTTTGCTTTACCTTTATTCTTTGGTTCCAGGCCGATCAGATCCACCCTGTCTGGGGCTGTATTGATAATTATGCAGCTGTACGAGACAAACGTAAGCAGTTACTGCTAATGCTTTCCCAGCATGAGGCAGATAGGCTTGAAGTCTGGGCACAACCAATAAATACAAAGTAACTATGATATTCTAAGTTTTCTTAAAATTCTATTAGTGATATTGAATTCAAACTCACATGTGTCCAATCTTATATATGGCAGGGATACAACAACGTTCCGTGGTAAAGTTAGCTCTGATAAATGGATTGATCATGCCAGAACTGCTTTTGCTGTTGATCCACGAATTGCTCTATCTATGACTTTGAGGTTCCCCACAAACACGGCATTGCAATCAGAAATTACTCAGTTGGTACAAGTATGTTCTTGCTTTAGCTGCTATGTGTGCAAGTCCTATTTCTGTCTCTGTCTCACCTCTTGTTCCGGTAGCTTGTTAATGACAAAAAAATCTTATAGGAATATGCTAGTGAACTTAGGCTCAATACCTGTTGATTTCTGTTATTGATTTGATTATTTGTCGACTTATTGTGCATATTGAAATCCTTCTGCCTGTTGCTTTCTTTCAGTGACAAAGGTGACTGATACTGCTATATCTTGTCATGCTTTCCCTTTGCAGACACGGTTATTGGAACTCCGTACAATCCCTGAAGCATTACCCTTTTTCATCACTCCGAAGGCAGTAGATGAAAATTCAGCGTTATTACAGCAACTCCCACACTGGGCTCCATGTTCTGTTACACAAGCATTGGAGTTTCTTACTCCTCCCTATAAGGGGCATCCTCGTGTTATGGCATATGTTCTTCGTGTCTTGGAGACTTACCCACCTGAGACTGTTACCTTTTTTATGCCTCAGTTGGTACAGTCTCTCAGATACGATGAAGGGGTAAGCATTTCTTTCAGTGATATGTTTGTTGCTGTCATCAATGCAAATTAGGCTGTTACCTTTTTTATGCTTGCGTCAATCTGCATCATTCCTTTTTAACATCACTTGTAGAAGTTATATAATCTTGGTAAAAGTTTTAACTCGTGTATCTTAATTTTGATTCCTTTTAACTTATCAGAAATTGGTGGAAGGATACTTGCTTGGAGCCGCTCGGAGAAGTAACATATTTGCTCATATATTGATTTGGCATCTTCAGGTGAAATTTCTATCTTGTACTCTGTTATACATACGTCGAGAAATGCAAATCCTCTCTTATAGGGGCAATTAGAGTTCAGAGTGAGGGTAAAAACATAATTGTCCCAAATAGAAACTGTATCATGTTTTTGTTCAGTAAAACTATTCCTCATGTGAAATCTGAATTGTTTCTTGGCATGGGAACTTGAATATAGGGAGAATGTGTTCCGGATGAATCTGGGAAGGATTCTGCTGCTCCAAAGGTATATCTTATGCCATCTTTTTGTTTTTCTTTAGTGTAGCTGTAGCCTTCAGTAACCTTGTCTCTTTGTTGTCAGATTAAGCATTAGGAAACAAATACCGTGTTTCTTCATTGTGGTTATTTTCTGAAAAAATAATATTGATAAATTTTGATGCCCCGCATAACATAATAGTCGATACTCAGCTAAGGCACCTGAAAGTATTTTGTTAAGCTTATATTTTGTGCCTTCTTAATGGTGGTACCTGAATGCCTAATTAGATAGAAATTATATAACCCATCATAAGACTTAATCAGTTCCATGATCTATCATTCTTGAAGTTACCTCTGTTGATAGTGGTGTATAAATCATGATCTTGTACAACTAAATGGTGCAATATTTTTTCTTTTTCTGTATACATAGAAAAATAAATTTAAACATAAGATAAAATTGTAACGTGTCCCTTGCACTCGCAAACATTATCTATATTGTTCCGATCCATGTTATGTTCAGACTTGTGTTAATCAATTATGTTTAATGTGAAGATATTGAATGCAATCACCCTTAAGCCATGCAGGTTCAGGCACTAATTTAAATATAAATACCTTTGATTCCATTTTATGCTTCATGTGCTTGAAATTTCATGTGAAGACCAATTAAAATATCCTTTTACTCTTTCCAGTGTTTTTTTTTTCTTAAAACAAGTCTACAACACTTATGCTGTTCCATCAATCCTTGACATTTTTTTTTCCTTGCTGTTTGGTGCAAAAAACTGTTGGTTCCATAATTGCTCAAGATCTGTAGCTATGTTTGGACATATGGTTGCCTTAACAATTTGATGCATTCCAGACTAAAATCATACCTATCATTTACTTTTTCTCCCCATTTTAATATTGTTCATGTTTGCTGTTTTTACTGAAACCTGGATAATTCTAGTTGAACACAAAACTTTTTAAAGCTTGATGGTCTCAATCATAATATTCATCTTCCTATTTTCTTTCAGGCCACTGCATTCCACTCCTTGCTTCCGGCTGTCAGGCAGAAAATTATTGACAGCTTCACTCAAGATGCTCGTGATATGTTTGAACGAGAGTTTGATTTCTTTGATAAGGTCACCTCGATTTCTGGTGTTCTTTTCCCTCTTCCAAAGGAAGAGCGGAGAGCGGGTATTAGAAGGTAGTTCTAGAAGAGTTGTATTGTTTCATTGAATGACGAGAACTTACTATCGTAAAACTTCCCCGTGTTCACGTCTGTGTTTCCTGTGCACTTTGAATTGATCACTTGAACTCTTTTGTAGGGAGCTGGAGAAGATCACAGTGCCAGGTGATGACCTCTACCTACCTACTGCAACTAATAAGTTGGTACGGGGTATACAACTGGACAGTGGTATCCCTCTCCAGTCGGCTGCAAAAGTTCCTATAATGATTACTTTTAATGTGGTTGATCGTGACGGGAATCCAAATGATGTAAAACCACAAGCTTGCATTTTTAAGGTAAATAAATTTTGCTGCAGTGCATTCTGCACAAAGTGTGCATAGTGGTCGTCAAAGTTTATTTTGTCATGAAGTTATAATCCTCAATACATCTTTCTCTCTTCCAAAATATTATTAGTAAATCTTGAGCCTAGTATGTTACTTGCTTTGTTATTAACAAAAAAAAAATGAAGTTACATCGGACAATGTGAAGGTGCTAAAATTTTGCCTGTAAGAAAAACATAGCACGTGTACAAAGTACCATCGCATGCACTGTGGTTAGATCCATTTTATCCAAACTGTATTCTGTCTGTTCCATGTCTTCATTTTGCTTAATTTCTAGCTCTGTCTTCTGTACCTGGTCCCTTTCATTCAACTAGTTTGCCTGGCGTAAGCTGGTTTTTTATGCTTTAACAGGTTGGTGATGACTGTAGACAAGATGTGCTGGCTCTCCAGGTTATTGCTCTGTTAAGGGATATATTTCAAGCTGTCGGATTAAACCTGTACCTCTTTCCTTATGGTGTTTTGCCCACAGGACCTGAACGAGGAATAATTGAGGTGAACATGGATTTGCAATTGTTCTATTGCTTTTGCACCGTTGTGGAATTTGGACTATGAAATTCCTAAATATCAATCCAGAATCATGTGTTTAATTGACCTGTTTCTGCTCGAACAATTTGTAAGGTCAACCGTTAGAACTTGGAGATCATTTGGCATCAGGTGAAATATCATAGTAACTTGTATAGGGAAAAAAAAAGCTCCATGCAAGAACGACCTTCACTAAATGGATGAGTAAATTAAACTTTGTTTATGGATGCATGATGTTTAGACTTTCCATCAATAATGCATACATGCTGTTCACAACCATACAGCCATTTGCATTCTTGGTACAGCTTTAGCAACGACTTGTTTCAATAGAGACTTTAGATGTTTAATCGCAATCAGTACTTGAGTATGTGCTTTTACGTACTCTGCGCTTTGGAGATATTAGAATATTCCTTTTTTTATATAACAAGAGGTATTGGCTTGTTTCTTGGTTTCAACTATGGTTTATCTTTTATCTAAATCCGAGCATGCTGCAGGTGGTCCCGAATACTCGAAGTAGAAATCAAATGGGTGAAACAACTGATGGTGGTTTATTAGAGATATTTCAGCAAGATTACGGCCCAGTAGGTTCACCTTCCTTCGAAACTGCTCGAGAAATGTTTATGATCAGTAGTGCTGGATATGCTGTTGCTAGCTTACTTCTTCAACCTAAGGATCGTCATAATGGCAATCTTCTCTTTGATAGGTATGACTTGCCCTGAATTTTAAGTAATGGGGTGAATCTACAGTTCGCCGCTTAATCTTCATTTTCTTTGTGCAGCTATGGGAGACTAGTTCATATTGATTTTGGATTTATTTTGGAGATTTCACCTGGAGGAAACATGGGGTTTGAGAGTGCACATTTCAAGCTAAGCCATGAGATGACTCAATTGCTCGATCCATCTGGTACTATGAAGAGTGACACGTGGAACCAGTTTCTTAGGTAAGCACATGTTATACACGTTTTAATGACTTGGTAATTTCCCTTACCATGGTATGTTTAGTTATCTACAGTTGCATATGCGTTTGTCAATATTCAGTATTCTTGTAACCCATGAATAAGAGGGAGATAGAATGTAGGGGAGGAAAGGGTTGTTCGGTTGGGGAATTTTTTGTTAAGAATTAATTACATCTTAGCCATCGTCATCTAATTCTATGGTGGAAAAATGAGCATGGTCTTGTTATTCTTACAAGTTTTTTCTGAATGATGATTATTGAACGACATATCCTCAATGCCATTCACTTATTATGCGTAGAGCAAATAATGAAAGGGATCAATATTCAGTCGTAGAGGCACCAGTTTACATGGGTTTGAAAACTTGCCACTGTTGATTAGCTTTTTCTGGGCTGTATTCAGCTAAAAAAAGCTGTTCTACTGAGCTCTGGAAAAGGTTGAGAAGTTACTGTGTGATCTTCATGATAGGAACCCTTCTTTCCAAGATTAATAATGCCCATTGCGAAAACTGTAGCTCATATGCCAAATTGCACTTTGTTACATTCCTTTATTGGGTAAAATTGTCCTCAAACTAAACGTGTGGGAGCCTGTTGGTTCTGCTACTGTTCACTTCTCATGTTCCCGAGTGTTCTCTTATGTCTAGTAACTTGCTGTAGCCTGTCAAGTAATTGGCTATCTGTTTAAGGACAGTGAAGGAGAACTTACTATCTGGAGGATGGAACAATGCGTAGTTATCTTATATTGGTTTACATGAAAAACTGCTCTAACCTAGCAATCATTACTGATATATATACCCTAGTCTGGCAATTGAAACTGATTCTCTACTATAAAGTTCTCTGGGAAGCAGTTTGTGTGGTATATATAAAATATTTTGTCCTGATTCAAACATTACCCTATCAGATTGTGCGTCAAAGGATACCTAGCAGCAAGGAGGCACATGAATGGCATATTGACTACAGTCAACCTGATGGTGGACAGTGGTCTTCCTTGCTTTAGCAGGGGAGATCCTATTAATAATCTGAAGAAGCGGTTTCATCCAGAAATGAACGAGCGTGAAGCTGCTAACTTCATGGTAAGAACATGTGTTGATGCCTACAACAAATGGACGACAGCAGGGTACGACTTGATTCAGTACTTGCAGCAGGGTATTGAGAAATAGTTAAATTCTCGTTTTGTATATGTTACGCCCGTGTACATCAAATGTATGTAGCTGCTAATTTTCCAGGTAGGGTTAGATTCTGAGTCGTTTTATCGTATGATAAGGATGAGGAAATTCTAATTAACCGAGAATGTATGTTGCAGAGGCATTTTTTTATTGAAAGTGTAGGTAGTAGCTAATATATCATTAAGTTATATTAAGAAACAGAATCCATTTTTAGACACGTACGATTATCAATGTATCATATCATGCTGATTCCCTTTCTTTTTTTTTTTACTGTTCAATGTTGCACAATGTGATGTTCGTTATGTAAACTGTGAACACTTGTGGCTTGATTTGATATATATGGTACATTAGCTTTTTGACCCGGGGAGCCATAGTCGCATGCTCAATGGCAAAATGTTCCTCTTTTTTTTGTTGTTGACAAAATGGCAAAATGTTCCTAATAGATTGCATTCCAAGGAATAGCAGGTTTGCATATTAGATAAATCGCAGGGTCACATTTGCACAATTCAGGAATATGTACATCTCTTTTTCTCGATGAGACTGATCAAATAACCACCTTTATCGTTTTAGGATTTTGTTCCTAGATCAAAGCCACCGAAGATTGAAGAGTGAACTGATTACTTGTATTGAAATGCTTAAACATCAAGGCGCCCTTCATCAATACGTACCTTGTATTTATAACTGACAACTAGCAAGCCATTTCGAATGTAAATTAACTCAAATCCAACAACATAGTATACCATCACGTTGATCTTAAAACAACTTTACTTCAGAGTTCCAGACCTTTTTACACAAGTGCACTCCTATGTCCTGAGATCATAAGTTCTACACCTTATAATTAGTACATCGATCTTTTTTTTTTTACAAATAAAAGAAAAACACCCTATCTAGCTACATACAAACATTTAGGTACTTTATAATTTCCACAAGAAATCCTGCACGAGTACAAACTCTCGTCTCAGTCGTAAGTGGTCTTGGGGAGCCCTAATAATTCAAACTGATTCTGCTCAAGACTAACACTAGGTACGCTCATCCCCAATTAAAAGTAGAGTAGAAAGAACAAGCTACGTGGTAGTGTCGACTGGTTGATCATGCTTATGCCGCATGCAGATGCACCGATCATCAGTTCATCATGCATGCATGCGCGCACGTCTCAAAACCGGAAGCGCCCGTGCACTCCCATCTGGGGCGCGAGCACCATGCCGGTCGGCGGCAGCGCCCGCTGCGGCTTCTGCTGCTGCTGCTGCTGCTGAGGCTGCGGCGGCCGGGGCAGCGGCGGCAGCGCGGTGCGCTTGACGAACCGGCCCTTCATCCGCGGCCGCTTCTCGGCGTTGAGCTTGCGCACCTCGTACCGGATCTTCTTGGCGAACAGCCGCGTCCGCCGCTTCTCCCTGTACCGCGACACCCGCGCCTCCCGCTCGCCGCCGGTCACCGCCGTCACGGCGCCGCCCAGGGCTCCAGTGACCCCCATCTGCAATATATAGATCCATGCCAAGGCAACCGATCAGCCATTTGGATCAGGCGACACGATGCACGAAGATGTCTGAAACGTGTATATTGCATGTATGCTTGAACCGTATATAATGCTACTGCTTACCGGGAAGTCTGGCCAAGAGTCGCCGGGATCGAGGCGAGGACGCTCACCGTGGAACCACGGCGATCCGCCGTCGCGGGCCCACGAGGCGATGACGCCCTCGTAATTGAGCTTGAGGATCATCTCCGGCCGCTTCCTCTTCTTGTCCTCCACTCGTTCCGGCGCCGGCGCCGGCGCGGCCGAGACCTCGAAGTCCAAGCCGAAGTGGTCCACGTTCACCTGAGGCTTCTCGTCGTCCAAGAACCCTAGATCGTCGAACCCTTCGTCGACTCCCATGAGAAGACTCTCCATGTCCGCGGCGAAGCTGGCGAGCTCCATGTCCGGGACGTCGAACGCGGAGAGCGCGTCCGCGTGATCCGCCGAGCCGGACGCGACGAACTCCGGCGTAGACGTCCCCGCGAGAGACGAGATCAGGCAGCTGGCCGGCGGCTTCCGCTCGTCGGCCATGGGCGTGTAGAGCTCGGCGAGGACGGGGTCGAACTCCGGCACGCGGTAAAGGAGGTCGTCGTCATCGTCGTCGTCGACCAACCCGTGCTCGCTGTCGTCGCCGATGAGGCCCAAGCCGGACGACTCCTCGTCCGCCTGATCCAGGTCCGGGACCGACGCGGCGGCCGAGGCGATCGCTGCGGACGCGGCCGCCGCCTCGTGCTTGCTCCCCATCAGCTTAGACCGCGGCGTGCGCGGGCGGCGCTTGAGGCCGTGGAGCCACGCGGGCGCGTCGGGGTCGCGCGGAGGCGACGTCGCGGACGACGACGCCGTGGCGAGGCGGACGCGGTGGTGGCGCCGCGCGAGCGGGTTGGCCGAGTGGACGGCCGCGTCGCAGGTCTGGCACAGGTAGGCGTCGTCCGCCGCGCAGTGCCACCGCGCGCGCCGCCGCATGCAGCCGTCGCAGGACCGCGCCGTGCGCGCGCCCAGCGCCGCGCCTGCGGCGGCCGTTCCGGCGTTCGTCATCTCGTCGAACACTTAGCTCCCGCTTCCCGCAGTTGGGGTTAAGCGAGAGCTTAACAACACGGGGAACAAACAGTGTGGGGGCGGAGCTCGAAAGACCTTGCCACGTTTATAAATTTGCGAACTCGGCGCGAAACCACGGACCCACCTGCCAGTGATGCCTGTGTGTGCCTGCAGGACAGGCGTGCGTGATCGTGTAACGGCTGATAGAGTGGGGCCCGTGAATGCGCTTTCGTCTACGTGGCGCCAGGAGGAGCGGGGACGACGAGCATGTGGGCCCGGCAAAAATGCTTATCTCGAAGCGGATTGGCTAGCGCGGCGCGCGGAATCCGCTGGGACGGAATTCTATTGGGCTGCCTGTCACGCCGTTGGATTTCCGGTGGGGCCTCCGAAGCATGGTCACTGACGCGGACGCCTTTGCGGCTAGGCTTCTCTCGCCTCTTGGCATGAGGTTTTGATCTTGGGTGAGTCAGCAGCAGATATACAATCATGTGTACAGGAGGATGACTTGTCTTTGCTCACATGATCCGTGTACCGCTTGAATTAGCTTCCAGAAATTATATGTGAATCATGTGCCAAATACAACACAATTTGCATCCACAATTGTAGTCAAAATTGTATCCACAAATGCAATCTTGAACTCTGCAAAAATAACAAAAGAATAACTATCATCCTTTAGCTTGAGTGACAAATCAATTGATAATGCACCTGAACTATTTTTGTTCAGTGATGATTCCAAAAAATAAAATCTGAAGCACAATCAATAACAAAAATGGCCATATGCCATATATCTAGCAGTATATGTGTTAAATGTCGTGCAACGAATTAAAGGAGAAACCATGAGTCATAAGAAAACTCGAGCCGGACATTTTTCTGGCATATGATTCGAATCACAGATGTTCACATGTATCACAACAAGATCTTTTAAAAAAGTAAAAGAATGTTCCCTCCAAGGGGAAAAGTGGTTTTAAGGGAAAAGCAAAAGAATTGTTTTCTTAGAGGCAAAATAGAAGTTATTATCATTTGTTTTCTCTTACATATGAAACTGCTAACACCACATACACATTTTTTTCTCTTTGTCGTCCACATCAATCAAGATCGGTATCTCTACTTGCGGACATATATGTACTCACAAAATTGACAACGATCGTATGTATGACAAGTTTTATCCGGTTGTTCTCTTAGGAAAACTTGGCCGTTTATTTTTCCAACCCTTTTGTTTTAGCCTTGCCAGTTGGTGAATCCTCTCCATAAAAACAGAAACAGATGCAAAGCAAAGGAAAGAAGACCCAAGTCCACAGCTTATTCAAACCTATAGTTACTCGCAAAATTGAAACCATATTTCACTAAATAAAATTGTAATGTCTTTTTGGACCCCGCTTCATGTGCACAATATGATTGATCAATGTAGTTTCACCGCCATGAACCACAGACCACGAAAGTCTAATTAATCGACAAAAGATACGCTAAACTTGAGCCTTTTAGACTTTCAGCACACCCCTTAGCAACTAAAGAAGGCCCTTTCTGACAAAGAAAGAATTATCCAAACAATTCAGACTCGGTTATTATAGGAGAAAACATGTACGTTTGCTGGTCCACTACATTTCATCCCATCAGGATATTGGTAATGGCTCCTTTTAGAGTTTTTAGGGATTTTCAAGGTTTATGGCATTGGGCTTCCCCTCCACATTTCCCTCGCGGTACCACACGGCTTGATGGATAGCCACGCCAGATCACGCCAACGGCGACCGGCGGCCGGTTGGGCCCCACGGGCGGCCACCCGGCCCACCCCTCCCCCTCTCCTTCAGTGGCGACGTGGCCGCATCCGTCCCATGACGCGCTTGTGGCCCGTACGCAATGATCAGGACACGACCGGTGGTTCTCCCCGCGCGGCCCCCGCCTCCGTGCACCGCTGGGGCCCCACCGCCCGTACCGGCAAGAGGAGCCCCGGTGCGGCTACTCATCAGCCAGTCGTTGATGGCTCTGCCGTTTTGGTGCCTTCCAAATTATTTGGCCACTGGCCAGAGGGAAACAACAGTTTCGTCCCTTTCTGACCTTTTGGTTCTGGTAATCCACAGGTTTGTTCTGTCACTGTTGGTGCCGCTTGTGAGCGTCTTAGGGTCAGCAGGTGAATCTTTTTTTGAGACAATAAAAAAGATGACAACAGAACCACTAAGTGAAAAAGGGTGTAAACTCGTAAATTTTAATATGGAAACAGAAGACTGCAGCAGGCAAGAATCTTGGACCGAATGGGCATTTTTTATTATATATATAAAAAAGGGAGAATCTACATCTAGTACAAATGATGTACATTGATTTAAGATCATGTGTGCTTTCATTTACCAACCAAATGGTAAGTAGTGATACAACAGTATACCGATGGACTTTAGAACACATCCCCTGCCCCCCAAAATTGGAAAAGAAAATATTATCTACAGAAACACACCCAAACGCCTAATAAGGGAACAGAGAACAAGTCAACTGCGATTTCTGTCATGATCCTACGCCAATAATCTTGAAATGAAAACTCAGAAGTCCTCAATTTCCATGCTACCGTCACATGGAAACTTGACTTAGAACATGTGTGATAACGTCTGATTGCCGGCGTCCAGAATGATTTCATCATGTCCAGGTGTTGTGCTGTGAGCAATTAATTCATGTTAGCCATGCTCATGAATTTTGCTTTTTTTTTCTTTCCAAAAGGCAAATTGATATAACACTGAATACTTACTTAAGATAGCTCAAAGCTGACATTCTGTACAGCAATGTAAAAACAAGGAGATGCAACCCAATGCTGTAGAAGAATATAAATGTCCGGGCATATCTGTGAGAACAGATAAAGAGCAGTGATATTAATTCTCATTGTGCTCCACTTTATGTCACTAAGGTAGAGAAATCTTGCATAACGCGTTACAAACATTTGTGATCAACTGTGTACAATGAAAGATGGCAGAGATTGATACGCATGTTTCAACCTCAAACGAGTTACTCGCACTACGAAGCTAAAATTAGCAAACAAAATTGACAGATTTAGAAAAATCATATTGATCAAGCATATAAATTTAAGAGCACCTGAGGTGAGCATAGCATTATTTCAAGAAGTTAAGAGTCACTACGTTCAGTAATAGACCCACACCACAGGCCACGGAGGATATTATTATTTAACTCAAATTCCAAATGGCCTGTCATTCTATAATTTTGTAACAAAATCCAAATCGCATACAACATGAAAAATATTGAAAAACAATCATAGTGAACTTATTGTTTCTAAATTGCATATAACATGAACATATTGAAAAATGAGCAAACCAACCAAGGCATATCTAACTTACTGTTTGTATAACTTAGTTATATCAAAATCAGTATGTGGAATAAAAAGAAAAGAATCAAAAGAAATAAATTGCAAACAAAGGGAAGAAGATAGTATCATACTTGTTACCAAGAAGAAAACGGCCACTACTGAGAGTGATTTTATCTCTGAAACCAAGTTCCTTATACCGCTGATCCCTTTCCTGCGTATGGAAAAGAAAGTAAGAACAAGATGTAATACCATACATCAAACGTGTTAATAATGACATGATAAAACATATATATACCTTCTTTGAGAAGGCGGCAAAAGGATTTATGTCATCCTCATACATTTTCTTGTACTTAGCTTCAACATCCGAAGAACCACTTTCAATATCTTCCGCATACTGCAAAGCAAAACGCAACAAAGGTCAAATGCTGGAGAACGTAATAAAGCAAATTTGGATCATAAAGATTTATGCAGAACCTTCTTTGGTCCTCTGGAAACGATCTTGTCCTGGCTGTAGTCCTGGACGTATCTAATTTTTCCATAGAGTTGAACATTATCGGCTTTAGTTTTTTCAAGCTCTACAGTTAGCATCTCATACTTCTCTTTTAATCTCCTCAGTTCCTAAGAAAAAAAAAAGATGGCAGATGATCAGTGATGCACAGTCATGTTTCAAAAAGCAAAGAGGCATCATTGGATAAAAGCATATAAATTTAAGAACAGCTGATATGCCTCCCGAAGCATAATCCTGAAAAGAACAACATAATTACAGCTATGGCAATAGTAAAGACAAATGGCCATCTCATCTCAATATTAACTCCTGGAAATATATTAGCCTAAAGGTCACAGCCTTATCACTGATAAAGTGAAACCAAATCATGGTCTTCAACTCGAGTCCAGCGATGCAAATGGTCAAGGGTCATAATTCATCACACAGCATGCAGTTTAGCATCTACTTATCTGAAGGACTATCACATAAACACAAGAACGATACAGTCGTTCCTGCGGTTTCATCAAATGTACCTCCTCAGTTTCACGTAAACGTGCACGGAAACGATCTCTCTGATTGCAGATGACCTTGAGCATAGAACTTTGATCTTGATCTGGTGATGCCTGCCTTGGATCAGAGCCCTGTAAGGAAAACATGAATCTGAGTAAAGTGGTTGTCCTCATACAAAAGCTATAATAAAGCTATATAATGCATATATTTCCGGCCAGGTATTCTATGTGCTTTGTATAAATCAAAAGGTATAATACAAGAAAAATTATTGGCACGTTTGCATATTTGCATTTATGTCTCGAAGATGCTGCATATACTGCGAAATAGTATTATTAGTAACATGTTCGCAAAATCAGACCATCGTATCTTATGTTTCAAGATAAGGGGAAATATCAGGTGCACAAGAAGTATTTGGTGCACATGTGCACAAACTCATTGAGAGCCATTGGATTGCATCTGGATGTCTAAAATCATGCGTCGGAATTTCCATTGATGAAGCAAATGTTTTTGGAAACACAATACGGATTTATGGTTGCTAAAATCACGGCCCAGACTTTCCAAACTTTCAATATTTTAGACCATCAAGATTAGATCTTACGGTCTAAAAAGTCTGTGCACATGTGCACCAAATGCTCTTTGTGCACCTGATATGTCCTCTCAAGATAATGGATTATTTTATAATTACAGTAAATACAGAATACATGTTATTTGAGGGCTCCACGAACCAACACTGATGTATAAAACAGTTATAATTTAATCAGAAATAAATTGCAATTTAAATATTCCTAAATAAACTTCTGCCGGCATACATACCTTTAACTAAACAAAATGTATTGTGGAATTATAGCAGTATATGTTTTCATAATCGAACCAAAACGAGAAATTACCTCAGATGCTTCACTTGAGCCAATATCTTGAAGATCCCAATCATTCAAAAGTGACGTCCTCCTGTCAGTTGAACTGTAGCCCTGTACGTAGGATAATGAATAATAATCAGATGTCCTTCCAAAAGTATTCCTAATATCCAAATTACAAAAGCATGTAGGTATGTCAACATGGTGGACATTAATACAACAGCGGAATATGAATATATAGAAAGAATCAAGGATTAACTGGTACTAGGCATATTATCAAAGAGGTATGCATATCAACCTTTAGTATGTCATCCTCGAGCTTCAAAATCAACTTCTGCTGTTCTTCAACCTTCGAAGTTAGCTCAGTGATCTTTTTTTCAGCTTCCTCAAGAAGATTTGTCTTCTCTGATATTTTAACCTTTAAATATACAACTAATTCATCAGCCAGTTCCAGATAATTATAAGTGTATCTTGAAATCTTGAATAAATGAGGAAAAGTTGGTGTCCTCATACAAATAATGCCTAAACACAGATTCCAACATCCAAACAGATACCAACCTTCAGTTGTGTTAGTTCATGCTCCATTTTACGGTTCTTATCAAGAAGCAATGCTTCCAACTTGCTCATTTCTTCACCATTGGTGGCTAGCTCCCAGTCTTCTGCTTCAATGGAGTTGTAACCAACTGCCTATTGGAAAGATACTGGTATCAGCAGGAATAAGGACCAAAGAATCAAAAGATAGTGGAGTCAAATGTAGCAATGACATAATATACAATTTAACCGGAACTTAAATATATTATTTGAGCATCAACAAGCAAACAGCACAGCGGGGATCATCTGTGTCGATGCAACATAGGAAAGTTGATCTCATATATTAAATTTGAAATTGTACTGAAATACTGGATATGAATACAGAACAAATTTTACAAAAGTATCTAGACCCAGTTAATAACTTGGGAGTTGGCAGGGTTAGTGGATTAGTACCATATGGAGGTCTCAATAGAAAGGGATTAAATGTAATAATTGCACCATACGAGGGTATTTTTATTGTGAATACCTGCAAAATCTGAACTTTTTTCTTTAGATCATCCACTAGTTTTCTTGTAGGTCTTTCTTGAAGTTCTTTCTTCAACTCCATAAGAGCGCTTTCCTACAAATGGAAAAATAATTAGCAATTATAGAAAAAAGGTGAAGTATCATTGCATAAATCCAAAGAAATATGCACAAAGCACCAGTTTATATTTTTCTATTTAACATCTTTGTCCCTCAACAGAACTGTTTTGCTCTTGTTTTTTGTTTTCTAACATCAGATGCAATCTGCAGTATATGGTCATGTCTAATCAACTCACCCATATAATAACAATAACAACTGACTTGAATAAAGAATGCCAAGTGAAACGTGATAAAGAACAAATAATGAACTTGGACAATGGATTATAAGGGTGTTTAACTAGACAAGTTACGATCCATGTGTGAAGTCTTTGGCATACAGAATAAAGAATACTGAGTTAATTTAGGAGCAACAGTCACGAGTCTACATAGGACAACGCTCTTTGATAAGCTAGTACCTTTTCAGAGAGTAAAGCGGTCAACTTCTTCAGCTCGTTCACATGCATTTCTCTCTCACTTGATAATGTACCTTCGATATTGCGAAGTTCCGCATTCAACTCTGAGATAATTTTTTCCTTGGCATTCAAGGAACTCTCAAGTATATCACTTGATTCCAAATAATCACTGCAAAATTATGTAGTTCAGCTAACAACTTCAAGAGAAATGGATGCTACTCCCATGTGTAGCTACTCCCACCTTCAGTGGACCACTTCAGGTGTGCACATACTCATTTATCACTTTGAGTATGTCCATATTATCATCCTAAGACACCTTAAACCAAACTACATGAAAAAAAAATGGATAGGGACCGATAGTTTAAGCATACAAAATAAGTATGTCCACATACTCCAATATCCCATATTCAACTGACACACCACCCAGAATGGCCTAGTATGCTCACATACTCTGTGTACACGGCTATAAATTAAACAGCAGCATTACTGAAAGATGCAACATGAACCATGCATCAAGCAGGAATGATTTACATTTTGAGATGGGGTGGGGCGCAAGCAGGCAAACTGACCTATTCTGGTGTGCATCTTCGTTTGTCGTCTGCAACTGGGAACGAAGATCCCCCTGCAGAGAAAACAAAAGGGATGGTATCTCGGGTCATGATTTGAACGAGAAATAGACTTGAACATTTAAGTCATCGCGACGTGTGGCAGTATGTCTAAGGGTTAGTGCACTGAGTTTTTTTCCTGTGCAGATTAATGCCTTCCCGCAGTTTATGCCAAGTTCCATCTTCAAGCACAGTATTTTCATGAAATTCTTTTATTAACCCCGTGACAATAACTATACGCTAGAATTATCCACATATGGCTTGTGATGACCATTACCAGAGCATGGTGGACTAATGAAACAGCCAGAAACATGAAACTGTAATTGCAAATCGAAAGGCTACCTTTTCCCTCTCGAGACTAACTAATCGTGCTTGTGCCCGTTCAACTTCATCCATCAGAAGGTTCACTTCAGCCTCCTTTGCAGTTCGGTCCTCCTCTGAAAGAAGTGGGATACTTCAATTCATTAGAACCTTTAGGAAAATTATGTGCCAAATAAGTAACAAGATGAAGGCCTGAAGGGGCTTGGAAAGAGACCTGATTGAGTGCGAAGCTCAAACAATTGGCTCTGTGCCGATTCATGTAGCTTCTGCATATTCTTTACACTTTCTGTAGCTTGCCTTAGTTGGTCCTGCAATGCTTGTTCCCTACAATTACAGCAAGCTAAAGGTCAAAATATACAGTATAACTCATGGCATATGAAGTAGCCTTTGATGTCAGGCAACAATTCTGTAGTGCAGTTGGGGTGACAACGGAAATAGCTTTCACAAATAGCATACCTTTCTTTGAGTGCTTCAAGAGTTTTCTGGCTGTCTTCGGCCATGCTTCGCTGCTTCATTTCAACCATCTCCCTTACTTTCTCCTCCATCTACAATTTTTTTTAAAAAAAAGTTTAATTGGATGTAAAACTATATCTGCAAAGTTCAAATAAATAAAGTTTGGCAAATAAAGAAGTTTAATTGGTTATTTAAATGAGTATTTGTATAAACATGCCAAACCTAAATGTGCGCTACAGGTGCATCAAGAAAAATTCGCATAATCTACAACCATTTAAACAACACTCATCATACCATGCTTACGAAATAAATCCTAATTAATAATATGATGCTCAGACAATATTACTAGCATAATGAAATTAGGAAAACATTAACATTTCATTCACTATCATTTTATGGATAAACTGTCACTTTCAACTTTCAGCACTCATGTAAAAGAACAAAAATGGAGGCAGCGATAAGAAAAGAGATGAAACAATTCAGCAGGAACAGAACAGAACAGACCTGCTGTTCTAGTTGGCGGTTTCGCTCCTCAAGACGCCTGATTGTTGCCTGCTGGTTCTTCAAGTGAGCAGATTCAGCACGGTATTCTTCAAGCTCTAGTTTCATCTTACGATTTTCAGTCTCAAGTTCAGATAGTTTCTGGTCTTGATCCTGCATGCATTGAGAACATTAGCACTAGAGTTTTAGTGATTGGAACCCATTATTCAGATGAGTTTACTGTTAAATATACTGATTCAAGATAAATGCAAAACAAAGTTGAAACCCATGATTTTATTGGAGGAAATGAAATCGCACAACATCACCTATTTTCCAAATTGCACACATTTTCTTTTACAATTGACACCTGCATTTCCAGGTCAGTTTAAATTACCATTTTCAGTTTGACAACTTACAACCTAGACTTTTTCCATGTTAAATCAGCACACTTTATTGCAATAAGCTAGCTGAAATTTACAAATTGTGTGAACGCAACTGGGTGATTTGGTTGAATATGTGTCATATAAGAATTTTGGATATTGATCATATCAAACTATCGTATGTGTCTGGCGAATTATAATGAGATGACAAATTTTATTACTATTAAGAATGACATACAATCTTGCAACACTGGAAAAGGAGTAACTTTTTTCCTCAAATTTTTGCAGCATATTTTCAATTGAGAGCAATCAGATGAACAATAAAATAATAATTGAAAGAACGTACAGCCATGGAAGCAAGAGCTGGATATGGGTCAGGAGCTTCGTAGAGCTTCTGGTAGATGTTGAGAAATGCATTTTCTCCGAATTTTGCTCTCTTTGTGAGATTATCAACTTCCTCTTGATAACTCTTCAGCAGAGAGTTGAATAAACCCAGCTTCTCATCTGGAGATGCCTTTTTAAAATCCCGAGTGTTCTCAGCAAGCTTACGTCTATTTTTCTGGCTGGTCTCTTGATTCTCCGCAATCTTTAAACCTTGCTCATCCAAACCAATTCTCTCCTTCTCCAAGTCAAAGTCTAATGCACACAATAAGATAAAGAAAGATGTTTGTCATTGATAACAATCTACAGCACACTTGCACCCATATGCAAAGTTATCTCACTGTTGTAAGCACCAACATAGCTACTGGCATATGAAGTAACACAAAATGAACAGGGAAAATGACGCGAGTTCACGATGCATATCTGACTCCTTTTTGTGCAGTTGCTACAAACTGAAAACTCTATGGACAAAACTATTGTGCGGAAAAGTAAAAGCTCTGTAAACTAGCTCCGACTGAAGACTAAAGCATTTTGTTATTGAAATGTGTTGCGTACCTGTGCTCAGTGCATTGTAAGTTACATTGTGATTAACAGTTGCAGCGATTCATGGAAGCAGGCAGAGCAAATTATAGTGGATAGTAATGAAATGTCAAATGCATGTCTACATATCAGGGCAATCAACACGCAGGTATCAACAAATCCCAACAAAACCTACAGCTATGGACCAGTACGGGCGCGGAATCGTGATTCCTTACAGCTGACACGGTACAATCCAACCCTACTGCTCCCGGGTAGTTCGAACCTGCATGGCCTACTTGATAAACCGCCAGGCTAGGATCGAGGCGCACCTTTCCAGAAGCTGCAGACGACGGCGAGTGGCGATGAAATCCCCGCTGCGGCTGACGACTGGGCCGGGGGAGGCGGCGGTGGCGGCGGCGAGCGGTCACGGTCCGACGCCGCCTGCGCCGGCGAGGGCTCCATAGGCTCTGGGGTTCGGGGTTCAGGGATCTGGACGCCTGGATCTGAACCTCCGGCGGTGTGATCTGCTTCAGAAGTGGGTTTCGTGTAGTTGTCGCAGCGACGGTGTTGTGTTGGGGGTAAACTTTGAGTTGGTACCCGTGGACCGGAAGGCACTTTTGGGTGTTCCTTCCATCAGGTCTAAATTTTAAAGGAGTCTAAAACTCTAGATAAATTATATTAAATAAAGTTTAATTATAAAATTAATTACAGAATTCTGATTTAATTTACGAGACGAATCTAATAAAAGTAATTAAGCCATAATTAGATGATGGCTACTGTAGCATGACTGTAGCATCACTGTACCAAAACATAGATTAATTAGGCTCGTTAGATTCGTCTCGTAAAGATGTACCTACCTGTAAAAATGTTTTGTCATTAAACTTTATTTAATATTTTTAATAATAAGATTCTGTTTGATGTGATAGGTCTAAAGTCTAAAGTCTAATGCAACGAACGCACCCTTGGTTTGATCCAACTACAGGTTTTGGAACGCTCGATCAATGTGTCGTTTTTTTTTTTGGGTGCTGTTTCCGGCGTGATTGTGAATCAACACACTGTTTTTATTTTAACTAGGTGATTCCCCGCGCGTTGTTGCGGTAATCTAAGAATAATTGTTAATTTACTGAAGAATATTAGTGGATGTGTTTAAGCCTATATGACGTAAGAATGATTTTTTTCTTTTTTGAAGCTGAAAATGATTTTTTGTAGTAACATGAATCATAAGCGACAAATGCTTGTGAATTATGATATAAATACAAATTAAGCCTGGACAAAAGCTGATCATATATAGCTCGCAAATGATATAGAGATATACTTGTGTCAAACTTTTGGCTGCCAATGGGTACTTTTGTTGGGAAAACTAAAACTATATATAGACATGTTGCTTCTAGTAGAAATCAACATTTATGATCTGAAAATGTACCGGAAGGTGCAGTTGATAAGTCAGAATATATAGCTATGTATGAAACCCAAAATAATTTTTGAAAGAACAGTATATCAGATTGTGATATATCTATCAAAAGGGAAAAGCTGGAAAAGGAAAAATAATCGAGCCAAATAAAAAATTTGTGGCGCCACACTTTCTTTTTTTTGATAACAAATGTAGTTTGATAAAAAATTTGTTGTGTATACTTTCTGTGGGACAGAAGTACAAAACACTAATTGTGACCTGACTAATTTTTGGGATCCAATCATCTGATGAACTGACTGTGAAGCGATAAGTAAATACAGGATACAAAAGATGCTTCTTTAAACATGCTAGGACACAAAACGCCAAAACTAAGAAGTTGGAATTCAGTAGCCAAAAGATGGATTTAATAAAAAAATCTGGGTTGCACTCTGCTATAAAGGAGATCCAGCTCAATCTTCTGGCCCAGATCATGCCCCTGCTCCAACCTGCTATATACTAATGAAGAAATGTCAAAAACGGTATATTGAAAAGGTTGCACTCTTCTATATACTAAGTAGGATTTAAACTTTTTTCTTTGTCCCTGCTCCAACCTTTGCATAAAAGATACAGTGCAAAACTGCAGGTAAAGAACAGATCAATTTAAATTCCATATCAAACAAATTTACAGTACCAGTGGCAGTGAATATCATGGAGCCTTAAATTTAACAGAGCAATTTTTGAAAATCAATTGGAAGCCCTACCTCTTTGCTTGTCGAAAGTGCCATCCAACCTGGAGTCCAGGAGACCTAAAAATCGGAGAAACATGCATGGTGAGCAGTGCATATGGAAGAGAATATGATGGGAGGGGAGAAGCCATACTCGGTGTAGAAGATTTATGGTTCAATGGACATTAATACACAAATAAAATGCAATTTCTCTGATTTATGATACGGCAGGCCATAGTGTGAAAGGTTAATGGCTCAATGGATATTAAATGTTGGCTTATGGCCGCTGCAGTTTCTCTAATTTATTGTGTTAGGCCAGCACACAAAGGAATGGGCGTGTTTCATGCATGGATTGGACGGACGGATAAGACTCAAATCTAACGATCAAAAGGTGCAAAATTTCAAGATGACGTGGCTTCACTAGAGCTTAGCTTTATAGGAGTAAATGACCCTTAGTGGGTTGCATCTATATAAGATATATAGATATGAGGTTTTTTAAACCAAACTTCCTGAACTGGAATTTTACTGCGGTGTTTTTATTTTTTTTCAACAACCATGTATTTTGGGTTATAGGGTAACATTTGTTGCTCCTTCTATAACTTTTTTCTTGTTGTTAGGACAACATATTTAGTTAAAATTAGCCACTCTCTCCTATTTTATGAGGTGTGGTTTGATTTGACATGGTCTTCTACTTCAATTTCCAAATATCGTTATCATATATTATGTATTAAATAACAATACGAATTTAATTGTACCACTTGTGTATCATAAAAAGTATGGTATAAGAGTATTACATGTTTTATTTTGATTTACATGCACATCTTATATGTTGAGACAGAAGTACCAAGTAGGGATGCATAAGTTGAAGCCCACCAAAACATGATAGTTCTCTCATTTGTATTGATAAATGACGTGTTCGCTTTAAATTTTGAAAACTAACTCTATAAAACATATTTTGTGTATATTTATAAATATTTGTTTTGATTTAGAACTGCCAAAAGGGCAAGGATTTTGTCCAATTAACAAAATACATCCAAATTATTTCTGTTTACCATGTGTTCTATGACAGCCCATAGGCCATAGCCCATAATAAGATTTTGAGAATCCGAGTCGTCGAGAATTGAGACGAGCAGAACGTTTGATTTCCTTTCGAATCTGTATATTCTCAGCTTTCAGAAAAAAAAACACAGGACATTTCTCTAATCTCTAGCATAAGTTGTTACTGGATCATTAGTTTCAACCACAGTTGTAGACTTTGCAGGCATAGTTCTTCTAGAGACCTTGCATTCTACACTTCCAGAAACATGATATACCCCAAAGAAACGAAAGAAAATTCATCGGATCTTTGGGGCTCACCTCAGCTTCAGTCAGGAAGAATTTTCACAATAATGCGCAGCATATGCAGCGAAGCCTTAGCTGTGCACCAACACCAGCTCTGCCTCTGCTCATCACTGGACAGTTTGGGCGGTTGGGCTTTCGAGTTGTCGCGGGGGCCTGATCGCGCCGGAAACCTTTCGCCGCTGCCGGCAGGGCCAAACCAGGTTTACAGACTTGTTATTTGATTGGCTTGAACAATCATCGCGTTGCTGGCTTGCTGCGTTATCCCCTGTACTGCACCAGCTCCTGGCTGTGGGTGTCAGTGGACACATTGCGGCATGATAAGTGGAGCGCGACCTGGACAATGACAGCGAGCACAAAGCCTGATTCCAGTCGTTTAGTTTATGATTACAATGAATGATGGCATATTTTTAAGACGACAGATTATGATCGTCTTTGCGCTGATTGATTCCTCGCCGGGTATATTCAGGGTCCGAGTCCAAGCTGTCTTCCAGCCGATTCGTATTCTGACGTGGGAGCAACCAGTGTTGCATATAATGCGAAGTGCCATTCTGTTGCATAAAATGGGAAAGTGCCCTTGTGATTCTTTTTTTTTTTTTGCGAGGAAGTGCCCTTGTGATTCATCCAAACCACCAGCTGATTCCGTGTAAAAAAAAAACAAGGCTGATACGCCTGCTTTTGTTGTTGCGTCGGAAAAAAAATACGCCTGCTTTTACATGGAATCGAACGATACTGATATTGCACTGACAAGCATATGTTCTCTTCCAGTGTTTATTTTTTCAAAAAGATGTGATATACACTAGCAGAGATGTGACGTGTGAAATATCTGTACAACTTTATGTAAACAAAAATGTTGTTCCCTAGAATTTGTGCTTGCATAAATTATACCTTTTTTGCGAGCGAATCAAATTATAACGTTATCAATCAACACGTACTCTTCCCCCCCCCCCCCCCCCCCCAAAAAAAAATATTGCTCCATGCACACATAAACTGAGAGAAAATATTTTTTGCCCTCTTCATCACACAAATATAAATCTTTGCGCCCCCCCCCCCCCCCCCCCTCACGGTCAATTTAGAGGTAAACTCCCTTTCTTACCCATGTAATACAATGAGCATTGTGGCCATCATCTTGCCTCGTCATATTAGTTGAGACTATAGAGCAAAAATGTTATTGCCATATTGTCTACTGTCTGCTAATAGCTCAGTAGCATATTGGTTGGCTATAAGGCAGATAGTAAACCATTAATCCATGGCCATTATATTCTCACACATTATTTAGTTGTCGAGCATGTGCATCTCCCGACGATAAGTCTGTAGCCTATTTTTGTACTCTCCTTTTTCCCTTCGCTCCAACTCCACACAAATATAATGTAGTAACTCTTATGATGCACTTACATCATCGTATTATACTTTCTCTAAAACAACTATATCATGAAAATATGAAGTATTTTACAAAATTTACTCCCTCCGTCCCCAAAAGAGTGTCACTTTTGATTACACATTATGTTTAACCATTCGTCTTATTCAAATATTTTTATAAAAATACTATTTATTTTATTATAACTTAATTTATCATTGAAGATACTTTAAACATGACATATTTATTTTGATATTTGCATCAAATTTTTTAATAAGACGAGCGGTTAAACATGAGGTCTAAAAAAATAAAAAAACGACACTCTTTTGAGGACGGAGGGACTATTTTGTAGTACATAAAGAATTTACAAATGGTCATGTGTGAATCATGCAATGGCTATTTTTGTTTCCGTGCATGCGAGGCCCCTCCATCAGTCTCTTTCCGTCCGGGCAGGACTCCACCTGGACTGCCCCCCTTTTCCGTCTTCTTCCCAGATCCTCACGGGATGCCTATATAAAGCAGGCAGGATCCGATTCGCCGAGCCAAACTGTTGCCCCTCGAATCCTCTTCCTCCGTCCGGCAGATTTCCGGCCGCCTCCTCCTATACATAGCCAGCCAGCCTCCCCCCTTCCCCCAGCCCAGCCCATCCGCGCGCCGAGGCGTTCGCACACCTCGCCGCGCTATATCCCCGGGCGCTCGCGTCCTCTCGCCGCGCGTCCTTCGCCACCCGCCCCACGTCCTTCCTTGCGTCAACGGTTGCGCAGGCAAGGCCTTCCCCCACGCGGAGGCTGCACGTTTCCCGGACGTATAGAGAGAAGAAGGGACAGGACAGGGCGGGGCAGGCAGGATGCTTGGGTTCAGGTCGCAGATGCCGTGGTCGTCGGCGCCGGCCGAGCCGCTGTGCGACGCCGCGGCGGCCGTCGTGGCGGCGCGGCGCGGGATGGAGACGCCGCTGACGGCGGTGGCGGAGGCGTTCGAGGAGCTGGCGCGGGGGATGGCGGCCGACGGCGGGGAGCTCCGCCTCGCGCCCTTCGGCGACACCTGCGCGCTCGTCTCCGTGCTCTTCAGCTCCCTCGGCATGGCGTTCAAGTTCGCCGAGATCGAGTACGTCGCCAAGGTGAGCGCCCGACACGATCCTCTGTTTTTTTTTTTTCCTTGGGATCATTTTGCCTCTATTGTCGTTGCGTCGATATCTGCGACGAAGATCCTAGACTGGACACGTTGAAGAGATGAAATCGTGGGACCTACTCCTCTGGATTCGATTTCCGTTTTGACTCCTGACTTTCATCGGATCTCGCAGCGTCCACCGCCCTCCGATTATTCTATCTTTTCCTTCTTTATTAAAAAGCAAGAAAGTAACCAAAAAAAAAATGGACTTTGCATTCTTTCCCTTCAAGAAAGCTCCAGGAAAGAACATTGCCGCGTTGATTTTGACTTGTAGTCGATTGCTTCTCGACTCTTTTCATGGTCGGCGTCCACGTTTAATAATCAAAATTGCTTACAAACTCTTGGTTCTCCATTATAATTTATGAATAGTCTCTCCAAGAAATGTAACCTTTTCCTGTGTGAACAATCATCCCAGGTGAACGACCTCATCGGTGCAGGCAAGTCGTACCGCACCCTGAACGACATCCTCGACAAGGACTTTGAGAACGACTCTGTGAAGAAGCAGGGCAGCCACTCCCGGAACCTGCGCAGGGTCCGCCTCGGCCTCGGCCTAATCAAAGCTCTCTTCGAGCAGTTCCTCGCCACCGAGTACGTTTCCTCAACCCATACACCACCATCTCATCTGAAGTATGGACATTTCAGTCCAGCTTGGCCGTTTGTCTGAATCTCAAGGCATCAATTTTGTCCTAGACTGGAATACCTTCTGTCATCCTGCTTGACAAATGTTTTATTCAGAACTGTTTGTCTGGTTGCTAAAATTATTGATCAATTGCCAATCGGGGCTTATGTGCTTGTTATATTTTAGCTGTCGAGTACTGTCACTGACATAAAGATCTTCTTCCATTTTAAAATGATTGACAGGTTGTTCTGATCTCTGGCACTTGTGTTTTTCAGGGGTTGTTCATTGTATGATGCTGCCACGACAGCTTACGGGCAGGTTTGCGCACCATTTCATAGCTGGGCAATAAGAAAGGCTGTTGGTGCTGGAATGTACACACTTCCAAGCAGGGAGCAGTTGATACTGAGGTTGAATGAAACTGGTAAGCAAATAAGAATGCATATCACTTATGGAGAACAGTAAACATTGTATTTCTTTGCACTTTCGAGTTTTGGAAATAGAATACCTTTGGTTGTTCAGTGATTGATAAACAATTTAAACAATTTTACAGCTGGCCAATTACTAGACTGTTAGATTAAAAAACAATGCTAGACCATCTTCCGATATGCGAATTCGTCCTGTTAACGTTGTCCTCTGTTTTTTTGTGCGTTGCAGATAGCTCTGTGCAGAAGGAGATGAGGAGATACATTAATGCTTCTAGTCCTATCATAGAATACATCGACAATCTTTTCCTCTCAAGGAAGATTAGCCTAGATTGGTGAACAGAACCGGGTATCACGTCTGTAGCTTGCTGACAAGCTGCTCTTGATGCCATTGGTTTATTCTGTTGATAGTTACTTTTTCATCCTTGGGTGCCGGATGCTCCCTTTTCTCCTTTGTCGCACGCACTCTCTGGTGAATGTATTGTACAACAGCATGATAATTTTAGCATGATCAATGATACCAACTTTTTCCGGCTATGTATGGAGAACAGAATGGGTAATTCACTAAACACTGTTCGGACAGTCAAGAGTTTGCTCTTATATCAAACATGTTTTCTTATAACAGCTTCTATGAGTTTATCTTAGTTTCTTCGGTCCACCTATGTCCGAGAGATTTGGCCGTCGGAATAAAGATCATGAATTTCTTTTGGGATCATTTCCTGCTCGTCCCATGAACCTTTTCTTATGAAAAAAAAGGTTATCTGGCTCTACTGTTTAGGTGAATTATCCTATCTCGGGATGAAAATGAACGGAAACGATCGAAGCTTAGAATTATCATTTCCTAACCAGATTTTCTAGTCAAAAAGATAAGCTCAGAAATGAAAATAAATCAAAAATGTTGGAATATCGAAAACAAAACTATTGGAGCGAAAACATGTTGATATCGATCAAAGAATGATAATTATGATTATATAACTTCATCCAACCACATAAATCCATGATTAAATAAAATTAGAGAATTAAAGTGACAAGACTCGCTAAAAGTACATAGGTGTAACATTTATGTTGGGGTCAGTTCCAAAAAAGAAAACATTTACAGTTATGCGACCACGTGAGCATTCTTCTAGGTGTTTTGTTTTGGATCGGTCCATGGGCCTTTATGGTGCATTTTGTGTGGCACAAGCCCGAAACAAATGTGAATTGAAAATGGAATGATTTTCTATTTGTAAATGCAACCAAACGCTAGAGGAAAAATGAAACATGAATGCCCGTGCTCACGTCATATTTCATTTGGCTTTTTTTCTATCTTATTTTCATTTATCGGTATCAACATGCGACTCAAAAACCTCACCATAACCATAAGTCATTCCCACACTCTTTCTCTATTTTCTTGATTGAAGTAACCTTGTTAAGTTACACGTTTCTCTAATATGTAACCACAACCCTGTAACATGCCATTTTTCCAATGACATGTTAGTAAGCATATATGCATCATCATGTGCACAGATTAAGAAATTGCATTGCATGACCATGAACTTAATTTCGAAATTTGAATTTAAATTTGACTAGAATTCATGCAATGTGATGAAACTCGAAACTTTTGTATACAACCTAGCACCAAACTAAAATTCTGGAACAACTACATGAGAAACCATGAATTTACATGATTTTTGCAGAATTTTTGGAAGCAAATCGATGCCATAAAAATTCAAACAATGCTTGAAATCTGTCAACTTTGAGGAATTTTGTTTTAAATTCTACAACACCTTTTCGAGTTCTTGTTGTTCAAATGGGTTCTCTTATGTTTGTACTTCCACCAGAAAAATCGGTGTTAAATTTGGAGGCTTTTAAGATGGGTTAATCAAGTGTCAAAGAGGAGGAAAAGTTGAGCTCTGTAAATTCCGGGAAAAAGGAAAATGACTGCGACCCCAATTCTCTGTGGATCGTGCAGACAATTTCCTGGAAGGCAGACAAAATCCATCGTGATCTCTGGAGAGCACAGACAATTTCCAACTCAATTCTCTGAATGGAACAGACAATTCTCAACCTGGCCCCGCCTGTCATTCTCCTCCTCTCTTCTTCTTCCTGACAACCAGAGGAGCTGGAGCATCGACGCGTGGCCATGGCTTGGCCAGCACAACGGACGTCCGTCCCACGCCGTGAAGACCTCCAAGATGGCCATTTCACTGCTCCAAGGCTCCCACCATCGACGCCGTCGAGTTTCCCATTGAGAAAAGCTACAAAATCCACCGTTTTACCTCTCCATTCTCTCTCTCCCTCATTTGCAATCTTTTCCCCATTGAGCTAGCACACCCTAGGGCGATTCTAGTCGCCTCCGTCACCGGAAATCGAAGGAGAAGACCGCCCTAAGCTCGCCCCCGCCGTCCTCAAGCTCTCACGATGGCCGGAGGGTGAGGATTCCGTTCATCTTCCTCATCGCCGGCGAACTCCACCCTTGAGGTCGCCTACGCCGGCTCAAGCTTTCCCCAACCTTGCTGACCCGTCTTGGACTTCCCTAGACACGAGGTGAGGCTTCCCAACTTATTTCCTTTCATTTTCATGCGAGTTTGGCTTTCCCTTGCAAAGCTGGCCGCCATGGCTATGGAGCTCGAGCTCCAGGCCGGATCTTTTGTGGCCACTGGATTGATCCGGTGTGCTGTAGCCGTGTGGCCTTCTGCGTGGCCCCGTTTATGTTTGCTGTTTTGATCTGTTACAGTGACGACTTGCGAAATTCACAGAAAAATCATCCGAGCTCCTAAAATAGTGAAACTTGTTGCATTAGCTTCGTATGAAAGTTATCTATCAGAGAAAAATAACTACAATCATGTTTTACCATCTGAAATTTATTTAACAATTTACTTTTGATCACTGTCCATATTTGAGCAGACTGTACTTAATCATCTATAACCGGAGCAATTCAAATCCAATGACAATGATTCTTTTTTTGTTATAAACCTGACTCATTGCACTTCATGTACGCTAAATCTCATGACATTTGCACTTCATTTCATCATCCGTTCATGTCATTCATTCGGTGCATTATGATTTGTATAGAAACCGAGCAACCGGAGGGTGACGCGGGTGTTGTTGATTCTGAAGCTGAACCTGGGAACGTGAGCGAGAATCCTGCAACTCAAGGCAAGCATCGTTACATATCTCAAACTGTTTTGGATGAGTCTAATTGAATGTGCTTGAGTCAATTTGATCTATTGCATTAGTTGGGCACTAAGCAAAATGTGGTATCCTAATTGTTGCATTTACCTTCCTTGCTGATTGAATTACCTATTCCTTGTCGATAAGTTGGGTAAGTCCAGATGTTAGGATATTCGGTATTGCTTAGTAATGCTTCAACATATTGCGGTAGAAATCGAATGGTGGAAGGTCACCAACATTCGCAAAGAGTTGGTTACTTGGAATAATTGACCATGTTATATTGAGACTAAACTGATGGTTATGAAATGGATAGTGGAAAGTACTTGATAGTCTGTTCATAAACCTTGGCACTTTTCCGTACATACCACATGCTGAAATTATGGGTAGGCAAGCCTTCTTTCTTATTTAGCTGCGACCATTTGGCTTGCGAGTTCGGAGGTGTAGTAGGTGCTAGGGATGACCCCCGAGGGCCTAGTGCGACCAGCTCACCTTAACCGAACGTCTGGTAAATGATCGGGGCGTATTTGGAAGAGGTTGTCACAATGAATTACTCCTTATGACCGACGGGTCATATGGGCGGTGGTCTTTATGGCGTGTGGGTAAAGGTGTACATCCCCTGCAGGGTGTTAAATCAATTCGAATTGCCGCGATCTCGGTTATGATCACGCCTTGGTGCGTCAACATTCATCATGAGTAATTTTCCATAGGATGTGGTTTGGATGACATTGAGATACGAACAACTATTATTCACTTGTATGAGTTACTTAGGTGTTGCCCATTTAGCTTCACATAGTTAAATAGGTTGCTAAATATTCATTTGAGAAATGTTTATGGGCTTTATGCAAATTATCAACCTATTTGCCTTATCCATGTCCAATGCCAAATGCATCTTCCATTTGTTGAGGATTCTATGACTCTCCGTGTAAGTCTTGCTGAGTACCTCTGTACTCACGATGTTATTTGATGAGTTTTGCAGGTGAGGATGAGTATGTGTTCGGCTATTTCTTTCCCGCTACTGATGGGGGTGATGGGCAAGAATAGTTTGTGGTTGGTTGTGTGACACGGATGGTGCTCGTAGGTGGGGCATCGTCAATCTTTTGTTTATAACTCCGCTGCGTAAACTCTTAAACAAGGACCAAACCTTTAACCATGTCCTTGTTATGCTAAGTTTGTCAAATACTTAGCACTTGAGCTGAAAACTCCCTTTTGTTGTAAAATATGAAAGTAAAGGACTTGTATGGTAATGTAATATATTTTGTACTCTCTTTGAATGCTTGTAATGATGATGGTTAACAATGTGGCATTAGCGGTGTGCATATTGATCTTGGGTGTTGAGATGCATGCCGGGGAATACCGGAATTATACATGTGGTGATCGGATATTATTTTGTTGGCAGCACGGTATGAGCTTTGACACGTAATGGGTCAGATGGTTGATGCGTGTCAATGTTTATCCTGGGATTTGCCAACATATTTGATCATTATATGTATGATTTGGTCGGCTCCTCCACAAACCCCGACATTGATTTGGAAGACACCCACAAAAGCGTGCAAGCCTCATGAAAATGGCTAACGTTCAACGCCTCTTTTGGAAGTCGAAATAAAGGGAAAATGAAGGATGACTACAAGAAACATTCATAATGGCCTCGACCAAAGGATTCCAATGAAACTTCTTATAAAACAGCTTGCTTTATAGAAATTTTGAAGGATTTCTAATATGAGGCCCAATCTCTTGAAAAAAATTCTTTTATGTCTCTTATCATGCTTTTTTTTTTCTTGTGTTCCACATTTGTACGACCATTATTGCAGTTTCTTTGTATTTCTTATTCCGCATAATTAGAGGTGCCAAGGTGTTCTAATCATGTATTTTCCCTATTTTAAATTTTATGAATCAATGTGCTCCAAAGATGCCCCTGTTAGATTTATGTCATGACACGTAGTATTAATTTAATTTGTTTCATTGGTCAATTTGTTTTGCTCCAATTTTACTTATGAGAGTGACGTGGTTCCTTTGGGAATCCGCATAAATAGAAATAAAATATCTAGCCATGAGGTGTAAATTTAATTGCGGAGGAAAAGTAAAAAAATAAGTGTGCATTTTTATGTATTGTATTTTTTTTGAATTAACGATATATAAATTTCCTAAAGAAACAAATGAACGAAAAAAATCTTATCTCATCTCCCTCCAGGACCCTCGCAGCTCCAGAGAATCATCAACAGCCAGGAGCTCCGTGCCGCGCTCCAGCTTTCCACGTGAACTCGCACGCTCAGTCTCACACTGCCCCGCCGTCTCCAGCCTCATGTCTCTCCTCACCTCTCCCACGCCGTTCGGCACGGCCGCCGTCAGCCGCCGCGCCGTCCCGGCCGGGGCAATCCCCGCGCTTCTCCCCCTTGCAGGCCGCCGCGCCGCCCTGCACGTGGCGCTCGCGCGCCGGGGCGGCGTCTCGTCCCGGACGCAGCGGCGTCTTGAGGAGCGTGGCGGCAAGAAGGGCCGCGGCGGCGTCTCGGCGCCCGCGCCGCCTGACGTAGACGAGGAGATTGGGGAGGCGGCGGCTGAGTGGGAAGGCGAGCCGTTGGGGTTCGAGGTGTCGACCGAGCCCATGCCGGAGCTGCCGGACCCGGAGACGCCGGACTTCTGGGAGGGTCCCCAGTGGGAGCCCCTCGGCTTCTTCGTGCAGTACATGTGGGCGTTCGGCGTCGTCTTCGGCGTGAGTACCTTCTCTTTCTCCATTGTTGGTTCTCGTTTTCATGCACTACTTGCTTGCTATTGATGCAGTAATGTTCCTGCCCATTAGTTGAGAGCTCAAATTGAACATTATGGTTCAGAGATATCACTCTGATTGGACACCTTCGTGGTTCCATGTTGAATTGCTCGTCATATAAGACTCAAGATGGGACAATCCTTATGAAAACGTTATGTTAGTACTAGTTTTGAAACTGCAGAATGATATGATTGTTGATTGATACTGTGAATCTGACGCCTGCTTGACACGGCCGTATTTTATGCCGTTTCCTATGATTTTATCTGCCATGTCTGAATCTGACTCCTCCTTGACACGGCCAAATTTTATGCTGTTTCCTATGATTTTATCTGCCATATCTGAAGTAACTGAAAGAGGTTCCTTATAGTGGCTAATAGGTGGAAAATGATGTGTTTCTGAAATCATTCTTGAAATAGCTTCTTTGTGTACTAACTAACAAGAGCTAATTTAGTGTTTTTTATGTTCAGTTACATAACTGAATGAAGCTTTCATGAACCCTGCTTTTTGCTAACCGTTGGCATACATCCTTGTCGAACTTGATCGTCAAAGCTGATCTTCACACATAATTCCTCGATTATACAAACACTCTTTTAAAATAGAGTTGTAACCCAATTTGCTGGTTCTCACTTGTTGATTAATGTGCCCTAATTGTGCAGCTCGTTGCTTGTGGTGTCGCTGTGTCTACCTACAACGACGGGGCGACAGATTTCAGGAACACTCCTGCTTACAAGGAATCACTCCAATCACAGGAGTTCCCTGAGGAGTCCGAATCATCAGGCGCTGACGTGTTTGAAGGTAATCCGACCGAGGTAGCACCATCTCTGGAGTAGGACCGTCGAGGAGACATGGGGTGCAAAAGGATGATGGCTTTCTCTATTTTACCTGTGGATAGGGCTGCCTTGTGATAGTCGTTACAAGATGTAAAAGGTTCGGCTGAAATCATACTGCTAAGAAACTTAGCTGGCCTGTTTGTGTGTGGAATTTTTCCTTGGAAGATAATATAGATGGCTAGTGCTGATGAAATTGTCTGTATTTTTCCCCCAATAGTAGACAAGAGAAAGGGATCTAGCATTGCGGGGTTTCCTGCCTGTATGTTGCATTCAAACCCCTTCCTGTGATAGGATTTTATCACGCATGTATTCCAGGAAAATGTGTAATTCAAATGATCTTCGCACATTACATTCTACAGTAGCAGAATACATAATTTCTATAGAAATTCTGTAGTATATACTACTTTTTCATTTTGTGTAAACTGTAGTATATACTACAAATTGCCTGCTGTGACAAATGGCATAATCAGACTGATTTTGAACCTTGTTCAAACTGCATATGCAACTGCTCACCCAGCATCGTTTTAGACTGCCGGGCAACTTCTGAATCACTACTGCATTGGTGCTTTGGCGCATCTCGTTGTTGCATGTATAAACTGCTATTTTACCCCGAAGGCCAGGTGATGCGATACAGGGCTCATGGCTTGGTTCAACCGCCCGAGTCCCAACTAACCAATGCCCACGGGACGTGCACCGGAGCACACAAAAGCGCCATGGCCGGAATGGAGTTCCCAGACAGACCGGGCACCGTAAAGTAGGAAAATGTAAGCATGACATGTTGCTGTAGTTCTGTTCTTCCGAGTTATTGCGTGACTTTTCATGTTCCAAAGGCCAAAAAGAGGCCGACCCGTCCCCTTTGCCGTGCCGAGCTCGCTCACACGATCCATGGCGCCGGCAGTTGCCCACGAGAAAGCTTCACGAGGCGGCGCCTATATATGCGTGGTATCCGCATCATTCCCCGGCAGCTGAAAGCCACGAACACGTTTTAGCCTCCGTCCTGTTGAGAGAAACCGGCTGCGCACTCGATGACTGCAGTGGAGGACGCGGCGCAGCTGGTGTCCCTATTGGCGCCTCTGCTCGTCGTCCTGCTCGTCGCCGCGGTGATCGCGTTGGCGCGGGCGGACGGAGCCGTGCGCGGGGCGGAGGCGCAGGCCCTGGTGGACGCGCGCGCCGCGGAGTGGGCGCAGTACGTGTTCGGCTCGGAGGCCACGGAGTTCGCCGCGCCGAGGCAGGTGCCATTGGCGTGTGAAGGGGTGCACGGCTGAGGTAGAGCAGCCTGGCGCGTACTCTGCGTTCGTCAATGTTGTCATACATTTTTTAAACAAATGATCTGGCTGCGTTGACTAGTGTTTAAGACTCAGCGCGGCATCATCTCTGTGTCCGCGATCAAATATCATGGATCCAGTAGCAAGCTGTTATTGATTAATGTGTTCCTATGGCCGACTCAACACGATTATTGCATTTATGATTAATTATTTTCAGGGGTAGGCAATATCTTGTAGTTATTGATTAATGTGTTCCGTAAAACAAAAATTATAAATCCAGTTAAGATTGTTTCCGTCTAGTCTGCTAACGCAAGCTCATTGCTACAAAATGGTGTGGGATGCATCATTTTGGGCGAATATGGGTGATAAATACATACATGGTCAAAATCTAATGATTATAACTAAAATTTTAGTTCGGCGTGGGAGCGATTTATATATGTATTTATCATAGCATCACTCCAAGCGTTGTTATCATTTATATTGAAGGTTCATCTTAATAGCAAATATGATAACCTGATTATTCATTTAAGAACACTATTAAGAGGCAAACTAGTTAGGAAGGGGGCCCAAGCCCCCTTTAGCGGAGAATAGAATTATCGTTTCGTAATAAAAGCATTCGATCAAACACTACAGATGAAAGCCTGAAGTCGTCATTACCTAGTACAAGAAAGACAAGGGCTTGAGAGAAAGCATGAAAGTACAATTGTTGTGGAACAGAACATTTTCATTGCTAACGCAAAAAGCGTATTAAGCATGTGGATCCATTCACAGATAATATGGTGGACTTCTTCTTCGTGTACAAGACAGCTAAGTTGAGCATGAAAGATAAGGATACGTCCATTCTAAGTTGAACATGTCACCACCCTTATGTGTAGTAATATATAATGGTTTATTACACACACTTTTAGCTTACATCATGTCTGCACACTTTGTTTAAAAGGCTTCTTCTCTGTACCAGACTAGGCTTCTACATTGGTTGTGAAACCCCACCTTACACGTTTGAGATTGCATCAACCATGTTTCTGCTTGTGTTTTCAATTTTCATGCAGAGATAAGCCTTCTTGACAAGATCAATGTGTCTCGTAGGGTTGTGATCTGTCTCGATAATCGACATATCCATCACCTAACGGAAAATCGAGCCAAATCATCATATTTTCCCCATTGTTTTCATTTGTTTAGAATCACAGTAGTAATTAGTCTTATTTTTCAACCGAACGTTCAGCATCATACGGGTGAAATATTATGGATTCAATTCAGAAGAAGTGTGATCTAAAAAAAAATCAGAAGAAGTGTCATTTTTTCCCTAACACGTGTCAGAAATGAATTTCACAAAAAAAAAACGTAGAAAATAAGCGCAAAGAGCACAGGTTCACAACGGCCCGGTCCATATGATGCCCTCGGCCCTGATCAATGCGTGGCTTGTAAGTTGCAACAACGACACAACGCACAATGCAAAGGTTACATAATTGTTACAGATCGATCAAAACTACTGCGCGCCCATCCGCGGAACGGCGGAAGCCCAAAGCTGCGCTCTACCCGTTTTGCCCCCGCTTGTGTCCACAGGGTCAGTCGCCTCAACTCGGCACTTTTCCGTCAGCGCTTGGATTGCGCCCGCTTGTGTTTTTCTACAGTCCTCAGCTCGACACTTCTCCCGTTCTCCGTCGGTGCTTGGACTGTGCATAGCTCATCGTCCGTCAGTGGTTCGACTATCATAGTTCATCGTTGAACACCCGGGCGTTACGCTCTTTTCAGACTAGCCAGGTTTTTGGGATTATCATCGCAAGTTTGCTAGCTACACGACTGCAGCAGAAGCAGAGAACTATAGTAGGACACGAGGCAGAGCCGATCAGTGTTGAATGAGCAAGGGCTGGACTTTCAAGAAAGTTTATTTACACCAATGATTCCCTCCAAACACCCAGAAAACTCTACAGCTCGTCACCTAGAAAACTCTTTACACAAAGCATCTCGCACGCTCTACAGCTCGTTGACGTCATCGTCGTCTCCCTGGCCGGCCGCGCCGCCCGCGCCGCCTCCGCTCTTCTCGTACACCTGCTTGATGATCGGCCCGCACACCTGCTCCACCTCCTTGAGCTTCTCCTCGTAATCCTCCTTCTCCGCCGTCCGGCCACCGTCCTGCTCCTCCAGCCACTCGATCGTCTCCGTCAGCGCGGCCTCCATCTTCTCCTTGTCCTCCTCACCGATCTTGCCGCCCACGCCGCCGTCCCTCACCGCTGAGCGCATCCGGTACACGTAGTTCTCGAGGCGGTTGCGCGCGTCGACGCGTTCCCTGACGCGCCGGTCCTCCTCCGCGAACTCCTCGGCCTCGCGCACCATCCGGTCGATCTCCTCCTGGCTGAGCCGGCCCTTGTCGTTGGTGATGGTGATGGACTTTGACGTCCCCGCCGCCTTGTCCTTGGCCGTCACGTGGAGGATGCCGTTCTCGTCGACCTCGAAGGTGACCTCGATCTGCGGCACGCCGCGCGGCGCCGGCGCGATGCCCGTCAGGTCGAACCGGCCCAGCTCGCGGCAGTCCTTGGTCAGGCTCCGCTCGCCCTCGAACACCTTGATGGACACCGTCGTCTGGTGGTCCTCGTACGTCGTGAACACCTGCGACTTCTTCACCGGGATCCTCGTGTTCCGCGGGATAAGCTTGGTCATCACGCCGCCCGCCGTCTCGATGCCCAGCGTCAGGGGCGTCACGTCCAGCAGCAGTATGTCTGGTGGCCATCACAAATTAACATTACCATCACTAACGAAGAAAAGTCAGAAGACACCAGTGACATTCATTACCTTTGGTCTCCGCTCCTCCCTCGCCGCTAATGATGCTGCCCTGAATGGCGGCGCCGTACGCCACGGCCTCGTCGGGGTTGATCCCCTTGGTGGGCTCCTTGCCGTCGAAAAACTCCGTGAGCAGCTCCTGCACCTTGGGGATCCTGGTGCTCCCACCAACGAGCACGATCTCATCAATGTCGGACTTCTTGAGCTTGGCGTCGGCGATGGCCTTCTTGACGGGCCCGAGCGTCTTCTTGAACAGGTCCATGTTGAGCTCCTCGAACTTGGCCCGCGTCAGCGTCTCGGAGAAGTCGACGCCGTCGAACAGCGCCTCGACCTCCACGCGCACCTGGTGCTGGCTGCTGAGCGCGCGCTTGGCGCGCTCGCACTCGCGCCGGAGCTTGCCCAGCGCGCGGCCGTCCTTGCTCACGTCCTTCCCGTGCTTCCGCTTCACGACGCGGATGAAGTGGTCCATGACGCGGCGGTCGAAGTCCTCGCCGCCCAGGTGCGTGTCGCCGCTGGTGGCCAGCACCTCGAACACGCCGTGGTCCAGGCTCAGCACGCTCACGTCGAACGTGCCGCCGCCGAGGTCGTACACCAGCACGTTCATCATGTCGCTCTTCTTCCGGTCCAGCCCGTACGCGATGGCCGCCGCCGTGGGCTCGTTGATGATCCGCGGCACGTGCAGCCCGGCGATAGTGCCGGCGTCCTTGGTGGCCTGGCGCTGCGCGTCGTTGAAGTAGGCCGGCACGGTGACCACGGCGCCGGCGACGCGCCGGCCCAGGTACGACTCGGCGGTGTCGCGCATCTTGGACAGGATCATGGCGCTGATCTCCTCGGGGCTGAACGTTCTGCGCTCGCCGCCGTCCTGCTTCATGGGCACCTCCACGTACGGCTTCCCGCCCTTGTTCACCACCTTGTACGGCAGGTACTTGACGTCGCGCTGCACCTCCTCGTCGTCGAACCGCCGCCCGATCAGGCGCTTGATGTCGAAGACCGTGCGCTCCGGGTTCAGCGCCGCCTGGTTCTTGGCCGCCTCGCCCACGAGGCGCTCGTCGTCGGTGAAGGCCACCCACGACGGCGTGATCCGGTTGCCCTGGTCGTTGGCGATGATGTCCACGTGCCCGTTGCGGTACACCCCGACGCACGAGTACGTCGTGCCCAGGTCGATGCCGATCACCGGACCCGACGTCGCCTTACCCTTCTTGGCGGCCTCCGCGCCATCGGCCAGCCCGCACAAGTGCCCTGCTAACAATTAAACACATTTGAAGACGTCATCATCATGCAGTGACGCATCAGATTCGGACTTCAGAGTATGTGCTCTGTTCACGTAGACAAAACATACCTGAACAAAGAAGAGATAGCAGAATGAGAGCTAGAACAGAGTGTTTCGTCGTCATCTCTTTGATTATCCTCTGCTCTTTGCTGGGTCGAATGGGATTTCACTTCGTTTCGCGAGTTTTGTGCCTTGGTTGGTGGATTCAGAACATGCGTGATATGATCCAGCAACTGCAAGCTCAGGGGGTTATATAGGTTCTGGCCGGCGCGGGGCGTGGTAGTCGCCAGAGTGTTCTGGCCCGTGCACGACCTCCACCTCACAAGGAACCGTAAAGACGATACACGTGAGAAGGCCAATGGCGCGTCGCCACGTAACTGGGTGGTCTCGGTGCGGTCTGGTCCTTCGATCCGGCGAGAAAGTTCGGGTCGCGCAGGTCCGAGACTCGGTAGTTTTCCACGGCGGTGGGCGGGCCGACACTGGCCGCGATCACAGCACGAAGTTGACGGTAAACTGTTCCTGGAGAGGCCAGGCATTGTAGTAGGCTAGGCTGGCTGCGACGAAAGTTAGCCGGCCACTATGCTACACGCGGCAGATTCTGGGGCAACGTAAGTTGTCGGTATTCATATCTCGTGTTTTTTCAGCATTTCTTTTGTGTTCAGAGGTACCAGCTTCTGAAGAGCACGTTTGGATTCTACAAATATAGCGTGATAAATTGCTGGTCAAATTTATGTTTTTTTTAATGCTTTTCGTTTATGACCAGGAGTCGTCCTACCGACAGACTAGGGCCGTCTCCAAGAATTTGAAGGCCCTGTCCGAAACGCAAAATAAGACCTCCAAATTAGCACAAATTTATAGCTGTGGGCTGAGATTTATAGTTGTTGCATACACGTGAATGAATAGGAAACAAATGGCAATTGGATGTTGTCTTGATATGCAAATCACCCAATCAAAAACACTAACATACAAAATAAAATCATTTGATCCACTAGTTCGCCAAATTAGCCCATCACCAACACCCAAAACGGCCTAAAAATCAAATCCTTTATTTCCAAAGCTCATGCACCTATCATCAAGTAGAGGAAGGAAATGCACTGAAATTTGGGAAAGTCAAAAAAGAAGGGAAGGCACGAATTGGGCAGCAATGGATCTTTAGCCTGCTGTGAAGAATGGAGGTATGGGCCTTCCACTTTCCAGGTACGTGTTGGCCTGTTTGTTTCTTCTGAGAATTGCTAGAATTTAAAGCCCACTATCAAGCTTGGATGGCCCAGATCGCTTCATGTCAAGCTGGTCGTCGTCTTCGTTAGGCAGCCGGACAGAATCGGAACCGCCATGGCGTGGGCGCATAGCTCTACAGATGTGCGACCATAGGTGTGAAGCTTTAGCTGGGGGCCCCAATTTTTCGAAGGCCCTGTGCGGTCGGCCACCCTGCCCATGCCCGAGGACGGGCCTGGACAGACATACCGTAATGCGTTATCTGTAAATAAACGGAAAAGTGAACCTGGACAGTGAAGGATTTTGAAAGCAATGGATTAGATGTCTGTTTATAGAACATGGAGATCAAAAGTTTTTGAACACAAAACGAAATTACAGAAACCGCTTATATAGTTTGATTTCTACCAACACGTAGTATCAGACTGCGGTACCACGTGTTACCCACATCAACCCAGACGTTGGTATTGCTCCAGCATCTCAGCATGTGCAGCAGCGGATAAAATGAAACAGAATGATGAACGAACCAGTCTTAACAAGTCCCCTAAGAAAAAAAAAACATCAACAAATATAGTATACGTATCAATTTGCCTGAACACTAACTCGTTAACCAAATTATCAAAAAAAAAAAAAAACTCGTTAACCAATAGGTGAGCTTGTTACAAGCCAAGCCCACGAACCAATGTGAGTACTAATCAATAGAGGTTACTCGATAGCCCAATAAAGTCAACGCGTCATTTAATTCATAACTGCAGATAACTAGAGAACAGACTGAATTAGCAAATTAGAAAAGTTATTCCTCGAAATCAACTTCATTGTTTCCTAGTACAACACAACGTAGAGGCAGTTCTTCTACATGCTGGCAGCCAGAAAACCCTAGGTTCCTGCAGAAAGAAATAATCACATCAGTCAAGCCACTTCGACTGCTAAGGAAGTAAAAGCGAAAACCTGCACCCCACAAACTTGAGTACATGCAAACAATATGCATGGAATTAACAATTTGTGAAGCTGATCTCAACCATCTAAGCATTATCAAACAAAATGGATATTACCAGCAGATAACAGCAATAGACAAACTTTCAAATGCAATGGTCGCAGTAGCAAGTCAAATAAGGTCAATACTCAGATATGCCGACCTGATTGCTTTGCAGAAATGAAAGATGAAAATAATGACCAGCTTAGCTTATCAAGTCATAGTCAGATATGCTGTGTATCATAGGCATGAAAGCAGAGTAGAAAGCACCAACATCTGGTTCCATACCTAATCATATATTTATATAAACTGAGTGCAGCCAATTAGTTACCAAATTGTTGATATAATTTATCTCATAAGGTGGAGCCACCAAAGCATATGGAATGCACCTTCCAAGCCATACATCGTCTCCTCTCAATTGACACGTCAGTTTTAACAAATGGATCCAAAATAGGATCCATATTTTACCTCACGCTGGGGCAGAACAGAAATTTCTACGCATTTTTTTTCATCATTTGGCCATTACAAAATTGTCATATCTATTAATATTTAACTGAAGAGATTGGAATGCACATAAATCAGCATATCCAGTTTGAACAGGCAACAAAAACTGAAAAAAAGCGCTAATGAAAATTGGTGTAATTGACTCACCTTGGAACATAGTTAGACATAGTTACCAACAAAATAACAGTATTCGAAAAAATATTCAAGCATTGCTTAACACTAGAACAATTATGCAGAAAACTATGGCAACTGCAAGCACTAATCTCAACAGTAGGTTTATATAAGTAATTCCTCTAGTACTGTTAGAACAATTTTGACAGCGATCAAAATAAGCAGCAAGCCTAAAGTTATTACCAGCCTCCTCCTCCATTTCCGGATGAACAATCTTAGGTATTATCACTAAATCCCGTCCAATCTCAAGAATAGCACCGGCATTTTTTTTGGTACCTGTGTACATGTTCAGTTTGTTAGATCGGAAGAAATGATATAAAGACTTTGGATTAGACAAGGGTGGGGAAAAAGATAACCGCAGTAATTTGGGGCTGAGAATACTGTTATTAGATGACCCTGAGCAAAACGCTCAAAGCCATCCATAACGCATTGATGAGCTCTTATGATCAGCTCAACATGATTCCTTGTGCAAAAGTCCAAGACGCGATCCGGCTAATTAAGAAAACACAACCAGTCAAAAATCAAGGAGTATAGAAGAAAAGGAAAGGAAAAGAGCAGAAAAAAAAGGTTACCCCAAATGTTACAGTACGAGGGCCGCGAACATTCTCCTTGACTCCGCTGACGCCATCTTTGGTGGGATCAGACCTATAGTAAGGAACACAATAATATAAGAAATCTACAATGGGTCTAATTCACTTGAAAATGAAACTTGTGGTTACATATCCACTGAATTCCCCTTTTAAAGCCCCACTGCCCTCGGTGTCTCTCACCCCCTGAGGCATGAGTGTCATTATGGCATATACCTTTTTCTCATATGATATCTAAAAAGAATTAATCAGAACATAAAGCATATAACGCATTACCAAAGGAGGTCCCATAATATATTGTTCTCTCCTTCGTTTGTGATTGGTCTTTTAAGGAGTTGTATATCTTGAATGAAGTTGATGGATCCTCCGATTCCGCCATGCATGCAGACAATTTTCTTTTCTACAACCGCGGCTAATGGGAGCCAATTGAAAACTTTGTTGAACCTTAGCCAAGTCCAGATACCCTCTCTTTCACCCTGCAAAGGATCAATATTATCAATTCTCTCTCTGCACCCACACAAATTTAATTTACATTCGCGCCTTTTAAATAAAGAACTACCCGACCCCTAAGAACCTGATGACTAATCCTCATCATCACGACCACTCAGTCCTGTTAGGGAGGAGAGAGCCTTATCTCCTGCCATACACCACAGGTTGGTTTCCTCACCAGCTAAGATCAAAGCCGTTACAATACTCGGTGCTACCCCATTACACTTTCCATTATCATTGAAGAACTAATTGTTCATTTACAAATAAATGTAACAATAGGAGAAACAAAATCCTACCAATTATCCAATGCAAGTAGGAAGTATTCGCAATGAATTGTCCAGGAACATGTTTATCTAACTTACTAGTCGTCGCCTGCATTCAGCCTGGAAGCCATATATTTTGTTAACTCTAGAAACTTCATGATTGCCCCTAATAAGGTGCACTTTTTTAGGAAATTCAACCTGAAACAGATTATAGTGAACATTATAATAGATTGGAAAACTTATATAATAGCTCATCATAGCAATTAATATACCTTTAATGCAAGAAGCAGCGTTATCACTTCTAAACTATGCTGACCCCGATCAACATAGTCTCCCAAAAAGAGATAATCAGAGTAACTGCAGGGACAGAATTTTTTTAAAAAGATAAGCTGATGACAAAAAAAGCAGAAAACTGTAAGATCGTGTGAGATTTTCGGCTAGTTGCTATGTTTAATAGTTAGTTGCTTGCCAAGAGTCCACTGTCATTCTCTATGGTGTGGCTTTATGTTTTTCTGCCCAGACATATATTCAGTTGCTGGGAACAAATGCATGGTAGTTTCTAGTGTGGATGCAAGGATCCATGTTAGAAGAAAATGAACAATGAGAGTGGTGTGGTGCTGCAGGAAGCTGCAACTGTTATCTGACTATGCTGTTAGAATTGGAAAAAGTATCCGGAGCAACTCACCGAATATCCCCTGAGACTGACGGTGTGCCGAATTTTTGAAAAAACCTTAGAAGATCAGAGAACTGCCCATGGATGTCACCAAAAACTTTAACAGGTGCTCTCAGGCTGAGAACATTTTCCTCCTTTGAAAATAACGCTTCAGCCTTGTTGCACAGCCAACTTATCTCATTGCTATCAAGAATGAATTCGTTCGTAACTGGAGGCAGCTTCCAGCTCTGAGGCCTCAGAAGACATTCAATAACCTGTAGGTTAATGTTAGAGATCAATGAAATGTGAGGAGTTCAGGTCATTATTTTAACCATGTATATTCCTCACCTTTCGGGATACCTTTGGGTTTGCATTCCTTGTTTCTTCTGCCTCATTGTGTACCTGACCAAGGGGAACCTCCCTTATGCCCTCTTCAAGTTCTGGATCGACAAGAGCCTTTGCAACACAAATTAAAGGTAAGTGTACATGAAGATGTCTTCTGAAAAAAAAAATAGCTTCTTTAATTCATTTAATAGCACCATTTGACTTTACACAAGAATACTCCATGACTCAAGTTGAAGTGTTGAACTTTTAAGTACTATATCAAGGTGAGTTGCAATTCTGCCCTTTTTTTGCAATCAAACATGTTCATGAAGCAGCTTACAAGTCGCAACATATAGGAATCGTAAAACAGAAAGCTTGGGGAAAATTTAGTTTTACAAATACTCTCATTTACATTGCAATTGCAGAATGAAATCACTAATCCAATAGATAATGATCAAACTGGTTCGCCGCCCACCGCTCACTCGCGTTGTGACACCGCCGGGTAGCAGCCGCCGCCCCTGAAGGTCTGAACCCCTCTTCTATGGACGAAGGATATTGCAGCTCCCTCCCCCAGCGCGACAACCCCGGAACTCTAACCCCGCCGCCCCCCTCCACCTCTGGCGACTCGCCGCCGCGTCGCGCCGCTCGCCTCGGGACGTCCTATCGGCAGGTCGTCCGACGGGATTGCATCGATAGGTCGGCCCACGGCCTGCTCCGCACCGGCCCACGGCCCGCACCGCCTTCTTCTTCCTCACGCCGCCGCCGCGCCGCCGCTCTCGACCACCGTCGTCGTGCTCGCCCCCGCCGCCTCCGCCTCCCGACCGGCTCCGGCGGCGTCCCCGCCGCCTCCGCCGCCGCCCTCGACCGCCGCCGCGCTAACCCGGCGAGAAGTGACGCCCCCGCCCTTACCCCGCCCACCGCCGGCAGCCACCACCGCGGCCGGCGGCGTCCCCGCCGCCTCGCCGCCCCGCCCACATCGCGCCGCCCACCGCCGGTCCGGCCTGCCGCCGCCGTTCTATCTCCGGGGAGAGGAGGAGGAGATCTCGGGGGGGTACAAATCCCGCGCACTAAGGGATTCTCCGGCGAGACGCCCCCGCACCGCCCTCCTCCACCGTCTCCGGCGGCTCCCGCCGCCGGATCCGCGGCCGCCGCCCTCCGCCGCGCTAACCCGGCTTCGCCGGGCTCGTCGGCGACGTCTCCCGTGGCCATGGCGTCGGGGAGGTCAAAGGAGGAAGACGAGTCCTCAGCCGTTGGATGCGTCAAATGCACGAATCGTAAACTGTCCGATCCAAGCGATTTCATCGGATAACCTACGTATAGGATTGACCCTCGCCTCCGCTCGCGCTGTCTCTCGCGTGGATGAGGGTTAAACGGGCCAGGCCCAGGTCATAGGCAGGCTGGGCCGCATCGCGCGGGGCGCGCGCTCGCGCAATAAAGCCCACTAGTCGAGCAATCGAAGGCAAAGAGATATGGGCCAGATTAATGAATGAAGAAGTTATTCCAAGAAAAAAAAAACAAGGATATATGGGCTTTCAATAGGCCTATCTAGAATGTAAGGCCCACTAGTCCATTGTTCGTCTTCTTAATTGGGCAGCCAATCCTTCTTCCCCTCCGCCTCAAAAGAGAAAAAAAAAAGGGCGTGCAAAAAAAAAAGAAAAGAAAAAAAGGCGATCCTTCCCCTCAAAAAAAAAAAGAGAAAAAAAAAGACCTGGCGGGCAGCTCACGGCGGCGCCTGCCGAGGCTGCCGTGAGCTCTGCCCGACACGTGCGCTTGTGCTGAATTCAGTGCTCAACCTAAACGATCGCGGGGACGGCCAGTCAGGCAGTCACCGGCCGACGGTTCGTCGCCGAGCAAGGCAATGCCGCGATGACCACGGGCACCACAAGAACGCCATGCTCTGCCGCACGCGTCCGAGTTTGAGCACGCAGCACGGGGAGAACAAATCCGGGGTAGAGAAGAGGTAGAAGCGCTAATTGTGCAGCTAAAACGGAATGAAGAGCAAGAACTCACTGGTGCGCGGTGTAGTCGAACGCGTCCCGTGGTCGGGGTCTGATCCTGCGCAGCCTGTAATGCTTCCGTGAGCTGCTCTCCTGACGGCGATCCATCTTGCAAGTCTTCTTTCTGGCGATGGCAGTGCCAGTAGCACTTCCATAGCATCCAAACAATGGCGAGGACGAACGCGACGGCTAGGCAACAGAGGATAACTGCGACAGGGATCGCAGCCTTGCCAAGAAACTGCCAGATCTCGCGGAGCGTTAGCATGTCGCTTGATTTCACTTTCTTGCACAGAGGAATGGCTTTGCTCTGGTAGTTCGAGGCTTTCAAGCTCTCCCTTGGCAATTGATCGCGAGCAAGGGCATGTCGTTGTCTATGCCCTAGGGGCAGACGGGCGGTACAGCGAGATAAATGAAGAGCGCATTACTTCGTCGCTAGCTTCATGCAACGGGTGTAGCTTGGCAAGGTATCATGGGTACAAGTACGACTCGACGACAACTCGAACAACGTTCTGATACTGCTCATTAATATTATTACCAGAAGGTAAAAGCTTCCTTCTACTGCTCGTTAATATTATCACGAAGTCAATGCCCGTCCCCATCAACCTTTTTCCTCCCTCCTTTCCCGTGCCCACCTCCAGCGAGACGACCGCTCGCGGCGAGGCGTTCGTTGTCGAAGCCCGGAGCTGTAGCGGCGGCTGGAGTGACCTGTGTGGGGGAGCGAGCAGCAAGATGGCAGGGCTGGCGGCGAGGGTGAGGCCGGGATCGTGGGGAGGATTAGTGCTGCGGACGTGCCAGCTGGCGTTCGCCGCTGCATCGTTCTGCACCATGGGGTCGTCGCCCGGATTGGGCACCTACACTCCATTCTAGTGAGATCTTCTATCATTTCACCACCATGCAAGCTGACTATTTTTATTTTCCCCTCTATAACCTCTCAATGCTTGTGGGATGGCCGGTTGGGGATTCTTGATTCGGGAATCTATGTTAGCTTGGAGTTGGATCTGCGCTATGACGTTTCTTCTTTGTTGAGCATCGGGGGGAGAATTAGGAGGCAGCCTAGCTAGTTTTTTTTTTTTTTTTTTTTTTTTTTTTTGTCCGGGGAATTCGGGTTAGGGCCGGTGTAGTACTCAATCATTGGGCATGATCTCATTAATCGTTAAAGTAGGTTTTTCTAGGTTAAGTATGCTTGCCTCAGAGTTTATTGAGATTTTTTTAGGTTGAAGCATGCATGTTTCCTTTAGGGTTTATTTACAACATTCGGATGGTTAGTCACAGCAATCTGAAAAGGGTACACACAGTAGAGTGAGCCCAAGAAGAGCACGTCAGCGTGCTTAAAGCCAATACACGTCACCAAACGACCGTGATGCGCCAAGCTCGACGGTTGGCACGTGGTTTCCGGGGCCCGCGCAATAATCGACGGGGGAGGTTGGGTTGGGGGACGGCGAGCGCGGAGCGAGTTCGAGCGGCGCGGCGGAAAACTTGGGGGAGGCGAGCGCGGAGCGTGTGCTCGGGCGCGCTTTATCCCTACGCGCGCGACGCATGGGAGATGGGACGGAGCGGCGGCAAGCTCGGGTAGTCATGGCCGTGGTTATGCGTGTGCTTGGACCGACGTGGTGAGCCCCGGCCGCCAGGGATGGACGGAGCGCGCTCGGCCCGGCAACCTACGACGTACGGCGTTCTATGCTTGGAGTTGGGCTTGCGCGGGCGAGCTCGAGTTTGCACGGGGAGCTAGCGTAAGCAGCGCACGGACCCAATTAATTAATGGGACGGCGGCGGGACAAGATTGAGTGACGAGCAAATGAAAGGTGCGCGTTCCTTCCGGTTTTTCCTTGAGCGGCTCGCTGCCGTGTGCGGGCCGGCGAGCTCGATGAGCGAAGGGGCGAACGCACGGTGGCTTTGGAGTTGCGCATGGCGTCTGGCTTCTGTCCGGTGGCCAGAACGGGAGGGAAAAAAATATCAGAGCAAGAAAAATAATAGAATATATTAATTCGTGTTGGAGAATGTGAATCGCTTATTTGTTGTGTGGCTTATTATAAACTTGCTCTTATGCTTGATTCTTATGCTGAATGTCCGTGCATGTAACATGTCATGAACTCGTTTTTTCCTTCATTCAGTGTCTTGATGACAGCAATGTTCGGGCAGTCATTGTGGAGTTTGTTACTTGCTTTGTTGGACGGGTGCGCTCTGAAATTCGGAATGAATCTCAGAACCAATGTCCTGCTTAGGGTGTTTCTCATCGGGGATTGGGTACGTAGTGCTTTCAAATTAGCTCAAGTTGAACACCTCCCAAATGACCATCTTGTTTCTCAGATCTTACGAAATGCCCATCTACTGTGAATGCAGGTGGCATCAACTGTTTCATTCGCAGCAGCAGCATCATCTGCCGGTCTGGTGTTCCTACTGGAAAAGGATATGCAGGCATGCAGAATATATGCCCATCTCCATTGCGGTTCATTCATACTTGCCACCGGGTTTGGATATGTGGCTTGGGCACTCAGTGCAATTTCAGCCATGGCCTTGTTTTGGATGGTGGCTGCAACTGTGTAATAAATAGTCTTATATCACATGACCTGCTAAACATGTTCTCCTGGTCCTCGGTGTCTGTGCTAGAATAATCTTAATTAGAATGCTTCAACAGTCGTGTTGCGCTACATGCAGCTGCCTTTGTAATGCAAACTGTGAAAAATGTTATTGTGTCCCCTATTAGTGATGCAATTTATGCAAATGATGGATTGCGGTGAATGGATTGTAAAGATTATATTAGTCCTACTCCTATTATGATGCCAACCGCAAATAGATGGGAAGAACTAGATTTTTGTATGGGCTGATAAGGCGTCATTAGCAATGGTCCGAGCTAGCAGTAAGGTGTCCTAGTGAGTGGAGCTCTAATAAAGTCTACTCTACTACCCACTTTGACCCAAAACCCCCGTACACACTACACCACCCGCATCACCTTAATATCTACTCACGCGTACACACATTTATCCGTTCCTGCTCGAAGTCCGGCCATGTGCGGGGTGCTCTGCATGCAGTGTCCGTTAGAAGGACCGCGTATGCCCGCCGGCACGAGTGCACCTCGGACTCGAAGGCCGCCGCGACGCCCAGCCGCGATCGCGAGGATGGAGGGGCCGCACGGACAAAACACGTGAGCCGCGCGCGGTCGCAGCTGCTATCTGGACGGACAGCATGCGCCTCCCGCTTTGCTTTGCTATGTGTGCGACAGGAAGACATGCATGTGAGGGGACCACTAACGTTCCATCGCCGTCTCGCCATGAAGCTCCCGATCCGTTTCAGCTGCAGGCCGCTCCTAGAGTGGATTTTTTCACATACACCTAAGATGAACGGTTTATCTAGACCATTCATTTGCAATATTAATGGTTCAATTTGTTGTTTTAGTGTTGGTCACCATCTCTTCAAGTCTTTTGGTTTACTGCATTTCGTCCATCTGCTGTTGAAGAGAAATTAGCTCCCCGTCACCATTGTTATCTGTGTCTCTTAAAGCTTTGGCCCCTCGCCATTTTTCTGCATCTAAAGTGTTGGTCCCTCCGTCAACTTTGTTCTTCATGTGCTATTCCTCTCCCCCTATGCACTTCTTCCCTTTTCTGACACTCTTACTCCTGCAGAAACAATTTAAAGTGGTAGCCATGGGCAGTTTTACTCATTCTTACTCTCATTCGTCTTGACCCCACTATGCGTCTGCATATATTGCTCGCCACCAAACATTCACGCCGGTGTGCAGTTCGAGCAGCACTGATACTTGTCCCCGATGCTTGCCTAAGCTTTGGACTTTGGCTCTGTTATTAAGAAAATATATGTTTGTTTATTCACCTTCATCAGCAGCAGCAGCCAGTCTCAGTTCTGCTTGCTTGTGTAGAACATTTATGTTTTCAGGTCTCAAACAACTCTGATCCTTGACACTAGCACTAGGAATATTCAGGTTATTGTTAATTAGGTGTTGCCTGTAGCTGCAAGTGTTTTATTAGCTGTCACAGTTTAATCTGTTGCTATCGAGTTAAAGGACAATTCCTTTTATCAGAAATTTGGCTCATGTAGATCGGCTTGCTGTTCGGCAGTAAGAAGAAAATCTGAGTTATTAAGTCCTTGTGTGTCTGTCAGTTAACATGTATATGATCATTTTTAGTTTCAGCTACATGTCTGACTGTTAGTTTCTTTTGTAGCAGTTAGTGCAATACTTATTTTTATCTCTATGCCACAGTGATCTCCTTGAAGTCGTTAGCTAATATGGTAGTTGTTTAGCAATAGATTAATCATCTTCTCTATAGCACTTACACTCTATTGCTTTCCAGTTAGTAATTGTTCTTGTTATCTTGCACCACATCAAAAGCAGTTTCTAAATAAAATGTTGTATTTTGTTTCATGCATGATAGCTCACGTTTGACTAGACTTGCTCTGTTTAATTATTCCACATGAGCTCTTGCCATTAGTCGTAGATTATGTGAAGTTCTTTTATTTGTGTACTAATAGGATACTACCTTTAAGGCTTTATGCACATACTGTATTATTGTGTTTACCAAAAAGGTATACTATAGAAGTTACTAGTTGAGGGAAAAATGTTCTAACTTTGAGGTATTATGCTTAAAAGGTTGGGAGTAGACACAAAAATATTACTAAAGGTAGTATGCTTAAAAGGTTGGGAGTAGACAGGCCGGTTTTGGTCCACCAGCACCAAAAAAAAAAAAAAAAAAAAAAAAAAAACAGGAACCATATGCTTGATAGTAATGTTCGAGTAGAGTTTAAGATAGCAAACATAGACATCAGAGTCTGATATTGCCACTAAAAAACTTGGATTAGAAAGCTTGTTACCAAAATGCCATGATCCATTGATTACATGCAGTTATTGATAATTTTTTACTGCCCCAGAATGAAGCATATCTATCTATAGTCAAGAATCAACATCCTTGGCCCACATGTAAGCCTCTTATGCAGTTATTTGTTTTTATTCAGTGGCAGCCTGGTCAAACCATTATTGTTACATTTCCACATTCTAGACAAACTGATGCTTGTCGTGGTTTGAAACAGTTTATCGTTGATATGCAGTCTTGCTTTCCCATATGTAGGAGAACCATTCTATTTGTACCTGGAGTGTTGTGCCATTTTCCAGCCAAGTGTAGGAGAACCTAGTTCCTATGTCTATGAGTCATAGCCTTTAAGTTGACACAATCTTAAATCTGAGATTTAACTTGAAATAGGATTGCACAACATTTGTACTCATCATTTTTTATGTGGCTCACTCAATATTGTCTTAGACCTAAAGGTACCTGTTCTTCATGAGTGGGACTGGTGCTTATATGCTTGGGATTTTGACAGATAGAGAATATGGTTATGAATCCAGTAAGCATGATGCTCTGTAAGATTGCATGGAAACATGAAGACAAAATTGACAGAATGCATGAAGCATCGGTGGCTTGCAAGGATGTGTTTTTTGACTACTGGAAAACAGATATCAGAGAATGGAAGAGAGACTACATAAAAATCAAGGAGATCACAGAAAACACGTATTTTTTTCTCACAATTTTAAAATGCTCTAAAGTCAGAGTGATTATAAACAACTGACAAATTTTAAATATGGTAACCAGATGCAATTCAGATTTTAAAGTCATTTTATCTGCATGAGTTATGTTAAGAAAATCTCAAATTTTGAAGTAAGATTTTGTTACAATGTTTGAGATAAGCATCATGTATCAGCTGTACGTTTGAGATAAGCATCATGTATCAGCTGTTGAAAATGTTTGGGGACATGGGAGACCAACCAGAATCCACGCAAAGGGTATTCAATTCCTGAAGATTTCATGAAGCTAGATTTAATGGTTAACATCTACTGTTTCTGTTAGTGTTTGTTATGTTTTTAGGGTGTCTTGTTAGACTATTCGCCTCATCTTGATCTCTCACAGGTATATCTACCATCTAATGTATTGTGTGAATGAATTATGTACTCTGGAGTAGTTTCTTATGTAAGATTTCATCAGTGGATTTTAAAGCCATCAATTCATTGTTTCTGTCATTACATTTTAATGCGTAAATCCTCTTGTAATCGTTGTGTATTGAACATGTTGTGCTGACGCTCATATATTTCTTCACATATATTGGCATGTCACATGCGTTTGATAAACATGCATCAGTTTATTATTGTACTAAATGCTCCAAGATGAGCAAGATCACTGATCGCTCATAGTGTTCTCGCAAGGAATCAATCACATATCTCTTCACAGAGCTCTCGTCCTCAAGAAGATGGTACAAAGGAGTTTACATGTTAAAACGCTAGTCATCTTATAATAAAGGAGCATGGAATTGTACAATACTCCCTCCGTCCACAAATGTTAGCATTTGTTGACTTTCAGCCATCACATTTGACCATTCGTCTTATTCAAAAAATTTATGAAAATATAGAAATAAATAAGTTATACTATATAGTTGCGTTCAATTAGTACATCTGAATTGTAAATACTATACAACAATCAGCACAAGATCACCGTATATTTTTAGGTGACCTAATTGTCGCTAACAGCAAGTCGTTTCATCGGCCATAAATCATTTACAATGGCAGGTACGTATACACTGGTATTTACATGGTGTTGAAGCCATAGTAAATGATTGTTCACTCTGAGGGATCAGCATGCTCTTCATAGTCATAGATGGCTATCGACTGATCACGCATGTCAACTCGGCTAAAATGTACTTCACTTTTGGCTCATCTCATCTCATCTCGAATTGCAAATGAAGCTAGTCGAGACTGTCTTTGCACATCTGCAATCCATAGTACTACTAAAGCCGGCTCAACCTGTAGTACCAGCAGCACAAATCAATTAGCAAGGGAGCAGTCAGAGGTACAATGTTTAAAAAAGAGCACGTTGGTAAATTTTCACCAGCACCGCAACGTCCCAAATTACCACTGCCTTCGCGCAGTCAATTTCTGTTGCTCATGTTGCAGAAATAAGACATGAATTTGTAGAAAGTGTTCACCGTTCCAAAAAAAAGGTATTCACATATAAAAGTCAACTGTCTAAACAAGTACGCATCTGTTCCATTAAACAACATTGCAACTGATCACTATTCTACAAGGACAAAATACAATAGTAAGAGGGCTTATAATAGTGATAAACAACGACCATTTTATAAGAACTAATTCATGTTACAATAATTCATTATACACCTGAAGACAATAATTTGAAATAAACTTTAGTAGTTGTTTATCACTAAAACATACATGTTTCTCTATAATTTACATGTCCAATCTAAACTTCAGTAATGCTACATACAAGTATCAATCACAACTTTTAGTATCTATATAAGAAGAGATCCTGATAAAACAATCTCTCCTGACAAACGAATACATGAATATAACACCAAGGCCAGGCTGCCAAATGAACTAGCACCATTGTGAAGCTGTACCAGGTATTCAAATATGTCTGAACCAATAACGCGGATATTGAAAGGAACTCAGACCACTCCTCATGCTCAATCGGTTCCACAAAGCTGCTCAGTTGGTCCTGTCCTCCACAAAGCTTAGAAAATTATGACAGTTCTGTCCCCCAAAAAGCTTAGAAAATTAACACCAATACTTTACTAGGAAAAAGGCAACAAGTTGACATGACGGATGTAGCAGAGCATAACATCTGATAAATGTAAACAAGAACAAATCAGTATGAAGGATTGTATATGCTCTATAGAGTTCATATATTCAAAAAGATTCCAATCAAATTATACCAGTTCACATAATAACATGAAAGAAGACAAAAGTAACACATTAGACACAAGTATCATTTGACTCAGCAATCCAACAAAGTGTAATGGGAGATATATGTGCAAATGTATCATTAGGTCTGAGAAAATATTGAACCACATAAAAGATGACGAGTACAAATGTTGTGAATGCAGTCATATTTCAAGTTAAATCTCAGAACTAAGAACATTTCAACTTAAAGGCTGACTCATGAAAGAAGGTTCTCTACATGAAAAGTGACACGACACTCAGATTATAAATATACATATTTTTGAATCGAACCCTAAATAAAATTATCTCCTACATGTGGTAAAGCAAAACTACATATCAATGATAAAACTGTTTGAAACAGCAGCTTGATTATAATGTGAAAGTGTAACAATACTGGTTTGACCAGGCTGCCACTTACTAAAAAACATAATGACTGCATAAATAGCTTACATGTGGGTCAAGGATGTCGATTTTGAATATAGTTATGCTTCTGGTGTAGTAACAAAGAGCGAATAAATGCATATAATAAATGGATCAAAATAGGCACTATGGTAACAAACTTTGAAATCAAAGTATCTTAGTGGCAATGTCTCTGATGTCTATATTTACTATCTTTTTTTTTTCTCGAAAACGCAGGAGAGCTGCGCATCTTTGTATTTAAAGAGAGGAGAAAAACGGTCCCGTACAAATAGTGCCACCTCATTCCGGACCGAGCTATGAGGGCAACTTACATGAGATGTGACGTAAACTTATGAAAAACACACACTTGGTAAGGCCTGACCCAGACGAAATAAACCTATCAACCCGGCTCTAGTACTCGACCCAACTCAAGCGCCCGTAGGCCGCAGGCCCCTGCAAGACACCACAGCTGGTGTTCATCTTGAAATGTCCGAAGAATGTTGTTGATGCTTGGGCTAGCTCCCTCGAAAACACACGAGTTACGATGTTTCCAAAGCAACCAAGCTCCCAAGGTCTATATTTGCTATCTTAAATTCTACTCTAACAGTAGATCATTGTTCCTAAAAAATATTGTTCCAGTAATATTTTTATGCCTACTCCCAACCTTTTAAGCATGCAACCTTTTAGTAATATTTTTGTGTCTACTTCCAACCTTTTAGTAATATTTTTTGAGACAAGTTAGTACATTTTCCCCACAACTAGTAACTTCTATAGTATACCTTTTGGTAAACGCAATAACATTCTGTATGCATGAAGCCATGAAGGTAGCATCCTGTTAGTACATAAATAAAAGAACTTCACATGGACTACAACTAATGACAGGAGCCCATATGGAGTAATTAATTAGAACAAGTATAGTGACTCTAGTCAAACAGGAATAATCAAGCATGAAAAAATATTAAAATTTATTTAGAAACTATTTTGCTGAGTTGCTAGATAACAAGAATAATTACTAACTGGAAAGCAATAGAATATAAGATCTATGGTGAAGATGATTAAGTTATTGCTAAACAACTACCATATCAGCTAACTAACCCAAGGAGATCACAGTGGCAGAGAGAGAAAAATAATTATTGCACTAACTGCTTCGAGAGACACTAACAGTCAGGCATATATCACTAGAAACGATGATACATGGTAACTGACAGACACACAAGGGCTTAATAACTCGACCTTTTCTGACTGGTCAAGCAACAAGTCGATCTACAGGAACCAAACTGCAGCTAAAAGTAATTATCTTTTAAAACGATAACAACAGATTCAACTGTCACAGGATAAGCTAATCAGGCATTTGTAGCTACAGGCAACACATGATTAACAAACCTGAATCCTCGTTAGTTCTGGTGCCAAGGATCAGAGCCGGTCACTCATTGTTTGAGACCTGAAAAAAGAAATGGTCTACACATGCAAAGCAGAGCTGAGACTGGTTGCTGCTGATGAGAAGGTGAATAAACTAATAATATTTTCTTAACAGGGCCAATGTCCAAAGCTTAGGCTAGCACCGGGGATAAATATCAGTGCTGCTCGAATTGTACACAAATGGGCCTTTCCTGTGAAACAAGGGCGTTGAGGAAAATTCAGGCCATATCAAACATGACGAAACATGCGGTCTCTGTTAAGTCTATTTAACAACTACATGTCTTACCATTGCTTCACGAGCATGTCTTGAAGATCATAACACCGAAGCTTGTCAAGAAATTCTATGGCCTGCAGAATAGAAAAGAACTTCATGTGTGGAAAGCTTTTCATCAGATAGACATGAATGAACTATAAGTTCCATTTAGTAGACCCCAGGCGATACTAGATGTTGGTTGTCTGCATTAATAAACTTAGACCAGGGTTTCCTGTTGTGCCTGTATGAGATTTTTTTTTTTTTAGATCAGTGCAGTTCACATAAAAACCAGTTCTTGCATCAAAACTCAAAAGGCCTTGGTCAAAGTGATAGGTACCTTCCAGCGAGAACTTCTAGCTGAGGGCCGAGCTCAATTCAGTCCATGTGTTCCAAGTACCAGAGAATATAGGGATGGACCAGAATTATCTTTTGAACTACATAGTAAATGAAATTCCAGTAAGGAGCGAAAGCAGATAGCATTATGAATTGAGACTGATTGTGGACATTGTAACATAGTGTCAAAAACAATCACAAATGCAGAACGGCAACAGAAAAAAACATACAGGGATTAGAACATGAGGCCGTGAGGGTAGTTAGATAACCAGACATGTAGAAAACAATCATTCTGATGCTTGGAAATCAAATATGTGCAGCAATTAACAGAGCTGCGGTCGTGAACACGGATAATAAAAGACAACGTCAAGCAACCGAATTGCAGCAAAAAAAAAAGTAATAAATACGTGAAAAGTAAATATCAAGTTTAAATGGTACCTCAGGTAGTGCTGAAAGACAGGACAAGTTAAACAAGCAAGTTTGTACTGAATTAATACTAAGCTAGTGTAAGCTAAACTGAATAAAATAGCTAACCTTTTACCACTGACAAGTTTACACTTAAACGGCCAAGCAATAAACAAAACTAGACTAGCAACTACCAGATCACTTTAGCATTGGTCATCTCAAAAGATAATTAACAAGCTTGGCTTCAGGGAACAAGGCAAGCAAGCAGACATGTTATCTGAAAATTGATTAGGCAACCAGCTAGATAAGCTGATAGCATGCAACATAAAAAAATTAGAGAGCTAGCTACTGTACAAGCAAAAGAGTTCTGCGTAGAGCACAAAACAGTAGGAAAAAGAGGTCAATTTGAGAAACTGGTTACTCATCTTAAAGATCGATGTACAGGAACAGAAAGTTCAGACAACCATCAGCTTAACTTTCTAAATCTGGTGTGGAACCTAAATACTCAATATCCTCAGAGTGTATGGTACAAAATACACAAACAGTACTTATTGAAGTTTCTGATTTATTACAACAATACATACAGCATTTGACTAAGTACTGAGGATGGATTGAATCTTTCTAGCTTGGTTAGGGTTTGTACCTTCGTTTGCAAATAATTGCTGCTGCTGAGACACAATGCCGATTTATTGCATTGTAGTGGGATCTCAGCATCATTCCCCTGAAGAAGGATTCGAGAGGAAGGAGATGCCGTATGGATCCCTCTTGATTTGGTGACTAGGTTCTGTAGGTGGACGGCCTGTAGCACGGTCCGTCATTGCAGGAGAAGGGGATGAAGGAGAGTGGCGAGAGGAAGGAGATGCGACGAGAGGAAAGAGGTGCGGTAGGGGCTGGAGTCTGCCGTGCTTCAGGGAAGAGGAGCAGCAGCCGCCATTGCAGCCGAAGGAGAGGCAAATGGAGAGGGGCGAGAGTCGTATCGAGGAAGGAGCCGCGCACGTTTTCTGTTTAGTTCAAAATCTCCCGTCGCAGCGACGGAGGCGGGAGTGCGGGACGGAATCCAGCCTAACAGAATCGAAGCGGCGACGTTACCGGAACGAAGCAGTGGAGTTACCGGAACGAATCGTAAAGCATGAAGTGGGTGGGGTGAGTACGTAGACATCAGTGTGGGCCTTGAGCCGCCTGGCTGTCGAGTGACTCGCCGCGCGCGCGCATTCGTGCTCGTGCATGCATGGACACACAAACCGCAGTTCACACAACTAGTAGCGGTCGGTCGCTGCTACTATCTGGACGGCACAGGCCCACTTCATGCTTTACGATTCGTTCCGGTGGGGTGAGTACGTAGACATCAAGGTGAGTACTGTCGACGAGCCGCGACTGCAACTCCGTGGTGCAAGGTGGTTGACATCAAGGATGACACCTCCGGCGAGGAGGCACACAAGGACGTGGAAGCTGCGGCAGCCGTGAAGACCGGTCCTGGAGGTCACTGCGCTCGAGAAGCTTAAGGCCTTCCTCGATTTGCAGACGAAGATGGCCTTCGAAGCCCTTGACGAACGCTTCGCCGCGCGAGACGCCAACCGGGGCGCACTGTTTGGTCGATTCGGCGCCCGTCCAAGTAGGGGCTCCGGCGTCCTCGACGCCGCGGCGCCCATTGTCTCGCCGCGGTGTATGCCAGCGCCAGCAAGCCATTCGTGGATCCCGTCGATGCTGCCGTTGTTTCATTGGCAAGTGACAACGTTCCTGACAACAACAACATGCAGGCAGTCACCAACTGCTTGACAAAATTTGGCAAGGAAAGCATGGTGTACTCGTGTACTTTGTCCGAGCATCAACCATGGCCACCACCTCTGCTAGTCGAGAGCACTCGGGATAGTTCAGCTCTATGAGTAGTGAACTGGTCACCACTTTCAGCACAATTGATGACAGGTGTGATTGACATGCTTCGTCCAATACCCTGGCAAATCCTTCATCTCGAGAATTGATTGTTATATGAGTTGGGGTTTATGTTGGGTTTGGAAACCACCATGGCCACTTCAACAGCGTCAGAACATCAGTTCTGCTAGCAGCTTTCGTATTGGTGATTATGTGGGAAACATTATCTTTTACAGTTCTGATGCTTGGCTGCAGTGTTCAGTGAGTTCCTGGTGGGGTAGAACTGCTAGCTTGTGTGGATCTCATTGGCGAGAATATGTTAACAGTCAGCGTGTTCGTCTCGCTGCAGCTGCGGCTGCGGCTGCAGAAAAATAATTGCGAATACTGTAGCTGCTGCTGAAAACACTGTAACTGGGAATACTGTAGCTGCTGCAAAACAGCGAGACGAACACGCTTAGTGAGTTACCTAGCCAACATGGACAGATTTGTAAAAGAAAAATTCTTAAGCCATGGGACCCAGGAAATTTTTTCTGCCAAGGTCGCATAATGAGCAGGGGTACTACCATAGTTGCAGTGCAGAAATTTATACAAGTCATTGAAGAAGTTTTTGTGCTGAATACTGTCACTCTTACTGTGGTTTGGTTTGAGTGGATTTCAATTGATGGTCTCAATACGAGGTGGTGCCTTGGCTTGCTGTTGTTTCCTGTTTGGAAGATAAGAAAGTGTCTGCAGCCCATACAGCTTATTGCAAGAGAAAGAATGCTGGTAATGGCAAGTGGAAATATTCAGAGTTTACTCGTGCTTCTGAAAAATGTGCCTATGCTCCCATTTCTTAATGCACCATCTGCAATGAGCACATGGATTGATGGATCTGCGATATCGCTTTTCAAACGGTGTGTGCCTACTGTGACAATGTTTGGATTCTTGATTCAGCTAAAACAGTTGATGGAAAGGAAACTGGAGTTGGCTCTTAAATGGGGTAGTGACAATGGTGTGGAGAGTGAGCTGAAACACCATGAATAGCGGGAACTCAACAAAGAGGGAATTTAGCTGCAGCCAGATGGCAACGGAGGAGACGGGTTCGATATAAGCAGTTCGATTTTTTTCCACTATATACCAGTAGTTTTACATCATATGTTATGCTTATTGCATTACGTATTGTAAAGGGGGCACAAAAGAAATGCTTGATTCGTTGCCAGTGCAAGCGTAGGCAAAAATAATCAGTGTATATTGCTTCCAGTTGTACATGCATTAAAGATGATGGATAATTTAGCTATTACTTAACAGGTTCAAAGCTCAACTATCAACAGAGGACAACGTCATGTATCTCGAACAGCTCAGCTTCAGAAGCAAATAAGTTAGCAGAGCCACAAACTCTAGCTCGTGAATCTCCTGTAATCCACTTTCCAGTTGAGATAAATGTGCGCCAAAACGTCAGCGGGAAATTTTTCGCCTTTTATTGAGACTCGCCAGCATATCAATGTAAGACGGCAGGTTCACACCCACATCTTCATCATACTCGAGACCAAGTTCTTCCTGCACATATACAAATAGTTCATCCGCATCATGGATAACTGAATGGAAGCAAAAGGAAGTGTAATTGCGAAGAAGTTGTGACAGATAAAAGAATAGTAGCGATTCTGGTATGTCGATGTGCTTAATGCTTAACCAGAACATATAGATCTAAGTGCAGTCAAAAGGTTCAATAATAGGGGAAAGATGTTGCTCAAACCTTAAACTCTTTCTGATCCTTTGGGCTATTCTCAGTAATATTATCCCAAAGCTCCTTGAACATCCTTTTCCGCTTTCTCCATTGGTTAACTTTCTCAGAAAAGGAATCCTCAATGATCTTCTTGTCCTCAGGTTTCACCAAGATGACCCCACTCCGCAGTTTATTTATTTTTTCTTCCATTTCCTGGACCTGAACAAATAGGAAGTTTTTAATTAAAACAGGTCCAGAGGAATGTCATGTGTAAAGCGGTTTTTCTTATAGGCACATACTTCACTTTGTAATTTAGCCTCCTTCGACTTAATCTCTTCCAAAGTCAAGTTTGACTGCAAACCTCGCACCTCTGCACAGGATTTTAATTTATATATCTATGTACTATCATATTTGTATACTGCATCCAATAGACAAATAACACTACCATGGTACGATTTGGGGTTCCGAACTTACCAGATTCAACCTCACTGATTGCTTTCTTTTGATCAGCGAGTTCTTCCTGTAACTTGCTATTTGCTTTCTTCATCTCCTCAAGTTCTTCCCCATTTGGAATGTCGAATTGATCTTGCCGAGCAATGTAAATTTTCTGCTTGCCATACTCCTTGAAGGAAATCTGTCCACTGTCAGCCAATGCATCGAGTGCCTTTTGTACTGCAGTCTTCTTAAGATTAAATTTCTGTAGCGCGTCAGCTACATTCTGCGAGTTCAACGGCCTGTTTTGCTGCAGTGTCATGGTAATTGTCAACTCAACAATACCCAGAGGTAATAAGAACAAATGTTCTGTTAAGGTGTCATAGCTTTGATATCATCTATAAAAGTGAGATTTGAAATGCTCTTGACTTCCAAATAGTGCTGTTGTTTATATGTGATATCTTGCACGAAATTAAAAAAAGTAATACAGATTTCATTTTGAATAAACTCGTTTCATATGGACAGTCATACACTATTCAGGTGCATTGGTGTAACTGAGTTGATTGTAACCAAATCAAGGTAAGAGCATTACATGAAGGGAAAACATATGGTATAATCCCTCACCATATAAGCTGAATTCAGGAGGAGGCTAAATCCAGTTAACTGAGTAATGAAAAATAACAAGCAGAACTAACGACATTACATGATTCATGCTCTAGAAACATACAACTATCTCTGAAAGCAAAACCGAAAAATCCTACAGAGAAGATGGGGAATGTAAAAATGGTCTACAGTGAAGAACAAAGACTGAGATCAATCAAAGACTAGCCTTGTAGTTGTGTTTCAATTTACAAGCAATGAGAAGCTTCTCTGCTGTCGCAAATCCAAGGAGACAGTTTACTGATAAATCACAAAATGATGCTTCTAAGCTGGAGGTAACATAAGAATCTGATAAATTATCTAACACAAAGGGCAAGCACAACCATAGTGTACGGGATGCCATGGAGAAAATTTTCAAACTGAAACTAGTCAAAACTGTCCTCTTACTCTAGGGAACTGCTTCACTCAAAGAATGGCCACAGGACTGAACGATGTCTTCCAAGTTAGCAAGCTACATTTCAGCGCATGAAACTGGGTGTCTGCTTTAAAGGTTACCTAGAACTTCACAGATTCGGATTAATTTGAGTCTAAAAGAGACAAAGTGATGCCTGCTGCAACTGTCTCATACACCGCGTAATCCAGATGATGACCATCAGATTTGAACATGATACAAAATAACTCTATCTTTATCTCACAAACCAAAGATGGTTGTCAACCAGCACATACATTAAGAAACAGTATACTGCCTTTATGAACTGAAATTAGTCAAAACTTAGTCGATTTTTAAACCATAAATAACCTGAGAGATTTCAGGAATTCACATAGAGGAGGATTAATTAACTGAAGCTAGTAAAAACTGATCTTCTATTCCAGGGATTAGCTTATAACTCAATGACATGACACAGGAATGAACTGCACAATCCAAGTTAGCCAGCTACATTTCATGGCATGGCAGCGCATAGCTGCATAATTGCAAGAGAAACCGCAATTTAAATAATTTGGAGTTATACTAAAACCTCGGTTGTGACCAGCTGATCTTTTTATCATGATGAAATAACTCAACCTGAATCTAACAAAACAGGTACGAATGCCAACCAACATACATAAAAAACATCATACTGCTACAGTGAGAAACAGGGCAATCAACACTCACATACTCATTTAATTTATCACCGCCATACAACCCCTAATGCAGGCGCGTTGTTGTCTTGTTGAGGTGTTACTTTGAAAATTGGGAACATTTCTATTGCAGCACAAAACCCCAAGCAGTGCAATATGGAGGGGCTCATACCTAATTCTAAACGAACAAGCGCAATCACGAATCGAAACATAAGGAAGCAGGAGACTCAGGCGAAAGGGTTTAGGGTTTAAGGTGGGGGTTGCCGTTGTGGCAGAGGACGCACCTCATTGACGAAGCCGAGGACGATTCCTGAAAGGGAAGTAAGCAGAGAAAAAGGGACGCAAGGATTGTCAGAGAGATTGATCGAGCGGGCTGAGGATGGTTAGATTGGGTAGGGTTTTGAGCCAAAATCATTTCCACTGGGATGGGGAGTGGGGGCTGGTTACCTTCGACGCTATCGGATTTAGGCGGCATTGCCTCGTCGCCCGCTCGTTGCAGCCTGTTTGGCTGCGCCAACGCCGACGGCCCGGTTGCTGCTGCTCGGCGATTTGGGCGAGACGAAGGGGAAAAGGCGGAGAGCAGCAGAGAAAGGGAGAACCAGGGAAGGGAAATGGGATTTTCGCGTTGCGCTGGCACTGACACCTTGGGACCCGCCGTGACTCGTGAAGGCGGTGATGTGGGTTTTCCCGCCCAAACCACCGGTGCGCGCGGGAGAGGCGGTGGATATGGGCCTCCCCGAATGCGATCCAGTAAGCCTAATAGATGGGCCCAAACAATTGGGAGCCCGCATTCCCTATACGTAGCGCGCGCTACCTGGAGCTTCCAGGTAGCGCGCTTTAGGATGCGTGCGGAGACATCCATCGAACGGTGCGGAGCGGAGGACGCAGGCGGGCGGTGCTGAAGCTGCCTCACGTTGGGTTTAGGGACACGTGGCGAGCTGTCACTGGCTGGGCGGAGTTTTGTGTTACATACAAACTTCAAATCGATTTTTCTCCTAATTCGTGACTCCGATTTCAAATCCGTTTGAACCATCGTTCTTCTTACAATTAATGCAACAAAAATAGATCCCACATGAATATATTTTTTTATTTTTATTTTTATTTTCAAAATTCAAATTTTTTCTAATTTAGTTTCAATATTTTATGAAAAGGGTTTGTTCTTTTCTCAGGTGACTCAGATATATTTTCGGAACAACAAAAATGAACACAAGAAACAATTTTTTGTGAAGCTGGAACATTTTTTATTGAAGCCGGAACATTTAGTTCTTAGGTGACTAAAATCTTGAACATTTTAGTCAACAATTAATGCAACAAAACAAGATCCCACATGAATATATTTTTTGAACTTTTTAAGAACTATAATTGTTTCTATATGATGGAACAATTGTTCTCAATTGTTGGAACAAATGTTCCTATCTACTAGAACAATTGTTCCTAATTGCTGGAACAAATGTTCTTATCTACTAGAACAAATGTTCCTATCTACTGGAACAATTGTTCTCAATTGCTGGAACAAATGTTCCTTTCTACTGGAACAATTGTTCTCTATTGCTAGAACAAATGTTCCTAGATGATGGAACAATTGGTCTTTATTGCTGGAAAAATATTTCAGGTGATGAAATAATTGTTTTCCATTGTTAGAACAAATTATTTCTATCTGTTGGAGAATCTGCAGCAGCAGCTGCTTGCATTGCGACAGAAAAATTCGGCACTTCACACACGGGACAAGGACAGAAAAATTCTTCACTTGTCACTTCACACGCGCTGCACTCCTACACGATGGAATCCTGTGCGCGCGAAAGATCTGCAGCGCCTGAAAGAAAAATGTGAGATTGCACGCGCGAAGTTTGTGGGCCTTATGGGCCGCGCTACAAGGCAGCTAAAGATAGCTCGCGTTACCTATAGGGGCTCCCTTGGGAGCCCCCTGCGGATAATTTGGATTGTTATCTTTTATAACCATCTCTTGTGCTTGATCTTAAAAAATATATATCTCTTGTGCTATATCTTCTCGATCTTTGGGAATTTTGTTTAATGGCGCTGATATTTCTCTTGAATTTCACCTTTGACTTAATGTCGGCAAAGAGTAATCAGATCGATTGTTATCTTCTTTGCTTGAGATAACGTTTTGCTTGCAAATTATTTTCCCATATTTGTGCGCTAATTGGACGCTAAAGCTTGAATTCCAAGAGCGTCCATCCCAGACATGATATTTTCTGTTTTTTTTTTAAGAAGTCGGGAGGGAGACCCCTACCTAAATTTTCATTACTTGAAAGCAATAAGCAGAGTACCATTACATGCAATGCAGGTTTGCGTGAAAATGCAAGAAAAAAGATGCACTCGCAGGTGCTAAAGTGACAGAAGGTTATACGTAGGTAACTTGGATCATGTTCCGGTGCCGTTTGAGTCGATCAGCATGGTGCAGCGTCTGGCCCAACCCTTGAGCTGTGTACGTTTAGCCATATTGTTTGCTCTGAATGACCACAGATTGATAGTCTCAGCACAGTTTTGTATCACCCTGTTGATAGGCGTCGGTTGATTGTCGAATACCATTCTATTCCTTGCAAGCCATATGTTCCAGGCCACTGCAATGAACACAGTAGGCCAGATGGCAGCCGGTGCGTGAGGTTGTCGTTGTATGATGGCCGTGGATACCTGGATATTCGGCAGCATATTTATAGACCTGTGGTTCCAAATATTTGTTGCAAATGGACATTCGAAAAGAAGGTGTTGCGGGGTCTCTTGTGTCTGGCATCCAAAAGGGAAATCTGCAGTTTCTATGATCCCTCTTCGGTGAAGTAATTCTCTACACTTGATTATGTTCCTGGCCGCTAACCATATGAAGATTTTGCATTTTTTCGGGGCCCAGCTGTCCCAAATCAGTTGGTTGATCGGGCATGTTTGTCCTGCAAAAGTCATGATCTTGTAACACGCCCTGACTGAGAAGTGTTTTTCATTGCCAAAGCTCGTGTCTGATATCTTCCGAGGTCGTCAATGTTCTGCCATTTAGTAAATCTAGCAGGGCAGTGAGTTCAATTTCAGCAGCTGTAGATGTGAGGAGTCTAACTCTGATGACCCAATTGTTGTTCTCGTAACAGTCGGCAACAGACATGGGGTTTTCATTACTGTAGCATTACTGTAACAAAATATAGATTAATTAGGCTCGTTAGATTCGTCTCGTAAAGATGTACCTATCTGTAAAAAGGTTTTGTCATTAAATTTTATTTAGTACTCTTAAATAATAAGATTCTCTTTGATGTGACAGGTCTAAATGCTAAATGCTAAAGCAACGAACACCCCCATGATATTTTCCTTTTGCGATTGGACGGTAAAACTGAATTCGAAGAGCGTCCATGTCCATCCCAGACATGATATGAGGAGGGCGGCTATTTCCCTCGCAGCCTACAATGCCAGGAACCTCCAGGAACAGTTTACCGCCAACTTCGTGCTGCAATCGCTGCCAGTGTCGACCAGCCCACCGCCGTGGAAGACCACCGAGTCTCCAACCCGAGCTTCTCGCCAGATCGAAGGACCGTACCGCACCGCACCGAGAAACCCCCCCCCCCCCCCCCCAAGTTACGTGGCGGCGCCCCATTGGCCTTCTCACGTGTACCGTCTTTACGGTTCCATACGGTTCCTTGTGAGGCTGCCCGCACTGGCCTCCGCTACCGCTTCCTTCAGGAAGCAGGTAGCGGAAATGGCCCTGCACCGGGCTCCTCTATCGCTTTCTCTACGGAAGCGGAAGGTGCGCCTTCCGCTATTCGCAGCGCGATGGAGGAATCCCGCTATCGCCGTGCGGGACCGGTCTTTCACCCACAGCTGACGCTGCTGGTGCCCAGCTCCGCCGCCGCTGCCCGCCGCACCAGGCGCCGACGGCGAGCCCCCGCCTCCGCCTCCGGTCACCTCCTCCGGGTCGTCTTCCTCCGAGTTGGGGTGGAAGAGGGGGAGCTCCACGCGAGGGAGGCGAGCTCCTCGTCCTCGCGGCTGGACGCGGCGCCGCTGCTGCCGCACCACGGCGGCGCGGGCGGCGCGCACCGCCTGTCGTCGCAGCCCAAGACGTTCGCCAACGTCTTCATCGCCGAAGAGGAGCACGCCGTGGCGGTACGGCAGGTACGTCCGCCGCCGCATCTCCTCCGCCTCCGCGTGCCGCGCCTCGTACAGCCGCTCGTGCGCCGACCGCCGCCTGCCGCGCCCCGTCGCCGCCGCGGCGCCCCTCGCCTTGCCCGCCGCCGCGGCCGGAGATGGCGAAGGCGATGGTGATGGTGAAGCGCTCCGCTTTTGCGTCGCCGCCGATGCCGCGGCGGATGGAGACGGGGAAGTGGGTGGGCCTGATGCGGTGAGGATGCGGAGGAGGCGGTGGATGAGGACGACGACGACCGCGACGCGGCGGGCGTCGCCGCCGGGGCGGAGTCGTCAGCGACGGATTCGGGCTCCTCCGTCGCGGCCGCCGGGGAGATATTTTTGTAATTTTTGCAAATTGGCCCTTGTGTTCTTTGTAATTTGTTATGATATTTCTGTGTCTTGGATATTTATAAAAAGACCCCTACAATTTTTTATATTTAGAATAATTATTTTAAATGATTATGTTATGAGAAATATGTTTGTTAAAATGAGATGGTAGTTGGAGATGGTTGAATAAAATATGAGTTAGTTGGGATAGAGGAAGAATATAGAGGAACGATGGGTGCGGGAGAAATGAGTATAGAGAAAAGAATCTCGATGACCAGGACGGAATATTCCTTTTAGAGGGAACAAATAGAGGAACATGAGTGCGGAGAGCCTGAGATGGTGGAGGTCGTGCACGGGCCAGAACACTCTGGCGACTACCACGGCCCGCGCGGGCCAGAACCTATATAACCCCTGAGCTTGCAGTTGCTGGATCATATCACGCATGTTCTGAATCCACCAACCAAGGCACAAAACTCGCGAAACGAAGTGAAATCCCATTCGACCCAGCAAAGAGCAGAGGATAATCAAAGAGATGACGACGAAACACTCTGTTCTAGCTCTCATTCTGCTATCTCTTCTTTGTTCAGGTATGTTTTGTCTACGTGAACAGAGCACATACTCTGAAGTCCGAATCTGATGCGTCACTGCATGATGATGACGTCTTCAGATGTGTTTAATTGTTAGCAGGGCACTTGTGCGGGCTGGCCGATGGCGCGGAGGCCGCCAAGAAGGGTAAGGCGACGTCGGGTCCGGTGATCGGCATCGACCTGGGCACGACGTACTCGTGCGTCGGGGTGTACCGCAACGGGCACGTGGACATCATCGCCAACGACCAGGGCAACTGGATCACGCCGTCGTGGGTGGCCTTCACCGACGACGAGCGCCTCGTGGGCGAGGCCGCCAAGAACCAGGCGGCGCTGAACCCGGAGCGCACGGTCTTCGACATCAAGCAACCTTTGATGGGTCACGTGGTGAAAAGGGAATACGAAAATTCGATGTTTGATGGGTCAAAAAAATAACGCAAGTTTTCTAGGTTGAAAAAGAGCGGAAAAAATGAAAATTTCGAACCAGCAACCTTCCTTGATTTTTTTGACAAACTAAACAATCGAATCTATGTGTTCCGTTTCCATCATTGGCTGCAAATTTGATCTAGTTTTTTTTACATATTTTTGTTCCAATTTTTTCAAATTTTCAATTTTTTTCATTTTTTCTCTTTAAACAGGGTTACCGAATTTCGTCCGGTTTACCGGTAAACCGGACCGGTCTTCCGAAAATTTCGATGTTTTTTATTCAAAATTCGTCATTTGAATTTCGATTCGGTTTTTGACCTGTTTTTCCGGTTTCCGAGTAAATGAGCCATCTCGGTCCGGCCCGGTTTTTCCGGTCAAATCGAGATTGCAAACCTTGGTTTAAGCTGAGGTATAACAATTATTTTACATTGTTCTTTAAAACCTTGGTCATATTTGACTTTAATGAAATTATATTTCCTCAAAGGTTTTACGATAATATTTTCCTGAATAAATTTTAAATAATATCAGTAGCCTAATTTTGTATGCTGAGACGTGTGTTTTGATTTGTGCTGTTGATCATGACAGCGTTGCAATCTGGAGTCTTCCCACTTCTTATCGTGTTGCTATCCGATCGAGTCTGATGTGTTTGGTGAACAATAATGATGCATGCTATAGTTTTAATTTATGTTGTAACGGTCTGCCAAAGTGGTGTATTTTATTGATCATGTGCGTAAGACACGTGCATTAGTACTAGTTAAGATAAAACTTCAATATAAACAATAGCAACGCTTGGGACTTAAGAGTATGCCGACGCGCTGACTCAAACATTTGCCAACGCAGCCAGACCATTGCGTTACAAATGCAGTTAAATTAAACCTGACAAACATACAACTACAAGGCGGTGGTGGCTCAGAATGAATTTCCGACATGGTACGCGCCAGGCTGCTCTACCTCAGCCGTGCTCCCCTTCACACGCCAGTGGCACCTGTCTCGGCGCGGCGAATTTAGGGATGGCAATTTCAGCCAGGGTGACCCGATGGGTATAGTTATGAGTGTGATTTTTCATCCATAGGTCTCACCCGCATCCGATCTGTGAAAAAATGGGCGTGGGTGTGGATTTCATTTACCACCCATAGGTGGCCCGATGGGCACCCGAAATCGGACTAAGTTTACATTTTTCTCTAGACAACTCAATGTTTGTCACCAATTTGTAGATAGCATTATGTCTAAAAGTGCATTGCTCATTTTGTTTTTAAGACCGGTTGTGCACACAAGTGAACATATATTAATTGAACATGAACCAAGACAAAAAATAATTAAAAATGAATTTTTATTTTTCAAATATAGTTGGTAGTCTAAGTAATCGCAAACCCGATAGGCACCCGAGACCCACCCAAAACCCGATGGATATGGGATGTGAGTAATAAATTTCACCCATAGGTATAGGTGTAGGTGTCATTTTCCACCCAAACACTTTTTCTTAGTGAGGTGAATTTTTGCTTCACCCAACCCGAACCTGACCATTGCCATCCCTAGCCGAACTCCACGGCCTCCGAGCCGAACACGTATTGCGCCCACTCCGCGGCCTGCGCGTCCACCAGGGCCTGCGCCTCCGCCCCGCGCACGGCTCCGTCCGCCCGCGCCGACGCGATCACCGCGGCGACGAGCAGAGGCGCCAACAGGGACACCAGCTGCGCCGCGTCCTCCATTGCAGTCATCGAGTGTGCAGCCGGTTTCTCTAAAGTCTCAACAGGACGAGGGGCTAAAAACATGTTCGCGTCTTTCAGCTGCCGGGGAATATGGTGGACGGATGCCACGCATATATAGGCGCCGCCCCGTAAAGCTTTCTCGTGGGCAACTGCCGGCACCATGGATCGTGTGAGCGAGCTCAGGCACGGTAAGGCTTTCTCTGTTTGGTGTTGGATCATGAAAAGTCACGCAAAAACTCGGAAGAACAGAACTACAGCAACATGCCATGCGTACATCTGCCACTTTTATGGTGCCCGGTCTGTCTGGGAATTCCGTTTCCGGCCATGGCGCTTTTGTGTGCTCCGGTGCACGTCCCGTTGGTATTGGTTCGTTGGGACGGCCGAGAAGGAGGATTACGAGGAGAAGCTGAAGGAGGTGGAGCAGGTGTGCGGCCCGATCATCAATCAAGTGTACGAGAAGAGCGGAGGCGGCGCGGGCGCTGCCGGCGAGGGAGACGACGATGACGTCAACGAGCTGTAGAGCGATTTGCGAGCTGCTCCGTGTGGAGTTTTCTAGGTGACGGGCTGTAGAGTCTTCTGGGTGTTTGGAGGGAAAATAGTTGATGTAAATAAAATTTCTGTAAAGTCCTGCCCTTGCTATTTGGATGGTGCCAAATAGCATTCGGTTTTTGAATATCTCAAAAGCTAATCCACAAAAGTGACGTTGAAACAAACTCAACCCTAGGGGAGACCTATGCATAGGTTCAAACATGTGTGACATGTTCATATTGCATATGGAGAAGCAAATGCAAATAGTTCGGGAGTCAGGACGGACCTGTTTATTAATCGGGAGCACCGGAGCTCACATGAAACCTTGGAGAGATGAGAAAGGGGGCAGGATGCAGTAGGAACTTTTCTTGGAGCTGGCCCGGCTGTGGGAGATTAGGGAGACGCAGCGCTCGTCGATCGATCATGAGCTGACATCATGGCGGTGCATAAGAGAAGTCGATCATGATTTCTTTGGTGTTGTAGCCCTGTCTTGCGTGCATATGTGCCTTGTTGGAGGGCAGATTGCAAGCCTGATGATAAGTTATTACCGATTATTACTGAAGCTCCGTTTCCACAAACAAAAAAGGAGACCAAAAAGAAATCACGCAGGGCTTATAGAAGTAAAATGCAGCGGAGCATCAATGAACCTTTAATTAGGATTCACCACATTATTCAACTAAATTTGGAAAATTTTACAATGACACAACTATTTGTATGAAGTAGCGTTCAATATTGCATCCAATGGTCGACCTTCCATTGCAGATTGAACCGGAAGCTTTGGGGGGCATGCGGGTATGCATGCGTGACAGTTGGCCTGGCAATCTTCCATTGTCAAGTGGCAGAACTCTTTGCGACTTCCATCGGGGCAACAATAGCAATCCTGAAAGTCAGGACTGAAGTATTTGCACTTCCCCGTGGCACATAATATAATGTGCATCTTGCCCTCATCGAATGAGGTGGTGTTAGCAGTAGTTGGAATAAAACTTCCGGCATCCACTTGCTGCGGACGACCTGCTGCGATGTATTTGTATATAAATCATTCATCAGAGTTACTCATATGCAGTAGTATCGTAACAAAAAGATCAGATGCTAAAGTGAACTTACATTGTGCTAGGGATCCGAAGATCACACAGACTAAGAACATGATCATCACGTTCACCAGGACGCTTTTCATCATAGCTGATCTTTACGAGCGCTGGGCGAGAGGTCTAAGGTTTTGGACGTGGGCGAAGAGCTCATCCTCGTCTCTCCACATATATAGATGATCGAAGTTGATCGATTTGTGAATAAATCGGGTAAATATGGAAAAGAATGATTGCCTGGTTATATAAGTTACCATAAATCGGGTAAGTTTTCCTTAAATTTCGAGGTTGAGTTGTGGTTCAAATTTGGTAGCCTACGAGGTCCTGCCGCGCTAGGGCGAGGCACCTGTGACGTTTTTTGCTGCTACTAATCTAGCTATGTGCCTGTTTGTTTGTCCACATTATATAATCTAGGCTCTTATAGGTTATGATGATAACCTACTCCCTCCGTTTTTAAATTGTTGTCGCCATTGACTTTTTTATTTACGTTCGTCTTATTCAAAATAGTTGTTCGAATATGCAAAATTATAAGTTAGGTTCAAACTTACTTTGAAGATAAAACAAATCATCACAAAATATATGATATTTTTAAAACTTTTTTGAATAAGACGAATGGTCAAAGATAGCAAAAAAAGTCAATGACGATAACAATTTAAAAACGGAGGGAGTAGGTTTTATCTCTACTCCTGAATATGTTTGGTGAAAATTCACGTACAGAAACATCACTGCACTGATACGCAGTTATGGAGTTTAAGACGGTATCCAATAAGAAGATGTTAGACTACTAAAGTTGTAGGTCTCGTCAAGAGGTGAAAGGGGTCTTGGCCTAACGGTTAAGGCATCCGAGTAGCACCTCTCAGGTCTTTGGTTTGATTCTCGGTGGGAGCGAATTTGACATGGCTGTCAACAGCAAGGCGTTAGTGGTGACTTCATCAATCACGAGGATTTGCCGGCTCACTCTTCGAAGATGCTCATAAGAGTAGGGTTTGCATATGTGCGTTTATAAAGTGAGTGTGCATGCGTTGTGAGTGTCTGAATTGTACTGTGTAATCACAAAAAAAAGTAGCTTTCTAGAATATATAAAAATGAGAAAATTATAAAAACCCACCTACATGTCAGGGGATTTTTGTATACCTAACGAACATAAACGAGTCATGTCGTCCGGTCAAAGCTATCAAGGAGGAAAATCTACAGACATTTTTAGAGAGGAGACTGACATAAAATTTCTTATGGATGGCTAATAAAAACCCATCTCGCAACACTTTTACTTCCACACCCCAAATCACTGTCAAAAGAAGCATCCACATTCACCATCAATAATTTACCTTTCGGCGGCTTCGACCAACCTTGACGAATCTGAGCAGATTCCTAATTTGATAAAATGTAATTGGTCATTATTTTGGATAGTAAAACGCCACTAGCTTGAACATATTAATAAAAAGAAAAAATTATCCATCATCATGTATTTACACCTGGAAGCAATGTACCTATCAGCAATTCGAGTCCAGGTGCTGGGCTAATGTTTTCCTCCCAAGTTGGTGCTAGCCTGGAGTAGATTAAAGTAATACAACGGGAAGCAATGTATCCATCTATCAGGCTATACACTAACGATTTTCATATCCACTAACATCGGCAACAAATCAAACATTTCTTCTTCTTTTCTCTTTACCCTTTTACAATTCATATATGCGAGCATAACATAGACTCTAATACTACATAGTGCTTGCACGCAGTTGCGAAGCTACAACAAAATAGAGGGGGTGCAGGCTTGTAACACAATTACAACAACATGAGTGCATATGCTTGAAATGAGGTAGAAATATGGAGCCAAACACTTGAATTTGGTTCTTCCATGGGTGCATATGCACCCCGAGCTGACAACGTCGCTGGGAATAGTGGCTCGTATGCACCCCGAGCTGACAACGTCGTTGGGAACAGTGGCTCTCTATAACTGTCAAGATGAAAAATGGAATGAAAAAAATGGAGGGGTTGAGATGAAAGATCTCACAAAAGGCACTGAATGGCTGAATCCGGGCGAGGATCCCAAGATGATGCAAAAGGAGGCCGTAGTGAAGGGCAGTTGACACACTCGCATCACCACTCCTGTAACGTCCCACCCTAATGAAGACCCAAATCTGATGATTAGTGCTTTTTGATCACAAATGCTAATGATCACTTTGGAAAAGTTATTTAAAAGCAAATCATTTGAAAATGGTCAAATATGAACTTGAACTAGAAATTCAAAATTTTGTATACAAGTGGGCCCATTTGAAAATTTACTTGACATCCAGGGCCAGAGAGAAATTTTTGGAGAATTTTGTGGATTTTTCTACAAAAGGAAATGGGCTCAATTAAATCAAAGTTCTTTATTCAAAATCTGTCTTAATTGAATTTTAATTCAAAATCTAAATCGAATTAGCAAAAGTTGTAATAAGGAAAACTGTTCATCTCAGTGAAACCTTCCAGAACTGATTTTATCAGATTTTTTGGAGCACAGTAAAGTTGGATTTCAATCAAATCAAGTCAGCACGTGCAAATAAATTTGGAAAAAAAATCGAAATGGTTACTGTAGCGCCGGGTGTCGCCGCCGCCGACCTCCTTCCCGGCCGCGCGCACGTGCACACCAAGTTGCGTTAGAGTCGCCTCGATCCCCTCTACACGTTGCCGTTGACCGTTGCATGATACTCGCCGCCGTTTAGCCGGAACGACGTCCTCGCCGTCGCCCTGTCGCGCGTGCACCGCCATGCCATGGCATTGCTACAGTGACGCGTCATCTTTTTTCCTTTTTGTTTTCTCAGAATTTTGGTCAAACTTGTAAAATCGGTAGAAATTCGAGTACAGCTCAGAAAAATCCAAAACAAAATTTGTTGGTTTCCTTATGAACAGAACTATCCAGTGGTACAACATAAACATCTGAATTCGTCTCAGTTAATTTTATAAAATTCAAAGAAGTGAATCAGGAAATAATTTTTATAAAAAGATCTGTAAGTGCCAAAAATTCTGAATTTTGGCATGCACACTCCTAATAGGTTCACAGAACATCCCACCAAGTGGTATCTTGAAATGCACCTTCTTTTAGGAGTAATTTCAGTTTTCAGTTTCCAGAAGAATCTTTTTTCTTATTTTATTCCTGCACCTTTTTGCACCAAATTTTGGATATGTTACTCTACCTAGGTTGAAGATGCTAAATAAATATACAAATGTAATTTTAGATCTTCCAGAACCCCTTTTTAAAGATTTTAGAAGAGGATCTCTTTTGCGCGTAAGGAAATTCCTAAATCCAAAGTAATTGTATAAATCACTTGGGACCAAAATGCAAAAACCTGATAAATGGCCCTGCCAGCATGTTGCATTTGCATCATAACATCACCATGTCATTTTGTCAAGGGAGTTCCATGAACTATCTTTGATTGTGTATATCTTGTTGCATTCATTTAGTAACCGACGCCGGACTCGAGGACGTGGAGATCGTGGCCGAGGAGACCGGCGCTGACTTGAACGTGCTCGAGTGTGCTAACCACCAGCCCCAAGGCAAGCCCCGGTGCATCTCACCTTGTTTTAAAAGATTTTCCTTTTATCACTATATATGGAGTCATGAATTGTGCATTTACGTTTTAGGAGTTTTATGGAACCGTAGTTGCATTTAATTTACATGCTCCTATGGGTGGGTTCAGTTTTATACAGCCGCCCGTTAGTCGCTATGCTTAATATCGAGTCACCGTTAGAAGCATTTGAGTGGTATGGAGATCAGTCGAGGTTGGGGAAATGGTTTTACTTTATGTTCTCACATGATGATGATAATGAATTTGAGACCGAACGGGGAAGTTCATGTGTAGGTGGAGGTGACAAGGCTCGCCTTGTTCGCCATAGCCCCGTTTGTGTTGGTTGAGGACCGTTCGTTGTGGCCCCGCTGAGCAAGTTTGAACAGTACCGGATGCATGCTAGGAGAATGGGAACTAGTAAACTTAGTAGCTCGATGCTATATTGTTGGACGTGAACCCACCTCTGTTTTGGTGATGAAGATGGTTATGGTGGAATTTGGGACCGTGTTGGAAGGGAGGGTGCCCGGGTGAACCACGGTTAGACCAGGCATGGCTATCGCGTGGGGAGACGTGTACTCGGGAGAGGTGTTAAGCGGCTCGACTTTATGGTATCTTGTAAAAGGTTGCCGTGCGTGGCTCTTTCGAGTAGCGTGCGTCGTGTATCTCGGGTTTCGCCTGCAGGTGTAAATCGATTCGAATCGCCGTCCCTCGCGGTTATTGAGTACCACTTGTTCACTGCGTCACATCGTAGTAAGAAGTGCACATGATGATGTTTATATGTTATTGTACTTCAATTAATTGTATTGGAACCATGTATTGCTTAGTTAGGTTGCTAATATTTATATTTATGCAAGAACCCTTTTAATCTGGCTAAAATATGAAAATAAGGATCAATTATTAGTGCCGTTTTTGCAATTAAATTTTCACCCCCTGGTCAACCCCCTGCATATTAGAAGTCGGTCTTAGATGGCCATTTTGACGGGTAAGACTTGCTGAGTATTAGTTGCTCAGAGTTTCGTTGTTTAAAATTTTACTGCAGGTATTCCCGATTGCAACTTCTGCGGGTGTTGTGGTAAAATAGTGTGGGAGGGTGAACCGCCCAAGGACTGGTCCATTGAGTGGGTTCCCTCTTCTCCCAGCCAGGAGCAAGGTGAGTGAGATCGTGTCTACGGGCCGGACATGGTTTCATTGTATATATGTATCGTCGTGTGTTTCGCTTCCGCTCGCGTGATGTAATCGAATTTCGAACTCCTTTATGTAAAATAAATCGAACTTCGAACTGGATATCTTATGTTAATTATGGAATCAATGTAATAACTGAACTTAATGTAAAATTATTTTATTTATGCTTATGTGCGTGGTCTATGCATACTTGCTTCGCCAAGTATTCCCCGATTAAGATCCTGGTTAGCAAACCCCTCATTGATTTGAGGTGGGATGCTACAACTCCGCCCCGTGATCCCGGCCTCACCCTCTCCGCCAGCCCAGCCATCTTCCTCGCTTTCCACTCCCTCCGCCGTCTCTACAGCTCAAGTGTCGTCTCAGTGAAGCAATTTGGAGAAGAGTAAAATACTTGTTACTTAGTGTCATCCAGGTCTTTAAATTCTCAAACTCCATATTCGGGCTCTTAAATTTGTGAAAATATGTCATATAGGTCCAACATTCCAAAACCACCTCTCTTGTTGTTGGTGTGGCTCCATATAACCGTAGTTTTCATTTATTTATGTATAATTATTACATAATGTAGTCTAATTTTGTCATTTATTTATCTAATATTGTGTTAGAGTTTAGTTTTATGTTGAGCTTTTTAGTCTTTCTCTGCTTTCAGTCGAGGAACAGTAACCTGTTAGCACAGCACCATCAGCAGTAGGATGCTGACTGAGCAGACTGGCTGATCCTCGGCCTCCAGGATCCGAGTCCAGGAGCTGGGCTAATGTTTTTGGGCGTGCTTGGTTTGCTGCCGCACATCACCAAGACAAAAGTAAAGGTTCGGCGTATATCGATGTGCTTGGTTGCCGCGGAGGCCTCGGCTGCCACAGCTCGTCCGGCTTGTCCTTTCCCTCTTTTTCCTTGTCGTTTTGCTTGAGGCGCGCGTGGTGGGCTTGGCGCCGATTTCTGGTGCCACAGCTGCGGCGTGGCGGACAGTGGTTACGAAGCAAATAGGCCCTTTCTTCCAAGCTGGCGCTAGTCTGGAGTAGATAATTTTTTTTTTCTTTTGCGAGTAGTAGATTAAAGTAATAAGTAATACAACTGGAAGCAATGATTTTGCTATCCGCTCACATTGGCAACAAATCAAACATTTCTTCTTTTCGTATTCCCCTTTACAATTCATATATGTAAGCATAACATAAACTGTAAGGGAAGATACAACACTACACGTAGACAGTCTCATAGCCTGTCTCATGCAACGCTTGATGCAACGCCAAGTAAGATTTTTGATGAGGTGAAAGAGAAAAAGGGAGGTAAAAAAAATAGGCGGCTGTTTCGGAGACAAACACCTCAAACATTAAAATTTAAGAGTATGAGACGACTTACACATGATTATAGGATTTGTAGTTGCCATGCAACTCATAAATAATAATTTTTTATTCATAAATTAAGGAAAAATACAATTACTATGAGACAACTAAAACAATCATCAATTGTATATGTAGTCTTGTAAATCGTCTTATAATTAGGTGCCATGATCTTTGTACGTATGGAAATTTCACATATAAGACAATATCTTTGTACATGCCATGATACTAGTCACATATGGAAATTTCAGCTGTTAAAGAACAAGAGGAAGAACCCGTTGCAGCTAGTAATTAAAATCCCCTCTTTGTTCTGACGGATGCCGGCCTGCCTCTAACCGGTTCCTGCTGTTCATGATGTTTCAGCTCGCTGTCCGCAAAGTTGCCACGATTTGCTTCGTCCTCAGGAAAATCCTCCATCTCCGAACTGTAATTCCGGGCGTGTCCCATCTTGTCACTTGCCCCCCTGGGCTTCCCTCGCGAGAGCTCCATGGCAGCCTTGGCGGCGGCCGCAGCTGAGGCCGCGCGCTGCCGCCTCCACGTCCTTGTACCTCTGCGCCGCGTCGCCTGAGATGTCCTCCTCGATCTCAGCCTCCCGAGGCGCCCTGTCCTGCCTCTTGTTCCTCTGGTTGGAGTGTCCCGCGTCCTCGTAAGAAGGCTCGTGGACGCGCACGACGATCCCCTTCTCCGCGGCGATCTCCTGGAGCACCATCTGCCGGCTCTCGAGGCTCGGCTGCCTGGTCGACCGCTTCTGCACGATCTGCAGTTCCGTAGTTGCAGTCGCGGCTCGTCGGCAGTACTCACCTTGGCATCCTGCGGAGTTCGGACGCGGCGGCGACGAACTCCCTGCCGAACTTGGCCGCGAGGAGGTGTTGGATCGACCTGCCGCAGCTCGGCTGGTCCCAGCACCAGGCGGCCGCGTAAACCAGCCCCGCCGCCGGTGCGCGTGGACGAGGTTGCAGTAGGCCTCGAGCGCGTTCTGCTCCCGGACGACCTGCTCGGCGCGGGGACAAGGATGACCGAGCCGGAGAGGCGGAGGGGCTTTTAACTAGTCCTGGCCAACGGGCCGTGCCGGGCCGGTACGGCACGGGCCCGGCCGGGCTCGGGCCGCTGAGGAAGAGGCACGGCACGGCCCTTATAATAAACGGATCGGGCCGGGCCGGCACACGGGCCTTCACTTCAAGCCCAAGCAAGGCACGGTCTGTTTTAAACGGGCTAAATGGGCCACGGACTAAACGGACCGGGCCGTGCCGGGCCGGCCCTCTGGATAAAAAAAATATTTTTACACTGATTTTTATTTTTTAAAAATATAAACGGGCTAAACGGACCGTGTCGGCCCATTTAGCACGGCCCGAATAACGGGCTAACGGGCCACCGCTAAACGGGTCGTGCTCGGACCAGCCCGACGGGCCTACGCCCAGGCCCAAGCACGGCCCGCAGCCTCGGACCGAGCTAAAAGGACCGGGCCGTTAGCGGCCCTTTTAGCTCGGCCCACCTGACCAGCTATACTTTTAACGGGTGAGTACGTAGACATTTGTGTGAGCCTCGAGCCGCCTAGCTGTCAAGCGACTCGTCGCGCGCCAAAGGAACCGTGGCATGGCACGTGCATTCGTGCTCGTGCATGGACACCCTCAAGTTTGGCATTGTGGCGGCTCACGTGTTTTGTCCGTGCGGCACCTCCATCCTCGCGACCGCGGATGGGCAAGGCGGCGACCTCCGAGGTGCACGCGTGCGGGCGGGGTGTACGCGGCCTTCCAACGGCCAATGCAGAGCACCCCGTTCAAGCGCACATGGCCGGCCGGACTTCGAGCAGGAACGGAGAAAGGTGTGCACGCGTGAGTGGATAAGGTGACGATGCTGGTGCCTGGTGGTGAAGTGCGTACGGGGGTTTTGGGTCAGAGGGTACAGTAAGTATAGTAACATATCACTTTAGAGCTCTCTTTTTTTTGGCGGAATATATCACCTAGAGCTCCACTCTCACTAGCACACCTTAGTGTTAGGACCATTACTATTGACACCTTATCTGCCTAGTTCTTCGGATCTGTCTGTTTGCGATTGGTATCATGGCAAATTTTATAGGACTGTTCTTTCGACAATCCATTCACGGAAATCCATCATTTGCATTCCGAATATAGGTGCAATAACATGTTCCACAGTTTGCATTACATAGACAAATAATAAAGAAAAGATCTTAACAGTTGCGTGTAGCACAACACGACTGTTCAACCATTCTAATTAAGATTATTCTATCACAGTTCACAGACACCCGGGAAGGAGGGAGGGGGGTGCAAGGGCCCTTGCTTAGTAGGTCATATGACTATCCTAGATGTTTGGAACAGGGGAAAATATGCTAAATTAAGGCTAAGTTATGAAAACAATTAATTACAGAAGCATTACCCAGTCCCCGACGGGAAATACCCGTCCAACAACACAAGTGACAAGCTCCATAGTGCTTGCCCGAGCATCGCTATCATATAGCTTGGAGGTACTATATATGACAGTAGCAGACAATAAAAGCAAGTTTACATGCTTGCCTTAGCTTGGGGCTTATAGCTAACCAAGTCATGCATGACACTTCCAAAAAAAAAAGAAAAAAAAAGTCATGCATGTCATTTTGAGACAAGCTTTGCAGCCAAGACACACAACAAATAAACATTAAGGTCTCCCGGGAGTCGCCGCCACCCTTCGTCATATTAACCACCGTTAGTCCCCCTCCCTTCCCGTCTCCGGCAAATTGCCGGCGGCCGGAGGGAGTGGGGACCTGTCTCTTCAATAAGTTTTAGTAGATCGAGTCCTAAATTAGGTTCAAGTCTTCTCCATGCCAAGCTGTTTGGTATTGGGGATTTGGTTCCTCCTATTCTTCTCCAAGAAGGTAGGGTGTATTTGGTTTCTCCATGACGGCTCCGATGAAGGTGATGGCGGCGACATCGACAAACTTCATGACGACATGGAGAATTAGGTTTCCGGACGGCAACATCAAGGCGGGGATGATGTTGCCGCCATGGAATAAAATTCTCCGGCCCCTTCTTCGTTTTGTCGTGATTAGATCCGATCACGATGGAGAGTTAGTGAGAAGATCGGGATTAGTTTATTTTCTTCTTTGGTGGCAGAAAGATGAAGAAGGAAGACAAAAGAAAGAATATTATGCTCAATTCCGCCTACAGAAATGTTGGCCATTCAGTGGGCAATTGTTCTCAGCCAGTTTGCTGAGTGTTTGCCTGTGCAGTCATATATATGAATCTTCATACATGTTTGGGATTGAGTTTTGGAGCTACATGCTGAGTGCTCTTAGTTGTAATATCTTTGTTTTACAGAGTGCTTGTAATATAAGTTCGTACTCAGCTTTATATTAATAGAATTCTTCATTCGACTCAAAAAGAAAAAAATAACAAATAGACATTCTTCAACACGAATAATCTTTCTTAATCTAAAAAAAAACTTTCCCTCTCTTTTTCCCTAATGTTCTCGCCACCCCGTCCAGCCAAGGCCGCCATGCATGCGCAACTCCATCCATGTGCAGCTCTGCCCGAGCCACATCACGCACCTTCGCACTTGGCTCATCGAGCTGGACGGCACGCACGGCAGCAAGCCGCTCAACGAAAACCAGCACGCGCCGCTTCGTCCTTTGCTCTTCGCGCCAGACAGAGCTCATCACTCAATCTTATCTTGGCCCGTGGCACTGCTCCCGTGCAAGCCCAAGCATATAGTAGCTAGGTTGCCGGGCCGTGTTCGCTCCGTCCAGCCCTGGCGCCTATTTTTCAAGATGAGTGTTGGAGAATGAACTGTCAACCCATGGGTCAACTATACAAGGGTCACAACACTTCAACACCTCCCCGCAGTCTGAACGTACCGACGTAGCGGAGTTCAAGACTGGACACAAGAGAAAAGATAAGAACTCACACCCCCCCGCAGTCACAACTAGCCACTGGATACGTTGAGACTGGAGCAAAATTCTGAGAAAGTCGAGGAGGGAGGGAGGCTAGGAGAGGAGGGAGGGAGGGAGGGAGAGAGAAAAGTGGCTCTGATACCATGTTGGAGAATGAACTGTCAACCCAATTCCAAAACCCTAGAAAGGGTGGATACATAGTGCTAGTACATGGGCCTCTAGATGGGCCAACTATACAAGGGCCACAACACTCCAACACCCCCCCCCCCCCCCCCCCCCCCGCAGTCTGAACGTACCGACGCAGCGGAGTTCAAGACTGGACACAAGAGAAAAAACAAGAACTCACAATGAGGTTGGCTATTTCAGGTACAACTAGTAAGATTGCCCGCGTTAATAGCGCGGCTAGTCTTATTACACTATTTTGTTAGTGTCTTAATTATTCCATATTTTATATACAATAAAATGATTTTATTAAAACTGAATTTAATGCCAAGGAAGATGCAACCATCATGAACTTTACTCTAAAATAAGGTGTAGCCAAACAAAACATCGTAATCTCATAAACGCAAGAGTGATGTACGAAACACATAAACAAAAAAGAACATTATTCATCTTATCTCAATGTGGCTAGATCAATGGACTTTGCAAATTATATTGACGAAAGAAGCTATAAGTTTTTAATTTATATACTTTCATTTGAAGAATTACACATTATGATAGTTTGTTTCATGATAAATTTAATATATATTATTTTACACTATCATTTATTATTATTATTTTGCTATTCATAGTCAAAACTACAAATATTTGAGTTAAAGTTGCCGTACCTAAAAGCTCACTGGCATGGCATGTTGCCATTTTCGGTCAGCAGTCGGTGAGCCACGGTCGAATGAAAGGCGACGTCATGTATGTACGTTTGCCCATGGATTCCTTCCCCTAGGTGTCTCAAGTGCTAGCCGTCTCGTCAAGCAAATATAACTCTCTCATCTCTCGGTCCTGCTACAGTTGAGAGAGGTAGAAAAAAGTATAGGCCTATGGTCTTTCCCGCCTCTGTTGTCTCACGGGGCGTCGGGAGGTGCCGGAGACCGTGGTGCTCTCAATGGCTGGCAAGGTTGTATTTTAGATTCTAGTTTGTCCAGGGTTAGGTCTCAGGGTGTCGTTGGTGAGGCGTTGGCGTCGGTGTCACCATGGAATAAGTCCTCTATAGCTTTTGCTCGCCTCGTTGGTACTCCGGTCCAGTGCACAACAAGCTTGTGGAGGTGGGGCTATGGAGGCAGACCCTCTACAGGAGTGGGTGATGCTTGCCTTTTGCTTTAAGGGTGTGGATAAGGTTGTGGTAGTATTCACGGCCGAAAGGGAGATGGATCGAGCTCGAGCTTCTCTGGGTATTGGTCGACGTTGATGGCAAGCTCAAATCCAAGGTCAGGGGAGCCCGGGACGTGTCCCCAACTGATGTCCGTTTAGCGATGGTTTCATCCCGTCCTCCGGGACATATGTCTTTTGCGGCTCTATTCAAAGCCAAGGTGCGATGAGGTTCTTCCTGATGGTCCGGTAGCATATATGGATGTGGTTTCTCTCGGCGTTTGATTTGGTTTTGAACCTACATTGCTTCGATTTTGATGTAGAGCGGTGACGTTCTCACGGCAAGCACAGAGGATAGAGACCATTGTGTTTTTTGTTTCTTTAGGGTTTTCTGTGCAAGTTGGGTGGAAAAGATGTCTTTGTGTCCTTTCAATACGTATATGTACATGTCTATGTATGTTTGTTTATCTATTAATACAGATATAAATTATCAAAAGAGAAAAAAAGGTGCTGGCTCTATAAAATTTGCAGTCGACCCCTTATCCTGGAAATAACTGGGCATGGATTTCTGGACGAACCTTCTTCTAGTTTTTTCCTTGTATCTATGTGACTATACATGATAAATATTCAAGTGAGAACAAATGCAAGGCTAGGACGTTAGAGGGCACCAGCAATATAGGTTCGAACAGAATGAGGAGAGCTCGGTTTGGTTTTTTTTTTTTTTTTTTTGGGTGCGCGTGTGTGTGTTCGACTGCTCCAGTGTGTGTGAGCCATGTTGTTTTCACCGGCGAGCGTTTGGCCTGGCCGCCTGGGTATCGCTGCCTGCTGACATTTTGGAGAAGCAAAAAAAAAAAAACTCTTTATTGTGTAGTATGGTTGGCACCATGGTTAATTTGGACATATAGGACGATATGAACGGTGAGTATACGATGCAATATGGAACCTGGAGCACCGTGAGGTGAGACATACTTCTTTCCTCTTATTTTTCTAATCAGGACTCTACAGACTACAATATTCTGTTTCTATCCGAAACTTTGGTGGGGCAGCATTGTTTTTAGTATAGTATGGTTCTTTCCCAATAGGATACTACTCTTTTCCTAATAGGAATTGTTTTTAGGTAGGCCAGTTGTGCATCACCGCTTGTCCTTGTTTACGTGGACTATTTTTTGGTTGTTTTCTCTCCGGATTCGTATGCAATCAAACTAATATTTTTCTATATATTTTAATTCCGAATTATTTTGATACGAGTATCCAGTTTAATCTAGACCGTTAAATGTTCATAAAATTCAACGGCTAATAGTTTTTCTTTTTTTCAATTAACGTGGTAATTTTGTGGCCTTGAGAGCGAACGTGGTGGCTCATTTTTCCCTTCAAATACTAAGATAATAGATGGAGAGAACGCACACGAAGGCCAAAAGTGATCAATCATGTATGATGAGGAGCTCGACCAGATATCAGCAAGGATGGATAATTCAGGGCTTGGGAAGAGGAACTCACCAGAGAACTCTTCCTCGACGTCGACCTGTGCGACATTCGAGACAAGGAACTGTGACGGCCGGCCATCTCCGGTGCGAGGAACGAACCAACGGCGTAGCAATCCAACCGCTCCATTCTCCATTCAATCCAAATCCGCTGCCTCCTCACTTCCACCAGAGCTCTGACTTCCTTGACCTCCAAATAAATCGCCAGCGAACAAGAGCATCACAAATCGGGAGGCATGATTGGGGACCCTCTGCGAGCAGTCGCCGCAGCACAGGAACAAGGTGGCCTGGACATGGCTCCTTTGCTCTGCTCGGAGATGCGATTTGGGGGCGGGAACAAGAAGAAGGAGACGCACGCAAGAAGGGGAATAGAGCGACGCGCGCGCGGGAATGGGGAGGCATGCGCGAAACTAGCTGTGGGCGCGCAAGAAGGGGCCGATGGCGACCCACGCAACCTATCCAGAGCTGGAGAGCGAAGACTTTGGGATGGAGAGCGAGGAAAAGTGGAGAGGAAGATAGCGAAGACTTTGGATCGCGATTCCATTGGAGAGGTATTTTACCAAAAAAATAGCCATATCTAGCTTCACAATCCGTGTTACCTGGAGTTGCTCTAAGGGCAGGTACAAAGGTGTTGTCTCATAGGTCGCCTCATACATGACACGTAATCATAAGACGATTTATGAGACAACACATACAATGGATGATTGTTTTAGTTGTCTCGTAGTAATTGCATCTTCCCTTGTTTTATAGATGAGAAAAGGAATGTTTATGAGTTGCATGGCAACTACAACTCGTACAATGGTGTATAAGCCGTCTCATACTCCTAAACTTTAGCGCTTGAGGTGGTTGACTCACGAAACAACCGTCTCTTTCTTTTACCTCCCTCTCTCTCTTCCACCTCATCAAAAATCCTATGTGGCGTTGCATGAGACGGCCTATGAGACTGCCTACGTGTAGCGTTGTACCTGCCCTAAGGACAAGAGCATCTATAGCACCAAATCACTGCAGCATCCCCGCAAGTAAAAATGTGCAAAATTCTGCCTTACCAGCAGGAAGCGTAAAGTCAAGAAATATTTGAGCACACAAATATAATGTGTGGGAAGACAAACAAGAAAGTTAGGATCCAGCAACAAGCACCTCATGTCGCGTGCAGTCACACGATCATCCTCCCTTAACTGGATGTGCAGAGTGCTACAAGTGATGACTTCTTTTGGGACTGATGGAAGCCCACCATTGATAACCAGATTGACCTCTTCTCCACTCCATCAGACTGAAGGAGCAGGAACACTTCAGTTATGCCCTGATCTAGAGTCTTATGAGACAAACTTGAGGCTTCGATTCTTTCTATCCCTTGTTCATTGCAATGAACAATGTAAAAATTGCCGCTGTCAGTGCTACGAATTAAACATATGAGAGTCTTACATTGATCACGCTGTTTAATTGCCGCGTCATAAGGACTGAAGATCGGTGTGGTCGGGGGAAGAGGGGGCCTGCCCCCCCCCCCCCCCCCCCCCCCATCTAGTTAAGATTGAAGTCTTTGATTGGTTTCCATTGGCTGCAGTGACAAAGAAGAAAGTTGTCTGAATGCACGGTGGAATTGGAGGGTCCAACTTCATTGAGGATATACAAAGCCTTAGAAGACCAATTATAGCATAAGCACAATCCAAGATTCTGTGGGAGCTCTTATGGTAATATTTTTTGTTCTTTATGTTCTGAGTAATTAGAGAGAGATCTACAGGGGTACAATTCTGCTTGCTCCCTTCCACCTCCTTTCCGTTTTATAGAGAAAGGGCGGCATGACAAAAACTTAAAAAACTGAAGCTAATCTTAGCAATGGCGGTGGGTCAGGTTAGCAAAAAACTTGAACAATTTGTTCGTGTACCATAGTCGCAGCATAGATCGATGGAATGGAATCAAAGGGTGAAACACTCTTCTATGCTGCAAATTTACCAAAAAAGAGATGCAGTTTCCCCATCTTTCATTTTTAAATAAATCTGTAATACCATAATCCAATTGCACAGAGCAAATTACAAGATTGCTAAAATCCTATTTCCTTACCCTGCATAGGAATCCCAATATGCAACTAGTAAATTACCTTAAAGGCAGTTGTCATGACTCATGAGGTCTAATGGGTTAGTGCTAAGCTCCTCTCTCACTGGTAACAAAAACCGTCTTAGGACAGATTTTCATATATTATTGTTTCTTAATATAGGTCTGACCCCACAAAAAATGATGGTGTCAAAGGAGTTGAGGAAAATGTTTGGGGCCGTCGTAACATTTGGGGTATGACATTTTTTCTGTTTTTTTTTTTTGTTTTCCTTTTCTTCTGTACTCCTTTTTCAAGGTCGTCTCATAACAATCTTTTCAGCAACAAATTATTGTGGTACATTTTTTCCCTCTCTCTCTCTCCCCTCGTCATCTTCATGGAGTTTTAGAGGGCCCATGCCCCCGCCCCCCTCGGATAAGTAAATTTAGACCACACATGTCATGCATTGATTCAAGTGCGGCTATTTGTCAGAGGGGAGAAGGTCTACAGTAAGGATTCAAGGAAAAATTTGCTGTCCACATTGGTATAGTTTGCTAGTTGGTCATAAAAACGAAAAAAATAAAGATAACTCACTTTGAAATACTGCTTGTATTTTTTTAGTTTCCAATAGTCATATGAGATAGTAACAGAGCATACATGGCAAGATGAAAAGGCTTCAAGTTAAAAGTTTTTATGGAAAGCTTGACCACATGTTAAAAGGCTTCAAGTTAAAAGTTTGTACCACTTTGAATTGTTGCAATGTTAAATTAAATTTCAGACAAAAGTTCGACATAGCTCATGATAAATCAGATAAGTGGGCTCCATTTGACCCCATTTTTTAGCAACCTACTTAGGATATCAAAACCCCTGTTTGGTAGGCATCACAAAATGAAACAGAGAAATGTGGTAGTGATCAGAATAGGGGAAAGCAGCCAAGGAACAACCTCTTTCCCAAAGCGCTATTTTCTTGCACAGACCTCATTAGAGCAACTCTAAGAGGCTAGCCAAAAGAATCTATAAATTTCCTGATTTTAGCCATTATCGAAAATAGAATGCCTTTTAATTTGGTTGGGGACTCCAACAGGCTATCTGAACAAATCATCACTTTATTTTCAAATGTTGCCACGTCAACATTGCTGCTATTTTTTTCCCCTCTGGCACCGATTGCCCATGATTCTTTTGTTTCCTTGAGTCTTGCTGACCACAGCCGTCACCTGCTGATTGCAAATGTTCCAATTCCCTTTCTTGTGATTGATCTAATTTGTCGCTTCTCTCTATTTTCCACAATCTACCACGAAGAAAGGCATCAATCTCTTTCCGTCCATCATCTCCATCGATCTCGACGCAACTGACCTCAGAATGTCGACGTCTGATCCATCTCCTGCTCGTGTTCCGAGAAGAAGGGGGCGACGAGTGCGGCAATGGGAAAAGAGCGACACACGCGTGCTGGAACGTGGTGGCAGGGGCGGGAACAAGATGTAGGCGCGCGGGAAGGGGCCGATGGCAAGCTATTCAAAGTTGGAGAGCGAAGAATTCGGGATGAAGAGCTAGGAAAAGTGGCAAGGACGATAGAGATTCTGCTGAAGCTGTGTTTTATCAGAAAATAGCCATATTTAGCTTCACGCATTCTTTTAGCTAGCCTCTTGGAGTTGCTCTTATTGCTTCCAAAGCTCTGCATGTACTTGCCTAGCTTCTTGTTGTAATCATTCTATCGCTAGCGCAAGTTGCTGCCACTGCCCTTGCTCCTCACTATGCATCGCCATCCTAACTCTGCGACACCCCGAACGTAAGGCAACAATAAGAAATTGGTACTGAAGGCAAGATTTATGAAAACCACAAAAAAACTAATTGTGTTTCCCACAATACCATATGTTAAAATAATTTTTAAGTGCCTATCTTTTGATGTCATTTGAATGAATTGCTATATTAAACTATGTAAACATCCCTAAAAAAATATGTCATAATTATTTTAAAACAATTTGTAGTGTGAGTTATCATCCTACAAAAGTTCAGCTTAAAACTAGAAAAATGGCGTGCTTGCCGCGCTCGATAACCCGCATCTATTTGTGAAGTGTTGTATTTGTTCATTTTGACCTGGTACCATGACGCATGCTCAATTAAGTTTGGCAAGGAGATACGACGGAAATGCAGGAGATACGACGGAAATGCACAAAACAATGAGATGGTCTTGTTAGTTTGCTTCCACCATAAACATGGCATCAAAATTTTGGCGACCAAGCAATGGGCCACATTGCTTTGAACATGGACAGGGAAAATATGTATTGCATAAGAATAATTGGTCCATCCTTGGAGCCTCATATTTTAGCCAGGTGGATAAGATGGTACACAAGGAGCCACCCTGTAATGTTCAATTTCAGGGGTTTGAATCTTCTCTCTTCCGTCATGACTTATTTATGGTCATGCAGTGTTCTTTATTTGATTGGAACAAAACCTATCCACAAATTAATTCTTATTTTCAAAATGCAGCAGGATCATAAGAGCATATAACAAACATGGGAAGTAGAAAACCCATTCTGCACTGTCTTTAAGGTCACCACACAGTGTAAAATATGATAAAAAATCAGTTTCATAAACATGTTGTGTTTTGCTTCTATTCTCCACATTTGCAATAAAAAATCTATACATACAGGCAAGCAATTTGCATTACGATGAATTTGTACTGTTTTTATGCGGGAAAGCTGCGACCATGTTCGCTTTTATTGTTATCCCATCCAGGTACATCCAATGAACCTCGTAAGTGGTAGTGACTATATGGTTTTACAAGGACTGTGTAGCTGGTTGTCATTTTTTTTTATCAAACATTTGTATGCAAAGCATACAAGTACAAAGAAAAAAAATGTGATGATAATACAAACTGAGTGAAGATAGCTTTTTCATTTTTGCAAACGGAGTGACGGAACAATGTGCTTTGCATACAAATGTTTGATAAAAAAAAATGTTGAATAGCCAGAAAATGTGCTCTTCTAGAGAATAAACTAACTTTGGGCACTATCTTGAATAGCCAGACCCTTGTATAGTCTGGTTATTCAAGATATGGACTGACAAAATTTAAATATCGGAGCTTCCATGAGTATTTCGTGAGGTGCAGTTTAACAAATGTACTAGGGTAGCTTCTGTATAGTCTGTATAACCTACCAGAACGACATGTATTCAGCTAGCATAGTAACATAACCTTTCCATTAATCTGTGAAGGCTGTAATGTAATGCGTCCATTGCCATACTTGGTAAACTGTTGCTAGATTCTTGTATTTTAATTTTGATTGCCCTCAGATAAATCATTATAAGAGCATTTGCAAGTTGCAACAGTGGTCATAAGAAAATAAAACACACTTAGTTTTTTAACGTAGTGCAGCACCATATGTTCCCCACATTGGCCAGAGGAATGCTAACAAGACTGGAGAGGATTGTATCTTGTCACTTTGATCTTCACCCGCAGCTGTCAAAGGCAGTAGCGGAGAGAGCTTTGGTGGCAATTACATTCTCTATGACGGCGTTCAGAGCGAGCAATAGGATGTGGAGTCCATGGGGGACGGATCGTCACAACGGGAGTTGGAGGGGCAAAGGAATTGAGGAAAATGATCCGTTCACGATTCTGTCAATCGCAGAGGGACAAACGCACATGAATCAATTTCGAATTGGATTTGGAACTGAGATCAACAGAGGCGGCCGCATTCTCGTCCTCTCGCGGTGTCAACGGAAATTGCGCTGGTGGGATCTAACGAGGGAGTAGAGAATGGAAAACAGAACGATGAGTCGGCGCTGCCATGCGAGATTGCCGCCGGCGAGCTGGAGATCCGGAGTTGCGGCTGTGGGACGCATTGGGAAGAGGATCGGGAGTCTCGATGGGCCTAGAGAGTTCGCGAGTTATCAGTTTGCTTGTTCGCTGTGGCATTCAGTTTTATGTTGAGCCTTTTAGTCTTTCTCTGTTTTCGGTAAAGCAACAGTAACCTGTTAGCACGGCACCCATCAGTAGGATGCTGCCTGGGCCGACTGGCTGATACTCGGCCTCCAGGATTCGAGTCCAGGTGCTGGGCTAAATGTTTTCCTCCCAAGCTGGTGCTAGTCTGGAGTAGATTAAAGTAGTACAACGGGAAGCATTGTATCCATCTATCAGGCTACACGCTAATGATTTTGCTATCCGCTCACATTGGCAACAAATCAAACATTTCTTCTTCTTTTCTTTTCTCCCTTTTACAATTCATATATGCAAGCATAACATAGACTCTAATACTACATGCAGACATGAAAATTTCAGCTGTTGATTAATGAACAAGATGAAGAACCCATCTGGTTCCCCTCTTTGTTATGACCGATGCCGGCCTGCCTCTGACCGGTTCCTGCTATTCATGATGTTTCAGCTCGCTGTCCGCAACGTTGCCACGCTTTGCTTCGTCCTCAGAAAAATCCTGTCTCCGAGCTGTAATTCCGGGCGTGTCCGATCTTGTCACTTGGTCCCCTGGGCTCCCCTCGGGAGAGCTCCATGGCGGCCTTCGCGGTGGCCACAGTGCGCCGCAGCTTCCACGTCCTTGTACCCGCGCCGCGTCCCCGGAGATGTCTTCACTCCAAGGAGCTTCCACGTCCTTTAGTCGCCATGGCGTCCTTCGGAGTTCGGACACGGCGGCGACGAACTCCCTGCCGAACTTGGCAGCGTAGACCAGCCCCGCCGCCGCCTCCCGCAGCTCCTCAAGGCACTCCCGGTGCACGTCGACGACGAGGTTGCAGTAGGCCTTGAGCACATCGAGCGCGTTCTGCTCCCGCACGACGACCCGGGGACCGGCCGGGTGGCCGAGCCGGAGGCGGAGGGGCTTTTACGGGTGAATAAACATCTCTGGGCCTCGAGCTGCCTAGCTGTCAAGTGACCCGCCGCGTTGACCGTGGTCCGCAGGCCAAAGGAACCGTGGCAGCGTGCTTCGTGCTTGTGCATGGATGGACACACTCAAGTTTGGCATTGTGGCGCCCGCCCGCGGCTCACGTATTTGTCTGTGTGGCTCCTCCATCCTCGCGACCGCGGGTAGGCGTGGCGGCGGCCACCGGGGTGCACGCGTGCGGGCGGGTGTACACGGCCTTCCAACGGCCAATGCAGAGCACCCCGATCAGGCGCACATGGTCAGACTTCGAGCAGTAAAGGATAAATGTGTGTACGCGTCATGCTGGGGGTGAAAAGAGGGTAGTGGTAGTAGGCCTTCCACAGTGTGGTGTGCTCCAAAGAAAAAATGTGGAGCCCACAACGGTAGATGGCCATCGCTCCAAAAATGCACAGCGTGATCTTTCATAGTTGGGAGCCACCAATGGAATAGAAAATCTGAAAACAGAGCTCCTTTTCTGCTCCCCTCCGCATGCAACAGTTCCTTGTCTTCTCTCTCCAACCGTAGAGGGCAGCATGCAAAGAAAACATTTTCTAGGAAGTTGGAACCGGTTCCTAGACAAGAACAGCTCTCTGTTTTTGAGGCATGGGTTGGAATTGGAATCATAGCTCACAGTGGTGGGAGCGGTGCTCAAACTGGAAAACTGACTTTTGAGCATTGCCTCTACAATACACTGTGGAAGGCGTAGTGTAGTAGTATATCACTTTATTAGGGTTCCACTCACTAGGACACCTTACTGCTAGAACCATTGCTAATGACACACTACAACAACATGAGTGCATATGCTTGAAATGAGGTAAATATTTGGAGCCAAACACTTGAATTTGGTTCTTCCATGGGTGCATATGCACCCCGAGCTAACAACGTAGCTCCGCCACTGCTTACACAAGCATTGCTATCATCAAGCCACGTGGGAATAGTGGCTCTCTCTAACTGTCAAGATGAAAAATGGAGTAGTTGAGATGAAAAATCTCACAAGAACATGATGCAGAACGAGGCCGCAGCAAACACTAGTTGACACACCCTCCAGCACCACTCCGCCCCACAATCCCGGCCTCCCCCTCTCTGCCAACCCAGCCATCTTCCTTGCTTCTCACTCCCGCCGCCGCCTCTACAACTCAAGTGTCGTCTCAGTGAAGCAATTTGGCGAAGGGTAAAATACTTGTTACTGGGTGTCATTTAGGTCTCTAAATTCTCAAATTGCATATTCGGGTCTCTAAACTTGTGAAAATATGTCATCTGGGTCCAACATTCCGAAACTACCCCTCTTGTTGATGATGTAGCTCCATATAACCATAGTTTGTCATTTATTTATCTATTATTGCATAATGTAGTCTAATTTTGTCTGTAATGGAAACAATAATTTGGGAAAAGAAAGAATATGAAAAATCATTTTCAAATAATTGCCCATCAGTTATTCCTTTGTGTTTTATGTAGAGGTAAACAACCAACAAATTCCTTGTTCGCTGTGGCATTCAGTTGTATGTGTGGATTGTAGGTAGATATTGTGTTAGAGTTCAGTTTTATGTTGAGCTTTTCAGTCTTTCTCTGTTTTTAGTCAAGGAACAGTAACCGGTTAGCACGGCACACATCAGTAGGATGCTGACTGGGCAGACTGGCTGATCCTCGGCCTCCAGGATTCAGTCCAGGTGCTGGGCTAATGTTTTTCTCCCAAGCTGGTGATAGTCAGGAGAAGATCAAAGTTTTTTTTTTGTTTGCGAGCAGTAGATTAAAGTAATACAACGGGAAGCAATGTATCCATCTATCAGGCTACACGCTAATGATTTTGCTATCCGCTCACATTGGCAACAAATCAAACATTTATTCTTCTTTTCTTTTCTCCCTTTTACAATTCATATATGCAAGCATAACATAGACTCTAATACTACATGCACACATGAAAATTTCAGCTGTTGATTAATGAACAAGATGAAGAACCCATCTGGTTGCAGCTAATTAAAATCCCCTCTTTGTTCTGACCGACGCCGGCCTACCTCTGACAGGTGCCTCTGAGAAATATTGACGGCTAAAATAGTACCTGCAATTCTCACTTGTACATTAATCTCAGCTATTAACCTTCGGGTTATCGACTGCTTGCTCACACGAGCTAGAAGCAACGTCCAATTAGAACAAAGCTCAAGCATTTTTTTCAAACAAAGGGGAAAATTTTCTCCAGCTTAAAGCACCTGTTAAAATTTTTGGTGATATTTATGGGCAGGTTTCGAATCTCGATACCCCAAAGTTTTTCTGATTCCCCCCTTATTTTAAAGACAAACATTTTTTCACGTTGCTCTAAATTTCCCAAAGTGTATGTAGTTAGGACTAGAGGAGGTTGTGCCCCCGCGCGCCCCCCCCCCCCCCCCCCCCCGTTTTTTTCTTTGTTTTTGCTCTGCGTCCACCACCGCAGGTACCGGTAAGTAAATTCAGATCACACATGACATGCATTCATCTAGGTGCAACTATTTGTCATGGGGAGAAGGTCTACAGTAAGGACATATGTAATGTAAGTCAAGTAAATTTTATTATCGGCTTTCATTGGTAATAGTTTGCTAGTTGGTTACAAAAGACGAAAAAGTAAAGCTAAATCACTTTGAAAATGCTGGTTATATATTTTTAGTTTCCAATAGTCATATGATATAGTAACAGAGTATAAATGGCAAAATGAAAAGACTTCAACTCATAAGGTTGTATGGAAAGCTTGAGCATAATCATTTGTTATGCACTTTGAATTATTGGAATGTTAGTTTAAAATAATTGCGAACACTGTAGCAGCTGCAGAAACACTGTAGCAGCTGCAGAAGAAATAACTGCGAACACTGTAGCTGCTGCAAAGCAGCGAGACGAACACGCTAAACAGTTGGCCCTCATGGCCTCATTCGTTTAGCAACCTAAACCTGACAGGAACTAAATTGGTGCTTAAATACAAACAGGGGGGTAGACGTAAACAACCAACAACTTGCTTGTTCGTTGTGGCATTCCAGTTGTATGTGTGTGGATTGTAGGTATGTGTGGCATACAGGGGAGTATCGTGTTAGAGTTCAGTTTTATGTTGAGCTTTTTAGTCTTCCTCTGTTTTCAGTCAAGGAACAGTAAAACCAGTTAGCACGGCACACATCAGTAGGATGCTGACTGGGCAGACTAGCTGATCGTCGGCCTCCAGGATTCGAGTCCAGCACCTGGGCTAATGTTTTTTTTTCCCAAGCTGGTGCTAGGCTGCAGTAGATTAAAGTTTTTTTTGCGAGTAGTAGATTAAAGTAATACAACGGGAAGCAATGTATCCATCTACCAGACTACACGCTAATGATTTCGCTATCCGCTCACATTGGCAACAAATCAAACATTTCTTCTTCTTCTTCTTTCCCTTTTACAATCCATATACGCAGAGCATAACATAGCCTCTAAAAGTACAGGCACATATGAAAAATTCAGCTGCTAATTAATGAACAAGATGAAGAACCCATCTGGTTTGAAGCTAATTAAAATCCCCTCTTTGTTCTGACCGATGCCGGCCTGCCTCTGACCGGTTCATGATATTTCAGCTCGCTGTCCGCAACGTTGCCACGATTGGCTTCGTCCTCAGGAAAATCCTCTGTCTCCGAACTGTAATTCCGGGCGTGTCCGATCTTGTCACTTGGTCCCCTGGGCTTCCCTCGCGAGAGCTCCATGGCGGCCTTGGCGGCGGCCGCAGCGGAGGCCGCCGACTCGAACGCGGCCTGCGCCGCCGCCTCCACGTCCTTGTACCCCTGCGCCGAGTCGTCGGAGATGTCCTCCTCGATCTCAGCCTCCCGAGGCGCCCTGTCCTGCCTCTTGTTCCTCTGGTTGGAGCGTCCCGCGTCCTCGTGGCAAGGCTCGTGGACGCGCACGGCAATCCCCTTCTCCGCGGCGATCTCCTGGAGCACCATCTGCCGGCTCTCGAGGCTCGGCTGCCTGGTCGACAGCTTCTGCACGATCTGCAGTTCCGGCAAAGGGAAAAATCATGCGATTCTCGTCAGTATTCGTGTTGCAGGGGGGAAAAAAATCCGACGGTTAAAGTCAGAACTCAGAAGCCATAAGGACGAGGTCTCGTCGGGGCTCACCTTGGCGTTGACGCCGCAACCGCTGCGGAGGTCGGACGCGGCGGCGACGAAGTCCCGGCCGAACTTGGCCGCGAAGAGGTTGCGCACCTCCTGCAGCTCGGGGAGGTCCCCGCACCTGGCGGCCGCGTAGACCAGCCCGGCCGCGGCCTCCCGCAGCTCCTCGGGGCACTCCCGGTGCGCGTCGACGAGCGCCGCCCGCTCGACGACGAGGTTGCAGTAGCTCTCCAGCATGAGGAGCACGTCGAGCGCGTTCTGCTCCCGCACGACCTGCTCGGCGCGGAGCAGCGCGCGGTCCGGGTGGCCGAGGCGGAGCAGCTGCTCCGCGTCGCCGCGCGCCTGCGCGCACCGCACCTGCCGGTGGCCCCGCAGCACGCCCAGCCGCGTCGTCGCCAGGCCCAGCAGCGTCTTCAGCCGCGCCGTCTGCTTCGTCGTCCGCCCCAGCAGCACGTCCAGCCGCCGCCCCATCGCGCCGCCCCCGCACAGAGCAGTGTTGTGCAGCAACCGCCGCTTAACTCTGAGCCTGCGCTGCGAGGAGGAGAGGAACTGATGACCCGGGCGGTTTCGGCTTGGACTTTTATATCCCCGGGGCCGCGCGCGCGGTGTGAAACCGTGGAATGGCAAGGAACAGCAATTAATGCGAAGGATCCGAGGGTGCTGCGTTTTGGTGTGTGCGCGATACGCTTCCTTGCCGAGATGGGTTTGTACTAGAGTTTGCTTTGTGGCGAAGGCGGTGGAAGGCGACGGGCTTTTAACGTCTGAGTAGACGCGTGTGGGCCTCGCTCGAGCCGGTCAAGCGACTGGTTCAGCGGGCTCGTTCGATCGCGCGCAGCAGAAGGACCGAGCCAGCGTGTCGTTCGTTGGACGAGAGCACGGTTCAGGGGCGGGCTCATTCCGTGCGACGCGCCCGCGCAGCTCACGGTTTTGTCCGTGCGGCTTAGCGGACCGGGACGGGGAGGTGGGCGCGCGGGAGGTTACGGCATCCGGAGCGCCGACGGCCACGTCTGCTCGTGAGTTTTGCGAGGAAACCGACGGGGTTGACTGTTGAGAGTGGTGGCCGGGGTGGAAAGCGACGGTGCGGCGGCGGTTGAAAAACCTGGGCGTCGAGTGACGGAACTGTGTGGCGCTTATCTGTGCTCCGACGTGGCTCGCGACTTCCGTTAGCCCTCGGTGGAGTACGTACTTGTCTTCGCACTCTGCATACAAGTACAAAGTACCACTACATCCGTACGTATAACGTCTGAGTGGACGCGTGTGGGCCTCGACCTCAAAGTGACTCGTTCAGCTGCTGGTTCAACCGCGCGCGCAAGGACAGTCCGCGTGCCAGGACCCAAGCCGCGCGTCGCGGCACGGTTCAGGGGCGAGCTTGTTGCGCGCGACGCGCTCGCGGCTCACGGGTTTTGTCCGTGCAGCGACCGAGCTGGGGACCATCCGGGGCCGCGACCGGGAGTAGGGTAGTGCCATTCGGAGCGCCCATGGCCACGTCTGCTCGAGGAGTGGCGCGGTTCAACTCCGTGCCGTGCGTGCTTGGTCGATTCGTTTTTGACCGGGCAACCTCGTGAGTCGTCAGTTTTGTGAGGAAATTATCTACCCACGGGGGTGGGGGTGGTAGCCGGGGTGGAAAGCGACGGTGCAGCAGCGGCGGTTGAAAATTTGGGCGCGCCAGAACTGCGTGGTGAATATCTGTGCTCCCATGTGGCGCTCGCCTTCGTTTCCAGTTGGTGGCGGCGTGCTCATCTTGCACTCTGCGGTAGAAAAGCGCGAGTATAACCTCCGTTCGTACGGCCAGCCCCGTACGTATGGTTGTTACTTGTCGTCCCTGTCGCAGTCGATGCTGTCACAGTGGAGTGATGAATGGTTCGTCTCGTTGAGATGGAGACCGGAGGACTGGTTATTACGGCGAACGCGCTTGTTTTTCTCAACGACATCTTTGTCATTTTCTACCTGTCGATTGCTTGAGATCAGATGGTTTTCAACGTTACGCGGTTCCGTTTCACTCTTGCAAAAAGAGAGGAGGTTACCGATTAAAATAGGTTGTCTGCCTACTATTCATTTTTCAACTTGTATACGCTATCAATATCATTTCGAGGAAGAAATTGCCAGTTTCTTTCTTGTGGGATCAACATGTGAACCCCCCTACAGCTAGCATGAAATTCTTAAGCTAACACTTTTTTTGTGTTTGGGTTGCAATTTGTAATTGAGTTGTGAGTTGACGGCTTCGTCTGAAGTTGGTGGCATCCTTGCGTCTCGATAAACATGATATTCTTATATGTGCACGCACAACATGCACAGTGGTGAAAATGCAGAGAAAAACTACTACTGCTACAAATTTCATGTGTTCGAGTGGGTGCTTGCTGAAAAGCAGTGGTAGTGCACATCCACATAAGGAAAAAACGGACCAACTTAGTTAATGCAACGCTAGCGACTGATTGATGCGTGAGAGGACGGGCATATCGAAAGGTACAGCTACGGATCCGTGCAATAACGAGATTAGTACTATCAGCCTCCAGGTCCCTATCCCAAGAAGGTTCGGTTCAGGTGGCCGTACGGTAGCATTTTCACCTGACCCTTCACTTTGGGGTCGAGCCTTTTGATCCGGTCCAACCTCGAATCCAAACTGCCCCAAAAACACAACTACAAGTCGCAAGTCGTGTGCGTTTTTCCGCCGTTTTTTCTGGACGACCGACCGGACCCGATTTTTTTCCTGACTGTTTTCGTTTGGCAGTCAATGCGCGATCACCACCAGCACCATTACATGAAGCTTGCAAAAAAATGGCAAGGCTGTGTTATTCATTCACGATCGTTCAGCGCCGGCGCGGCCCTAACCGCTTCCAGAAGGCGACGCGTCAAGAGCGTTTACGTGCAGCTGTAAAATATCAAGGACGCCAGCTTACACTAGCGACCAGTACACAAAAGCAAGTACTCCACAGGTCAGCATACTCTTTAGAATCGGCAGGCGGCAGCCAGGTAAGTAACAGGTAGCGTAGCACAAGCGAAGCGATCCCGTTTGCAAGCAGTCCCACATGGCGCCGCTGGACGACCCACTCGCTCGATCCCGCTGCCGCTGTGGGCGGTAAGGTAAACCAGTCAGAGATCAACGTCGCCATGTAGCGTGCCCGTGTTTTGAGCCTGTGGTTGCTGCCAGCTAATTAATAAACGATCGTTGTTTGGTAGTAGCATTTCGTGTGCTTTCGGTTAAAGCACCAATTGAACAAGCGTCAATAATGTATGAGCATGGAAATAGAGAAATACTAGGGTAGAACAGAAAAGGTTCGACGAATAGAAATTGGTAATTTTCCAGAAGAAAGGGAGGTAAGAATAACTGAGTTCATATAGGAGTATTGTTTTCCCTCGAAGTACAAGGTTTACACGTCAACGAAAGGTTAAGCGTACACAAGATATTGCAACTTATGAGCTTGGAATCCGTTACAATTTGTTTTCCCTCTCTTTTACAAGCCATGCACGGTAGAAACTATGATTAGAGCACTAGACCGGAGCCGCGTCCCTCCCTTCAGTCAAGTAGTATTGGCGAAATGATTTATCTCATAAACAATATCGTTATATCGCAAAAAAAATGTTGTTGGAGAATTGCTCGATAGGTTGCCATTCTCTCACTGGTAGTTAACATACTGCTAGTAGATAATGAAGCTCATTGTTAACTTTGACGATCTGCTACTTCTCTTGATGATATTTATATGTGAGAGTATACGTGCGTATATGCGAGTGTCGTAGAGAGAATAGGACAAAGTAGTTTTTTTTTGCAGTGTATGATTGTTTCTCTTTCTATCTGTTTTCTTTTTCGAGGGTGTGTATGATTGTTTCTCTAGGGAAGCTGAGAAATAAGCTCTTTTAGAGAGAGAAGAAGAAGAAGAAGAAGAAGAAGAAGAAGAAGAAGAAGAAGAAGAAGAAGAAGGAGGAGCTTCAACCCTTTTTTTTTTTAGAAGAGTCTAATCTTCAACTGAGATTGTGAAGAACAAACGCGGCTCTCAAAATTTCGGATTACGTGACCGGTCGTTGCGCATGACTTGTGGAAATTACCGTGAGCCGTGTTTCCCTCCACATGGGCCGTGGTTGCTATCTATTTCGTCCAACGTTGGGCCTTCCACGGGCCTGGTCTATTTGCTTCCACGTTTGTCCATGTTCTTCTGGCCCAACAGCACTTGCAACAATTAATTTTACTCAATTCTGGCCCAATTCAGAGGACCGTGGCTCACGTCAAAGATCAAATATGCAACATCTTGCTGAATGCAACTACCACCGGACTAACACGACATTAACTCAATTTTTTTAATAAAACATCGCAACGGAGTGCGCAGTCTTGCTAGTGTTTTTAGTCCTCAAGCTTGCTTTTCAAAATTCAAGACTCTTCAGCGTATTCATGAAAAAGATCATCAAATTTACCTATTTAAAATGTAGTACTCTGTCTATTTGCACAATTCATTTGAAAAATAATTCTCCCATACAAGAGATCGCATGAAAAAACTTTATCAGCCTGGTTTTTATGCTTGAAATATACCTCATAAATAAAATCGTGGACCATTGCATCAGAATGATAGACTGTTGTATACTTCGACTGTTTAGCCCTTTAGCCCTTGGATGATAAGAGGATATTTCCCAATCTATCTTCTTGTTACCTTTGACAGCCGTCCGCACCACTAGCTGATGGATTACAAATATTATGAAAATGCACCTGGGCATATAAAAACACGTTGCCCCTTATTGGCTTGCCCATTGGCTTATTATTTCTCTGATGCCAGCAGTTTGGTACTAAGATCATCGCCACTTCCCGTTGGTCGCTTCTTGGCAAGGACGTTGACAGCAAGTTTCTTCAGCTGGGGTATCATGCATGCACAAGTTCAACAACATAAAAGGCAACAGGATCAGAAAACACTGCAACACTTGTACCGAGTTCTTGGAATACTTGACAGCGTGCTCCGAATCAGAAATATGGGCCAGGTCCACATGCCACTTCGCAAATTAAGCCTTTTTGCCAAACTTCTTAATGAAATACAAGTCCTTTTATTTTCGCAGTATTTAAACGCAAATCCAGCCGAAATACGCCAACTACGGTGATCCTCGATACTACTTAAACTATTTTATTTTAACGAAATACCCGGGACATTTGTCCAGCCATACATTACCAACTAGTAAAAGTACTTGAACTATGCAAAGCAAGAATCCGGCAATGGCACCGCCAGATAGGTTCTTGCTCTTATTACTACTTTATTAATTATGTTTCACAGAGTTCCACCTTGTGCCCCCGTCGCCTCGTACGTCGGAGTCGCCTGCGATGCCGGTTGCCCAGTGGCAGAGGACGGCGACGCCTTGCCAGCGCGGCAAGGCCCCAACGGCCTGCCGCACAAGCGCGTCCCAAGGAACGCGGAACGCGGCATGGAGCGTAGTTCTGCCGGGATGGATCCGCTGATCTGCGGGTTGAACGACACGTTGAAGTGCTCAAGCATCGGCAGCGTCATCTCCGGAATCTCGCCGACAAAGTGATTACTGTCCAGGAGCAGGGTCCTGAGGCGCGTGAGGTTGCCGAGCGCCGCCGGGATGTGGCCCGACAGGTTGTTCTCGCCGAGCGCGAGGCGGGCGAGGCCTGGTAGCTCAAGGATCGCCCGAGGGAACTCGCCGGACAGCCGGTTCCCGTCGAGGAAGACGTTCCGGAGCGCGGAGGCCGAGGCGAGGTCGTCGGGGAGCCCGCCGGAGAGCGCGTTGGAGCGGAGGCTGAGCGTGCGGAGCGCCGTCAGGTTCCCGAGCGTCCCCGCGGGGACCTGCCCGGAGAGCCACGCGCCGGGGAGCCGCAGCCCCGCCACGCGGCCGCTCGCGTCGCAGGAGACCCCGAGCCACTTGCAAGGGCCCCCGGTGTCGTTCCACGGCAGGTGGCGCCCCACGGCGTCCCGGAACGCCAGCAGCGGCCGCGCGTCGTCGTCCGCCAGGCCGTGGGCGCCGGCCGTTAGCACGGCGAGGGAGAGGAGCAGAGGGAGCGCGAGACGGAGGCAGCGGCCCAGCCCCCGCCACGGCGGCGATCGCATCATGGATTCGTGGTGGCAGGCAGAGGCTGCAGCCTGGCCGGGGCGAGACGCGCAGGACCGAGCCGAGTTGCTGCCTTGTGCCTGCAGGCTACAGCTGAATGACCTGCTCGTCAGCGTTGGTTCGGGTGCTTCCCATTTAACATCCACTCGAGCAAGACTAAACGATACACTGATATAATTGGGTGTGGAAAAAGACCGGAAACATTGCCAAATTCCAAGCAAGAAAGTTCTTTTCGTGAGTGGTATTACGCCTTACAAATGCATTCAACAATATTTATCAAAGTCGCTTTTAAGATTCCCCCCCCTTTGTGTACCTCACATTTTCTCGCCACGAAACAGAGACCGATATATTGCTCACGCAAATTTGCCGTTTGCACACTGGCGACCACAGAAGTGCTTCAGTGCACTTGGACAGAGCGAGACGCGCAGGAGCGAGCCGAGTTGCTGCCAAAGCTGAATGATCTGCTCGGCGGCGTTAGACCGGCCGGGTGATTTCCACTAAACATACAAATGGCCAAGTGGGTGTGGAAAAAAGACTCGCACGGTAAAAAAAAATTGCAAAATTTGAAACAAGAAAGCTGCTTTTCGTGAGTGATATTAGAGTGGCAATCAAGTCGCTTTTACGAAATTTTTTTCCCATGGTGTATCTCACATTTTCTCGCAGCAAAACAGAGGATGTTATAGTGCTCACGCCAATTTACCGTTTACACACTGGAGACTACACAAAGTGCTTCAGTGCACCAGAAGGATACGGTGGAAGACACTTGGTCAGAGGCTCAGAGCCGCATCCACATCTCACAACCACAAGCACAATAGCAACGGGACGACGAGTGAGTGATCGAACCCATGGCGCGCATCGGTCCTATTGCTCGCTGGGCTGAATCATTTTAGGCCTCCTCCGGCGTCCATCGGACGTTAGGGTCCACAGCACGCAACAGGCCCCCTTCATTCGACGGCTCGGCCTCGATTTTATCGTGGGCCAGATCAATTTTAGTATGGGCCTCATACGTTACCATGACGCATGAGCCATCGCCGCGTGTCTGGACGTGCTCCGGCTCTGCCGCGACGGCGATGCATGCAACGCTGCCGCGCCGTGTTTGGTGGAGCTTCTTTGATCGGCTTATAACTTGGTTTATTGCATTTTTGTCACTGTAGCTATAGGGTTTCCTTTCACTGACTGAATAAGCTACAACAAGCATCATTTGAGGTTTTTTCAACTTTTTTTCACTGTACCAACAGTGATTTCACTGTAGCAACCTGAATAAGGCGTTTTCTAAAAGCCGGGCCAGACATGCCCTAAAACGATGCGCAATCACGACCCACACGTCTCAACAAACACGCTCCAGGCTCCATCCACTACGATCGTTGAATCGCTGATCGATCCTCTGCACGTACAGTCGCGTCGTCTCGTTTGCAGCGCTGCATCCTTTGGTCGATCTCCTCGGTCTTCCGCTCGAGCCTTTTTTCTCCGTTTCCTCTGGGCTTTGAGCAAAGCTGAAGATGGCGACGGCCACCACTCGGATTCCCTCCGTTCCCGGTCGGTAGTGCGCGAGGGCAGGTCGCCAGGTCCAATTGCGTCTGTACATTTTACTTCCAAGATCGCGCGAGGTTCGGTGAGGCTTTAGAAATCGCTGGCTTCGAGTTCGACGCGGCCGCCGGTGGACGTGTGGCGATCCAGAGCTCGCTGGCTGGCTAGTGCGCGCGCAAGGCACATCACATCCAGAGCACGCCGGCACGTCCGGAAGCGTCTGCACGTCTCGCGTCGTCGCTGGATTTGCGGTGGTAGGTGAAGCCTGTCGATCGAAACCGCAGCAGAGTGCACTAACAAAGCAGAGTGCCACCAATTATATATGCCGACATTGAGGTTAGATTATTGCTAATACATAATATACAAGCGAGGGAGATGGGGCTCGAGGATTAACACATGAGGTAGTACTTGATTGGATTTGGAGCAAGTGTTCTTGGTGATTTGTAGGTGACTACTGACTAGTACGTGGTCGGCTGGTTAGGTCCGGGAAATGGGAGGACTTCATCACGTTACGGAACGAGGGAATGGATCAGGCAGGTTAGACCAGCACCCGTAGAAAGGGAGCTTCATGTACTACTTAATTACAATAAACGACGGTGTTTTAGCGTGGCCTGTATTCTAGCCATGAATCTGGATAGTGGGCGTGCACATAATGGTACGTCGTGGTAACCAGTACTCTTTGGTGGAAGTACCAATTAAGTTTATTAGCTACCTCATCCAAACGCTACTTCACCTTACGATCGCCGAGGACATGCACTACCTGGTGGCATTTCTGTCTGGGCGAACTGATCGTGATCACATCAGGCAGAAATGCTTGTGTGTGTGTGTGTGTGTGTGTGTGTGTGTGTGTGTGTGTGTGTGCGCACGAACTGATGATCGCGTCAGGCAGACCTGCTGATGTGTGCACACATACATTTCTCCAAATTCAATAACACAAATTGAGCTACTAGAAGGTTTTCTTAGTTCTGCTTGTGCAGTACACAAGTGGAAGTCGCTGATGCACCGGCCACGCCAAGATTTCGTAAGAGACGGCGCAAACTTGCAGGTCGGATACACTCTACCAATCGATGAGGAATATTCACGCAGTCTTCTTCCCAGCGCCTGTTGTCAACTTTGAGCCTGGGCTGCTCCTGCTATTGCCAACCAGCGTAACACCGACTCCGTCCTTACTCCTTATACTCATCCGTAATATTATACTACTACTTAGTTAACAAAACATTACGATACTTAATTTCTAACGAACAAGTGCCTTCAGAAAAGACAGTCTGAACAATGTTCGGTTCTTGCGCAGCGGAGAGCGGCGACACGAAGACGGAGGGCGACGCCGTCGAAGTGGGACGAGTTGGTTTCTTCGATTTTGGGTGAATGGCTTCATCCCGCATATTAGGGTATATCCTCTTCTGGGGACTGATCCGTCCCCAGTTAGTCTCACAAACAAACACGAAAACAAAGGACCAGTCCATCCCCAGTCCATCCCGATTCGTCCATCCAAACACATCCTTACACACCGAAATAGGACTCCCAAAGTTCAGACACGGCAGAGTTCTCTGTACCAGATCCGAACTTTCGTCAAGGTTGGACCAACCAGCCGGTGCCCAACGCGTACATCATGCATGGAAACACGTCGAACCAACAGTTTGTCTACATTCTTCAATACGACTTGGAAAATTGCAGTCCAAGGTTGGACTTTCGGGGCTCGAGCTGACCTGCTTCATTTGGCAGCTTCGCACTGCGCCTAGCACGAGACACTGGAGTGCGTTGGACTATGCGGTATGCTGAAGGACTGCTTTTCTTGGAGACCTGTATCTTCAAAGCAAAGCAAGCCAGTTCTAGTTGGCAAATGAGGAAAACTCGCAGGTACGTCACTGAATTTCATGATGCGCCAGTGCGTTTCCGACATCTTCTGGTGAAGAGGACGATCGATAAACCCTCATGCGGATCGATTAAAAAGAGTGAGCAACCTCTCGAACCGTTTGTCAGTTTATTCGACAATCAACTTGAGTAATCCATAACCGGCATGATCCAGAGACTGGCAGTTCCACACCCACTTTGGCCCGTGAGCTGACTGGCCAAAATGGAGACATACCAGACGGCGTCCGACAAACAGCGAAGCTGACCGGCGGCACCGCGCGGGTCTCCGTTTCCCATCTCGGCGGTGTCCTCCAGTACTCATCTCTTTTCCGCCCGCCGCTGACTTGTTTTCCATTTTCGAAGCCCCGTCCGTGCTCCGCGTCAAAAGTGGTGACCACGTGCCGACGCCCTGCGTCCTTGGGACGGAGTGGTTGGTTGGCCGACCCCCATTTCAGCCATCGAGGACGTAAAAATTCCTCTGCAGCTACGAGCTTTCCCGGCCGAGCTACTTGCAGATCGAGCTCGGCGTGGGGCGCTACTTCCCCTGAACACCGCCGCTGATCCTGTAATGACTTCTCGCGCACCGGCGTGCCGAAGACCAAGCGGCATTCACACGGCGGCGTAGACCACCACTAGTCCATTTTATACACCGTGTCGTCGCATACTCGCATGGCAGTAGTAGTAAAACGAACAATAGCCACAAGTTTGGTTTAAGGCGCGTGTCGAGCTGCCTATAAAAGGAGACCCTCAGTGCACTTAGCACTACAGCTCAGCTCACACACTCATCACTCGCCTTATTCGCTCACTTTGCTCCAGCACTTACCGCCTCCTTTCCCTTATCGAGCTTACTAGACAGCGAGAAAACTAAGAGTTTGCAATGGCTCAGCGAAGGGGCAGTGCTACTCGTGGCAACAGCGCCGTGGTGCTGGCGCTTGTCCTCCTCTGCGTGCTCCTCCACGGCGAGTTCGCCGAGTCGGCGGTGTACACGGTCGGCGACCGCGGCGGGTGGAGCTTCAACACCGCCGCCTGGACCAGGGGCAAGCGCTTCCGCGCCGGCGACGTGCTCGGTGAGTGCTCAATCAGCGTGGTGCTTGTCACACTTGCGAGCCGGCCTCATTTGCGTGAGAAAGCTCTGGGCGTGCACCGTGCACGACAAGTGTAGCAGATAATGAAATATATTTTCCACTGGATACTGCTATAACCAGTGTAAGCTTCGATTCAGTACTAATTAATCTGTGTGTTGCCTTGCTGCCGGAAATGGCTGCGTGCAGTTTTCAAGTACAGCCCTGCGGCGCACAACGTGGTGGCGGTGAGCGCGGCGGGGTACAAGTCTTGCAGCGCGCCGAGGGGCGCCAAGATGTTCAGGTCCGGCAACGACCGCGTCACGCTTAGGCGCGGCACCAACTATTTCATCTGCAGCTTCCCGGGCCACTGCCAGTACGGCATGAAGATCGCCATCAACGCCGCCTGATTGATCGATCGATCGATGGGGTCCGCCATCAGCCGGCGACGGCGCGTGTGCAGTCTTGACCGATAGCTTAATTTCCCTTCCAAAAGTAACGTGATTCGTGAATTGACGGTGCCTGTTGTTCAATAATACCGTTTTCTTCGCGTCTGTCCGTGTTTACTATTAGTTTTTAGGTTTCGAAATATTGGTGCACTATAGAGAAGAGAAGAGTATTGTACTGATGTGGGTTTGTTCATGTGACTGTGATAAACCGAATAAAAGCCAAGCCATGCGGCTGCGTGTTCCGGCTGTTTGCACCACCATACTTGTAGCATGTCTTGGGTTCATGTGCATTGTGTCGGTGTGTACCATGGCGATTCCATTACTCGTCGAGCATCCACTCCGAATTATTTTCCGAGTCGATGGTTCACGAACGAGAGGTGCGGGCTGCTGGTCGGCGCTTGCACGGAGGAACCAGGGGTGGACGCGTTGGCGACTCATCGCGCCACCGGCCGCCGTCGTTCGTTCACCCTATGTTCCCCCGTCAAAGCGGCGGCCGCGTCTGGCAGTGGCGGGAGAGCGGACACAGGCGTGCTGACCCGAGCCGTTCGATCAAATCTTGGCCCTCCAGATTGTGTAAGCCGTCACGAAACCCACCCTTGCCGGTTGCCGCCTAGTGCCGGAGGAGGAAGCTACCGCACGCGGTCTTGGTGCATTTTTTTTTAATACACAGTACAACTCAGACATTCATAACGCAACGTAAGCGATTTTAGTGCACTTGCTGATGTTAAGGGGTAGGCGCGTAGCTCTGCCCATGCATGATGTCTTTAGTTCCCCGTGAGATTATTACCTGAAGAACTGTATTTTTGTCGCGTGTTGTGGTAACAGAATTATGACACCAGCTAAAACCATCAGCTTAACGAGATTCCATATGCAATCAACCGTACACGTGAGCCTGGTCCCATGTATCAGTGCTCGCAATGCATAGGGGGTGTTGCGATGATCCACATCCGTGTTTGATGAATTTGTTGCGGTCTGAGCTGCTACATCATGGCCTGCCAGGGGCAGGGGACCCAATGCTCTGCAATACAGCCGAGGAGGAGCTACAGTGTCTGAAATTGAGTGAAATCTCAGCCGTCGGATGGCAAACAGACAGTTAAGATCGGATGCTACAGTAACTAGTGAACAGTACCAAAACGGGTCTACAGCAACTCAAAGCACTGTTTCTACAGCGCGCTACAGTGTTTTAATTCAGGCTACTGTTCGCCTCCTCACATATTACTGTAGCTGTCGCTACAGTCTCTCTGAATTGAGTGAATCAATTCAGAGGACCCGGACGCCTGTATCAGCTATAGCAGCCTACGCTGCTACAGTAGTTGCCGCTGCACAAAACAACAGCGCGAAGAGATGCAATGCAGCTACTCCAGCGACAGAGAATTCAAATTTTTTACGTGTCTCCATCACAACTGGACCTGGGCTCGTGTGTGCTGGCTCGATTGGCGCTGCACAAAACAACCACCGCGCTTGCTTATCATAAGCACAGAACCGAATTATGGGCCATTACAACCTTTCTGAATTTTCTTTCTAGGACTCCATGGTCTCCGCTCCAGTGGGCAGAGTACTTGCTAATCTGCCCGACATGCTTAAGCCTGATGATCAACAGATACAGAGGGACCATTGTACTCAGGTGTGTTTTGAAAAGGGCCGAACCTTGCCTTGTGGGAATTGAAAGCAGCAGAATTTGTTGCCTCGCGGTGCAGCGGGAAACTCTCTCTCGTCCATCTGACCGGCATGTGATCACGGGCTGGTGTCCTATGCTGCATTGAAGCTCTCCCTGTCACTCTGCTGCCCCCTCTCCGCGCAGAATTCATTGCCTCGGACTTCGTGCTGCCGAGCAGCCAGCTGCCTGCGGACAGCTGCACTCTCCCCGGCCGGCCCTTGGAGTATTTCACTTCGCACCAGCGTGCCAGTGTGCCATACCGCCATTCATCTGGTGCAGAAATTTCTCGCTACTACATCTCACTCAGCAGCACAGCAGCAAGTTTGTTGGAGATGGCTGGGGGAAGAGGCAGTGCAGGTGCGAGGCCGAGGCGTGCCATCGCCATGGCGTTCGCCGTCGCCTGCTGCTGCTGCGTTCTCGCCGGCCTCGGCGTCGCCGACGCGGCGACCACCTACTACGTCGGCGACGGCAGCGGCTGGTCCTTCAGCAGCGCCAGCTGGCCCAACGGCAAGCAGTTCCACGCCGGCGACGTCCTCGGTAACTCCAACGCTTCGTCAGCTTTCTTGCTTGTTTGTACTGGCTCGGTCGGTGCTGGAACTGAGATGAAATGGGCTCATTTCTCGCCATTTCTTTCTTGTGCAGTGTTCAGGTACATCCCGTGGATGCACAACGTGGTGGCCGTCGACGAGGACGGGTTCAACGGATGCACGACGCCGCCGGGGTCGCGGACCTACACGTCCGGCAGCGACAGCGTCAGGCTCGCCAAGGGGAACAACTACTTCATCTGCACCCGCTTCGGCCACTGCAACCTCGGCATGAAGCTCGTGGTCTACGCCGCGTGATGTGAGCGAGCGTGGCCGCTCATGCGCACTCAGACAGTTTTTAAGGTTTGGCTCCTCCCCATTACTACCTGTCTGTAGCCGTGAACTGGTGACAATTGGTGTGGTAGTTGATTTGTGAACTCTGAATTAGGACTTGGGAGATTGCTTTTCGGTTGGAGTGTGAATGTTTGTGTGTGGCCGTGTCAATGTTGACTGACTGGATCTGTTTGTCGTGCAGCGAACTACTACCATGCTTTGATGTTTGATGTAACTATTGTTAATGACATGTGTTGTCCCTGAAGTCTGAACATTTGCGTTGCATGACAACATCATTTTTACTAGTTTAGCCATCGTTAATTAGTGACAAATCATGTTCGTATGACGAACAATATGTTTGATCTCTCCTCTTTCTTGCAACACACTCCGCCGGAACTCTAGCCGGTAGTACTTGGTCTCGAAAAATTTAGAAGCCAGGAAACTGAATTACGCAGTTCTTGCCGGTTACTTGGTCATGACTCATGACTTACGCAGGCTCAAAGCTCGTTCTTGACAGTCGACAGGACAGAAAAACGGCTGAACTGGTTAACCATGCTGTTAGTTTCGATCCACTCTGCGAAACATTTCGTTCAAAGTCTAAAATCTGATGATTGAAAAGAAAAACGTCTGAAACTTTGAATTCATCATATTTCTTCCATTACGACATCCAAATTTCTTTCTTCGACACTGTGTGGAACCGCAAAAGTTGGCTGAATCTTACATTCAGTTCCACACAGCTTGTGTGCAAAAGTTTTGTAGAAGGTAAGATTCAGGTATGAACAAGGACTGGCAGCAACCAACGGTAGGTGGAAATGAGACTATTCAGCCCCGTATCCGACGCGAGAAACTTACCTGATCCAACTTTTTCTTAAAATTCAAGTCATATGAAATTCTCACATTCCAGGCAAGCTCTTAACCTTTTTGCCGTGTGGATTTGTGGAGTCCCTGGATGAACTCTTCAGCAGTGAATGCTTAAGCTCGAAATCAAATTTAGAAAACACCAGCTGTGTAAAAAGTACAAGCATTAACGTCGTCATTTTCGATCTATTCCAAACAAACGACTTCGACTTCTCTATGCATGTGGTCTCTCCGAACATAACGAAAATTGTTAACTCAACGATACGTTCAACGAAGATCTTAAGAGGAGATTTTAAAGTGAAAACTCAAAATCGTCTGGTGGACATGTGCTTAACTAATTTCGTTTGACGCTGAATATTCTTGGATCACCAGTGGACAGACATCACGCGTGACGTCTCAAGCTGATGAATCTCTCTCGTCGAAATTTCTCCAAGTCAATGACTCTTTTCTCACGTCGGATTAAAGAAAACGATTATATTTTGTCAGATGAATACAATTTATTGCTTTTAGCTCACTGCTCACCCATCCTCACAAACAAACGAAAATAAATCGTTTGTCAAAAGGACAATATAAACAGGAAAAAGAATAAAGTAAAGTGGCCCAACTGACACCATGAGGCCCAGATGGGCCCCCAGGAATCGGCCGAAGCTTTCTTGGGCTGGAGGGCAGGCACAAATTCTAGAAGCTCTCAAGAATCAAGATGCCTCGGTCCACTCCTCTATAAGAGGTGTCTATCCATTCCTTATTGCATCCGTGCCATAACCCCCTGTTTCCCGATCTCCATTTCTCTCCTCCAAGAAAGGCAGGAAACCTGAGCAGAGCCAGGAAGCCATGGCGGTCTCGATCCAGCTGACCAAGGAGTATGGGTACGTGGTGCTCGTCCTGGTAGCCTACGCCTTCCTCAACTTCTGGATGAGCTTCCAGGTCGGCAAGGCCCGCAGAAAGTAAGCTCCCAGACCGAAGAATTTCGGTTCTTTTATCTCTCCGTCGTGCCTATTCTTGTTAATCTTCCCCCATTTCGTTTCATTCCGGAAGGTTTGACGCCGTGTGTTTCGTTCAGGTACAAGGTGTTTTACCCCACCATGTACGCGATTGAGTCGGAGAACAAGGATGCCAAGCTCTTCAACTGCGTGCAGGTGAAGATTCCTCTCCTCGTTTTGCTAATTGCTCTCATGCACGGGTGATTTCCTGAGAGGAGGACTGGCACTGAATTTATGCCTGTTTATGCGTGCTTGTGAGTGCAGAGGGGTCACCAGAACTCGCTTGAGATGATGCCCATGTTCTTCGTCATGCTTCTTCTGGGCGGCCTGCAGCACCCAACCATCGCCGCCGGGCTGGGCGTGCTCTACACGGTCGCGAGGTTCTTCTACTTCAAGGGCTACTCCACCGGTGTGCCGGATAACCGCCTCAAGATTGGGTATGTTTTCTTGCAAATAGCTGTAATTTCTTGGTGTCTTTAATTCTCCTCCTTTTGTACTCTGCATACATAGTGAGGTCGATGCTTAACTCTGCTAGTAGTTTCAGTTTTCAAATGACATTCAAATTTTAGTGCATCCGGAGGTCTTTTGGAGGGTTAGTAGGCGTTGAGGAGTGATGCCAACTAACAGTAATAAATTGTATAAATCTTCTTTTTGAGTGAGCCACATCATCATCAGAAGAAACTAGACATCAGGAAGAAGTGTAGTACTTCACTACTGAATGCTGGTAGTGAGTAGGTAGGCGGTGCTCGGTTGTCACTCAGTGTGTTTATTGTTTCTCAGCATAACGTGGAGTATATTTCAAGTGCGTGTTGAACTTGTGCACATTATTCCTTAAAAGGACTTTAATTGAGCGTTTGTGCTTCTTCACCATCGTATTACTTTGGCCATTTGTAGCGAAGGCCACAGCCACTTGTTTGCGCAATTTTTCCTACTCGTCAATGTTCAGATAAGTCACTATTGTAGGCCTACGGCCTACCTTCGGTTGGTAGTTGATGTTCAACCCAGAATGGCGAATGTCATTGCTGATTTGCGGTAGGGTGAGTAGGCAGGGGAAATTGAAATCCTATCCAATTAGCTTTGTCTAACCACTTTAGTTTGCAACTGGGCACTCTGTGAAATGAGTAACAAAAGGAGGAATTTCCATATGAAAGGTGGGGCAGCTGACACAGATTAGTATGCCTTTAATTTGCACCCAGCTAACAGCATGTAGTACCCTTAAGTATTTGTTGAACCACTTTTGGATAAATTGTAGCAGATTGTTAATTGTGCTTTTGCTTCCACTTCAGCATTATTAGTATTGGTTTGACCATTTATAGCTAAGCCACTGGCTCCCCGCTGCACGACTTTCTCCTAATTTTCAGCGTTCACATGATTAACTTCAATAGGTGAAGACCTGGGTCGGTAGGTAAAAGTTTGTTCACATTACATAGGTGACAGAGTCATCGATAAGTTGCTACGGGCTAATAGACCGTCTTAAGCGAAGGCACTGTCTATTTGCTGCCCAACCATGCGCAAATTTCCCATGTTCTAAGTTATCGCCAAAGATTCATGTAAGATTCACATTCGCACAGGTGTTAAGCCTTGCAAATTGTAATCGACCCACATTTTTTGTGACTCACTTTTGCTAAGCTCTGAAGTAGGTCACACGACGCACATTTAACAAGATTGTCACCTTTGAGATCAAAGCTCACTTTGTTGCAAGTAATTCATGTGATTATTTCTGAGCTCTTATTTGATCCATTTGCTTGCGGTGTATGCTGCAGGGGTCTCAACTTCCTGGCCATCCTTGGGCTGATTCTCTGCACGGCATCATTCGGCATCAACCTGGTCATTAGGGAAACACTCTGAACTCTGAAGTGCTAAGTAACTCGAGGTCTTGAAGGCAGGAGTAACAGGACGTATTACTTGTCTTGACTTTGAGCGGTTTGGAACCTTGTGACTTGCGTTTAGGTGTACTGCAGTGTCTTTCCTTTTGTATTGAGTGGGTATGCGAGTCTTTCAATTTTGGCAATGCCGGAATAAATGAAAGAGGGCTTGAAGCATGAACCATACGGTTCCTGCTGCTAGGTAATCTCTGCTTTCACTGTAAAGGATTATCCCACTGTTTTAGCCGTGTTCTTCTTTCAGTATCGGTGTGCTAAATTTGAAAGCCGTTTCTTTTTTTCTTTTTTTTTGGGGGGGGGGGGGGGGGGGGGGGGGGGGTTGGCTCATAGATGCTGCAATGTAGCATCATAATTTGAAAGTCGCGTGCTGATACATTCCAATGTTTGCATATTGCATATCAGTTGTTGCCGTTATTTCCCTTATTTCTGTTGGACACACCACGAGGAATTTGCATACCTGACCTGAGTACGAGAATCCATCGACATTCCAACGAAAATGTTAAACAAAAGGGACTCGTCGGAGATAGTGACGAAGAAGCCAATGTGAAGAGGAAAGAAATTATGTTTCTATGGTTAATTTCTACAGCCACTACACAGTGGATATGCTTTGCATCTCTAGTCAGCGCCTCAGCGGAGCATCTAATAAGGCTGTCAAAATTGATTCTATAAAACTGTGATTCCCGGCAGGCCGGCACGCTATTATTTCACTAGTCTCAGCTCCATATGCAAATACGAAATGTTACAAGCGGTTACATCGCCAGCAAGTATTATCATCTAGCGGCGGTGAATCTCCTCTGGGCCGGCGTCGCCCTCTTGCTCCCGACATGCTTGCGCCCCCCTTCATATGGCAAAACGTCGTCATCCTCGGTCCTTCTTTTACTCTTAGAAGTGAGGAGATCCTTCCCCTGGTCAGCAAAGCCAGCACTTCTCCTTGGGCCTCGTTCCTCCCTCCCCACGCCATGCTTTCGGACCCCTCCGTACCGCGAGGCATGGTCATCATCGTCTTCCTCCCTATCACAGTCAAAAGTTCTACTCTTGCTGGCCCCTCTTATGTTCCTTTGTCCCAGACGATTATCCTGGGTATCATCCTCAGGACGGTCGTGTTCGCACTTTCTGCAAACCTTGTTGCGTCCAAAATTAATGTAGCAGCATCTAAAAAAGATGAAGATGATTAGTACGTTGAATTGAGAAAATAAAAAAGAGATTTAGGTTAGGCACACACGAGGAGCACTCCCACTCTCCAGGATTGAGCTGCCTCTTGGGACGAGGTTCTTCACATTTAAAGCATATCTTGTTGCGAGAAAAGTTCATAAATTGACACCTAAAAAAGCAGAGTGAGACAAATCAAATAATGCTAGGACAGCAGAAGATGAAAAGGCAAGGTTAGAAGATTACTGTGTACAGATCCAATCGCCCATTTTCATTTCACTGGTGGCTGCTTTTATCTTCTTTGGTCCATCTGCTTTGCATTCAAGGCATTGGCGATTGCGAGCAAAATTCAAGAAGTTGCAACTGCAAAGGTAACAGGAGTTTGAGAACATGATACTGCCAAAACAATCTTTCATTTTGAAAGAATATAAACATATGACCAGCTATGAACAGTTTTGAGATGCGCATGAAGGAACAAAAAGAAAAGCAGCTAGTGAACATTACAGAAGTCCACACATGCATAACCCTTCGTAATGTAGCTTGGGTTTACAGTTAACAAATAATACTTCCTTTGCCTTGGAACTAAAATCAATTGCAACCCGCAGGCTGAGGGGTACTCACACCATCACTAATAAAGCTTGTAACAAGATTCTTGCTGTCAATTTGTTAAACCCTAGACAAGTTGCTTTAACAGTACGAACAAAAGCGTAGAATACCCAAATGAAATATTATTGCTCCTCTGCTTCCTCTTCTAATCTTTTTGGAACAAATATTAAGAGTTTAGAACTATCATAAAACCAACACGGTTTTGTGACATATACTTCCAACCTAGATTAAAATGCATAAATGATACTTCTGTAATCAGTTAAGGCTTCTATAGATAGATTGTCACTGAACATGCAAATATCTTTAGCGGTTTGATGTCTTCAACTAATACTGTCTTAGCCCCCACATGTCGTTTTTTTTAATGCCTTAAACGTATACATCCATTGGGTCAATATGCAAGGGTACATTTACTTGTCTGAAATCAAAACAGTAAGTAAAGATCAAGATCCAACCGGAACATGTAGGAGCCAACAGAAAGTTTGATTAGGATATTCAACAAACTGGCTGTAGCAAAAATCGACATGCAGGAGAATAATGTATAAGTCCAAAACTATCAATAACAACATTCTATGAAATTATGGTTATCGAAGGTTGAAAGTGTGCCAGGACATAAATAAGAAAAAAATAAACTTCAATGGAGCTGCTGTTTTCATTCTGTCAATGAATGTCAGTGTTGTTCCGATAAAAAAATAGAGATGGCCTTCTGTAAAATACTAAGTAAATGCCATACTCTCCTACAGCTCAACGGAAAAGCTAAATCCATGCAAAACTTGTGCTAATAATGTTCCTAGTTTGTGTTTCTTTAAAGGTTAAGAGAAATCATAAACGCCTGATCCCTGCCCTAAAATGAATTTTTTATCATCGAAGAATAGCTGTTCTCATGGAAAAGAACAAAAATATCGAAAGTGCTTTGCAACAGGAAAAAAAAATGTAAAGTGCAAAGTTCACAAGAAAAAGAAGACAGGGGAGCAACAGTCTCGATGTGCATAGCATAAAAAACTTACTTTGTGCACAGCCAATCGCCTGGCTTCATTTCAGTCTCAGTTTTTTCGCTCCCCTTCCCAACTGATTCCTGAGTCTTGGTACCCGATTCTTTGCTCTTGCTAGAAGTATGAGATACAGGTTTAATGCATGATGGATCGATTGCTGTGTCACTACGTGCAGTTAGCTCCGAGAGAAGCTTTCTTGCAGATTCTTGCACGCCTCCATCAACTGAATTTTCTCCTGAAAGGCTGGTTGGATCTATAGCATAACTTAACAGTATACGCACAACATCAACAGTCCTAGCTTCTGGTTCTCTCCCTTCCTCGGGAATTGGAACGAGATAAGCTTTATCACAAGATCCACGTAATTTGCAAGCATCGCATGCCTGGTATAAGGGTACCAAAATAATGGTAATATTATGTTATTGTGAAGCAAATTAACTGACTGAAGAGGGCAAGCTGTAAGTACATGTTAGGGAAATAAAATATGAAACCAGTACATGTATAAAACATGTTTGAGACATGACTATTAAACTTACAGCTTTTTCTTCGACTTCCGCAAACTGTCTCAGACGTTTTGCAGAATTGACAGCCTTGCGGAAGATATTAGGACAGCCACATTGAACAATAGCTTGAATATCCTGTTTGGGAAGGCAGCTACAACAGGAAAGGGCACAGTTAAAATCCAGTTAAGCCCAAAATATATAGTGCTTGCTGCAAGGTCGAAGATGTCAGCAGTCTGAAGACCCAGCTACTGAGATAATGGTAAACATGACCCAAATGCTGACTTACAAACGAATCAACGATTTTTTAGTCAAAGAGTAACAACTAGTAAGTAATAAGGGGATCAACAATTCAAGACTATCATAAGCAGTGAGTGCCATATCAAACATGCTTAAAAGTACAGTAAAAAAAAACGAGTTTAGGCTACAAACTAAAATGTCAAAGCAGGAACATTATGCAAGCGAGGAACTGTTACCGCGCTCTTAATTAAGGTGCACATTTGATCACCAGTTAGCAACCATTGCAGCATTTCCACTCATTGAATGGCATGGTCAATAGCATAGCCTCCCACAATTAGAATTCGAGGAGTTATGTAATACAATTAACGCAAAACCTTCAGTGACTACGCTAAGTACGTGAAAGATATAGACTCAATTCCTGCGCAGAAGCAAAGAAACATAGAATCACAGGATGTTTCTTACCCGACGAGATCGTAGCGCTCGCGGGCGAACTTGAGGCATGCGTTTTTCACCCTGTTCAAGTCCCTGAAAGGGTAAGTGTCCGCTGAGGCCACGGGTTTCTCAGCCGCCGCCTCTCCGTCTCCAGCGCCCTCGCCCGCACTCGCGCCGGAGGCGGGGGCGGACCGCTCGAAGTATCCCTTGGTCCGCAGCTTATCGAGGAAGTCGCCCCACTCCGGCCAAGGGTGACTGGCGAATACGTTGGCCACAGCGGTGTCGACGACGCCGACCGACGGGATGGCGGAGGCAGCGGTGTCGGCGGCATCGACCGCCGTGGTGGCGGCAACGGCGGAGTCGGCAACATCCACGGTCGTGGTGGTGGCGGCGGCGGAACAAAAGCGGAGGGAGCGGAGCGGCCCTGGGAGGCGGCGGGATGGGGTGGAGAGCGGGGAAGGGGAAGCTAGGCGGCAAGAGCGGAGGAGAGAGGCGCTCAAGCTGAGGGTTAGGAGCTTGGAGGAGAAGGCCATGGCGGACGGGTAAGAGCGGCTGGCCGGCGGGAGCTAGGCCTCAGGAGAGCATGGACGCGGGCTGCTGGGAATGAATCGATGATTAGGGTTTAGTAAGGGGTTTACAAACGTCTTTGAGGACGTCCCAAGTTTTTTGAGCAAATTTGATATCGAAAATTATAAATTTTTTAGTGGAAAATTATTATTATTATTATTTTTAGAAATTACACAGTACAACTCAGACACTCACAACGCACACACACTCACCCCTATGAATGCACATACGCAAACCCTATCCCTATGAGCATCTTCGAAGACTGAGCCGGCAAATTCTTCAGATTCCCGAAGTCATCACTGGCGCCTCGCTAAATTTCGCAATTTTCTTATTTGACATTAGATCAAAATCTGTCACTTTTAGTTGTTAGATTATTATGCTCTCGTGACTCTATTATTTGTGTTGTGATTCAAACTGCCCTCCTCACTATGTGGGGAGATGATGCATGAGTGCTAGTTGAATAGAAGAGTGTCGAAAACTTGTGATTAAAGAAGCTGCCTTTTATACCATGGCTAGCAAGCACCTTAAGGTGCCCAATAAAAGTCGTGCGTGGAGCGACGGCCTGCGAGACGCAGCATGGTTTGTGAAAACGATCGAATTAAGCATTTTCATTAAGTCTGGTTAGAGCTTTTTGCATTGACAACCAAATATAGAGAAAAAAAAAAAGAACCCTGCGTAACTACGGCTGGTTGGCCCGGCTCGTCAGCCAGCAGCACTTCCCCCCGGTCCCGGTGCACAGCCCCCACAAACCCACACGGGTAGGCGCACGGCGGCACGCCGCACAACCGTACCCACTGGCCAGCGTTGACAGAACCCACGAATCCCGGCCGAGCCAACCAATCAATCAATCCATCCCTCCGACCCCTATCCCGTTCTCGTGCCGTCTCCACTCCACCATCTCCCCCAACCCGCAGCCGCAACCCCGTCCGCCCGCCCGCCCGCCCGGCCACGCCGCGCGCGACCCAATCCACCCACCACGCACGCCACTTCCCGTCTCGTTCTCGTCGCGCCTTGCAGCAGCAGGGCTCGCCCCCGATCCGTGCGCGCGCGCGCCAGCCATGGCCTCGGACCAACAGACCACCCTCCCCCCGGTCCCCGTCCCGCCCAACCCTAACCCGACCGCGACCCCGACCGCACCAGCCGACCCGACCCCGCCCCCCTCCTCCGCCGCGCGCAAGCTCCCCATCAAGCGCCGCTCCCCGCGGCCGTCCTCCTCCTCGCCCCCCTCCTCCGGATCCGACCAGCAGCAGCAGCAGCAGGAGCAGCCGGCCTTCAAGTTCCAGCGCATCTGGACCGAGTCCGACGAGCTCCGCTTCCTGCAGGGCCTCCTGGGATGCGGGGCGCAGGGCCTCGTCTTCCCGCGCGACCTCAACGTCTTCTACGACCGCTTCTCCGAGTCCATGCCACAGCCCTACACCCGCTCCCAGCTTTCCGAGAAGCTCCGCCGCCTCAAGAACAAGTACCGCAGCATGTCCGCGCGCGTCGCCAAGGGGCTCGACCCGGCCCGCCTCGCGCCGCACGACCGCGACGTGCTCCACCTCTGCTCCCGCCTATGGGACCCCGCTAACGCCGCCACGTCGCCCTTCGCGGCCGGCGGCGCCGGCTCCTCCGGCAACAAGCGCCGCCGCGCCAATCCCCAGGGCGCGGCGCTCCAGCTCCCGGCTGTGTCGGGGGAGAGCAACTCCCATGACTACAACGGGATTAGTTTCCCGGATGGCTCCAACGGAGAAGATATGTTTTTCCTCGAGCAAGAAAGCGGGCATCTTGGGGAACATGAAGGGGCCCCTATCGTGGCTGACGGCAGCTTTGGTGGGATTGTGCTGGAGCAGCCTCAGACTGTGGCTGCTGTTCCGATTGAGAACCATGGAATTGCCAATGAGATGAATGGGAACCACAAATTGGTGGTTCCATATAGCAATGATCATCGCATGGCGAATGCTGTGCTGGATGTGTTTGAGGAGTGTCTGAGGGAGGCAAAGGTGAGCGGGATTTTCAATGGTGGTGGCAATGCGGAGGAAAGTGAGCACGCAAAGCGGTGGAGGGCGCAGAGGGTGGATGAGCTTGATGTGCTGAGACGGAGGCTCAGGTTGCTTATTGAGGATGCTGCAGCGGCGGCTGGGCGCTGAGGCAGAGATCGGTGGTTTTGGTTATGTGCTCCCACCCTTTGCCCCATTTGTATAGAAGCTAGGTTACTACTCTATGCTTTTGTAATATGTCGCTCATCTTGACCCTTGCTTTAGCAAGCCTATCATTCTCTTGCCTCTGTACACCTCTACGGATACTATTGCCTAGCATAATAATTCAGCAGTATAATAATCTCATTTCAGCATTGTTGTTCATTTGGCTTCCTACTGTTGACATTCGTTTTCATTGACTGCTAATGATAATCAAGCTTCGGACGTTCCAATTTCTCCCTTTTTTTTCCAATGAGAAGCTGTTGTTTGTCTAAGCAGTTAAAGAAAAACTTTTGTATCCTTGTGAACAATGTTATGAATACTTAAGCCTAGCCATTTCTTTGTTGTTTTTTTAGGCTTCACTCTAATGTCTTATTCAGCCTGCCTACACCGAGAATGAATTATGTGGAACATTACGGTATTACAAATGCCAATAACTTGTCAATCATTGCTGTCGTTATCAGAAGGTCCTAATCACTCATAACCCTGGCCATTCTCAAATGTTCAACATTGCAACTACTTCTGACATCTCCAGGGCCCAAGCTCTCTTAGGTGTACCACCTCTTTTGCATGCCTCTTTAGTGGGCCATAACATACAATCAGTTTGATTTCAACATTTGCATTTTGATACTGTTCACATCACAGTATCTAATTTCTACCTCATGAGAATAAAGAACAAATGTTTAAACATTTATTAGCATTTTTTAGGTTCCACTCCAAATTGTTTCATGTGAGGCTCCTTGTTTGAAGGGTTTTGTTTCCCCAGGCTCACAAATCTGTGATATTGGGAGGGCAATAAGTGATATTACCATGCATGAAGTATCTTAACAACATGCGTGATGAGGCAAAACATTGCCTACCCCAACTTGCTTGGGATAAAAAGGCTTTGTTGTTGTTGTCGTTGTGATGATGCAAAACATCATTGGTTCCTAGTCAACAAATTAAAAGGGTATGGGATCCTAGCATAAATGGGACTTGTTTATTTGAGTATCTATTGGGTTTGGATATTTATTTTGAATATCATTATTGAAGAAGGGTTTGAGTAAAGGTGTGATATGTGATGGCACTATTTAGGTAGAATTTGATGTTTGTTTGTCTCCTAATTTCGAAGATCACATGTTAGAGCAGTCGTGAACTGAAATTTTGCATTCTTCTTGTTGAATGGTGTACTAATGAATTTTCGAATGTTTGAGACTTAATGCAACATTACACACATAAAAATGTGTCAGCTTACTGAATATGCAGCATTTCTGTTCACTTAATTCACCGGCACAAATATTAGAGTGGCCTGGTGAGTAAAGCTGGTATTTTTGGCTCACTTGATTTTCTGTTTAATCATAGTTCAAGGTGCTAGTTTGTGTCCCTTCTAACTTTACCTTTGCATTATTGCATATATAACTTAGATCCTGTATTAACACAACGGAAAACCCAGCTTTGGAGTTCTTATGTGTAATGAAGGCACAGACAGCAGGTTGGCAGTTTGAATCCTGTGTAGTGCATGGGATCAGGTAGCATCATGCCGTATTGTTTCTTTTTCCTGGAAGCAATCCTTTAGCAGAATAAAATAGGACTGGCTGAAAAGTTAAACTATGCATTTACTTAAACCAGAAAAAGAATTAACAATCTATTGCAATTTCGCAATCTTTACCTCTGGCCGAAAAGTTCTTTGTGCTGGTTGTCGAAGATATGATGATAGTACATATAACTGGTTGATTCAGTTTCTTAGCATTCTAACTAACTATTGGCCTTGATTCTTGATAGTGGTCTCCTGCCTTCTATATGCTGGGGTTGCTCATGTAGCCATCCAGTTCCCAGTGTACGAGAAGGTGAAGCTATGCTTTGCTAAAAGAGGTACAAAAAAAAACCACTACAGCCAGTATCTTTCTGAAGATTGATCGTCTGCATGCAAGAGGTTGATAATGCCTGCCTATTTCCCCCAGACTACCATAGTTGATAATCTCAGCCCTACACAAGTAGCTGTTTGTTTGTCAGGATCCAAAGTAGCAGACTCGATATTAACATACCCACATGAGGTATGTTTAATGATACAAAGCACTTCGTTTCACCTTTTACAAGAACATTAATAGTTTTCCTTCTTCGTGTTTTGGCATACCTGAATGCCATGTTTTTCAAATATTTTTTTCCCATTCCACACGCTTTGGAATACCTGAATACCATGTTTTTCTCTTCTTAAGTTGCTTGCTATCTGGTAATTTCGGTCAGGGTGTTTGCCGCATAACATGTGTCTTCCATTTGGGAACAATGAATTTAGGAGTGTTATGCATTCAGATGTTTCCCTATACAGGAAGGCTATTTCATTTTTCTCCCAGTTTTATACATCCAGATGTTGACCTATGTTGTCAGGTTGTACGATCCACATTGCAGAACAAGGATGTGATCATCAGTGCTATGCGGTACTGTGGTGTGACTATGAAGCAAGTGTGCTATGTGGTATGTTGGCTGTGTAATAATTTGCTGAAAAACTACCACAAATGCTGTCTTAACTTTTACCAGCTAGAGATGATCAACCGACAAATGCACCGGATTCTCCCCCCCCCTGTCGGTGTTAAGAAACCGGCCGACAAGTAAATTTGTAACTACGGCGCCTAACAATCTTCTATGATGGCGAGGGTTTTGCGAGAGAGGCAAGGTTTATACTGGTTCAGGCAATTGATGCCCTACGTCCAGTTCGTGAGTGGTTCGTGTTTCGACTTGCAGAGGGGAGCTACAAGTGTTGACGAGGGAGGAGGAGGACTCCAAGCCTCTTCGTCTGTATTTCTATGTCTGTGTGTGTTGTCTATCTATCCGGGGATTCGATCCCCTCGCCTCATGCACCCAGCTCTCCTTTTATAGTCAAGGAGTGAGCCGGTTTACAAATGGGAACGGGGCTTTCGAGTTGTGGGCGGCGCGGCTACGCGCCGCACTAGTCCTATCCCTAGCCGTTACTGTTGCTCTAGTCAGGCGGCGTCCTGTCAGCCTGGTCGCAGGGCAGGTGGTCGAGATGTCAACCCAGACTGTCGCGGCCGTCTTGTCGCCGGTCCGGTCTTCGTCCCTGTTCAGGGTGATGATGATGTCGTAGCCATCCCGCTGCTGTACTCGAGGTGTCAGGCGGCGCCGCGAGATGGGACGGGTGTCACTGTGCAGGTCAGATCGCGTGCCTGCAAGTATTTGAGTTGCTGGGTAGAGTTAAGGCTCCCCAGCTACTCGTCGTAAATGCCTGTCCTCCTTGCCAGAGGAAAATCTTCTCGACGAAGTCTCCCAACTCGGGGTCGGGCGAAGCGCGGCTTGTGGGCCCGCCCGACTGGGGGTCGGGCGAGGCGGAGTCTGTGGACCCCACCCGACTCGGGGTCGGGCGGGGCGGAAATCGTGGGCCCGCCCGACTGGGGGTCGGGCGAGGCGGAACTTGTGGGCCCGCCCGACTGGGGGTCGGGCGAGGCGGAACTTGTATGTGCCCTCGGGGTCGGCCGTGGGCCCCTCGAGCGCTCTGTTGTCGTGTACCTGTTCCTGTGGGCCCTACACAATTAAGCTGAGACGGTTAGCGGAATTAAGTATCCTAGATCAGGATACCCTGATTTGGGTATCCGTCAGTAGCCCCCAAGCCTGGGCGGCGGCCGGGGGTCGTGGTCGCCGTCGAGGCTTGTCGTTGTCTTTCCGAGGGTATTGTCGTACTACTCCTACCGGTGGGTGCGCGCGAGCGCACCCGCCGGGTGTAGCCCCCGAGCCTCGGTACAAGTAGTTTACTTGTGCCGAGGGTGACAAAAAAGGTTTTCCCGAGACCACGCAGTAGGTCATTGTTTGCGAATGCGAGCCCCCGAGTCCTCGCTCGATGCGCGGATCCGTCCGAGGGTCGTTTCGTCTTTTTGTTTCGTCCGTATCCGCGCGTCTTTACGGTAAGACGGGACACGCATGAGCCGGCCACGTCATTCCTCGATGGTTCGATGCGTGGTGCTCGTTTAAGCTACAAACGGGTGTGTCCGAGCGAAGGCCTCGGCTTGCCCTTCGCGGGGATCCGATTGAGACTAGCTGGAGTCGGCCTCATTAAGATCCGAGTTCCTGCCTTTTTCGATTGCCGACTCCTTTCGCTCGGAGTCAGTGGGCTCGATGCCCTCCCTCGATGGGAGATCAAGGTCGAGGTTTTTTAGACTCAGACTCGGACGCTACCGTCAGAGGCCCATTGTACTACGGTG